>OU426922.1:1202500-2402500 GCA_911387795.2 Apamea monoglypha | reverse complement strand
AAACCATCTAAGCATAGGTACTCTCTCTCTTATTATTCGAATACAAAAGATGTGAAGGTCGGTCATGAACGTTCAAAGATTTCGTTTAAACCTTACTGTGATTAATGTTATAGAGTCGCAAGTTTCGGGCTAAGGTCTTCTAATGAATTATTGTCGAGTCATTTGCTATCTCTTCATAAACGTTCATGTTAATTAATACCTTCTCTGATTAGGAAGGTCTGGCTTATTTTATAATTTTATTTCTTGGTTAAGGCTCAGTTACTTCCGCAATCGTAGAGAATTTATTTTGGGTTTTCAAATACAATGATGAACAAAATCTATAAATTTTAAATTAAATACGATAATATGAAAATAATATGAAAAAATTTTGAAATAATAGAAGTCGTTCGTTAAAATCTAGTCACAGTCTCATCTCGCGACAAACAAATGTCAAAATTGTAGGGAAATTAGAGGTATTTTTGACATTTTCAGACAGAGATCAGACTGTGAAAGTTCTTAAAATACGAGAATTGGTTACAAATGTATATTTTTTTTTTTTTGGTTTTGTTACTTTCAACGTCCAAGTTTAACATTGCAGGCGCTGAATTAAAAAAAAAAACATATTTCACATGATGGGTGGGTCAAGATCCTATTCAGCCTCAATGAAATATGGATAACAGCAAAATATTGTTAAACATATTCACTACCTTAATAAAAATAAAATTATCTTACATCATTCCCAAATTTGCTCTCTCGATTTTTATTGGTCGACGGAACATTCGGCTTCCGCAATAAACATGGCACATAATCTATTAAAAAAGGGGGTTACCTTAATGTCTGATGTCAAAGTCATAAGGTAAAAGGTTGCATAAATATATTTGCAGTAAAACAGAAGTTACGATTCTGTACGAACGACATATTTTATATTCAACGTGGTTTTACGACAGTTCATATTTGATACATGCTGATGGAATCAATAATGGTGCTTTTATTTCTACTATCATGTCCCAAAGTCCCAGTTTTAATGCTCTTTACGGCCGGGACGTGGAAGATGAGTTTGGTTGAAAAGTGTATGGAAAACAAATTCAATTTCATGCTTTAATGGCTTTCGTAGCAACCAGGACATTATGAAACTGATGATGGAGTTTGAACAATCAACTTATGTTTTTGAATTTAAAAATAACACGCTCCACAATGATCTGTAACCCTAGTAAAGTATTTTGGAGAACTTCAATAATCAATTTATGTATTTCAATTTTTTGAGATATATCTATGTGTAAATTATTCAATATTACCTACCTACGTAAGCAATCAGGTGGAATAGGATTTTTTTTGATATCACAATGCGAAATATTGCGAATTTGATTTTGTGAAAGTAATTTGTCATATTCGTCACTGTTACAATATGTTCGACATAAAATGAATTGACAGACTTACATACATATCGTTGGAATTTCCTAATCTATGTTTATGAATATACGAGTATGTATGAAATTTTTCTCAGCTATTTTGTTTATTAATATCAGAATATTGTACTCAAATATAATGTGAAATCTCCAACCATTTACTACAACAAACTTCGATATTTCTGTCACGACACAACGATATACAACTCCGAAACCAATTAAAACCTGTTTTTCCCAATAACCCCAAAGAACCCATCCTGGCTAGTTAACCTTGACAGCCTGACAAATAAAGTTAGCAATTTAAACCAAAGAAATAACCGTATCAGTTACACCGACTGGGCTACCAAGGCGGCATAAATTGGCCGGAGTTAATATTTCAAAGACGAAGACCGCGGGCGACGACGTGATGCCACTGCTAATGTAAGGCGCGCTGTATACAGATGGGAATTATACTTTAGAAGGAGGGGAAACGTACAGTACTGCACTTTGTACGCTTTTAAACGACATATTAACTTTTAGCTTGAGAATCAAGTTGCTGAGAAAATATAGCCATCAATTGTTTAGTTTCAGGATTGATTTCCTAGTCCAGTTAAGATGTCGTCAAGGTAAAATAAGTGGATTAGAAAATTAAAATTTCAAGTTAAATATAACAATTAAATTTAAAATACGAAAACGGTAAAACTTTTGTAATTTTTTTTTTACTTTAGATTACAAGAAAATCTAGGTTTTAAATAAGTCCACATGAATTTGTCCATGGGAAACCATGGAAAAGGAAGACCATGGAGGAGATAACATAGGCTAAAAGTAAAACGGATAGAATAGATTTGTCGATAAGCCGTAAATGCCAGCCAATCAATACAGTGTTTGTACGTTAAAAGTAGATTATTTCCCACATTCAAGTGTGCCGAGGTCCCAATTTTCTACGCGGCTGGTTTTTTCCCTTTGAATCCTCCTCGATCCGCCCGTGAACTCAAACAAACAAGGATTGTTGACTTGCTTCTGCTCCAATAATGTCACTTCCGTAATTCTGTATCGAGATTTTGTTTATGGCGCTGATTTGGGTCCCCCATTCTACGCAAGTATATACTCGGCTTAATTCGAAAAATCCTTTAGGCAAAACAAGATGGCGAATGATTTTGCATATCAATTCGATATACAGATTATTTGGAAATAAATAAGCTTGAACAATCAGCATTTGTTTCTTTCTTTTGTGTTTTTCCCTTTCGATGGAAATGATGTTGACTGAAATATGACGTACTGCATATAATAACAAAAGGAAAAATTACACATCCAATCATTATATCCTTAGTGGGATGAGCTGGACTCCTTTCATAAAGATTGGTCCTTGACAGCTCTGGACAGAAAGAGGTGGAAAAAGAGTAGGGAGCCCTTTGCCCAGTAGTGGGACATTAACGGGTAATAATATTTTTTATATGTCTTAGATCTATTTTAGATGGCTTATAAATGGTAGTGGTCATTTAAGCTAAAATATCAAATATTAAATAAAGCCTATAGTTTCAAAAATAGCATGTCCGTTACATTAAAAATAAATAATAGTGGTACCCTATATTAAAATAATTTGAGAAAAACTGCGTGTCGATAGCAGTCTAAATGGACTCGGCCCAGAATTCGGCTACTTGTTTGGCGCCATCACCAGCGTCCATGATGGAACTGCATTATCATTATGTTCAGATCCATCATTATTATGACAAACTGTCTATGAATATAGTTCAAAATTACTAGTTGACATAAAATATGTACTAAGAATGATATGAAACCAATAAAATAGATCAAAACTTTTATTAGTCCACATGAATCTTCTTTTACCAAGTGGTTTCAGAGGTATTTCACATAAAAATACACGGACATTAATGATACGTCAGAAACTAGATGCGGTTCCAATCGGTCGTCATTATCGACAAAATTTCCATATGTTATTTCATATATTTCCACAAACATAAGTGCGAAAAATTTAACAAGCTTCCAAAGTATTTTCCATTAAATCTTCCAACATAATCTACAGAGGCACTCGTGGTTATCGAATGCACCACCAACCACCCACCAACTATCCACCACCAACCTCCCCAACGCCTTCCACTGCCCTTTAGCTGCACTGCACTTATGAATGGAGCGAGTGTCCCGTTTGCTTAATGAAATTCTGTTCCGTCCGCCATTCTATAAGGTTTTTTGGGTTCCCAGTGAAAAGGGGTGACTGACTGGTGTCATATTTGGTTTACTGATATGGTTTTCTGCGATACAATCGTGTAATCAACTAACATGTCATGTGGGTATAGTAAACAAAAGTTGCGAGCGTTATTGCTGCAACACGATTTTGTTGCTTGCAAAATTGCATGCAATTTGTGTGTAGACTTTTGTCAGACTTATTCGTGTTTTTTTTACTGACCAAAGGTTTTTAGATGTCGGTATATCTATGGTTTGACAATTGACACCATTGTACTTGTTATTTTCTCAGAAGAAATGAGAGTGACAACTTTTATTTTATGTTTTCTACCTTCTGGATAAAATTTTCTTTTACAAAACACAGAACTATAATAAGAAATCGCGACTCAGACTTCACCGTCTGCCAATTTTTCTTACAAGCCAAGTTATTGTGTCCTCAGAGCAGGTGACGTCATTTTAAAGTAAATTTTCGTGTCGCTTCTGACGTTTGGAACATAAAATTTTCCTTCATATTGACGACGGTCTTCAAAAAATCACGTACCAAACTGATTTGGTGACTAAGGAGTTTTTGAGAAACTTGTATAGACAAGTTTAGTTATAACATACTGAAGTTTCACTCAACCCCAGAATGTTATAACATCACGCCTGTATTCTCCGAAGAGATATCAGAAGAGTCATCATCATCATCATCACGATCTGCCTAGCCTTTTCCCAACTTATCTTGGGGTCAGCTTCTAGTCTAACGGAACACAGCTCAATACCAGCCTCTATCTTCTATTTACCTCATATTTTACATGAAGCACCTGTCTATCTGACCAAGATAATTAATTTAATTTAATGTAATTTTAGTTCTGTTTTGCTAAATCTTCCCAATGAGTATAGGGTTTTTAGTTTTTTCGATATTTATAACGAAAATAAAATCCAAAATAAAGACAAATGACAAACTTAAACGGTTAAAAGATTAAAAACATCTACTATCATCAATCGGATAATAAATCCTGTTTACACCATCCCGCGAAGATATTCGTGAAAACTTACAATTTTATCTATGTTCCGAAGATATTTGCGAAAATTGCTAAAGCGATTCCGTTTTATGACCGGAAAGAATATTTCTTCTGGAAGCTTTTAGAGTAACTCCGAGCTTATAGCCCGTGTTTATTTCTGAGAAAATCTTGAATTATGATAATTGCTTGCGATTTATGCTCATGTAAGATTTAAAAGAATTTCTTATCAGTGTTTTTTTTTTCAATTCAATTTCACTTTTCAACTTACAAAACGGTCTTGTTGTACTCGTATTTTGTTAACAATAGATTCACCATCTGTACAGAACAGTTTTTGTATCCACCTAATTAGTGCGGAACTCGTGGTACCTACCTACAAATTTTTTTTTACGTGTTTATTCCTTGCTGAAGAAAGCCTAGGAAACGCTGGCATGATGGCTTATACAAGGAAGAATGGAAAACTGTGGGGGAGACCTTTGTCTAGTAGTGGGATAGCTTTTAATTGTTCCCACTGCTGGGACACAGGTCTCCTTTCGGTTCCGTAAACCACCATGCGGGCACAGTGCAGGTTGATTCAGTAGTAATACAGGTTGAATAAAAATAAAAAAGCTAGTTCGTGGCTAAAGCTTAGTATTGGCAAAGCCTTTGGAGCTAAGACTATCACATTTATTACACAAATATTGTGTTCAAGTTCAGCTTAGATTTTCGCAGCTCTTATGCTAAATGAATAAACACACTCTGTCCATAATGTTCCTACTGCTAGGAATAATGCCCCCTCTTTGAGAGGGGATTACGTTCAATGATTTTGTATTCTAAAAACAGGAGCTTAATGTAACTTTTCAAAAAATCTCTTGGATGATAATCTTAGACTTCTTCTTTAATCTCCTCCTCCCCATTTTCATCATCATCATTTCAACCGAAATACGTCCACTGCTGGACCTCTCCCGAGCATCGCCACTTCGACCGGTTTTGTACTTCCCGCGTGCCCATTTATTTTAGTGAATATCTCGCTACCTACTTAGATATCTTTTTCTTGGCGTCGCTGAGGAAGAGCTAGGGAGAGAGGTTTGCCCAGCAGTGGGAACAGACTCTTAGCAGCTCTTATGCTAAATCCATAAGCGTACTCTGTCCATTATATTCCTACCGCTAGGATAAACTCTTTGTGAGAAGATTACGTTAAATGATTTTGAATTCTAAAACTAGGCAGCTAGAGTAACTTATCAAAAAAATCTCAGAGGATGATCTTAGGGTTCCTCTTTGATAAAGACCTGCCCATTTTCATCATCATCATTTCAGCCGAAAGATGTCCACTGCTGGACATATGCCTCGAGCCACTTCGAGCGGTTCTGTGCTTCTCGCATCCCCATTTATTCTCGAAACTAACATGTAATTTACATTAAGTTAAAATGTTATGATTTACGGGATATTTGTACGTTGGTACGCAAACTTAAAGTTCATCGTGGGAATGTGGTGCGATACTTATCTCTTTCCAGTTTTGTTTGTACTATGTACATTTATGAGGGAATTTAAGTTTTGATGTGGCAGAAAAGGTATGACTTTGTAATAGATTAAGTTCGAAATAGAGATTTTAATTTTTCGATTCTATAAGACCTATGGTAAAGCCTCATACATGTAGTAGGTATTTAGATCATACATTGAATACACTGTCCTCCAATTAACACTATAATTATAAAACATTGTAAAAGCCAATAATTTTAAAAAGAGTATCCGTGGAGTTCCTTGCCGGTTCCACTCCATAGGAAACGCCCAATTGGAATCGTGCACCTAGTTTCTGACGGTTCATAACTGCCCATGTAGGTTTATGTGTTTTTTTTTTTTTTTAAATAAAATGAAGTAGATAGAATACAGTTTGTGTTCCAATTTCATAATTACTAAAAATGCTTTCGGATTCTTTTTCAAATGCAATTAAATAAAATGTAAGTAAAGCAATATCGATTTTTTACGAGTAGTACTAAAGGTCATCTAAGCCACCGCAGCCTGACCAGAGCCTACAAAGAAAAGGCGAAATTAACTTCACAAGTTAGTGTTCATTTGTTAAAGCAATATTTGATCGCCACATCCAATCCTTATTGGTCCAGAACACCCAATATTACTTCACCAAACTTTGTTATTACTTCAGCCAAGTTTATTTGGTAAATGAACTGAAAACTGGCGTCCAGTGACGCACACGATTTATAACCCCATACATTACTCCTGACATCATTGAGAAACGCGAATTTGAATCTTAGTACCCACGCTTAAAGTTCAACTAAACTGCATTTTTAAATTTGTTGGCTGTTTATAGAGTTCCCAAATTGTAATGCAGTTAACGTAACGTAATTTAGTCTTTATTGTTTTAGTGATAGGTCTTTATATCGGATATTAAAATCCTCAGGTACCTAAGTTCTAATTAGGCAAGGTGGAGCTCGTTTAAATGTTTTAGAGGCCCTTAGGAGTAAGCAATAAAATGTTAAACACTTTTCACGGTTGATTTGAATACAAAGTACTGAATGTAACACGTACCTATCTAAATTGTTTAACTTAGCACCTAAGTGATTATCGTTACTAAGTAATTCACTATCAAAGTTAGTATTAATTCTAAGTTAGAGGGTCATTTGCATCTAAAGCTTTTTTGGTACTTTTACACACTGTTATTTAAAAGTATTTACTGCTATGTTTATTTTTTGTTTAGCCAACCTTAATTTACTACCAATATAATAAATGTGACGATCTGATAACTGTTGTAGGGCAAACCTGGCCAAAAATCGTACACGACAGGGACAGGGTTTGGAAGGAAAAAGGGGGAGCCTTGGCCCAGTAGTGGGACACAAAATAGGCTAACAAATAAAATATATGCGTCATTTTTTTTAAATTTCTTGTTTTTTCTGTTTTTATTCTAATCTAGCGACCCACCCCTACTTCGCACGGTTTTGACCACTTCGAATATCATCGAGATTTCTTTATTGTATGTAAGTTAAACCAAGGTTACCGACGTAGCCCGAAGAATTGCCAAACTTAAGTGGCAGTGGGCAGGGCACATTGCTCGCAGAACGGATGGCCGATGGGGCCGAAAAGTTCTGGAGTGGCGACCGCGAACCGGAAGACGTTGCGTTGGAAGGCCTCCCACTAGGTGGACCGATGACCTGGTGAAGGTTGCGGGAATCCGCTGGATGCGAGTCGCACGGGACCGGTCAATGTGGCGACACTTGGGGGAGGCCTATGTCCAGCAGTGGACGTCTATCGGCTGAAATGATGATGATGATGTAAGTTAAATATGAATGTATTATACATATACACCGTCCGGAATAAATTCTCTAAATGTTGGTGAAAACCGCATAAAAACGAAGTGTAGTTTAAAAGAACATCGTGGTCACACAGACGGACACGAAAAGCGGCTTTAATTTATAATATGTATAGATTACTATTACCATTTCCCGTTCTATTTGCTCTTTGACTTATTTTTTTTTTGTCATTTAAAAGCACTTGCAACTAAAAATAAAAAAAGAGTTGTCGAGTTTTTGTCTGTCGCAAGATAGTGTGAATAGAAGTTCTATTTGGCAAAGCAATCTTGTAAGCAGAGTGGCGCAGTGGAAGCGTGCTGGGCCCATAACCCAGAGGTCCGTGGATCGAAACCACGCTCTGCTAAAATCTACTTTTTGTAGTTTTTAATTGTCCTTTTTTTTATCCAAACGGAGGTATTTGTATTTTACCAAGACAAGAGCTATGGTAAAAATATTAACTTAGCAAATAATATTGGATAGGCAAATATTTCCTTTTTATTCAATAGTAGTTGGTAGTAATAAAGCTGATTTATTAATTCATTTCTTAAAAATAAAAACAAACTACGATGGAATGAAAAGCCGACCGACCTGGTGGCAACTGGGAATTTTATTCCCGATTGCCACCTGGTGGCAATCCATGTGGGGAATGGGAATATACCGTTTCTAGTGTACAAAAGGTCTTAGTCTCATGCGTAGTGCAAGTAGAAATTTATGTAAATCTCTTTCTATTTAGCAAAAGAAAAGAACCTATTACCCAATTAACACGAAGCAAAATAACTCATTCCTGTCTTTTAATAAAGGTTCATAAAAAACGTAAACTCACTCACAGGCAGGTGAGTCAACAAATTATGATGAAGGTTTACGAGACTGCCATGAAAACCTTATAAACAAATAACGATGCAAAATGTTCTGTCGTTTATGACCGTCTCTTTACGACGCCAGACATTACGAGATCGTGTTTTAAATGAGAGAGAACTGTTAAAAGCAAGGTCTTCTGAATGACGGGAATTCCTGGGGGTGTCCTTTGGACGGGGAACTGTCATTTTAGACTGCATAATTAGTGTTGTGTTGGAGTGGACGGCGGTAATGGACTGTCGAAATAAAAATCAAATGAGTCTTTATTACATAAAGTAGCATAACACAACGCTTGTATTCCCCGAAAGGGGTAAGCAGGGATGTATTTACAGTACTCTCATTATTCACCAGTTTTGTTAAAGCCCCATGTCAAAAAAGACGTGCACATCACGTCGTGACAATCCAAACATGTCGCACTTAATTTACTTTATCATCTTGTATGCACTTTCTATGTATGTACACACACGTGCACATGTTTAAGCAAATAAAAATCTTATCTCGAGCCTATTGCCACTTATATACTCCAGACTCCGGGCTCCTACTGAGAAATTCCGTATCGAAAATCGAAACCTGAACACCATTGTCACGGTAATATTATCCATACAGTATTGTAACTCGGCCGTATCTTTGAAATAAATGCCTACAGCCGCGCGGCACGTAAACATGCGATAGGGCTGCCCGCCTCCAGCATTTTAATTACATTTGCCTACTTTGTGTTTCCATTTAGTTTGTGATTGTAAATATACTTTTTTTATATAAACTAATAAAATACTTTGTGAATTGAATAGGAAGTGTTCAATAAAAATGCGTGTTGTTTTTTGATTGGTAGATTTAGTTTAAAAACCATGTTTATGTTTGAATAACAAATCGGTCTTATAAATTTGCGACCGAAAAATATTTGTGCCTCGACTGAGACGTACGAAATGCTTTATTATTAAATTTTAAAGTATAAAAAATCCGCATTCTAATATAAAGCTTAATTTAAAATTGTTTGACGAATTCATGCAACCAAAAACAGCACAATATATCCTACTCGTCATATTAAATATGTACTTGAACTTATTTTTAGAGAAAAAATCGCGCGGTTATTGTTAAAAAACAACACACCGTCCGTTCGTCACTGCGGCACAGTCGCGACTGTCTGCATGTCGAGCGCATGTCGAGATCGAGGAACGTAGGCATAACTCGCGCTTCGTCCGTTTGTATGAAGTTGGAATACTGTATAGATAATATTACCGTTACATTGGTCAGCAGTCGCGCTTGCGACCTCTATAAAAATGAGACAGCATAGTACAAAAGTCGGTTAAAAATCGCATGACCGTTGTAACACTTTTCATTTAGTGGGCCTAAATGAAAAGTGTTACAACGGTCATGCGATTCGTGTCCGTCTGTGTGAACATCGTGGTCACACAGACGGACACGAAAAGCGGCTTTAATTTATAATATGTATAGATTACTATTACCATTTCCCGTTCTATTTGCTCTTTGACTTATTTTTTTTTTGTCATTTAAAAGCACTTGCAACTAAAAATAAAAAAAGAGTTGTCGAGTTTTTGTCTGTCGCAAGATAGTGTGAATAGAAGTTCTATTTGGCAAAGCAATCTTGTAAGCAGAGTGGCGCAGTGGAAGCGTGCTGGGCCCATAACCCAGAGGTCCGTGGATCGAAACCACGCTCTGCTAAAATCTACTTTTTGTAGTTTTTAATTGTCCTTTTTTTTATCCAAACGGAGGTATTTGTATTTTACCAAGACAAGAGCTATGGTAAAAATATTAACTTAGCAAATAATATTGGATAGGCAAATATTTCCTTTTTATTCAATAGTAGTTGGTAGTAATAAAGCTGATTTATTAATTCATTTCTTAAAAATAAAAACAAACTACGATGGAATGAAAAGCCGACCGACCTGGTGGCAACTGGGAATTTTATTCCCGATTGCCACCTGGTGGCAATCCATGTGGGGAATGGGAATATACCGTTTCTAGTGTACAAAAGGTCTTAGTCTCATGCGTAGTGCAAGTAGAAATTTATGTAAATCTCTTTCTATTTAGCAAAAGAAAAGAACCTATTACCCAATTAACACGAAGCAAAATAACTCATTCCTGTCTTTTAATAAAGGTTCATAAAAAACGTAAACTCACTCACAGGCAGGTGAGTCAACAAATTATGATGAAGGTTTACGAGACTGCCATGAAAACCTTATAAACAAATAACGATGCAAAATGTTCTGTCGTTTATGACCGTCTCTTTACGACGCCAGACATTACGAGATCGTGTTTTAAATGAGAGAGAACTGTTAAAAGCAAGGTCTTCTGAATGACGGGAATTCCTGGGGGTGTCCTTTGGACGGGGAACTGTCATTTTAGACTGCATAATTAGTGTTGTGTTGGAGTGGACGGCGGTAATGGACTGTCGAAATAAAAATCAAATGAGTCTTTATTACATAAAGTAGCATAACACAACACTTTTCATTTAGGCCCATTAGCACCATAAATCACTAATTAGGTTTATCGCTAAACATAATTCTGTCTCCGTTATCTTTAAACGATTAACTAAAACAGAATAATGTTTTAAATTCATAATGCAACATCACGCCTTTAATTCCCGAAGCGTTAGGCAGATGTGTCCTATAGTAACAACCACGTTCTATGTAATAGGGGGCAGGCAGACTAGGGGTAGATTCCGGGCTGCTACTGAGAAATTCCTGATGGAAAACCCAAAAACACTTTTCCTGACCTGGGTATCGAACCCAGGACCTCATGCTCAGCAGTAGTGCTTGTGACCACTAGACGAAAAAACTCGAGGAAATTCGTTTAAAGCGAAAAGTGTTTGTGATTTTTGGTGCAAGTAGGCCTAAATATGGTTAAAATATTGAAGCCTGTAAAAGTATATTTAGGGCTGATTTTTTCATCGCCAGATAACTTTTATTCGAGGAATAAAATTGACGTTTGACAATTTTTGTATGAAATAACTGTCATAAAATTATTATATTTGTATAAAATTATTCCTCGAATAAAGCTATCAGATGATTGAGAAATCAGCCCTTAAGGAGACAAATCGTGCAATGCAATATGAGCCTGATCTGTTTCGTAAATAAGCATGAACACGATACACAAATAATAAACATTTGCATTCAACTCTACATTTGTGTATGGACAGAACTGCTAGACACACAATGCCTCCAAGCACTATGCTCTTGTTTCCGAGTATCCTCAAATACAACGATGTACCTATATGTAATTTATTAAGTTATTACGCAGGACTTGAGTACAACTTCTAAATAAATCATACTCTGAAGAGAAACATTTTTTTATTCTTGTGATTGTGATCTAAACTAATACATATTATATTCTTGTTCATGGTTGGGGTGAGATTAAGATAAACTATGATTAAAGATAGCTATATCTCAGTAGAGAGCAGTGGTGCCCCGGTAGTAACGGCCGCGACTTACGAGTTGTAGATCGTAGGTTCGAGCCTCGACAGGCGCTTTCTTTATGTGCATTATTTCATCACCACTGCTCTCAAAACGTTGAAAGAAAACACCGGGAGGAAACCGGCATGTCCTAGAACCAAAAATTCGAAAACATGTGACATCTACCAACCCGCAGTGGGCCCGCGTGATTACGGCCCACTCATTACCTATAGGCTGATTATGTATATCTCAGTAATACAAATGGAATAACGATTAATACTAATGAGGTGAAAGAGATGAGATTCTGTCGCGCCCGATATGCTATCCGAAAACGTACTGATTGTTTTACTTAGGTAATACATAAAATATTCATGGCCTAGAGCGCGGTGTCGCAAATACGCTGACATGTTTATTACTGTTCGGTGTTTGACCCGAAAAGTTCTAATTCCGTGACACACTACGAATCTCAATCTGAATAGGTTTGAAGGAATTGCTAATCCACTGCTTCATATGTTCGAAAAAATTGTCTGCGTCCAACGCGACGTAAAGAACGCAATGAAAGTTGTTGAACTGACAAATTGAATGACATTGCTACTGTTAGTGTGTTACGCAATTTTACCCCGCAGGTTTATATGTTCCTGGTAATGACATAATTGATTTTATAAAAATGAGTACCTACCTAGTTGTACTTTTATTACTTATGGACTGTTCCAGAAGGATCTGATGAAAATGTAAAAAAATACTTTCTATACTAATATTTTAAGAGGTATTTGTATGTAGGGGGTTATCTTCGGAACGATTGATCTGATTCCGAAAACTATTTCACTACTGGGAAGCTACAACATTACCTCGTGCCATAGGATATATTTTATGTTCATACAAGAAATTTAGTTGTTGTTGCTAGCTAGTTATTGTTGTTGTTTGTAAGAGGTAATTCTCTGGAAGATCAGATTACAATAAATATTTCACTGATACAAAACTACACGATTTCCGAGTGTTAAGTGTAGGGTTCTAATAAACGGATTAGCTAACTATAAGTTAGAATGATTAATAGACTATAAATATGCCAATTACAGTCAAAATAGACAATAAACCACTCAACAAACAAACTCTCGTCACCTCCTCTGCGGGAGAATAAGTTTAATAAGCCAAAAATGGCTCAGAAATCCCAATATTTCATGTCGCTTTATAAAATTCCCATGACGAATATGACGACGTTGGGTGAGTGAATAAAGCCGACGTTTCGGAAAACTTTAAGACAATTTATTATACGTGCCTTCGTTCCTGTGGCTATACGCTACTGTTTAACAAAATGAAATATCTAAAAAGTTTTCTTCTTCGCCTTGAATTTTTCACTGGGGCTCGATTTTTGAATCGCTCGCGCCCAAACTTGTAATTACTTGTACCTCTCGTGTGACTGCTAAGATGGATGTGTTTTTGTTAAAACATTAAGGGCTGATTTTTCCAACGCGAGATAATTTTATCCGAGGAATAATTATGAATTTTTGACAGTTTTTCCATACAAAAACTGATTTCTGACTGATTCTGTATGGAAGAACTGTCGAAAATTCACTATTCCTCGGATAAAATTATCTGTCGTTGGAAAAATCAGCCCTCAAGTTTATATGTGTCTTCTGTTTTCCCAAATAAACATGGTAATTGCTGTTGCCATTGTGAGCGCTAAGCTAGTTCTTATGAGATGTTTTATAGTAGTTCACCGTCACCTAAAATACAAGTTATTTAGTTATCAAGTATCGAAAAATATCATAATTAAATAATAGCTTCCCTTAAAACACCTTTATCAAAATTAAAAACATTTATTAGCATAAGCATAATCATGTTCCCACGGCTGAAACACAGGCCTCCTATCTGTGTGAGAGGGAGTGGGCCGTAATCCACCATGCGGGCCCAATTCAGGTTGTCACATGTCTTCGAATTTTTTGGTTTCCTCGCGATATTTTCCTTCACCGTTTTGAGAGCAGTGGTGATGAAATAATTTACTTATGGTAAAGCGCCTGTCGGGGTTCGAACCTACGACCTACAACTCTTAAGTCGCGGCCGTTACCACTAGGCCACACTGATCATTCAATTATTTATAATTTTTGGTCAGTAACCCCTAAAACGCAATAATAATTCACTGGCAGCACAACATGTTTCATTACAAAATTGAACTAGGAACTCAAAGAAAACGCTCGCTTCTTCAATAGCGACTGTAACATTCTTCGAGTAATTTAAGAATTCGTCCCTCTCTATTTTTCATAGTCGTCCTTCCCCTTCTATTTGTTTACAAGACATCTGTCTTTGTTCCAGAATGTTCAGTCACTTGCCAAAGTAGGGTAACACGAGTAAAGGACAGAGATAAACAGATAATTGGAAGGTGTTAATGGCTATTCACTGAATACTGGATGGATTCATTCGTTAATGTAAGCCAGTTTGATGTTTCAGTTCAGGGAACTTTGACACGTTTTGCGACTATTTAGTTTTTTGTGTTATTTACTGTGAACCATCGTGTCTGTTTCACAAAGTCTGAAAAGGTACGAGCTGACAGATTATTTCCGGAAGTCGGTGTCCTTGGTTACGCATTTTCGTTTTTTGACACCGAATTTCGAAATTAAAGTTATTTTTCCCTTTGAAGTGTTTTTTTTTTTTGGAAGTCGGGTTTTTATTTTTCACTTTTTAGTTGCACCTACCCCACAAAATTTCATATAATACTACTTGCTACGTAAATATCAGTGACAGGAAGTTATTAAAACATCATCAATATAAAGTAAGTGGATAAAAATCGTATTATTGAAGCTAACTTAAAAACTATCCAAGCAGAGTCAATAAAATTTATATGGGACTACCAGTGAGGCATACCTTATTCATTAATAAAATGATATTGCAAATCGGTGTATAAATAACGGAGTTTTTTTGTAAAAAACCTTAAAAAAAATATTCAACTGAATTGAGAACCTCCTCCTTTTTTTGAAGTCGGTTACAGACAAGTACGGTTATAAACAGGTTTTATCAATGAAATTAACTTGAACTTACCGGGACTTACTAACTTACTGGTACGTAATCTAGGTCTTATCATGGACACGGAACTTCGTTTTCACAAACACGTGTCTGAGTCTACCCGTAGTTGTTAATAGACTTAAGATTTTATATAAAGCCCGTCCTTATCTTAGTGGAGAATTGCGATATATGGTCAACGACTACTGTCGAAAACTGAAATAATGATCCAAAGACTTCAAAACGCCTGTTTTAAAGATCCCTTTAGGGGGGACATGTTAAACCTTTCTTGAATGAGCACAACATTTAAAACTGAAAGCTAGACGTAAAGTCAGCTTGGCGAACCTACTTTTTGGTGTTATTAAATTTCATTTCCCTTCTTACTTATATGATAGACTAGTTTCTTCCCGCGACTTCGTCCACGTGATATTTCTTGTTCGTCGATCGACCCCGTCCCATTGCATCGCCTGCCCGCGCTAGTACAGACGCCAGCACATCAAGCTACTACATTCTGTCAAATTTCTTTAATAGGTTTTCAACTTTATGACTAAAGCATTAAGGTTCAAGACTGATTGGAAAAATTTGACAGTTTCGGGTTGCTTGACCTGCTGGCGTCTGTACTTCGTTTTCACTTAACATTCTTTTTGCCTTTTTTTTTTTGCTCGGCTCGTCATGGTCTTAGCGTGATGTTATATCGCCTATAGGTTTCTCCAAGAGTTGGGCCATCAAATGCAAAAAGATTTTTTCAAATCCGACTGGTAGTTCCGGATATTACTCCCTACACTTACAAAGAAACAAATTTTACATTTTTATAATATTAGTATAGTTAGACGAGTGAGTTCAGTGAGAGAAGAAAATATTAGAATAGAATAATATACACATTTATTTTGCAAATATGGGTAATACATAATAGGTATTCTCAACAGCTTTCCATCTTACAGCATAAGTCGGCGACTCTTAGCGAAAAGAAAATAATAAAGAAAAGAAAAAAGAAAAAGAAAAGAAAGAAAAAAAGAAAAAAGAAAGAAAGAAGAGAAAGATCGCTCTTAGCGATAAGACCGTCCATTGTGTCACCCTTTGTAAAAAAATTGTATATTTATGTTTTATAATTTGTATGGTGTACAATAAAGAGTATTCTATTCTATTCTATTCTCTTAGAGGCAGTCTTCGCTACGCAGCTACTAAATGCTGGAACAATATCCCTCCTCCCATGAACTATAGTCAAAGTCGGTAGAAATTGAAATTAAAAGTATTTTATTAAATCATTGATCCTATGACTGTGTCAGTGAGCAGAGTTCGCGCAGCTGAACTTTGGGCCAAAGATGTTTGAATTTTTTGCCATCGATACGCTAAGTAGAAGAAGAAAATTCCGACATGTCTGCCATATAAAAAACCATTTATTTTATACTTTTTGTAATTTTTATCAGTTTTAATTTTATAAAAACTCAATTGACTGATATGATGACGTGATAATTTTATCACGATGAGAAACTATAGAAAAGTTTTTGAGCTAGTTTTTAAAGTGAAATCTTGTTAACGTTGCAACAAGTACCACCTAGCGACTCAACAAGCAAACCATCTCCGATTGCGGCCATCGTGTATCATTAATTCGTGTAAAATTACATTCAATCATTTTCATATGTTTGAATCACAAACAAAATCTCAGATCATACTGACGTCACTCAAAATCCTGCATCACGCAAGCAGAGTTTACTGTGCAACTAGCATATATTATACAACGTCCCGACTTCAATTTTCGGGCAGTTGCCCACCAAATACGACACCCGTCTGGTCGGAGGATCCTCCCTTTTCTATGGAGGATGAGGAAACTTTACACCCTGTTCCTCATACCTCTATTCAGGTGACCCCGACGACCCACCACCTACTTAAGCTGCTAGTCAATTTGCTTAACTATTAATTTCCCAGACTTTACTTATGTGACAAAGTACATAGGAAACTCTTCATCTAAATAGAAAACTAAAACTACACACTCCAGCACAACGAAACTCCAAATAAACATTATCTTCATCCAGAATCCAGGAAACGAAGCTCTAGCCATAAACCGAGTTTAGATAATGCATCTAACCCGGACGCAGCAACTGCCAACACGGATATTATATCTAAAATATTTCACATTTCAAAACTGAAACTTGTTGGAACATGTGACGGGAAATGCGCAGTTAAACAAGTATTTAACCGTAGTCTGTTGAAAGTGACTGCTGGGAGAGTAGAGATGAGACGTATTTACTACACTGGCCTGCAAAACTAAGTATCACACTTTTAAAATTGCAATAACTTTTTAAGTCCACAAGATACACTTTCAAAATAAAAAGAACCCGAAAAAGAGTTTAATATTGTATATAAAAACTTCATACTCGAGAACCTTCTTTTAAGAAATAGCTGGCAAAAGCTTTAAAAACAAAAATAATCCTTTTCGAATTACAATTTTACCATTAATTTTTTTGTAAGTATCTGTTTTTGTTTTCAAAATTTTTCTTGATCGATGAGTCTTGTTACAAAAGCTAAGTTAGACAACGGCATATAAATTTTATTTATCATGCCTCTTTTACCTGAAGAATGTGCTAGAATCATGACTTTTCCGGAACTAGGCATCAGTATGCGTCGTACTGCAAGAATGGTGGGTGTGACGTTACGAACGGTCCAGAAGGTGAAGCGAAGGTACAAAGAGACTGGAAACCATCTGAGGAGACCTTGTAATGGCAGACCCAGGTGTACTAGTGCCCGAGAAGACCGTTATATTGTTTCCACTGGTTTCCACTGTGTTGAGAAATCGCCACGTTAATGCAGTTGAAGTCCAGCAACAGCTTCTTCAGACCCGAAGGGACTACATTAGTGACAGTACAGTGAAAAGATGTCTTGCTGAGGCAAATCTGAAACCCCGAAGACCAGCGAGTGGCCCCAAACTCGAGAGAGAGCATCGAGTAGCGAGACTGCGATACGCCTGTGAACGCATACAGTGGGATGAAGAAGAGTGGTCAAGAATTTTGTGCACAGATGAGTCTCGATTCTCACTTTACACTTCTGATGGAAGGCGAAATGTCTACAGGCGGTCTGGTGAGAGATACCATCAAGACTGCTTCAGAAAGAGTCCAGTACGGTGGAGGCAGTGTATATGTATTGGCTGGCATATCTTCAGAAGGTCGCACAGAGTTAGTGGCCATAGAAAATGGCAATCTGACTGGGGAAAAATATGCCCAAGAGATTCTTAACGAGTATGCAAGGCCGTATTTAGCAAATATGGGTGATGGATCGATGTTGATGCATGATAATGCCCGGCCACACACGGCTCAGGTTGTGGAGGTTGGTATCAGCGTGATGGCTTGGCCATCAAGAAGTTCTGATCTCAACCCGATATTGCACGCCTGGGATGTGCTAGGGAGGCTAGTCAGAAGCCGCATACCGCCACCTACCACCCTCAGGGCACTAAAACAGGCCCTGATTGAAGAATGGGAGCATATACCCCAACATCGGCTCCGAAACCTCATGTTCAATATGCCAAACCGGCTCGAAGCTGTAGTCAGAGCCCGAGGAAGCAATACCAGTTATTAAAAATTAAATAACATGTAAAACATACTTATAAATGTTAATTGAGTATTTTGACAATAAGGGAAAATGGCTGTTTTTATTGTTTCATCTTTATTTTTAAGTTAAAAATGTTACTAATGTATAGTTCATTTAAGTATGTTTCAGAGAAAGCTGATAAAATTTACTATAAAACGTTTTTTTATTTTAAATCTCTAACTTCGATAGTATAGAAAAAAAATAAACTTTAAAAATGTAGTATTTAGTTTTGCAGGCCAGTATAGAACAGGTTTTTTTCTGGAGTAGCCCAAACTTGGTACGCGGTGGGAAGGACCTTATTACAGACAGGCGCGAGGCGTCAACGCCAAGCGACTCCTGTAGAACAATTTCCATTTTTTTTCCATAGAAATTGTTCTACTCGCGTCGCGTCGCGCCTGTTTGCGGGAGCCTTAAACAGTTGACCACATCGGTGATAAAAACTTTGACCTTGCTGGCCTAGCGTACGGAATTTCCATAGAATGCAAGGCCAGCTTTTACTCGTTTGTTACTACTGACTTACAGCCTACTTACTGCATGCGAGTCTTCGATCTAAATTTGAGTAAATACTTCATACTCGGAACAGATATTTGGATTAAGTATTTTTCGATACTAGTACTACTCGCACTTGTCTACTTAGTTCGAAAATACCAAGCATAGCCCCGCTTCAGGGAAGAGTTAGCACCCTGGAGAACTATCCAGTTGGTATGCAAGTTTGAACAAAAGATTGAATGTCGGAATATAGCTCGTCTCATGTTGCATCAAATATGAGAGCCGTTGGCCGCAAATATTAGAGGAATGTGTTTGCTAAGCAGGAACGAGATGCGACTGTGACGTAATTTAGTTCTTCTATACTCTATAGCATAAAAAATGTTTATTTCAATTACAAAGGGCAATTCGATACATGTTATTGGAGCTCACTCTTTAAGCAAGGAATTGCTTTTGTTAGGAGAAGCATAGGTTCTCAACCTTATTTTGCTCATCGGGTGGCGCTAGAGCCCCCCATTTTTTTACTTACCATCGGTCGCGAATCTGAAACAGCTATTGCCACGATTATTTATTTAAACGTGTAATATGATATAGTCGTAAGAGAGAATATATAATTTTCTCTGGATCTTCTACTGCCCCCCTGAAAGTCTCAAACGCCCACTAGGGGGCTTTATCGCCCACTTTGAGAACCTATAATCTATAGGTAGGTACTACATATTATGAAGAGGTAAAGTGAGTTTGTATGTAGGGGTAATCTTCGGAACTACTAATCTGATTCCGAAAATTCTTTCACAAATGGGAACCTTCATTATTGTCAAGTATCATAGGATATTTTGTGTTAAAACAAGAAATTCCACGTGGACAAAGTCGCGGGCAGAAGCTAGTAATTAATAACATCTCTCACATATAATAATAAATTCGTATAATTATTAATTCATTATTAATGTCTGGTTAAAGACATTTAATTCTCATAAAAAAATTTACATTTCACTTTCATGAGAACAAATTTAAACATAAAGTATAAAAAAATAATCATTGTCCTTCGACACTCCGACTTACAATTAACCTGACCTGCCGGTCGATTCTGTAAAAATCTCACCGTGAAAACTCAAGTGAAGTGAGCTTGATGTGAGCTGTCAGTAGTGTCAATCCCTAGCATTAGTTGGAATGATAGTTCACTTCACGCTCACTTCACCTAAGTTTTCACGGTGAGATGGTTACAGAATCGCACTGCAGTATTTGACTATATATTACGTTAGTATTACAAATTATTTAGGTAATGTAAGTAATATTTTTGGAAGAATATAATTTAAAAGAGTGTCCAAGGAGTTTCTTGCCTGTTCTTATCAATTGGCTACCTTCTTGGCTACCAACTAGCTTCATATTTCTGACTAACCGACTCCTTGACAATTTAAAAGTGCCCGGTTTAATTGAAATAAATGCTTTGCGTTTTTCAGAATTCGTGATTAGTTTTTCAAATACTTACAATGGAATTAATTCCTATTTGAAACGTAAAAATTGTTATTTTTCCGTGAACGTAGCGGAATTCAAACAACTGTCAGTGAACTAGGTCAATGCCTGGCTAACAAAAATGTTATTTTATCTGTTGAAATGGTTAGTTTTTATTTTTCAACTTTATATTCACAAAGAGGTAATTCGAAATTCACAAACAGCTCATCAGAATTTCAGAATTGCATGCACGGAATAAAGTTACAAACCCATTTGGAAATAACTGTTGCATAGAAAAAGGAATATTTCGATCAATCCGACTGTTCATTACATAGGTCTAAACTAGGATCGACGACCCAGTTTTTTTTGATCTTTTTCAAATCTGCACCTGCACAAATTTGATCAAAACGTATTGAATTGCTTTTCAGTAACCATTTTGAATAGCCGATAAAGTTTTTAGAGGATTCTAGCAAGTGCAAAAAAAATCATTTGCTTTGATAAAAGCTTGGTGGGTTATTGCTTTCTGCTTTGATTGTTGATATAGAATCAGTTTCCCTTTCTGAGGACATTAATGGTGCACTAGTGGATACGTAAACGTTATTAATATATCTTCCTGTGAAGATTTCGCCTTGCTCCCATGGAGGGCAGACAATATTTACAGTCCGGTCCTAAGCAGCTCTGGACAGAGAGACTTGTTGTACAATAATCAGCCTATGATATCCTTACTGCTGGGACACAGGCCTCCTCTCTATGAGAGGAAGTGGGCCGTAATCCACCACGCGGGCCCGGTGCGGGTTGGTAAATGTCACATATCTTCGAATTTTTTGTTCTAGGACATGCCGGTTTCCTAACAATGTTTTCCTTCGCCGTTTTGAGAGCAGTGGTGTTGTACAATGATTTTTCGCAATTTTTGGTGTCGAAGCCGGCCCCAACATAGTTGATAAAAGGCTAGGCAGATGATGAGAAGACTAGGTAACGTTTAAAAACATGGGGAATGCCTTTTGAGTTGCAGATTATGTTTGGCATAGCATTTGCTATTCTTTGCTCAACCTATTGTAATGTATTATTGTAAGTAGGAACTTTGAAAGGTGGGATAAAAGTCATCTGTTTTTTTTTTCCGGGTCCGCTACTATGTCCACCAATGTTTACGAGCCTTGGAACGAAACTATGTATGTTTTCACAATTCCTATTTGACGTTACAAAAATTGCTGCCAAAACTTGTTGCGACTTAGTTTTACAAAGTTTTGATATACTGCAGTTTTTTTATGCTGTTTAACAGCATGTGTGCGAACGGGTGTGAGCCATCTGTTACAGTCTACCCTTTGGTGTCGAAGTTCAAGCAAGTTTTATGGACTAACTGGAGTTTAGTGTTTAGTTTTGTTAGGCTATAACTTATGGCAGTCATGTGAATTTTGTGTTATTAATTTATGTGGTTTTAAAACACGCAATGCATTTTTTTTGTAGGTATTGAGTTGGTAGATTTTTGCTCTCGTCAAATGCCAAAACTGTGTGTTCAGGAAAGTATAGTTTTATACTTGAAACTAGCTTCTGCCCGCGACTTCGTCCGTGTAAAATTTCTTGTTCCCCCGACCCACCCCGTTGCATTGCATCGCCTGTCCGCGCTATTAGTTCGTTTTCGCGTTCGTCCTTCCTTTTTTGCTCGGTTCTTAAGAGTCCTAGCGTTATCCTAAGATTAGCGCGTTCAAACAAACAAACAAACTCCTATCCAATTTGATTAATTCCTAAATTTTATTGCAAACTGTCGCCATGTCAAAGGCAAATAGATTGGCAACACAACGTTCAGTTCCAATCTAAATAAGCACGAAAGAAAGAAAGAAAAATAATTATTCTGCACAAAAAAAAAAACATAAAAAAAGCATAAAACCCACACATACACAGTAGTCAAAAGCCTCGTGTTCAACCAATATAAGTTTAGAGTTTCACAATTTACACCTAACAGGAACTACGGGAAACCTCAAAGCTGAAATC
This sequence comes from Apamea monoglypha, assembly GCA_911387795.2. NCBI lineage: Eukaryota > Metazoa > Arthropoda > Insecta > Lepidoptera > Noctuidae > Apamea > Apamea monoglypha. Next base: position 2,379,887 of record OU426922.1, on the reverse strand, counting down.
ATTTTAGTATCAGTTTTACTTTGAAAAGAACCTCTGACACTGCTTTCAGATTCCATAAAGCTACCAGAAAGCAAGCCTCAATTCAATCAATCAACCGTACTCTAGTCGAGACTGGCGCACCTCTAGTAGCACAGAGAAATAGTGATGTCCCCGCAGATTCCCGGCTAATGCACTCGATAACAGATTTCCCGGGGTGGTCGTTTGTCCCGTGAAATGGACCGCGCATGCGCTCCGCTGGAAATTTGATGGACCCGCGCAACTTCAGGTGTGTAATAAAATATTATATTTAGCTATCAGTTTTGGTGGGAAGTTTGTAGTGGAAGACATTGAGTAAAGATTGTGGATAAAACCTCGGAGTTAAATATTATATTTTATGGAGGATGGCAATACACTTGTAATAGAAATCAGTAACTTCAGAAAATACGGGTTGTCAAGTTACAGAATCGCGCGTGCCTTTAATTTTGTCAGCCCCCCACTGATTCAATTACTGTCCTTGGCAGTATAAAGTAGGTAAGGTATGTATGCAGTTTTGTTGCCATCGAACAGTTGTACAAGGAGTTCTAACAATATTTCTAAAGCAGAAAAACTACTGAAACTCTGCAAAAGACAAACACACGGAATCAATTTCGATTGCGCCATCCGCTTTCCACATTGCACCGCAAAATTTTAACCACCACGTTCCATCTAAACTCGCTTCACCAAACACAATACAGTGCCATCTTGTTAAATACGCACCACAATTTCGGGCATAGTTGGCCGCTGTTCATTGCGCGCGTACCGGTTCCCGGGAGGGCCGGGATAATGGGGTAACTCGATAAAAGATTTCCCGGGACGACGATACCTCACAACACTGCCATCGCGGCCATTTTAACTTCATCCCGGAGTGGCAAGTTGGTCGGGATTTACACTTCTGATGGTCCCGCGCTGTTATCATAAACAAGAATGGAGTTGGAAAGTTTCGTTATTATTTACAGAGTATGTCACCTGGGTAGGGTGCATGTCTGTGTGTAAATGGGACTTATAGTTTGACTTGCTACGGAAATGAAATTATTATTATCCTAATAGGTGTATGTTACATAGCCCTGAAGCTAGCCTCCAAGCCAGCGCCATATAATTTACTTAAAAATAATAATAAATTAATTTATTTCATTTTAGTCGTGACAGCCAATGGCTTAATAGCCAAGAGCAACACCTAAGGAGGCTCTCGTTGGGCAGCTGGATTAAGGGCTTGATTCAGAAAGCGGTACTTCTGGACACGGCTTGCATTGTCAGGAGGTTCCTCTCTCTCTCCAGAGAGAGGAACCTCCACAGGTCCAAGGTACACGGGGGGGGGGGGGGGGGGGTTCAAGCTACCGGCGGTAAGGGGGAGCCCTGACCGCCGGAAGCTTGGACCCTGTTTCCGCTACCGGTGGGCTACTATATTTATTTCAGGTAAATCACACCCATTCATAGTACACGTATAAACTCGTTAATAGTAAATACAACGGTTTATGGTGGTGTTGTTGTATTTGTTCATGTATATCAGTTGACTTCATGCCCATTTAGTCACTCCTGTCGTCCTTGAAAACCTCAAACACTCAACCAGTGTTATCTCTTCTAACATGAACAGAAAACTTCAAACTGAAGTTCGATCAAAGCAAATTGAGCATGCCACCCGTATCTGCGGATCAAGGCCGAATCTCCCGGTCACCAATAAAACTATCGCACCAACCTAGATCTCAGGACTCCACATAACTTTTCCTAACTGTCTGCGACATATCTCGGGAAACAGTTACCACAAATAAAAGTGCCATTGTCTGTCCGAAGATAATCAGGCCGAAGGCTAATTTTCTCGATGCGAGAATGGCCGAAAAACAGTTTTATCTGGGCCATAAGGCCACTAAGGAAGTAATTCCACTAAACAAAGGGTCCCAATAACGATCCTAGTGTTCCGCCATAAGATATTCGCTGATCGGTCCGCCGGATAAGTTCTCGTGTAGAGCAAGAATACCGTGTAGAAGGGAAACTCATGTGTGACCGAATGTATGGTGCAGTACTAAGCAAATCTTTAGGTAATTGACAATAACGCATCGTGGTAACAAATAAGGTTCAAAATAGCGATGCGTTTAATTTTAGTTGAATCAAACGACCACCAAAATAAAAGTAATTTTGCAGTTTTAATTAAATTACAAAATATACGCACGGCTCATTTGAATAATAAATTGTTAGGTATTTCTTTAGTTGGTTGAATTCCCTTTATTATTATAATAGTTTATGCTTAACATTTTGCAAATTATGCGACGAAAAATATTATTTTGAGCTCTGTTTTACTATTATTTCTATTACGATACTATTTTATTTTTATGATATACTAGCTGCGCCCCGCAGTTTCACCCGCATAAGTTTCGATCCCGTAGGAATATCGATATAAAATGTATCCTATGTGTTATATCTAGTTATGAACTATCTGTGTGCCAAATTTCTTGGATGAAATTTGGCACACAGATAGTTCATATCCGGTCAGTATTTTTTGCGTAAAAGAGTAACAGACATCCATCCATCCGTACAAACTTTCACATTTATAATATCAGTAGGAAGTACGATAGGATTTATGAATAAGTATTTTCTTTGAACATTTGACAATACACTCTTTCGGCAGCGCCTTAATATGACACATCAAGCTTTAGGAAGAGACTGTACACAGGTTAGGTCACGCTTTTCAAATCCAAACCGAGTCGATGTACTATATCAAAGGCGGATACTGTACCTTCTTTTATGCATGACCCGCATCATAAATGCGCAGCACACTTTCAATTACAATCTGAATCATATTGAAGGATATTGCTAAACCATTCCTTCATTCCGCCATATTCGAATATTTGTCTGCTCAACAACGTAAACACCACGATGATTATTGTTGAACTGTCAAAGTGAAAGCAATAGCTATGGCTTTCATTACAATTTACCCGCTGGTGTTGCTTCTCAAATCCGCCCGCTTAAGCGAGAGCTTTGGTTGTCAATATGGGGTCGATCTAGCGCGTGCGATGATACACTCCCGAGTTCCTGACTGAGTTAAACGTTTCTTACGTCCTCATATTGTAGGTATATTTATTAAGTTCGGGGCTAGAGCGACTCTTCTCTATATTTTTTATTCTATGGTCCTAGTAATGCTACTGTTAGGGCGTTTGCATATGGGGGTGTAATGTGTAATATCAGAGTGTGTAGGTGCAAGGAGGGTTTAATGGAGGTACTAAGTTACTTAACTGAGTATGGGTTGTCTTCATAATGTAATACTAAGTTAAGTTTAGTTGAGAAGAACTGTTTAATACGTATAAATTAGGTAAAGGTCGCTGCTAAGCAGAAAAGAGGAGCTTAAATAAGTTCTGCAAACAATATGTAAAATAGTGGAAGTTTTTAAACTTGATCTTGACTTTTCAACAACTTAAAAAAAAAAAAAAACTTTAGCTTCTTTAGGTATAGTTTTTTCAAACATTGTTAGGTACTAGAAAGAAAGAAAGAAAATACATTTATTTAGCACAGACTAAAAGACACAATACACCAGAAGGCCAATTCTCGTAATTTAAAACGTTCAAAATCTAGTCGCAGTCTCATCTCGGCGACAAACAAATGTTAAAAACTTGTCAAAATGTAGGAAAATTAGAAGTATTTTTTGACAGATTGAGACTGAGATCAGAGAAATTGTCTTAGCTATGGTTTGTATTGGGACTAGCCCAATACGATGGATATAACGTCTATAATTAAGCCAGTTATACATTACAGCAAAAAAAAAAACCGGCCCGAAAAGTATAAGGATGAAAGGTTGATAGTAGTAATTATTATTTGGAGAAAAAACTCGTCATGAATCCTTGTATAATGTGAAAGCACCTACCCAATTTTATTAATTTTCTGTCTCCTTTCTACAGTCTTATGGATGTCAGATCACAAACTGCACAGAGGTTCGTCCACTGCCAGGTCTTGGTGAAGGATGGCTGAAATGGCGCCATCCCCAACTCGTACGTCTCATCATGCAAGTAGGCCAGGCAACATTGGGTACGTTGACAAGCAAACATTGCCCAGCGATGCCCAAGTTGAAACTTAACTTTATTTTAATTTATTTGTCTTGCATTTTACAGGTCTCACATCTGCGAATGGGACGCAGCAGTGCCGCGGATAACGCAACCATAACCACCGGACTGAGGATACAGAGGACACCAGCCAACCAACCGAGCCGAGCGTCATCATGAGCAAGAGCAATACCCAGCAATGAGACTGTATAGTATTATAGCTAGTTATTTATATTTTCGTGCAAACTACTACAGAAAATGCTTCATGCCTGCTCCATAACAGTCTGACAAATAATGGAGCTTTAGGGTTGTTTTTTCCAACGCCAGATAATTTTATCCAAGGAATAATTTTGAATCTTTGATAGTTCTTCCCTACAAAATCTGTCAAACGTCAATTTTATTGCACGAATAAAAATTATCTGTTGTTTGAAAAATCAGCCCTTAAAAAGTAGTGGAGAATATTCAGAAAAATATCTAAACACAAAAATGTGTGTTCGCTCTTACAATAAAATTGAAGTTTCTATAGGTACGTTCCATAAAAATTCGAGCGTACTGCGGTCGGTTGAATGTTTTCAGCTTTTAGATCCCTGCGGATAAATTCTCAATGATCGGTAATAAACGTAGTTTTATTTCACACAATCTATTCGCTGTATTTATTCGTAAAAAGTTGAATAAACACCGCAAATGTTTTTGGTTTTCTATAAAACATTCGACTGCCAATTCCGAAATATTTCCATTATATAAAAAAGCCTTTTGACGAGGATGTAGACTAATTAAGTCTACATTCTCGTCAAAAGGCTTCTTTATATAATGCATATGCACTAATTGGTATCAGTAACTGGGTTGTGGAGGTCAGATAGGCAGTCGCTCCAGGTAAAGTACTGGTACTCAGCTGCATCCGGTTAGACTGGAAGCCGACCCCAACATAATTAGGAAAAGGCTAGGAAAATGATAATGATGAATTGGTACCAGTAACTTCGTCAAAGACCTTACATCGCATGGCCCCTTGTAAAATTTCTAGATTTGTATCTGTAATAGTTTTGGTGTACATAATAAAGAGTATTCTATTCTATAGATACGGTGCATACAGTAGAACAGTCGTAAGACAAACCATTTAACACTTAAAGTTAACCATTCACCAAACTCGAGAATTTTTTTCACGAAACCGTCGTATATCTTTGAGAACGGGGGCCCAACGTCTGAATGGTTGACAATGCGGCACTGAACACGACGAGGCACATATAAACAGGATATAAAATATGTCACCAATAAGCAAGACCAAATGTCGGATGAGGGTGCGGCTGTGTTGCTAAAAGAACAGCGGGGAATAAAAAACTGTTTCTGACAAGTAAAGATAATGTTGTTTGAGCACATAGTCGTCATCTACGCATTCTGTACACCAAACTATATAACGTTACACAGAAATAATTGCTGGAAAACGACTTATATTTTTAGTGTGAAAAGCTGTTTGTGGTAGTGCGCAATGTGACTCACGCAAAACATTGTGCTTATGGATGCATGCAACGGTACATGGGTTATTTAAAGTTGTGTTATATAACACTAAAAACTTGTTTTCGTAAAAAAATTTAGTAAAAGTTGGAATTTTGATCTTCAATATCTCTGTAACCAGAAAGTTCTCAGGTTTAGTCCAGTACAAAAAAAAACCAGTATAATGACTGGGACTACAAGTGGCTCTAAGCTTCGTTAAGTGTCTTTTTACACGAGCACCCTAATTGCGTAACACACTATCAATTTCAATCTGAATCATTTTGAAGGATATTGCTAATCCATTGCTTCTTATGTTCGAAAAATGTGTCTGCTCAACAACGTAAATGACGCAATGAATGTGGTTGAAGTGTCAAAATGAAACCCATTGCTACTGATAGTGTATTACGCAATTACACCGCTGTTCTGTATAGATTGTGTGATAAACACAGATGGATTGTATGAGGAAATGAGAGAGATGGTACCATGATTGAAAATGTAAATGTAGACGAGTCGGCTGACATGGCAGGATGGAAGAAGAGAACAGTTTGCACTATCACCAAATGACACGGGACAAGGACAGGCAGAAGAACAGGAAGATGAAGTTTGTGTCTTGTAAAATAGAGACGTTAGATACGAAGACACGCAGTCGCATTATCTCGGACACAGAATTTATTATTTGTCAAATATTTTCACTTGACCATCCATATAGTGGTAAAGGAGACTCCTGTTCGGCATAATCGTTCAGTGTGCATTCCACTAATAGAGTGGTACACCTTGCCAGAGCCTGCGTCTGAGTTAATAGCTATTGTTCTGTAGCATGCGCCATCGTCAACCGGGTCAGTAATCTGGTGAGATCAATAAAATTATAACAAAGCATTTCTATAAGGATGAGGAACTTGCCAAATTAAGTTGAGGACTCAAATTCATTTGGCAAGATCTTATAAATTCTGTTAAAAAATCACATGTTATCCTGAATCGAGTAGCTGGAAACTAAAACTAAACTAAAAAAGAATGTTGTATTTTTGTTAAATTTTATATTTCATTGTTTCATGCAGAATCTAATAGATCATTCCTTAATTCTAAGGAATGATTTATTAGCTTATGCATTCAGTAATTTTATCCAGACTACCAAAGTTCGCTTTGTTGTACGTGAAATAATAAGGAATTTTCCTCGAATTTTGTACCTTAACTATCTAGAGAGTTACTTCCTTCGCTGGGTTTGTTTAATTGGTTTGGCACATTATTAGACAATGAGAGTAACAATGGTTACGAAACATGATACTAATAAAGAAAATGTTCTTGTACACTTGATTGTTTTTCTTTTTCTACTAGTAAAAATACAGAGCATGGCGAGCAGTAGTGGCCCAGTGGTCACGGCCGTGATTTACGATTTACGGTCATAGGTCGAACCCAGGCAGGCGCTTTACGTTGTGTAAACTATATCATCATCACTGCTCTCAAAACGGTGAAGGAAAACATCGTGAGGAAACCGGCATGTCCTAGAACCAAAAATTCGAAGACATGTGACATCTACCAACCCGCACTGGGCCCGCGTGGTGGGTTACGGCCCACTCCCTCTCAAAGAGAAGAGGCCTGTGTCCCAGTGAGAACATTATAGGCTGAGTTTGCAATAAACATAAACTGCTAGTTGTTGAATTATTTTTGTTTTAGCCATCGATCTCTATTCTATGTCTCTTTTCTATTCCTTGACTGTAAACAGTAATTACTTTACAAATCGCTGTCGCTCGCACCAAGCTCACACCAGCACCAGAGCAACAGTGAAATGTAGCGTAAAAAGAAATTCTTGAGAGGGCCAAATGTCGATCCTTATTTATGAGTCAGCGTATTATTATGACTTGCCAATTTTCCGGAAAATAAAACCCGTTACGGCTTCGATCCGACTCGGCGACGTGACGATGCCGGATCGCGTTCAGATTTTACTGACGCTCTGTATGATAATTTGCCGTTTTCGACGGACGGATGGTAATGTATGATTTGATTTTAAGTAATCATCGCTCGGGATTGGCTTGGCTTGGCTTACTAGATATGGTAGGACTTATCAAAATTTTTGTTTTTTTTTTTATTTAGCTGGTGGTTCTAATAAGTATGCCTGGAATTATTTGGTTGAGGCCTTTGCAGTGGTTAATTTGAAAAAAAAAAGTTATTCCTGCAATTTTGACTACCTTAATAGTAATTGTTGGAACAGTTATATAAATAGGTGAACTGCTTTGTGTTTTATTTCGTGATTGTTGTGATTAATGTTGGCATTGCGAAATAAGAAGTTTGTAATTTTTTGAATTCTTTAATGAATGTATGGAAAAATTAGACATAATGTTACGAATGCTTGTAAAAAGGTCCTATAAGAATATTGTTTTAGCAGGAGATTTTAATATTAACGTACTGAAGAGAAATACGCAATCAGTTGAATTTGAGACATTGTTACTTAATTATAATTTAAAACTTGCTTTATATGTACCAACTCGACTTGGGAGTCAGTCATGCATTGACAATTTTGCGCATAATGTTAACAAGTCCTTTAAAGCTTCGGTACTTGAATTAGCTCTTTCTGACCATACGGCTCAACTCCTTAAATGCCCTATAAAAACTGTCTGTTCTATAAAGCAATGGCGTATACTCAGACGTGATTACAACAATGACAATGTGAATAAATTTAAATCGTATTTGGGTAGTTTGACATTTTCTGATGTATATGAATCTAATAATCCTAATATAGCATACAGTGCCTTTATAGAAATGTTCTTGTTTTTATATGACCAATGTTTTCCTAAAATACCGATCTATATGAAAGTAGCCAAGAAACATAAATGGATATCACGTGGTATTAAACTTTGCAGTGCAAAGAAACGACATTTATTATGGCAATATCGATTTAAACCTACGCAGGAAAATAAAATTGTATTTAAAAAATATTGTAAAACGTTTAAAAAAGTCATCTATTTGACGAAAAAAGCACAGAATACTTATAAAATACAAACGTCTAGCAATCGATCAAAAACGACATGGCAAATTATTAATGAAAATAAACAAAGTATACCTAAGCATAATATTAATCAAATTCGTATCGATAGTAAAATTATCACGGACCCTAAACATATTACAAATCTATTTAATGATTTTTTTATTGACAAAGTACAACCAATTACTGCAGGGACTAATGTCATTAACTGTATTCTAAACAGAAAGAATTCCATGTTTATGACTCCATGCTTACCTATTGACATAATCAAAATTATTCTAGGCCTTAGAAACACTAATAGTGTAGGTTATGATGGTGTTAGTACAGGAATCGTTAAATCTGTCGCTGAGATTGTATCTGGCCCACTGTGTCATATAATGAATTTATGTATTAGCGAAGGAATGTTTCCCGATGTCTTGAAAAGATCTATTGTTAAACCATTACATAAGAAGCAACAGAAAGACCTGATGCATAATTACAGACCAATATCATTAATATCCGTTTTTTCTAAGATAATTGAAAAATATATTTCTCAAGAACTTAGTCAATATATAGACAAATATGATATACTTTGTAATGAACAATACGGTTTCCGAAAAAGTAAAACTATAAATATGGCGGTTTATGACTTTTTACACAAAATTATGATTCATGTAGATAAAAATACCCCCATCTCTGCAATTTTCTGTGATATGACGCAGGCTTTTGATTATGTTCAGCATGACATCTTATTAAACAAGCTCGAAGCGTATGGCGTGAGAGGAAATGTTCTAAAACTCTTACAATCATATTTACAACAAAGGACGCAAACAACTGAAATAACGACGATTAATGCAAGCACTAAACGTGAAGTAATTTATACATCTGAAGAGCGTACCGTCCACTATGGCGTACCGCAAGGAAGCGTTTTAGGGCCACCGCTTTTTACCATTTACATTAACGATTTGCCTAAATGTATAGAACACAATATGACACTTTTTGCAGACGATAGCACTATAATCATTCCCTGTGGTAATAAGCACAAGTTTGAAGCTGATATAAACAACACATTGACTAAAGCTATTCTATGGTTACAAAATAATAACCTTCAAATCAATTTAAATAAAACGGTAATAATGCATTTTAGTCAAAGACAGTTAAGATTTCCAAATATTAAAATTCATCATAATAATAACAAAATTGACGAAGTGAATTCCACTAAGTTTTTAGGATTAACGGTGGATCGAAACCTAAATTGGAAGGCACACATAGAGGTCATTAGCAAAAAACTAAGTAACAGTGCGTTTGCACTATTTAAACTATCGCGGATTCTTAATACCGATGTTCTATTGACTACCTACTACGGCATAGCTGAGCCCATTATTAGATATTGCATTATCTTTTGGGGACACTCTACGGATAGAGATATAGTTTTTAAAGCTCAAAAAAAATGCCTTAGATCCATTTTCAAACTTAAAACGACAGATAGCTGCAAGCCATTTTTCATAAACAACAAAATCTTGACTTTACCATCAATTTATATTTTGGAAATCGCGATATTTGTCAAAACAAATCCTAACCTATTTCCCCGGATGGCAGATGTGTTTCCTAGAAATAGACGCGATAACAGTCAACTCTGTCAACATAGGTCTCGGACTGCACTTATGCGCAAGAGTGTTTTTTGTATGGCTCCCATTATTTACAACAAACTACCGAATAGCTTGAAGGAGCTGAACTTAGAACTCTTTAAGAGAAAACTTAAATCTTTTTTAGCTAGTAAAGCCTATTATGATGTTAATGAATTTTTATTGGAATCATTTTAAATTGACATGCTCCTCTTATAAATTGACCTTAATATTTTAATGTGATAATGATTTGATAATTTTGATTTTGACAATATATACGTAAACTTATTTCAAAAATATATTTTTAACTATGTCAGCAATGTCAATGTTTGTCGTTCTATTATTACTATATATATATGAATATTTGCACACCATGACAATATGGTAAATATGTTAGCACGACATTGATTATAACACCTTGCATGCTTTGTTATTCCATAATATTGTATGTACACTCATGTTTAAGCAAATAAAGGAATCTGAATCTGAATCTGAATCTGAATCTGTAGGAATACAAACTGGATGCAATTCACACGATTTATAAATTTCTTAACTTTGCACCTTTGTAAACTCAGAATTCTTTCGAAGGAGCAAGTAGTCTTTCTGAAGTCATAAGACTGCGAACTTTTAACTGGTTCCCAGTATTCCATACTGACGTGAATGCAAATACTTCGAAATCTATGATTGTTAGAGATATTAAGAGTACTTTTGTGTTTTATAGTAGTTCTTGACTCACGAACAGTCGGTTGCTTAGCATGAGCTAATAATATAGTAAGGTGATGAAATTCCGTTTAGTAACGATAGCATACTGCACCAATAAAAGAAAAAAAAAATAAAAATGTTGAATTAGATAAATGTTCTATTTTGTAGGTTTGGTTTCCGCACTTAGTCCTTCAAGTGGACCATTGTGCGTTTGAATTAGACCTTGTGATAGAAAAAAAATGTTAAAATGACTGAAAAAAGACAGTAAAATAGCTATCAATGTCAAATTTTCAGAAACCAATGTCTCATTATATTGGACGGACTGAGCCCCAACACTTTTCTATTATGTTTTCGCGGCAAAAACTTCCTTCAAGGTTTTCGTCGAGGATTTACGAGACACCTTTTTTCGCGTCTCAAAATAGTTTTGGGCGTGTTATGTGCCTTTGAAACAGTGGAAAATAGAATTTGGGGTAATCTTGTCGATCTTGTTACCCCACACTTGATTTTGTTTCTTTTGGAGACTGCTTAAAGTGGAAATGATATGGCTTTTGTGAAGAAATGCTTTTTATTTCGTTATGTTTACCTTCCCATCGTTTTTTTTTTAACATCGATCTTTTAAAGTCAATGAATGGAATATCTAAAAGACCCATCTGATTGACAGTTCCTGCCTTAAGCCACCAAGAAATTCTGGTATCAAACTAGTTGTAGCGTTAGTAAGTCGCGTCGTGTATGGCCCACCATTGAAATACTAGCGCTGCGACCTTCAGGCTACCCTACTCATTGGTGATTTGTAACATTGCTTTTGAGTGGTGAGCTTGTAAAATGATACTTTTGAGTAGCATTGGGGATGATGGGTCTTAGAGACTATGTAAATGGGATTGAAAATTCTTATTATGGAGCCAGGCATATCTAACAGTGTCCGCCATTTTTTTTTTCAAAATGGCGGCCAAATTTGGTACCTCTCTAAATCGATAGCTGACATCAATTCAAACAGAAAGCACAATTGGACCAAACCCCGTAAAGCGTCACGTTTCCGAGATATTAACGTTCAAAGTTGATCACGTGACATCCATATTTTTTTGAACTTGCGTACGTCTTGTTACATAGATGTTTCAAACTTTAAACATTCAGAGTGATTATTGCTAACATTTATGCAAAAAAAGAGTACTATGCGTGGCCGCCATTTTGAAAAAAAAAAAACTAAATTGCGGACAGTAGCGTATGCTTCGAACCTTCAAAGCCCTTTATTACATCTTATAACGTCTGTTAATTTACCAACACTAAATACCCTTCCAAATGGGAACACAGTAAGCATAAGGTGCAACAGAATTAAGTGTGGTGCCACAACACAACTTCCCCATTTAAACTGTTTCTCAAGGAGCTTTGTCCAGTCGCACAAAGTTGAGCAGTCATTTAAATTACTGGCTTGTACTACTGCCCCTGTTGATTTTGCAAAGAAGACGTTGTATAACTTACAAAGCCTAAACAAGTTGTTGACAAGTTCGAAGTTAACTGAGTCGACAAGTATTTGGCTCGGAGCTGGTTACCGAGTTACGGTAGGCTTTTATTGTATAAGAAAGGAATAGGAAATGTTATTTATTTTTAAAGGAATGTTGCTAACTCGCTTTTTAATACTTCGTGCTTTTACAATCTTCGTTAGTAGATTATCACTTTAGGGCGAAAACGTTTATACAAATAGGTAGTTAAAAATCTGCCTAGCCTTTTCCCAACTATGTTGGGGTCGGTTTCCAGTCTAACCGGATGCAGCTGAATACCAGTATTTTACATGGAGCGACTGCCTATTTGACCTCCACAACCCAGTTACTGGGTAATACGATACCCCTTGGTAAGACTGGTTGTCAGACTATCGGGCTACTGACGAACGGTAACGACTGTCAAAGATCCACGAATGACAGCCGGGACTAACAGTTTAATGTGCTTTCCGAGGCATGGAGGGGTCTTGATATGTGAAGATGGTCACCCATCCACGGACCAACCGCGGCAAGCGTTGCTTAACCTGATCGACTGACCCGTGCGGCGGTTATTACTTAGCCACAAGCCCCTCCCTCCCTCCCTCCTCTAAGAATATATTTATTTAATTGACTGAATTTTGTCAAGGGTGGCTAAGTTTCTGTAAAGTTTACAAGCATTGTATAAAGGGAAAAATAGATGTACTTTTGTGTACGCAATGTATGTTGAGACGCCTCGTCTGTTCACTTGCATTAGATATTTTGGAGCTAAAACAGGGTGGCAGGGACATCGAAAAGCAACCTGTTACCTTGGATTCAGTACATTAACACCCCTGCGCGTTTTGCAGTCGGTTATTCAAAAAAAATGGTGTTCCATATATTTTGACCGAGGTATTGCAGTATTCTATGATGCAGTTGATTTTTTCTAGGTCTAGGGGGTCTGGAATCATGTGCTGAATTCATACGGTTTGCGCGACAACGTCCCTAACACCCTGTATATTATATTCTTAGAAAAAAGGGGTAACCGACCAATGCAAGAACATCGGTACCTACATACATTGTCCATCCACTCGTGTGGATGAACATAGAGGTCAGCCAGTAAATGACCCTAAAATCAGTCAGGCCGCTTGGGATCTAACTAATCAGGAGTCGCTGAGCTGTAAAGACCCCGTATGAAGTACTGCGACTTGCCCTATCGTATTTCTAAGAACAGCAACCTCCAGCGAATTATGTTTTCCTGGTAACGACCCGCAAAAACGACAGATTGACACGATACCTTTTGGGTTTCGATTTATAATGATTTATTGGAAGCCACTTGACCCTTACCTGGCTATGTTATTATATCACTTTTACTGCCACTCCAGTGAACAGCGCTTTGCCAGCGTTTTCGAATGGAACTTGAACGTTGACCATTGAGATCGTACTTCACTCGTTCCTGGCACAATTTATTGTTATGTTTTCTACTTTTCTGGGTGAAGTAACTGAGGGGCAATTCTCGTAAATTTAAGAACATTCACAGTCTGATCTTAGTCTCAATCTGTCAAAAATACGTCTAATTTCCCTACATTTTGACAGGTTTTTGACATTTGTTTGTCGCCGAGATGAGACTGCGACTAGATTTTGATCGTTTTAAATTACGAGAATTGGCCTTCTGATCTGTGGCAGTCAAAGGTTTTAAGTTTTGAATTTTTTTAAGAATATGTTGATGAACACAGTTCACTCAGCTTTTTTCTATTTATATTTCATCATCATCATTTCGGCCGAAAGACGTCCACTGCTGGACATAGGCTCCCCAAGCATCACCACATCGATCGATTCTGTGCTTCTCGCATCCAACGGATTCCTGCAGCCTTTAGAAGGTCATCGGACATCGGTTTGCAGTATTAGTTACTATAAAAGATCGACTATCTTAATTTTATTTTTCTAAAATAAAATCTCTGGGTTTATTATGATCCTAAATCTTCTCTAGATTATCTCTCAAAATAGCTTCATCCAAGGGTAACAGACGAATAATAATGTCAAAAAACAGAAACTCATTTTCATTTATGGGCGAGCCCATACAATTTCAGTGTGTATTTATCTTTTTTTTTGTATTACATGGGAATGAGGTCTGAGGCAAAATGAATGACCATAATGTACTGCTACTGTGTTTTTGGGGTCCAGTCGAGTAGTTTAGGCAGGTTGTATTTACAGAGTTCCATATAAACAAGCTTTCCGATAACTGGGCTTTTAATAAACAAGAGAGAACAACTTATGCAACAGCTGGTGGCCAACTCCTTAATCCAAAGAAGGACATCAGTCACTTTGACGAATGAATGCATCATTATCCTAAATAGTGCTTTCACCAGCTGTTTCAAATTCTTTAGCAGACCAGTTTTTATGGGTGGACTGTATGACTGACTATTTTGAAGAGAAAAACTGGGTGCAACAGCCGCAGATCAGAGAGAAGAGTGTTATTGAGACCACAAGGTGACTCTAAGATTTCTAGAAAGCCAATTTTAAGAGTTTAGTTTGTAAGCTAAAGTAACTTTTTGTTAATTTAGGATAACTGAGTAACATACTGAAATTATGAAAGGAGAGATAAAAATTAGAACCGACCCCAGGGATCTCCAAAAAAAAGCCAGACAAAAACGTCGTAAACATACATTCAATCTGGGGCCAAATGTTAACTTCATAATAAAGTCATAAAGCGGCGTTATCTGATCGCCATGCGTCACTGGTATCCTAGTATCTATCCCCCTTCCCCTCGCCATCCCTCTGTTTAATTCGCAAACTGGCGTATTTTCGCTTGTTGTTTAGCCATCTTTACTAGTGGATAAAAGTTGTCTTTTATGAGGATAGTGTAATAAGTTGTTGTTTGATATGGTTGGACCAGAAAGTCCTGATAATATTATTGTTCTAAGTCCAGAGTTCAGATTGGTCGTTTGTCAACTGTTTTGATGGATCGTATGTAATAATTTTGGTGGCAGTTTTCTGTCGTGTTACTAGATAGAAATGGTCCGAACCAAGGTAGAACGAATTAGACATCGTACTACAAACACATGTTGTCATTAGGCTAAAGAATAATGCTTCTGCCTGCTTTTGATAGTCCATAAGAGAAGACTATGGCCAATTATTTTCACTAGGTATACGTAATTTGGAAAAACATTGGGTTAAGAGAATGAAGCTGACGAAGCAAAAAAGCTATCCTAATGAGCATTTTCAACCAATCGCATTGAATTAAATTAAAGCATGAGTAAAGGCTACCCTTTACTCTATTTTAACTACTTATACGAGTATGTTAGTGCTAGGTTCAATAAAGACTGAGGTCACAATTACACAAAACATCAATATTTCCAACTGATTACCCAAATCTTTTCCAAGCAAAATATTCGCCAAACTTCCCACCTACCAGGAAAACAGAAAGCAGGAAACAATATCATACAATAAAACGCAAATAAACAATATTGTCAGCATAAATAAGTTGCTGCTATAAATAAGTCCACTCTCCATTATATTGCTATGAACTGATAGAGATTTTATGGGCTGCCAAGATGAAACAGGGTCGTGGACACAAATGCACGGAATATATAGCCAGCTTAATAGCTTTTCTTGAAATATTTTGATAAAGATAGGTTATGAGGGAGTTTTACATAGAACTTTTTTTATATTATGTATAGATTTGTGGATATTTTACGACGTATATCACAGTATTTCAGTCAAGACGATTATTGCAAGCATTTGTGTCTTGAAATTCCATCTGTATCCTCAAGAGTAATTGAAAGTGCACTGTTGTCAATCCATATCCTTTCCTATCCTTCGTCACGCCAGCAACCCAAAGCCAGTCCAACTTTAGGCTGCTGGCGTGACGAAAACGTAACCCTCATATTTATTACGATTTACTTCCCTTTCAAATGAACCATACCATTTCAAACCAACAAAACACAAAACTCGAATTTGGAAACAAATCCCTAACGGAACCAGGAAGTTAAAACAAAAAGCGCTTTCTGCTTAATTTTTAACTGACTCCGAAGTTGTGATACAAATTTTGTTCGTCGGCATTCCGCTAGATGCAACGTTGTGCAGTGCTGCAGCGATCGTAAAAGGAATATGCAATGAAGCTGCCATCTTACCTTTGCGCGCGAATACCAATGAAATGTCCCCTAAGGTTGCCTTGAAGAGCAAAGAACACTCGATCCTTGAACTTATGACCCAATGGTATTTTAGAAAGCATTTGAGAATTTTAGACGTAGTAGGTATGTACTTTGTGTACTTTGTAAACGAAAATGGAACGCCACGAGGATCGGGGATTTTTTATTTGTTACTCAGCCAGTTTGAATTTCCCAAGTAAAACCTTCTTAATTAAGACGCAACCGTAAATTGCCACCATTTTCCTTTGCGTGTTTTAGTCTTCTCTAGCAAAGGTATATAGGAATAGCTCACACAGAATATCTAAAAGAGTAATCTTTTAGATATTCTGTGTGAGCTATTCCGACGACGATGATTATCGACGTAGATGAGTTTTAGTAATAAAACTCATCTACGTCGATAAAATATAGTGGGGCTGACTGACAAGGATGCCCATACACGGAGGCTCTCTTACTGTACTTGTGTACTTCCTATTACATAGGTATGTATTGAGGCAAGGGACCGGTCGTTGCGACTATGCCTGGGGAGGTCTATATCCCAATGGAGCTTTCTACTGAAAATTGATGAAGCATTGAGATATTAAAACGCATAATACATACAATATATATATAAATAGAAAAAAGTAATTAAATTAATTGTTTTTTTTACCGATTTTCAAACAAGATAATATTTACATAATATAAGCTAACAGAGGGGCAATTCTCGTAATTTTAAGAAAACTAACAGTCTGATCTCAGTCTCAATCTGTCAAAAATACCGCTAATTTCCCTACATTTTTGACAAGTTTTTGACATTGATTGTCGCTGAGATGAGATTGCGACTAGATTTTGAACGTTTTTAATTACGGAAATTGGCCTTCTGACTTAAAATAATATAAAGAATATGTACATATATATCAAAAAAGAAGGAAAAGAATCATAGGGCATCAAAAAATTCGTTCGCCTCTCTGTCAAAAGATTGTGCCCAAAAGACTGACTACATTGTCATTTTTAATTGTAATACTTTTAATAAATATTGTTTGCATTAATTTGTTTATCATTTTAATGTGAATAATAAATGTTATTACATTGGATTGAATTGACCTACTCTGAACTCCGTACCGTACACATTGTATCATTAATTCTCGGTTGAAAACCTGGCTGTGACTTACTCATCTCCAAAAGATTAAAGCTCAAACGCTACTTTATGGGTTAATACTTCATTGAGTATCATAAACCTGAGAGTCTCTGCGTAAACACGTACTTCGTAAAATGCACCTCATCCTCATGAAGAGCTGATGAATAAGTAATAACTTCCTATGAGAAGCGCGTTTAGGATCGTATTAAAAATGAATTCTGGTACAAACGCCTCAATTTTGTAGCAAACAAAGTCGTTAACATAATCTCTTATAGACTTGATATTAACACTGATTGGCATTTTAAAAATTACACCAAATTCTATGACAATTTGACTATTTTTTAACTAATACTTTATCATCATCTGCCTAGCCTTTTCCCAACTATGTTGGGGTCGGCTTCCAGTCTAACCAAGTATTATATGATCTGACCAAGATTATGTCTGGACTTTAAAAGAGACAATGACCTCTGAGTTTGTTTCGGCCTTTCTTCTCAGACTAGTCAGATAGGAAACGCCGACCTCATCTAGTTTTAAAATATGATTGACGTGTAAAAGTGTTTGTACAAACCTACTTACAAAATAAAATCACTTATCATTTAACCGGATACAACTGAATACCAGTATTTTACATGGAGCGACTGCTTATCTGACCTCCACAACCCAGTTTACCAAGGGGTATTGTATTACCCAGTGTAATACAATACCCCTTGGTAAGACTGGTTGTCAGACTTTCGGGCTTCCGACGACCCGTAACGACTGCCAAAGATCCACGATTGACAGTCGGGATAAACGGCTTAACGTGCTTTCCGAGGCACGGAGGGGTCTTGATATGTAAAGATGATCACCCATCCACGGACCAACCGCGGCAAGCGTAACTTAACCTGATCGATCGACCCGCGCGGCTGTTATTACTTAGCCACCAAGCCCTCATAGCCCCTCATTACGTAAAACGATTATCATTATTTATTTGTCTACACTCAAACCAAATACTTAAACCGTAAAAATCTCAAAAATTTAAATCAAATTCCTAAGAACATAAAATCCACAATGTAATCGTATATTGTCAGTGCAGCTGCACCGGTTTGCAGCCGTGATCCCTTGAACTATGACGTAAGCGATCCGAAAAAGCGTCGCAATGCGGTTTATGAGGCTATAAACATTGACGCTCTATCCATCGTCAGGCTTCATCGTCGCCTTCAGGAATTCCGTTTGTCTAATTTGTTAATCGTTTAGTAGAATGTACCGCGTAAAACTATTTGGAAGAAGGCTTTTGAAACAGTTAATTTTGAGCTCTAATGTTTCGTGGTAAGGAGGGGTTTTGTTTGAGTGCTGTCATAAGCCGTGGAATTCCGGATCGCTGACAGTTCAAAATCCCTGCCGAGGGATACGGGCGTTGCCAATTTTCCGCAAGAAAGCCCACCCCTTCCGGTAAATGCTTAAGTGTTTGATACCTTAATTGCGTATCTTCCCAGTTCGATGTTCGGACGTGAAACACGTGCTTTTATTTATTTTGTCTTGTTTTCTTTTCATTTTGATTATCTTAAGCAAATACGCCCCGAGGGAGAATTTTTTGTTCGGAATAAAAAATTAACACTTTACACGGTATAAAATAACGAATATTTTGGAAAGGAACAGAAGGCCAATTCTCGTAATTTAAAACGTTCAAAATCTAGTTGCAGTCTCAGCGACAAACAAATGTCAAAAGCTTGTCAAAATGTAGGGAAATTAGAGGTATTTTTGACAGATTGAGACTGTGAACGTTCTTAAAATTACGAGAATTGCCGCTCAGGTGTGTGGCAATTGCACTGTATATTTAACTTTACCACTATGCATACATCAGTGAAAAATCTAAATCAAAAGTCATTTATTCAAATTAGGCTGAGAATTTGCATTTTTAGAACGTCAACATTACATAAAACGCCCGCCCTTCACCACTTCCTATTGCTTTCGCTGGGAAAAAGAAGTGGCGCAATAAACAGCTGTGCTACCCAGCAGCACAGCTGTCTGTTGAGAAAAACTAGTGACTCTTAATATTACAGGAAACAAGGTTTTTCAAACAATTGGTCATGTTTTTTATATTATTACGCAGAAAGCGGGGCCAGAAAAGTAATAGTTTAACTCTAACAGAAAATGTCCAGGAAGAGAAAAGTTCACTATTTTCAACGTTTCGCCTTGTCATCTTTCATTCGTTATAAACTACACATAAGATAAAAATATAAATTCCTAAGCACATCCTACTAATATTATAAACGTGAAAGTTTGTATGGATGGATGAAATTTGGCACAAAGATGGTTTATAACCAGGATTAAAATATAGGATACTTTTCATCCCGATATTTCCACGGGATCGAAACTTATGTGGGTGAAACCGCGGGGCGCAGCTAGTTAGAATATAAATAAACCTTAAAAATGTGGTTAGAAAGCTAATTTCGGGTGATCTTCAATGTGCTAGTAACCCATGCAACATTTCCACATAGAAAGAAGCAGGTTATTCCATTAACTTTTTGCACCACTAACAGAATACCGGGGACAAGTGGATAACGTTGCAATGGGGATCCTTCAGTACGTGTTACAGTAAGTGGCAGTGAGGTCAACAACCTCGCGCTGTCATCCCGGGGGAAAAGTCTGTCGTAAGATATGGTAAACTTTAAAATGGAAACATAGGGGGGGACGTTGTTAGGTGAACTGCTGCGGTTACAGAAATGATTAGCAATTGAATAAGCCTACAGCGATCCCATTGCTGGGACTCAGGCTTCCTCTATGTGAGAGAGACTGGGCCATAACATACTTCGGGGGTTACAGTAATTGTTCAAAAAAAGACTTACTCAGTACCTTTACTGATTAAGGGTTAATACAATGCCTAGAGGCATTAGGATTAGGGTTAAAGATTTATTTACTTTATTCGTTCCGTTTCGGTTTTGTGTTATCAAGGTTTTAGGAGACCCATTGAAGTGCATATATTATACAAATTGATCACAAAATTGGATTTTCTAAATTTTCAGTCATATTCATTTAATACCACATCTCGTTTTTCACGACGCAGTCATCCAAAACGTAAAGGTATTTGAATGAGCGTTTGAACCACGTGCCCTCCCGAATCCGAGCGCCATACATTCTTCAAGTGCATACCACGCTCTGCATTGGTAGAGTGGTCTCCCTCACGCTTCGTTACTCCGCAGCCTCAGTGACAAGGGTTTTTGTCTCCTCAAAGGAACGAGGAAATCTGAACATTTCTTCCTTTTTTTCACCATCTTTTTTGTCTTGAATTCGCGTCTTCTCAACAGCTTGTTTTACTTAATTAGTTTTATGCTCGTTACTCGGTAATGAGTTGGATAGTTCTCTGTTTTCCTTTGCGCGGTAAATTGTTAACTCGAGATGTCTCTGTGTTTGTTCATTATTATAATTTGGATTTGCATTTAGTGCTCTAGTAACTTTAATTGCACAATGTGACTTTCTTTAACATTTGAGAGCTTGGTCTTTTCAATTTTATTATGCAGGAGTTGATTTCAATATTGTGGAGTAAGTCACGTCTCTTTTGATTCTCACTACGCACGTAATCCATGCCAATATAGGTGTGAGGCTTGGATTCCATCCACTCCACGTCAAGTACTAAATGCATTAACGCGTCTGCCAGTATCTGTTATTTTATTCAAATCTTCTTTACCTTCTGATACATTTGTTTATTTCTTTTTATGTATCGCTGTCAGTTGAAACGTTATTACAGCGTTATCTAAAGACATTCTTTATAATACAGGAATGTGTAATCGAAACTCTTAATCTCCCCGTTTCATTGTTTTTCTGATCGCTGAAAGCGAATCTTTGCTCCGTTTTTGTTGTACAAGTAATTGCTTTTTAGCTTGCTTGTGGCTGTTCAGCTATACTTTACTTTTTCTAACTTTAACCTTTAACGAAATGTACCTTTGACTCAATTCCTTTTGGATATCCATTACCCGTAAGAGAGAAGTGAGAAAGTTAAAATTAATTTTCAAATTATGGACGAAAACAAAGCCAAAGAACTCTGAAACAATAATGAAAGTTCAAATTTAATTTAAAGGCAGACATAGAAATATTAACTACTTCTAAAATAAGTCACGAAAGCCTTACACCTATAAAATATAAACGGAAATCATCACAACAACTCTAAATACAAATAAACCGAGTCAGTAACACTTACATAAGAGTCCCAAGCTCCACATTTTTAAAACAACAAAATCTGAGCAAGAGAAACACATTAAAACAAAAAAGCCATAGTACTAATAACAAAGTTCGTTAAACAGAGGTGGTAGCTGTACCAGGAGAGTAGCAAGAATGGGGAGATGTGTCCCCGTACTGACATTAGGGGCTCTAATGTCACTTTCGGGGCGAGAGGGCTTTTCACGCGTTATCGTTTCAGTTTCGGCTGGCGGGTTGATGGGGCGAATCTCTCTCGGCGGACGTTTGGTCGTTTTACGAATAGGACGAAACAATGTTACTTACAGATGTCGGGACAGGTGAGCGGGTTTATCTAAAGTAATGTGTGCTGTCAGGGTTTTGTGAGTTTTGGTGTTTTTGATTTCTTTTTGGGTTGTTTGGGAAATAAATGGACCTTTCATGAGATTTAATTTTTGGATAAGGCTTTCACGTCTTCTTGCAATAATATTTGATGTCATAATAACAAAATATTGACATTTAAATAGTCCGAATCAAACAAATTTCATTTTATTTTATGTTTATTTATTAAGAATTCATTCGTACAACTCACTTTTTAAAATTCAATCAGTCATAAAAATAACACAATCAACATTCTTACATCCAATATTTGTATGAAACTGTTCGTCTACCAATAGAACTATGTGTCCCTCGTAAACAAAGTAATAAAACAAATTTTCAACACTCTCGCAGTTGAATGTATATCATAATGATAATTTTAGTCAGATTAATAACAATTTTACCGCACTATACGAGTTCTTGGTGAATTATGAAAGGTTTTTCTTTTAATAATAAATAGGAATGGCGAAATACGATTTTTATGTAAAACAAGCTGGCTAGGCCCCTGTATTTATAACGCTGATTTTTTTCTAAAATATATATAAAACAAAGTCGGGTTAGTTACACCATTTATAACTCAAGAACGGCTGGACCGATTTTTATGATCTTTGATTTGTTGGATTTGTCTCCGCCCCGAATAGCAAAATAACTATTAAAACGTGGGAGAAATTCACGAAAAAAAAAGAAGATATGTAGGTTATTGTCTCATATATTATTTATGGAACGGCTTTTTTGATGGTATAAGTAATAAGTTAATACATTTATTCATTCTGAGGCGGTACGAAGTTCGCTGGGACATCTAGTAAAAAATAAAAAAAGGATGTCAGACGCAGTATGAAAACAAAGAAAAATAAATAAAAAGGTTATAAATATCTGCAACGTTACCTAAAAGGATCAGTAACAAACCTTCACCATCAAAAACACAAAACCGCGGCAGTAACTGACTTTTTCACCTCAAAACCTAATAAAGCACCCACGTTGCCAATCCTAAACTAACATAAGACACTGACGCAGCCGCAAGCTTCGACAATTTGATCTCTACAATCTTCAACCTTATCTGTATAAAAATAACGGTGTTAGAAAAATTGGCGGTTCATTTTGGCGCTAAACTAAACAAGACTTTCTTACGTGCTCCTCGGTCTATTTCAATTTTCGCTTCGTTACCTCGCCAGGTTTCTGTCGTGTTTTATTTTTTCTTACATGGCAACTTAAATTCTTTGGCGAAAAGTGATTTTTGTGGCGTATTTTTAACGTCTCGATCTTGATTCGAAGCGTAAAAGGTGAATGTGAGTGGTGCGTAGGTAATAAATGTTAATGTTTTCTTCTGAAATCTTAATGTGTTTTAGTCTGAAAGTTGTGCTTTATCAGTGACAAGGTTGGAATTAGAGCGAGGTTTTCTTTATTGGATACTAGCTCACCTGGCGAACTTCGTGCCGCCTCAAAATCAATAAGAACGAATATAAGAGAAATTTTTATTTCTTATTTTTTTTTATAGCAGAATAATTATTCAAACATGGGAATTATCTATGTTTGAATAATTATTGTGCTGTTCGGGGTGAAAACAAATCCAAAAAATCTAAGATCATAAAATCGGTCCAGCCGTTCTAGAGTTATAAATGGTGTAACTCAAGCCATGTCTCCTGCGCATGTTTTTTCGAAACACAAAAAACCTTACACCTAAACGTTGGTTTTCGTACACAAGCTGTCTCCTGCGTATTAAAATATTTATAGATTAGTGTCAACTATTCACAAGACAATCTAACCTCAAAACCTGTGTCAGTTGGAGTTAGCTTTCAAAATGCTAAATGCTGCTTTTGTGTAATGTTTCGGAAAAACACGCGTAGGAGACACGGCTTTACCCGACTTTGTTTTCTTTTATTTTTTTGTCTTATTTGTGGGTATATAATTAATTATTGGTACTCGCATTTCTAAGCCAAAATGCGAAGTTGTAGAAAGGTGAATATAAATAAAAATAAAGTACTAGCACTGCAGAAATAACAACAGCAATAGTAACTATAGTAGACAGAAGATACCGTTCCTTTAATTTAATTTGAATTTCTAACAAAATGTGAGGTAAAATGTTTCTTGAGCAATTAAAGTGTCCTGAACTTAGTCAGAAACTTTGTGATTTGATCTTTTTCAGTCAATTGATTTATAACGAAGAAGTTTAAAAGTAAACTTTGGAAGTCTGTTGGAAAACTCTACACAAGAGCAGAGGAAAATTTTCATAAATAATGTACATTCTTCCTTCCTTGATGTTTCTTGTGAATAAAAGATGCGAATATTATTATAATGATCATCAACTGGTAACAAACATAATTTGGAAACATTACATATAGGTGGGTAATTACGTCTGTATTCTCCGCAGGGGTGGGTAGAACATGACACCTATTTCGCCAGTTATGTTTTCCTTTGTAAAACGTTTCTTTTTCGTTGTTTCCGTGGTAAAACGGTGTAAAAGTCAAATCATTTATTTCAAACTAAATAGTTGACGGACAGATGTTGTCTTGTTTCTTAGAACTTGACTTCAGCGCCACCTACCGGGTCCAATTGTGAATCTAAACTATCCAGGGATTCACCCAACACACAAACAAAAAAAACATCAAAATTGGTCCAGCCGTTTAGCAGAAGTTACAGAATAATTATATATATAAAAATATGTAGCCACATAAAAGGCACTTTTGAACGTCAAAACTTACAATAAAATAGAATTTATTCTAGTCGCCCCTTCCAAAGGGTAGTTTCGCATGGAGAAGAATGGGCAAGTAACTCCACCGTTACAAAGACGATGCACCTTGAATAAAATTGCTATACCACAATAGATGACCGAATTAAAAATGAAGCAATGACAGAAAAATAATTATGTGATACGAGTAGATACATGGTGCTCACATATTTACAAATATTGTAAAAAAAAAAGATAGTACGATTTTCTTAAAAAAAAATAACAAGTACTAAATTAGCAACCAGTTTGATATTTAAAAACTGGGGAGTAAGGGGAGTGCCCCCTCTCCCCTGGTACTACTTCCATGAAAAGGTAACGCACCGTTCTTGAGAAAAACCAATTATATTGTAATCTAACCTCAAAACACTTAATATACTAGGACAGATTTGATTGACATTGACACTTTAACGTTTCGTTTTCGCTTTACCGATCTATGGATAGATTTTTTCTTATATTTCTCGAAAGATATGCATTACCTTTTAATAAGAGTGGTGGCGTTATAATCCAACTCCTACCAGCTTTTATCCCCCCAACTTCTGCCAAACGATACTAGATCCAACCCAAAAACTGGTACTTCTAAAAATATAGAGGGTCAGATGGCCTTCGTAAGTTTAACTCTAACAGGGCCGCCACCGTCCGCCGCGGGCATAGGTCACCAGGCAAACAGCACTATTGTGGAGCCCCGTATGAGGCTTTTAGTTGAACTTGGAAACACTAAGCGGGAGTAGGTCATGCTTAATAATGTCATCGTTTTAATTTTACTGCACATGGATAGCTTTCTGTAAAGTATAATTGATACTAATATTTTTGTCTCCTGTCTTGTGAGGGGCTTGTGGCTAAGTAATAACAGCCGCACGGGTCGATCGATCAAGTAAAGCTACGCTTGCCGTGGTTGGTCCGTGGATGGGTGACCATCTTCATATACCAAGACCCCTCCGTGTCTCGGAAAGCATGTTAAGCCGTTGGTCCCGGCTGTCATTCGTGGATCTTTGACAGTCGTCACGGGTCGTCAGTAGCCCGAAAGTCTGACAACCAGTCTTACCAAGGGATATAATATTACCCAGTAGCTGCGTTGTGGAGTTCAGATAGGCAGTCGCTCCATGTAAAATACTGGTACTCAGCTGCATCCGGTTAGACTGGATGCCGACCCCAAGACAGTAGGCAGATGATGATGATTTATCTATACTATAAAAATGTCACTGTGAAAACTTACGGTATAAGACATTTATTTCTTAATAAGAATACAATTCACTTGTCATGAGAAATACAAGTAAATCATAATACTTGACACATGAACTTATGAAGAACGGTAGGAACTCTTAAATAAACTAGTAAGTAGTAGATGCGCAAATATTTGTCCGTGTACGTGTAAAAAGTTAGTGTACCATTAAATATCGTTTCTTGATTGCAAGACTTAGGCGAAGTGACCTTGGAGTGAGTTATCAATATAGTGTAAATTTCCAGCATCAGGTGGGATGACAGCTCACTCCAAGGTCACTTCATCTAAGTTTTCACGTTAAAAGTTTTATAGATCATCAGTAGATCTCCTTTGTTTTAAACTATCTCAGGGCAGGGAGGGATGTAGGTAATTTACTTTTCGATCGAGGGCTTACCAGAGACGGGCAATCTTTTTCATTATCATTTTAATAATGCAGTATGTTTTAAGGCCGCCCAAAGTATATTTTTAGTTTTCGATAAAAAAAAAAATATTGTGGTGTATAATAAAGTATATATACTATAAATCCGATTTCAACATTGTTATTCACCTTTAGTAGCTACAATATTATATCAAATGCCCTGTCGTTAAAAACCTTGGATTTAAATATTCATAAAAAAGATCGGAAACCGTAATCAGAATTTATTGCACACTGAAGATCGTAATCCGCGACCCCAACACCAAAGATACACTTAAAAAGGTCTATTACAAAAATTCTTAGATTAATTACTTCTCTGATCATCCCTTTAATGAAAAGGGTACGGTC
This sequence comes from Apamea monoglypha, assembly GCA_911387795.2. Classification (NCBI taxonomy): domain Eukaryota; kingdom Metazoa; phylum Arthropoda; class Insecta; order Lepidoptera; family Noctuidae; genus Apamea; species Apamea monoglypha. The sequence continues at coordinate 2,353,126 of OU426922.1, read as the reverse complement.
GGCATTAAGAGATTAATTCGAGAAAGATTCCCAAGGGACTTTTTGTATAGAAAATCTTATTTACTTCCAGTGAGTTCTAAGAGGGGCACGAATTGTAAGCTGTCGGCGATTCATGACGCGGAGGAAACATTGCTATAAAACTGACGTCTGTTACTCCGTTGATTGGACTTTATTCAGTAAATAAATCGATAAGATTATAGTCCTTGTGAAAATAAACTGTTTAAATACAGGGTGGCACCATCGGCGAGCAACTTACCGCGTTACCATGGAATCAGTACATTATTCTGATCTGTTCAAATGTTTAGTAGGCTATCAGAAAAAAACAGCTGCTTCATAGAAAAGTGCAATACCTGCGTGGTTAAAATATATGGAAGTGCTATTTTTTTTTTAATAGCCAACGAGTATTCTCTAAGTGGTCTTAGAATCCGCTACCCCGGAACATAAAGGGCAAAGGAAGGAACATGGGTGGGTTTTAGTCAGTAAGAGTCTGACACTCCCTTCCGCTCCACCCAGAGCGGCAGGGAAATCATCAAATGACCCCCTCATTTGATGATTTCCAATCGGAAAAAAAAAGTGGTCTTAGAATCATGTCATTGTGCTGAATTAATGCTTAGAGTTTGCGCGTCGATGTCCCTGACACTCTGAATATTATGTAACGTTTAAGCGCAATTTGAATTGTTTTTTAAATAAATTAAATTTGCAGATGTCATAATAAGCAAAAAACTTTGATTTAGTATATATTTTTTGTAATTAATTTTTAATTAAATGGAGTAAGCTGAGTATAGGTTATGTTCTTGAGAAGTGTTTTAAACGCTTTACATCGAAGCTTTAGCCGTATATCTCAAAAATATTATGATAGTAAAGACAAACACGAGTAGGCGGATTAGATAAATCAATACCGTCCATCCTGGCTTGGCATGTTGTGCTGGTGCTGCTGCTGCGGCTGCGGAACACCTCAAGCAGCGTAAGTTTAATAACCTTGTAGATATAGTTTCGAGCCATTTGGAGTTCTATCTCGAAACGGCTGGTTGACACTTCCCGTGACCCAAGAGCTGGCTTTTACCTTGGCCAGAGGATAAGTATTGCCATACAACGTGGTAATGCCGCCAGTCTCTTGGGTTTTATACATTGCTAATTGACAGCGATGCGGATGAATTTTTCGACGCTATATTCTAGTTCGTAAACAATGTCAGTTAAGTTAAGATATAATTTTGTTATTTTTATTAATTAATTAAGGATTAGTGTATGTATATGAAGCCGCAGGAGGGCCATCTTCAGAACTCATCTCGCAGGACGTGGATTAAAGGCGGTGAATAAAAACCGAATACTCCACACGAAAATCAACTCGTATAATGCTTTTCTTCAATAATTATAATATCACTAAAATTAACCTTCTAATATTAAAAGAATAGTCTTTGGTCTTTAAATCTTCACAATCTTATTAAAAATCACTTTGATTGAGGCGATGGAAACCGATTCGTCGCAGACGTGATGCGCTGGCCCCGTTCCAAAAGAAAAGTCCTTTCTCAAGATGGCTGCCCCGCTACCATCGACACGACGCTCCGCTAGAGTGGCTTTGACAGTGACAGTAAAGCCACTCTTGAAGTTGTCATTTTGATTTTGACGTCGACGCGCCGTCGTATAGATAACTAACTATTTACACTAGATACTAAATTAAATGACTAACTAACTTACTATAAAAACAAATACAAAAACAAAGGACACTCAGGCGTCGAAGTACTCGTCCGTATCGCTGTCATCAGGAATCGTACCCAGAAGACTGGCAGCATTGCCACGTTGAATGGCAATGCTAATTCTTTGGCCAAAGAACGACCCAGCGCTCTGGTCACATGAAGTATTAGTTGTTATTCACGTACATATTATTTTAATTCTGAATAAACACCATCCATTAATTTAATCAAGCATATTAAAGAGTCAGTTTTATTTTTTTTTTTTTTTTTAATCCAAATTACACATTTCATAATAACTCATTTCGTGCGACCCATTTTTTGCCCCGAACCATATACTGTATGAAATGAAAGATAATAATCGCTGAATGCTTTCAGTTTGGTCCCATTGAAGACGGGCCCGATCGCACTGCCGAGTCCGACATTTTGTAGTTGATTTTTATTGAAGCAGGAATCGAGAATGTTATTTCTTTGCCTTTATTTTTGATTCGATACAGCTGTGAAATGAGTTTGTGTCGGCGTTTGGCTCGATTTGCATTTAAACGTTTCTGGTTTTTGATACTAGGTAATGTATTTTGATACAATGAAAAGGTTTTTCTTACTTTTTAGGGATTTGGGAATCATCGTTCTTTAACGAACCGTGCAAAGCAATAGGTAGATGTTTTCAATATTGTATTTCTTATTGACGGAGACTTCCATAACCCATTTATTGCATAATTATAGTCAGTTTTTAATATTCCTTCGAATGGTACAGCTGGGACACAGGCCTTTTATCTATGAGAGGGAGTGGGCCATAAACTGTTACGCGGCCCCAGTGCAGGTTGATGGATGTCACATGTTTTCGATTTTCTGGTTCTAGGACATGCCGGTTTCCTCACGATGTTTTCCTTCACCGTTATTGAGAGCAGTGGTGATGAAGTTAAATACTCAAAGTAAAAAGTCTGCTTGGGTTCGAACTCACGACCTACAACTTGTAAGTCGGAGCCTATACCACTGCGCCACCATTGCTCTCAAGATTTATTGAAATGATTATAAAAATGAGGTTTTACTGATTTTATGGAAAAATCGAGAGGAAGCTAACTCTGAATGATCTGAAGGCCAATTCCTGTTATTAAAAACGTTCAAAATCTAGTCGCAATCTCATCTCAGCGACAATCAATGTCAAAAACTTGTCAAAAATGTAGGGAAATTAGAGGTATTTCTGACAGGTTGAGACTGAGATCAGACTGTGAACGTTCTTAAAATTACGAGAATCGTCCCTCTGATATCGCAAACTTGCAGTGAACTAGCATGGTGCAATGTTTGTTCTTCCTTTGTGTGATAGAAGTACCTACGTGAGAATAAAGCAGGACGATCTGTTCCATTATTTTGATACAAAACACGAGAATCTTACCCATCATTCATAATTATATAAAAACAACTTCCCTAAATTGATTTGAATTCTTCCTTGGGCGTATACTTAAGCTCAGCTATAGTTAAGTATTTCGGCAACAGAAATAATTTCAGCAGTATATTTATTGTAAAGTAGAACTATTTAGATTAAAATCCTTGAACGGACTTATTATGTTAGAGAATTGTTGAAGAACACTTTCGAGAATTTCGCGTAGACGCTAAATAAAGTTGAGAATTTCGATTATTCTGTGAGCTTATTGTTTTTTTTTTACTCTCTTTGCGTAATTTAAAGTTAGTAGTACGGCACCTAAGTTATTAGCCTGTTCTTGAGCTATTATTGTGAAAAGGAACAAGCTTTATTAAGGTCTCTTAATTTTTTTTTTTTGCTATTTTATTTGATTAGATGGCGAATACGTCTGCGGCGGCCCACCTGATCACCTCTGCCAATGGACATATTTGTGCATACCACAGGCATGAGAGCAGAGAGGCATTAATTTTAAGTACGTTTACAGTCTGATCTCAGTCTCAATCTGTCAAAAATACCTTTAATTTCCCTACATTTTGACATTGATTATCGCTGAGATGAGATTGCGACTAGATTTTGAACGTTTTTAATTACGGGAATTGGCCTTCTGATCAAAATGTCTCTTGTGCCTAACGAACTCGGCACTCATAGCCTTCAAACAGGAACACAGCAAGAAATTACTTACCCAACAGAGAAATAGTATTATTGATTTCTCTTCATTAGCAATCTAACCACAAACAAGAAACTCGTATCAAACACGAACCAACACAAAAGACAATAAACTTGGCGTACAAGAAAATCTCCAAAAGATTGGTTCTTCGTTTAATCGCTTGTACTTAGTATTCCATACGACAATGGCTATATATTGTGACCGGTCTGCACCAATCACGCGAAAACCAACTTATCCAATAACGGCAGGCGGCCGTATTCCGGAGTACGATGCCGAACGATAACTCATTAATTATTTAGCTTCTTACTTACTTTCGTAAGTATGCATTGTAACCTTCGGGGATAATGCTCCAGTTACTCCAAGGTTAGTGTAATTATTTGTGTTTTGTATGGCTTGGAATTGCGCACGTGCCTTTAATATTTGGCAGGTATTAAATAATTATGTATTACTCCTAAGTACGAGGGTGCAGGAGTTTGTAAGGATCGTAGGAAGTGGTGTTCTGTAGTTTCTGCCCCCCACTGGATAAAGAGTGAGTTTATGTATGTATGTAAGAACCTACATCAGAATTAGTGATTAGTGCAAAAAAAGAGAATGATAATCTTTGACTATCGGCGGTCACACCCTGATCACTTAGCCCAGAAGGCAATTCCCATAATTAAAAATGTAGGCTCTATGCAGGCTCTAATATCAAACCGAAACTTGCCGGAGTTAGGGAGCGATAAGGTTACGCAATTTTCCTACATATTATACGCATGTCACCTTTCTAAGTGTATGTTCATTCAAAATATAAGAATATATAATAATTTTATTAAGGTACATAAAGGTACATGAGGGACTTACAAAGTATGCATTATTAATTACATTGTGTAGGTACAACGAATTATTGGGTGAATCGCTGCCCTCCTAGCTAGATTACTGAGTAATCTGTATTTAGGAGAGACAAAAAAAAACAAATGCTGGCTGTGACTCGGAAAAATACTTAGGTGTAAATAAAAAGCAACCTTAAGGTGATTAACATACTAATTTCTTGACTGTACATTATGTGGTGCCGTTTAGAAGTACAGAAGTACAATAGCTATGGTGCTAACTAAAAGATTTACAGTTCGTTTTGGGTACCTTCGACTCACTATAATTCCTCCAAAACTCTTTCACAAGGAGCTTTACTGCTAATAAAATCTAAATCTACTGAACTGGAAACTTTCCTTTCTTTAAGCAAAAGCCTTTAACTTTTAAAGCTGCTAAGAAAAATCTCATTGTTAGTCTCAACCGATTGCTTTTAAAAGCGATAATAACGTCGCCTTCCAATTTCCTGAGCATGAAAATAAAATGAACGTTCATACTATAAAAATAAATAATTAGAAAGGTATTTTATTTTTTTATTGCTAAATGGCTCTTGACCTCGATCACGCTTGATGGAAAGCGATGGATGGTCTATGTGGCATGGATCATACGAGTATGTTGCAATGGTTTATTTTATTTCTTGTTTTGATTGTTGTTTTTATATAGGTATAATTGCATGCTGCACTGGTTGACGTCATCACGTCAACGCCGGCTGCCGCTGAAAACCAGCACTGGGGCTCTGTCTCACAAGACCATATAAAAACAACAAGACCGTATGTCTTGTTGTTTTTATAGGGTCTTGTTTATGTGTTTATGTTCTTTTTTATGCGTCATGTTAGCCGCAAATAAACGTATTTTCTTTCTTTCTTTTCTTTTCTTTTCTTGCTTTTCTTTCTTTTCTTTCTTTTCTTTTCTTTCTTTTCTTTCTTTTATTTATTTCTAACGTGCGTGCCCAGAAGATGCCTGTTCACTCTTGCTTTGAAGGCAGACGGGATAAATGTGGAAGGGGACGCAGACTGCGGCAGAGAGTTCCACACTTTGGCTGTGCGCATAATAAACCTGGAGGAGAAGCGCTTAGTACGACTGATCGAGATTTCAACCAAGTGTGGATGGCACGCTGCAGTACGTCTGGTTGTTCGGAATGAAAGGGCGATGGTGGGATCAGGTCGTGGAGCTCCTGCGCACACTCTCCGAAGCACAATCTATTCAGTCAGTCTAGTCAGTTTTATTCCTCAAAAGGTTCTGCAAAGTGTTTTTAGAGGGGAGGATGGTTTCTGCAATCGAATGAGCGAGGGGTCATCATCACGAATAGACAAAAACGTGTAAGCGTCCTCTAAGCAACGCCACACAGTGCGCGATTTGGTGAAGCATACCGATCAAATCAATCTGCCTAGCCTTTTCCCAGCTATGGGGTCGGCTTCTAGTCTAACCGGATGTAGCTGAATACCAGTATTTTACATGAAGCGTCTGCCTATCTGACCTCCACAACCCAGTATACTGGGTAACACGATACCCCTTGGTAAGATTAGTTGTCAGAATTTCGGGCTTCTGACGACCCGTAACGACTGTCAAAGATCCCCGAATGACAGCCGGCACCAACGCCTTAACGTGCTTTCCGAGACACGGAGGGGTTTCGGTATGTAAAGATGTCACCCATCCACGGACCGACCGTAGCAAGCGTAGCTTAACCTGATTGATCGACCCGTGCGGCTGTAATTACTTACCCACGAGCCCCTCCTTGTGAAGCATACCAATATAATTTACAATTTGAATGTAGTGTGTCACCCTAAGGTCGAATGTCACTTGCACGTCTTAAAACGACAGGATCCATTATGCTTTCAAGACCTATGTACAGACTACATCTCAGACTAGTTTTAGTCATGAGGTCTCGGTCACCCATCCACTTCATAACCGCGTCAAGTGCCGCTTAACTTCCGCTTATCCTTCAATCGATTTCGTTACCATTCAGCTACCAGGCTCCCATAATAAGTCTGTGTAAGACGAACTATTTCCATTCACAGCACGTACAGTTCTCGATGGAAACCATATCTTGCGTTATTAATATCAGAAGGTTTTATTTTTTCATTAAATCCGAAGTCCGTATATTTATTCTCTTATGTACCTATCTATGTTACAACAATGGGCAAGGTATGGTAAGTAATTGGTAATGAATAAAAGAAAAATTGGTGGCTCTATGGCTTTGTTATGGTAAACATGTGATGTATAGCATGACTAGGTGTTTTTTAGTATTATTTACGTGTAAAAGATGGAGATGACAATAAACAAACTGCGAATATCTAATGTCGTTCCCAGATTACTAAAATCCGATCAAATCTATCCAACTAGCTTCTGCCTGCGGTTTCGCCCGCGAGGATGTCGTAAATTATGCCACAGAAACGTGCTACCGAGACAAAAAGCAAAAGTCCTTCTCCAGGATGTCATCTATCTCCTTGCCAAATTTTATCGTAATCCATTCAATGGCTTAGACGTGAAAAGGTAACATAAAGAGTTACTTTAGAATTTATAAGAGCAATTATTCCTAAAAATAACTGCACCCTGATTGCGTAACACACTATCAATCATCAATCACAATCATTTTGAAGGAGATTGCTAATCCATAGCTTCAATACTCAATACTTTTCTTGCATTCCACATGTAGGTATTCTTAGGTGGTAAAATTATAATTAGATCATAATAATATGGACGGTTGTCGGGCACAGCAAAATAAGTGAGTTAGGAGAGAGGAAGCATTAATGGTTAATTTTATAACATTACTTATCAAAGTACTATAATAAAATAATGATGTAGATATTATATATTATGAGATAAACTAATAGCTTTAATATAAAATATAAATAGGTATCTATTGAGAGATGTAATAATAATTAATAAATAAATAAAATTTAAAGTCTCGAGTAAATAAGTTATGACTTTATAGTTCACTTAGATATTCGTTTACCGAGTAGTAGGTTTTATTTAGCAAAAACTGTCTAAGTTTTTTTTAAGAATATGTTAATTATCTCTTCTTTTTTTATTGGTGCGGGTAGTTTATTATATAATTTAATGGACATTACATAGGGACTTATAGAGTGCATTTTTAGTCGAGAACTTGGTAAGTTTAGTCTAGAGCGGTGTCTGAGTAAATAGCGTATCTGAATGTCTTCTCGTTTTGAATAAAATTCTTGATGTTTCCGCTTCAATTATGTTTGAAGAAATTGTTGGCTCAACAACGTAAATAACGCAATTAATGTTGTTTAACAGTCATAAAAAGAAAAAAAAAATAACCTTGAAATTATGACCCGACGTAAGTACGTATGAAATTGTTTGATTAAATGTTGTCGCGTCGGGGGACCGCTACTATTTTAAATTTTAACAGAATGTTAGGCTAATAATTAGAGCGGTCCCCCGGGTCATAATTTCAAGGTTATTTTTTTTATAGGGTACGTTTATATCTTTTTTGTTCTATTTGTGGCTATTTTTTCATAGTTTTTTAACATGTTTTGTGTGGGGGTTTTTTAAATTTATAATTATGCTTTTTGTAAGGACGCATTCCTTAATTTGTTTATTTCATTTCTTTTATTTTCTGATTCAGGTAATTTGGTTTTTAATCTGGTTTTTTATTTTAAATTTATCATAGTGTATAGTATTCTACTAGTCGAGCCCTTTCATTTGATACCCATATTGAGGGAGTAGTGAAAAAATATGTAATCGGCCATTTTGTGACGGCGGTCATCTTGGACCGATTTTGATCAAACATAGCTAAGAACACTCCCGACTAATTCACCCTTCAAACAAAAAAAAACAAAATCATAATCGGTTCATCCGTTCGGGAGCTACGATGCCACAGACAGACACACACACACACAGAGAGACACGTCAAACTTATAACATGTTTTTGCGTCGGGGGTTAAAAATGAAATACATTGCTACTGTAAGTGTGTTACGCAATTACCCCGCTGGGTTCGTTCAGGAGAAATAACTTGAATAAAAGCACTGACTATATTTTCTAAACCACCTCAACTTACCCTATTGTCATGAGATTTTTATATAGAACAGATCAAAAAAACAATTTCTAAAATGCAGAAGAGAGATATTCCATAATTTCCTTTATGTTCCATCGCTAACATAAAAACCCAGATACGTCGCATTTCTTCGTAAAAAGCATTGAGATTCAATTCCAACATAAAGGAATTTTTTTCTGCGTTTTAGATATTTTTTTCGTGTTCATCGGGTCATTAAAATTGTTCATAATAAGAGTGTCCTTTTGAAGGAGAAATGTGAAAGAAACGTGGAGAGAATTATTGCTTAAATAAATTGTTTTGGGCAACTTTTATGTTCAATTCCAATATTTTGCCGACCGCTATTGGCTTAAAATAAACTATAGCTTAAAGTACCATGGGGAATTTTGTATGGACCCCCTCCCCACCCTCCAATAGTCATAGGATACAATGTGCCTCCAATAGTCAATATGTTTATATGTAAGCAAGTTTATGTAGGTGTTTGTTTTTTAAATAATTGTGCAAAAGATCACATAATAATACATACAGTGGGCCCAAAAAATCTATCTCCTTTGTTTCAAATTGATGTTATTTTGAGTTAAACAAATATCAACTTTAATTCAATGATAATTACGTTGATTTCAGAGTGACTAGCACTCTTGAAAAAGTTATAAAAATGTTTTAAGTTGTAGCGTATACTGAACTTTATTGTCAAGGAATTAAAGTTATTTTTCCATAAACTTATATTTGTTTACATTTTGGCAAATAAGTCGCGAATGCAGATTAGTAAGCTTAGGCTAACATAACCTAATCGAACAGTGATAAACTAATCTTGGATTTTTAAGGTCACATAGAACTCCTCAATTGATGAACAGCATTCGCGTATTCTTGTGATTAGGTAATTGAGCAAAAGACCAAAGAGAACAAAAAAAAGTGTCAAAGATAAAAAATATTTTTTGTCTCTGGTAAAAGAAAGGAACATAATTATCATAAATGACAACCATAGTTAGGTTGCTATATTCTATTCCTCTTTATTGCAAACTATTCGTAAAATAAAATAAAAATATCTAACCAGACACTTCGAATGACACTTATTTCAAATTCGTTGCAGGGAGGGATGAAACGTTCCCACGTTTCCCCCCAATATCCTTTAATTATAACAACAACAAAATAACTATGTAACGTTCAGCTGACCCCAATTAGAAATTTTTCCGGAAATTTTTTCCTGTTTTTATTTCTTTAAAAACCTAATTCAGACTATAAATAACATTTTTAAACATAAAATAGCCATATGAGTCCAGCCGTTTTCAAGTGATGAGCTTACCAACGAACAGTGTTTCATTTTTATTTATACAATGTGCCGCTACAATGGCGATATTAGCTTAACACACGGGTAGGGCTACTGGCCAGTAATCATAAAAATAATCCTTCCTACTATAAAAAATAATGTTAATATATTAATTAATAATATAATAAACGTGAAAGTTTGTATGAATGGGTGGATAGATGGATGTTTGTTGCTCTTTCACACAAAAGCACTGAATGGATTTGGATAAAATTTGGCACACAGATGGTTTATAACTAGGATATAATATATGGGATACTTTTTATCCCGATATTCCCACGGGATCGAAACTTATGCGGGTAAAACCGCGGGGTGCAGCTAAACATCATAAACCATTCGTAATTTGAAAAATAACACCTGTGCCGCTCGCCGACATAAGGCTCTCTCTTTCCTTCAATTGTACTTTATGCTTTTTAATTTTATTGATGCGTGTCGATGTGGTGCTCTGCATAGGGCGTTGGCCGTCCCTGTTCTGCAAAAACATCACTATTTTGCTGCAGCATATCAGACAAGTTCTGTCTTTGATCAGGAGGTCAATTCTCGTAATTTAAAACGTTCAAATCTAGTCGCAGTCTCATCTCGGCGACAAACAAATGTCAAAAAGTTATCAAAATGTAGGGAAATTAGACGTATTTTTGACTGAGATACCCCTCAGGACCCATCATCAGTTCTTCATCATCACGCAAAAGGTCAGCAGCAAATATATTAGTGTATGGCCTTGCATGCTCATACTCAATGTCAAACAAAACATGCTCAACGATGTTATGATCCGTGACCCAGGCAAATGAGACCTGCGCCACAGTTGTTTAAGTGCAGGTTGCTCCAAGATGGTATTTTAGAATATTGTAAATAAATAATAACGATCAATGAAACTAAGATATGCTCTTAAAACGAAAACGCGAAACCGTATACGTGTGGTAAATTATTGTCGCCATTAAAGCCGCACGCTGTGTGAGATAGATATATCGTGTAGAAGCCATATTGAGAGCACGCGGAAGCAATACATTAAATGGTAAATGTTTCGTTTAAATATTGAATGATTAAAAAATGACGTTTCAATTTCGTAAACCCACTTTAAGAGTTAATTGTTTTGTGTTTTCCTTCTTTCGAGTTTTCGAATTATTTTCCTTCCTTAACATTTTTTTTCAATTTGTTGTTTTTTTTTTTTTTAAATTCTTTAGTAAGTAAATACATTTTAATGTTGCTTTGCTCTTTGTACTTTTCAATCTTACGTGGTTTCGGAAATATTTCATGATAAGTTAGTGGCTTTTTTTATATTGCTCGTCAGTGTAGATAAACGGGTGTAAAAAGACACTTAACGAAGCCGAGAGTCACTTGGACTCCCCGTCATTATAATAATTTTTTTGTGCTGGACCATACCTGGGAACCTTCTGGTTACGGAGAAATTGAAGGTCAAAATTCCAACTTCTATTGACATTTTTTTACGAAAACAAGTTTTAATGTTATGTTAACTTTAAATACCCCCACAACATAATGTATTGCGAGCTTCACATTGCGCACTACCACAAACAGTCACACCAAAAATAAAAGTCATTTCCCAGTAATTATTTTTGCGCAATGTTACTCAGTCACAGAATGCATAATTGACGGCTACGTGATGTGTCTTTTTACACTCTGTAGATAGGAAGGTACTTGCTAAAATAAACGATTTGCTCCATATAGGAAAACAAGAACCGATTATTACTGACCTATTTTGGCCGGGCTAAAATATAGGCGAGGTTAATTGACCTGTCAAACGGGTGCTAACCACGAGGGTGGGATTAGTGCCATAAATAGGCGCGTGGGAAGGTACCTTTTTCTGGTCATTGTAGGGTAGTATTCAATACCGCCTCGTTAGTCAGTTACTTTTTTGTTTTATGTGGATGACTTTTCTGCTTCATTTGACGGTCGTTGGTCAGTGGCATAATATTAGCGGTGTATTTTAGTTTCAGCATTTTGAAACGTTTATATTGGTGTTGTTCTTAAAATAACTGTTAGTCTTTTTAGTTGACCTACATACGTATATAATAACACATAATATTATAAACGCGAAAGTTTGTGAGGATGGATGAATAGATAGATGGATGGATGTTTGTTACTCGTTCACGGAAAAACGACTGAACGGATTTGGATGAAATTTGGCACACAGATAGTTAATAACCAGGATTAGCACATACGATACTTTTTATCTTGATTTGACCACGGGATCGAAACTTATGCGGGTGAAACCGCGGGGCGCTGGTATTAACACAATAAACTCACGCCTTATTCCCAAAGGGGAAGGCATAAAATATAGAACGCCACCTGTTACGACCCTTACATACTTATTTTTTTTCCGTTTTCTAAACTAATATTATAAAGAGAAAAGTTGTGATTTTTGTATGTTATTTAGGTACGCTTCACGCTAAAACGGCTGAATTGAATAAATTAATTTAGATACAATTTGTCACATGTCACCTGGATTAGGACATAGAATTATTTATTTTTATCCCGATATTCCCACGGGGTCGAGACTTGTGCGGGTGAAACAGCAGGTCGCAGCTAGCCGTATATAAATTGCATGAAATATGTTTTGAGTGCCACTTCTCCTTTAATTGTTTTTGTAAAGCTTTAAAAGACCTGTTAAACTTCCCAATGGTACCTACTTAATAAAATGCTTAAATGATTAGCTTCTGCTTTACTTCTGCATGGTTATAATATTATTTAATCTTAACAAATTAATTTCTCCATTCTTTCGACACCCCGTTGCACCCCTTTTATAGGGCAGTTTCAAACAATGCTAAAATACATGTTTTATTGGTTGTATTGAAGAGTACATTTTCAAGTAGGTACTGCTGGACATAGGTCCAGCAGGGACTGCTGAAGGCTGATGATGGTGATGAATTGACCTTAGAATATACAGGATAATTTTTTAACCAGTGCGCAAACTGTAACGTTGAATTCAGCACATGATTCTAGACCCCATTCAGCATATTATTAATAGTAGAAATGTTTCATAGGAAAGTGCAATAGTGACGCGGTCAAAATGTATGGCAGAGCAACTTTTTTTTTTAATAACTGACGAAAAATTTCAACGCATGTGGGTTCAGAATCATGTACTGAATTCATGGTTTCAGTTCGCGCACTGGTTAAAAATGTATCCTGTATATTATACAATTTCCGTCAAATCCTTGACTCGATGTCCTTATATTCTCCTTAATATAGCTGTACACAACACACAACAAGTGTTCTTTGTAAGGCAAAGAACACTACTTTAATTTCAAGCCATATTTTATGCAAATACCTTTACATTTACCTACCTTTATACCTTTTTGTTGTTTTTTTTCTTCTTTGTTCTCTATTTCAGGATCTAAATTACATGTAACATTTTAGATACTAGTGGTTGATATAAATTAGGGTAGTTTTCTTTTAATTATTTTTCTCTGTCGTACACACAACTTTCGTTTGGCATGCTGAGTTTACCTATAAGTGAGATTGTACACTATTATTTATCTGTTTTTGCATGTTTTTTATGCCCATAACTGGTGTAAACAATCGTTGGTAGACCAATAAATAAATAAATAAAAGATTCATTATTACAAACAACAATTTACTTTCATTACGCACCGATATTACATTAATATTTGTGTACCAAAATTTCCTTCGCCTCCGTACCTACTAATTACAAGAAAATTTAATATTAAAATAAGTACGGCTGCCACGTCACGCGGTAAAGGGTAACCTATAACTAATCTAAGTTAACAAAGGCGTGTAATTAAAACTTGGGGTTTAGATGCGAACAATCGGTCGCTCGCGGCATTCGTTCCAGTGATTATTTCTCTTGAAATGGTAATGAAGTAAGCACTTAGAACGTTTTCTGAAACAGATCGAAAATTGTGATTTTACAAAGCGAGTTACTTAAGTCATAAGACGGGTCTAGGTTTTTCTGTGGGCGGTAATTTCTTGTACTTGATATATTATTTGCTTAGCAGCGTTTATAGAATTTTATTTAAATCGTTTGCTTTCAAGAACTATCTTTACATAACTTCAAAATTAACATTAGTGTGGCGCAACAATGATTAGAAAGCTTGTTACTAAACCTACACCCTAATGGCATAAGAAACTATCAATCTCAATCTGAATCATTTTGTAGAATATTGCTAATCCATTGCTTCATATGTTCGAAAAATTTGTCTGCTCAACAACGTAAATAACGCAATGAATGTTGTTAAACTGTCAAAGGTGAAAGCCAATTGCTACTATTATTTTTTATCAAAAGTAACTATGAAGTTTGGAAAATTAAAACTAATCTTTGCTTATTTCGCTTCGTTTTTGATGCTATTCACTAATAGCGTTACTTGGGAACCTTATTATTGGATATATTTATTATTTGTAATCATGTGGAGTTGCGTTGATCGCTTAGCATAATAACACAATCAGCCTATAATGTTCCCACTGCTGGGACACACTCCACTACACCTTCTCTCTTCAACAGGGAGTGGGTTCAGTGAGTTGATTGCTTGTGAGGACAAAAAGGTTGTTATTTATGTTTATTAAATAAAAAGTTTTCAATTTTACTAGCAATTCGTACTCCGAGCCCGATGATACTAACTGTTTAGTTTGGGGCTCACTAGAAAATACTATAAGCGTTAGCGGTAGCGACATCGACGCCCAACCGCTTACCATGGATTCAGTACATGATTCTGAACCCCCCTGCGTTGAAATTTTTCGTCGGCTTTTTCTTAATTCTTACGTTTTTTTCTGCAATTTTTTTTACTGTAAACTGTATAAAATCATTATTTCTATCTAACCCAATGAGATTTTTAATAATAAAATAGTAAATTCACTTGTTTCACTTAAAACAGCAATGTAAATAAAACTCGAAAGGGCAGCGCGCGGTATCGCGGTAGGTAGCGCGCGTGCGCGCGCCATCCGCGGAGCGTTTTGATCGCGTTGTTTGCAATACATTGCGCACTCAAAAATGACAACTTTTTGAACCGGTCATTTCCGAGATGAGTGACTTTCGTAATTTTATTTATGGCATTAGGTGGAACCTTTTCACGACGTTTGCGCGTCGATGTCCCTGCTACCCTGTACTGTAACCTGGCTGTAGGTAATATTTTAAATTACTCATGTTGCCTTAATTGGCTGTTAACCCACTGGTTAACAGCCAATTAAAGACAAAAAAAAACTTATGAAACGAGAAATAGAAAATATTTATTGTCCAGGTAATACAGTAAGCAGATTAGTGAATCTGCTTACTGTATTACCTGGACAATAAATATTTTCTATTTCTCGTTTCATAAGTTTTTTTTTGTCGTCAGTACAATCATATAGTAGATCGAAGTCACGACCTGTCGCTCGCGAGTCCGCGCTATCAACGTTGGGCTATTGGCACATTAAAATTTATCTTCCTCGCAGCGTCAACCAACTGAAAATAGCTCTAAGGATTTATCAACCGGCCGACTGATTTCCGCCCGAACTCCGGTACTTCGATCATAACTTCATTTGTCTATCCGGTTCTGTCGACGCGATCCGACGACAATACGATTGGGTACGGTTTCCTTCAATATTTTATGGAATGATAAAGTGTCTTAGGTACTAACAAGACTTGGCTTGGTATAAGCTCCTTAATGGTTAGACTAAGGGCTGATTTTTCTAACGCTAGGTAATTTTTTCCGAAGAATAATTTTGTCTAAGTTTGCCTAGTTCTAAGAGTTTTTTTTTTATCATTGTCCCTCTCAACCAAAGCACCTGCCTTCTAATCTCTTCACCACCCTTGGTTGACTGGTAGAGAATGCCTAAGGCATTAAGTCCGCCTTTGTACCTTTTTTTTTGTGCAAAAAGATTAAATAAATAAATAAATAAATAAATTTTGAATTTTTGACAGTTCTTCCATACAAAATCTGTCAGACGTCAATTTAATTCATGAAAAATCAGCCCAAGGTGCACAAAGATAATGAAAACCGATTCAAAGGCAAGAAAATATATAGCAACTTTTGTGAAAAATAATACTAATTACAAAAAAGAAAAAAAAATCCTTAGACAACATTCACCTGGCCTGTAATCCCCGAAAGGGTTAGGCAGAGGTGTACCTATAGTACACCCACATTTAACCAGTTTTGTTCTAAAGAACTGCCGATCGATTCTGTAAAAATCTCAGCGTGAAAAGTTAGGTGAAGTGAGCTTAGAGTGGGCTGTCAACAGTGTCAATCCCTGGCATTATTTCGAACGACAGCTCACTCTACGCCCACTTCACCTAAGTTTTCACGGTGAGATGGTTACAGAATCGCACTGCAGGAGAAATTTTAAGTGTTGTAACGATTGCCATCACTTTACTAGTACCTGTAGGTACTTATCCCCTAATGTCGAATTGAAGAGTGTTGTACTTACTTCTTTGGTGGTAGCTTTGCTTCTCTTAATTCAGCTGAGAGATACCCAAAATTATTTGCCTTGACCCTCGAGAGGCAATTATATTATTAATCATCATCTGCCTAGCCTTTTCCCAACTATGTTGGGGTCGGCTTCCATTCTAACCGGATGCAGCTGAATACCAGTATTTTACATGGAGCGACTGCCTATCTGACCTCCACAATCCAGTTATTGGGTAATACGATACCCCTTGGTAAGACTGGTTGTCAGACTTTCGGGCTTCTGACGATCCGTGACGACTATCAAAGATCTACGAATGACAGAAGGGACTAACGGCTTAACGTGCTTTCTGAGGCACGGATGGGTCTTGGTATGTGAAATCCACGGAACAACGCGGCAAGCGTAGCCTGATCGATCGACCCGTGCGGCTGTAAGCCACAAGCCCTTCTTAAAGTTTTTAGAACGGGCCACTTGTAAAGGATATAATAAAAAAATAAGTTCAAAGTTTGAAAATGGAACTCTTTGCCAATATTATTGCGTATGTATATAATTAATTTGTCATTAGTTTACGATTTGGCGGCAAATTGAAAATTGTCTGCGTCACTTCAGCATGAATTTAACGCGAGAAAATTTTCGTACAATGATTTTTATGACTTTCGATGTCATTTAAGTCAACAAGAAAGTTATGATAGACTTCGCTTGGCCTTTCACGATGAAGCCCCATCTCGTGCCACTGTTTACAACTGGTTTAATGAGTTTAAAAGTGGTCGCACTAATCTCACCGATGATCTGCGTGAGGGACGGCCTTCTACGGCGACGACTGAAGATAACATCAGTGTTGTGCGGCGTATGATAGAGACTGACAAAAGAGTGACTTATCAGCAGATTTGGACATGCTTAGGCATCGCTATGAGTTAAGTGCACAAAATCCTCAATGTACATTTAGCGGTCAAGAAGCTTTGTGCCCGGTGGATACCTCATTATTTGACAGAGGCCCAAAAGCTCCGTCGTGTTGATTGGTGTCGTGAAATGGTTCAAAGATTTAACGGAGGTGACTCAAATGCTGTGTTCGACATACTTACGGGCGACGAAAGCTGAATTTATTGTTATGATCCTGAAACTAAGAGACAGTCTGCTGTCTGGGTGTTTTCTTCCGAGGAATTGCCAACTAAAGTGAAGAGAGTCCGAAGCGTGGGAAAAAAGATGGTGGCCTCGTTCTTCGGAAGGACAGATCATTACGCAACAATTGTTTTAGAGGAACGAAAAACAGTTACTGCAGAGTGGTACACTAACAATTGTTTGTCACTTGTCTTGGAAAAAGTTCGGGAGAAACGACCTCGCAGTAGGATCCTCCTTCATCACGACAACGCCTCGTCGCACACCGCCAAGCAAGCAGTCGACTACTTGGCGACGTCAGACGTGGAATTACTGGGTCACCCGCCCTATAGACCCGACCTCGCACCTTGCGATTTTTATTTATTTGCGAATATAAAAGAAAAACTTCGAGGAAAACGTTTTATGGACGCCGAGGAAGCAGTGGCTGTGTTTCAAAATGCCGTCGAAGAGACCTCTAAGGACGAGTGGGCAAATTGTTTTTTTCAGTGGTTCCATCGGATGCAGCGATGTATTGATGGAAATGGACACTATTTTGAAAAGTTAAAATAAAACTAATAACTTGCTAGTTTGTTCAGTTTTTGATTTTATAAGAACTTTTAGTGTCACCCTCATACATTATTAATATTGACAAAAAAAACAAACAATCTACCAAAAACTGACCCCGGGTACTGCTCATTGAAATAAGAGAAAAAAAAAAACAAAATAAACCAAAGCGAAAGCATTCGCGTTCTTTTGAACGATTCTTTTCAGAATAGCTTGAATGAGGAAAACGGAATGTTGTTCCTTATTTCCCGGATAATGTTTGTAAATAATCGAGTCTGCTATTATAACAGATCTTTATTTCACCTTAATTACTTCATCATCATCATCATCATCTGCCTAGCCTTTTCCCCAACTATATGGGGGTCGGCTTCCAATCTTACCGGATTCAGCTGAATACAAGTATTTTACATGGAGCGACTGCCTATCTGACCTCCACAACCTCAATCAATTTTTCACCTTAATTACTTAACATACGAAAATGCCGGAAGAATGAGTGAGTATTTTGTGTTTAGAAGATGATTCACTGGGCACTTTTGCCATTGACAGCGATGCGAACGATTTTTTTTTTTATTGGCTTAATATATATTTTTTTTCTCTCTTGACATTTGTATCGGTAATTTTTTTTTTTTGTATTTTCTACGAAGAGTCTTTTAAACTTTCTCACTCACGTAGGTATTCATAATCATTTTTTTTATCTATAATTCGTATTTCATGTTGTTTTAGATCTAAATGTAATAAATTTCGACACAATGTAAAAATTGAAACAAATAAATAATAATAAATTTGTTGATGATTATGAATGCTTGCTTGTTTAATGTACATCCATTCATATTCCACTGTAAAAAAATCACAAAAAACGTCTCCAAATAGTTACTACTCTGGTTACTCACCTACGCAATAAATTCTGCATTGCCACGCTTATGTCGGTCGGCATCCTCAGGCGAGCAACACTTCACATTCGATGGCCGTTGTCAAAGTACGTAGTATCGTCAACAACCGTTTACAAGGACGTCGCCATATGTCTTTGTGTAACAGCAAACAAATTGGGACAACGCACGCATTTTAATTTATACACTGAAGTTTCATCTTTTCTAATCGATCTTGGCTACCCCTGCTCATTCTCATTCTGAGCAGCGGTGGCCCAGTGGTCACGCCTGCGACTTACGAATTGTTTATGTGTTTACTTTATGTGAATTATTTCATCACCACTGCCAAAACGGTGAAGGAAAAAATCGTGAGGAAGCTGTCATGTCCTAGAATCATGACTTCGAAGACATGTGACATCTAACAACTCGCGTTGGGCCTGCGTGGTGTAATCCAGCCCACGGCCTCTCTCAGAGAGGAGGCCTGCAGTGCGATTCTGTAACCATCTCACCGTGAAAGCTTAGGTGAAGTGAGCGTGGAGTGAGCTGTCATTCCAACTAATGCTAGGGATTGACACTACTGACAGCTCACATCAAGCTCACTTCACTTGAGTTTTCACGGTGAGATTTTTACAGAATCGCCCGGCTGTGTCATTGTGTGTGTCACATTAT
Source organism: Apamea monoglypha (assembly GCA_911387795.2). Lineage (NCBI taxonomy): Eukaryota > Metazoa > Arthropoda > Insecta > Lepidoptera > Noctuidae > Apamea > Apamea monoglypha. The sequence goes on along the minus strand of OU426922.1, from coordinate 2,333,623 downwards.
TGGCTGAATACGCTTATCCTTATTCTAATCGATCTAGAGTCAATTTTTTTCCGAAACTGCTACTGCTTTACTCAAAATCACACACGGCGATGACAAGAAGTGTCACTCATCTGTGTTCACTCTACCCCACGTTTCAGATAATATTTTCCTCATACTTTCTCTGAGTCTATGCATATGGTGACTTGAGCTAGGCTAGAAAGGATCAAAAGGGCTGGGGTAGACCTTTGTCGCACAATGGACAATACGGGCCCCGAATAAAAAGTAGTTGGACCACCCTACTATATTGACACGTACGGCTACTGACGTATAACCGTGTTACTGGCTTTCTTTTGTAAAGGGTCAGACAAGAGACTAGATTCTGTGATTACGTGACTGGGGAGGGTAATAAATTATAAGATTTTTGTGGGTGTACTATAGCGTAGAATATAATACTCTTTATTATGTACAGACGCCAGCAGGTCAAGCTACCCGAAACTGACAAATTTTCCCAATCAATCTTGAACCTTAATGCTTTAACGATAAAGTTGATAATCTATTAAAGAAATTTGACAGATTGTAGTAGCTTGATGTGCTGGCGTCTTTACACCATAGAGAGGCTTGTAGCTATATAATAATGCCGCACGGGTTGATCGATCAGAGGGGCAATTCTCGTAATTTTAAGAACGTTCACAGTCTGACCTCAGTCTCAATCTATCAAAAATACGTTTTTGACATTTGTTTGTCACCGAGATGAGACTGCGACCAGATTTTGAACGTTTTAAATTACGAGAATTGGCCTTCAGGTTTAACTACGCTTGCTGCGAGTGGTCCATGGTTGGGTGACCATCTTTACTTACCTATACCCGCCGAGCGTCGGAAAGCACGTTAAGACCGTTGGTCCCGGCTGTCATTCGCGGATACTGGACGGTCATTACGGGTCGTCGGAAGCCCGAAAGTCTGATTACCAAGGGGTATCGAATTATTTTTCGTTTTAGATTATTATCGTTTTAGGTTATAGAATTAGATTTTCGATTAAATAAACGTTATTATCCAATAACATTATACGAAATAAGTTTTAGAGTATATAAATGTTATCTAAAGAAATTATATCAACAGTTGGTATAACTCACGTTTATTAAAATATCTTGTGAACGTTATTGAAATCGAAATATACCAAATAATTACCGTTTATTTAATCATAAATCATTAGGCCTTATTTTTCTGGGTGAGAAATCATCATATGACTTCTCCCGCTCTGGGCGGAGAGGGAGGGCGTGTCAGACTTTTATTGACTAAAACCCACCCGTGTTCCTACAGTTGCCTATGCCACGGGTCACGGTATCTCTTTCGAACAACCCGCGGCCCTGGCAGGCATTGGCCCTAGCGGACCCCGTCAGTTCGTGCTGACATCTCTTTGAGGCGCGCGTGGAACACAACGCGCCGTTGACCCGGGCCTGGTTCTTGCCGGACGGCGAGCTGCCCATTGCTCGCCGCCCGCAAGCCCGCGCCTACGGTGGCCAGGAGTCGGCTGGTGACTCCCGACGTGCAGGGCGTCTCCTGCGGCGACTAGGGGCATGAGGGCGCAGATATTGCCTCTCCCTCACGCGCTCCGCCTCCTAAATCATTAGGCCTACCATTTAAAATATATAATATTGATACCATTATAATGGTTAACACCCCGACTCAAAGCAATCCGACTCGGATGGGTTATATTAGGTTAGAAGGTTAAGGCGGGAGCGGAGCGGAGTGCCAGGTCCCCTCTATGTTGGTGAATAATTTGGGTTAGGTTTGGTTAGAACAGTGACCATTAACGCGCAAAGGCGAACGAGTGAAGCAAGCGTGGTGTGGGAGCGGCGTGACAGAAACGAATCGCTGCAAAACCGACTCCACGTAGTCTTGTCTGGCCTACCTCTAGAGTGTTATTTAAAATCGCATAGGCACGGAGGAGCGAGGCGGCCCGCGAGCTGAGGAGCAGGTGGTGAGCGTGAAACACATCTGCGACGATAAGCTCGCATGGGACCGCCGGAGCCCCGCAGCGCCGGAGCCGTGACAGAAACCATGCCTGCTGCATGTTGCATGCTTGCTTGCATGCTGCATGCTTGCTTGCATGCTGCATGTATGGTGTATGTTTGTTTGCATGCCTGCTGCATGCATGGTGTATGCTTGTTTGGATGGTTTTTATTGATTCATGATTCGATTGATTCATTTGACTATCAAATAACAAAAAATATCATATTAAACTAAATGGGTTTTATGTCTTTTGAGTGCTATATCAAACGATTTTATATTCAATGTATGTTATGCTTATAAAAATTAGTTACTTTAAAATTATATCAAATAAAATTATAGATTCAGTTGTTATATCTTGTAAATATTAGAGATTTTGTAATTATATCATATATTATTTACACCTTTTAAAGACACCCTTCGGATGGATATACGCCTTTTTGCATCCATGGAAACATGTTGCCCGTCGATGTCCCTGCCACCCTGTATTGTAGTTCCCATACTATTGTCAGATTCCTAAAATATACCTTGACATACATACCTATTCAAAATCGTATTATTTCGACAATAACTTATCAAATCGAAGTAGTTAACCGTTCGTACACAATGTACCCTCGTCACAAACTTTTAATTGAAAATGACGCTAAACAATTTGGAAGAGATAGTGTATCATCAGGAGTTCAGGACGAAACTAATAGCACCTGCTGCTGAAACTGTGGTAGCTGGCGATGTGACGTGTACACAATGGCCCATGTTTACAGTTGTGTCTGGGATGAAAGTATTAAGAATTAAATGAACGCTGCAAAGGCCACTGATAGAGATGTATGAGAGAAAAGGCACAACCAATTAGACTATAGTTATTAAGTTATTTCATGGCTTCGTGATTCTTCAATTTAAAACGATAATAAAGTCTGCTAACGTCCTTGAGAGCAGTGGTGGCCCAGTCTGTGGTAACGGCCCCGACTTACGAGTTGTAGTTCGTGGGTTCGGCCCAGGCAGGCACTTTACTTGTTGTAAATAATTTCATCACCACTGCTCCTCTCGAACAGTGAAGGAACATTATAGGTTGATTATGTTATGCTTACGTTATATTATTCTCAACATGTTTCAATGAAAAACCAAACATAGTTTATTTTTTCGGATTCCTACGAAGAGATATTAGAGAAAGAGCAATGAGCGCTATTGTCATGCTAAAACGCAACAACTTTAGCAATTATATATAAGAAATAAAGTTTAATGAAATAAGGTCCTCATTTAATACGGCTGACCATTCAAATAAACTGTAAAACACAAACCACTAATCAGCAGTAAGGATTAACAACAACTAAAACAACAGCTTGAAAGCTAAAGCCTCTTACACATGATGCTACATCCCGAAATCCCCACACTTCCTATTCCTATTCGTTTTAAATCCGACACTCCGAAATGTAGTCCCGAAAATAAATGACAACAGTTTTAAACTTGAACGAGTTTTTCTTTGTATTGCTTCCTTCCCGCAGACACAGTATACAGCACAGAAAGTCAGCTCCATACAACAATCAAAAACAGGCGCTTGCACGCATAGACGCGTACGATCGGAGATCTCAAACTATCTCGTGCGTGCAGATGTCAGCTCACGGTCCATAAGAATTTTTCAAACAACTGGGCAGTCAGCCACGCTTTCTTCATTAAAAAATTTGGAACTGAAAATCTGGAACGAATTATGTCAAAAAAATTGTTTTCCTATAAGTTAAGTTTTCCCCCTTACTATTGAGGGATTTCGGAAAGCATATGGTTTCACCTGCATACGTCTCGATCCCGTGGGAATATCGGGAATATATAATTCTTCAGCAGTTTTAGCGTGAAAGCGTAACAAACAAACAGATAAAAACTTTTATCTTTATTATAATATTAGTTTATTAAATGTTCATGTCAGCGAAATGATGCAAATGTTTTCGAAAATTATGAAAAGTGTAGTGCGGCATTAAACGAATCCCCCTTGCGAGTGCGCTTGCACTGTACCTACGTAGATGCATGCATATGTGTGCGTGCATATAAAATTATGTTTCCCTTGTAACAATAATTTTAGGAACAGTTTACATGTACTTAGTCATAAGAACACTATTTGGTTAATAAACGATTTATTATTATTATTTCTCTGGTTTCGAGGCCGATTCTCGTAATTAAAAATGAGACGTATTTTTGACAGATTGAAGCTGAGATCAGAGGGGCAATTCTTGTAATGTTAAGAACGTTCCCAGTCTGATCTCAACCTCCATCTATCAAAGATACCTCTAATTTCCCTACATGTTTGATAAGTTCTTGACATTTGATTGTCGCCGAGATGAGACTGCGACTAGATTTATATTATCATTATTAAAGATAGAATTGGCCTTCAGACTGTGAACGTTCTTAAAATTACGAGAATTGCCCCTCTGTTACTATCTGTTTTGTGCAGCGGAAGTCAGTAATTTATCTTGCGAGATATAAAGAAGTCGAAAAACAGAAAGATTGCACTTTGCTGAAATCTTTGGACAAACAATGCTGGGACAATTAATGGGGATGGTGGATCTGTAGTTTTTTCGAAGGCAATTAGTGTAGAAAGTTGGTAACCTTGGCAACGGTGTAGTTAGTAATGAGTTCTGTTGTAAGCTTTCATGTTTTGGGAGTTTGACAGTTTTCTTCATTTATTTTTGTCGAGGAAATTGGAACCAGGACAGTTAAGGATCTGCTACATATTTTTAATTTCTTTAAATTGGAAATAGACATTACTTTACAGCACTGCGTGAACTAAGTCCGAAAAGTCACAGTTTTCAGTGATTTGAGTAGTCCATTTTTACACAGAAAATTGTGACTTAAGTGCGGGTTTAGGTCACATGAGCTATAAAATAGTATACGATACGTGCGCCTTAAGTAGTGTATTAATGGACGGCGTGTTATAATGAACAATTTATGTCACACGTATCTTAATGTACTATTTAAATTCAGCACTCAGCTGCAAGTCGAACTTAAACTATTTATTATGATAAAACCCTACCTACAGGTATTTTTGAAAGTCAAAGAGTCGAGTCAGTTAGTCAGAAAGTTCAAAGTAATTTCTAGTTCAAAAGCGCAGTTTTCTTTGAAGGAGAACTATGTAGAAATCTAAATTAATGAAATGTAGATAGGTATCAACGCTATGACACTTATTTTTAAATGTCGCAGCGTCATGCTGAGATAGGAGTATTTTGGCTTCGCAGAGGACTTCTCTGTTTTTTTTTTAATATTATTTTGTACTTTATTGTACACCAACAACCTATTCACTAGAAACATTAACATAATAAAAAATAACATAAGCAATGAGTTATGGTGAATTAGTCATTTATAGGACACAGCACTTACATAAAAAAATAGCGTCTTAAATATTACGTTTTAACAAGATTTTTTACTCGTAGTGAAGATAGAAAAAATAATTAGAAACAAAAAACAAAACATTAAGTAAGACACAAAATCATAATCGAAATTAAAATCAAAATTATCATTAGAATCAAAATTAAAACATTAAGATTAAAATTTAAATTAAAAAATAAACAGTGCAATTGATATTTAGAATTCAATTATACCTACCGAACGAGATAACGAGTGCAATAAAAGAACATTCCAAAATTGTTATAGTGGCAGGTACATGCGGCAAAACACCAAAAAATTAAATAGTACCTACTCGTAAACAACAAAAAGTAGATTATGAAATTATGATTCGTCGCTAATAGTTAGAAGTTTTCTGCGAAATTGAGAAAATGAGTCTGTAAATATATTGTTGCAGATATCTATTTTATGTTTTTATGATTATATTTAGTTTGAGATCTTCATGTGCGAATCACAATAAATATTTTTTATTACTTTCATTCTGTCAGTACTACGTAAACCTATCACAAATCCCGCTTGTCGGATAATATTTCTTGTTTACCAACTTAAATATTATATTCGATGTGATTCAAATATTATTTACCTAAGTTTAAAATAAAAATATAATATCCTGACCTAACTAGGTACTATTAAAAAACCATAACATTGCTTCGAAATATTCACCCGCGTCGCTGTCGACAAGTAATGTACCCAGGAGACTGGCGGCATTGCCACGTTGTATGGCAACACTTATCCTCTGGCCAAGGTAAAAGCCAGCCACGGGAGTGTCATTTACCTAAGTTGGTATACAATAAATTATCATTATTTGATAGTTATATGTAATGTTATACACGGCAAATGGCCGTTGGATGTCAATTTGCTTAACATTTTTTTCCCTGGCCTACCCTAAATACCCTTTCCGTTACACTCCCTTTACGTTAACAAAGCTTAAATATTCAACCGTCAGAAATCTACATCCGAGTAATTTATGAGCGCAGCATTTAATCCGTGTCGTAACTTGTTTGTGGAAAAAACATGATTTATTGTACTATCAGAACATTCAGAACACAACGTCTATGCACAACGCGTCCTGGCTATCTCTGGGGTAATAAATATGCTTGAGTTGGAAACTCTATGGAAAAATATTCGTGTTAAATAAATAAATTAACGTCTGTATTCATAGTGGTGCTTTATAGCGGACGCTTGTGTTTCATAAAATGTTGGCACTTCGAAACTGTAAACGGGACAGAATGAATTATTCTGATGTTGACAATTTTGAGAATATTGAAAGTTTCAGAAAAATCTTTTAAGTGTCATGTCTACGAGCGTACCTACGTCTACATGCAATGCAAAAAAAACAGCGACATTTATTTTTTAGTTTTTTTTTTTTGCATCACTCGACAAAAATAAATAAATAATTTTCACAAAGAAAATTGGAGAGTCACTTGGGGTCTATAATCCTTAGTATTGGGGTCTGTAAAAGTTATGAGGCATTATCATTATATGCGGTAAATAATTAGCTTCCGCCTGCGGCTTCGCCCATGTGGTATATCGACAAAAAGTAGCCTATGTTCTTCCTCAGTGTTCAAAGTATCCTCATAACAAATTTCATCAAAATCGGTCCAGCCGTTACGGAGATTAGCCGGACAGGCAAAAATAAAAAGATAAGTACCTACCGTATGCATATACGAGTACTTTCATATGCATTTAGTAAAAAAGCTGTTATTTTGACATTACTGTAAACAGATACTTCAATTTTATTTATTTGTATAGGTAATATTATTTTTACATCGGATACGCTCAGCAGTCGCCCCATGTAAAATACTGGTGTTCAGCTGCATCCAGTTAGACTGGACGCCGACCCCAAAAGGGAAAAGGCTAGGCAGATAATGATACGGTAATTAAACAAGCAACCTACTTAGAAGAAGGTCACGAGACACATTTTATTAAAAAGACAAGTTTTTTTGTCTCTAATACCCTTTACACTCCCAAACACCTACCAAACCTCTATACAAAACCATAAACTTATATCAGCCAACAATTTAGGAAATCCGACCAAATTGAACACGCCCCGAAACCCTAACCACCTAACCGTGTGCTAACAATGAATTTATGAAATGAGATTAACCCGTTCACTGAATCGACATAAAAACACTGTGTACGAAATGATTCAGCGGGTGAAAACAGAATCAACTGAGCGTCAATAGCCTGAATAGCGAAGGCTATCGATTCAAATCTGACGTCATATTTCAATGAATACAAGGGTTTTGAAATCCGCGGCTGATTTTGGACGGGCTTTAATTTTGATCATAAAAGGTACCGAAATGGAGCAGACGGTAATTATCCTACGGCGGGGCAAAAGCCTGTTTCGTGCAGGGCAAAAGCAGATCATCATGCTGCCTCATAATATGTTGTCGATTTCAGACCTACAGAAGACCAGAGGGGCAATTCTTGTAATTTTAAGAACGTTCACAGTCTGATCTCAGTCTCAATCTGTCAAAAATACCTCTAATTTCCCTACATTCTTGACGAGTTTTGACATTTGTTTGTGGCCGAGATAAGACTGCGACTAAATTTTGAAAGTTTTAAATTACGAGAATTGGCCTTCAGGTTTCTTTAAGGACAGGGCCGCGGGTTGTTCGAAAGAGATACCGTGGCCTTCTGGCATAGGCAACTGAAGGAACACGGGTGGGTTTAAGCCAGTAAAAGTCTGACACGCCCTCCCGCTCCGCCCAGAGCGGGAGAAGTCATTTGATGATTTCCCACCCAGAAAAAAAAAAGAAAAGGTTTCTTTAAGGAAATCAGAAAAAGTGTATATTTTTATTAGGTTCTGTCATTATTTGTTAAAAATGTGGTTATAATCAACTATGTGTATTATGTGGTTAGAAGCAAATAGTTATTTTTATGTGATTTTAAGTACTGAGAACTGAGACCAGTGGTGGCCCAGTAGTAACTGCCCCCACTTGTACGTCGTGGGTTCAAACCACTGCACTGCAACTTCACTGCTCTTAAAACGGTGTCCTAGAACCAAATATTCGAAGACATGTGACATCTGCCAACCCGAACTGGGCCCACGTGGTGATAATTTCATGTCAAAGTGAGTTATCATTCCACGTAATGCTAGGGATTGACACTATTGACAGCTCACTTCACCTAAGTTTTCACGGTGAGATTGTTACGGAATAGCAGGGCTGGTTTGAATTATTATACATCCAAACCAGGTCCAGACATGAAATTATATAAATAAATCCAAAGTTTATTCTAAAACAGGTTGGTATGCATGCCTTACTCTTTCTAAAGTAAAGAGAAAATTTGTTACGTGTTTCTGCACACGTATGCAAGTGAATTTTAAAATGGTATCCACTCTTGAATCTAGCCAAGTGCTACTCATTATATTTGTAAACTTATGCATAGAAACTAGCTCAGAAGTGAAGTTTAAGTTATCTTACATACAGTGCGGCAGACGAGAGAATGCGTCCTTGACACCTGTCAGTTTCATACAAACGAATACGTGTTTTACGAATTTGACCTTTATTAGCTACTAGAATTGTGGCACTGACATGTGCCCGGAACGATACTGTTGTGACAAGAGTACTACAATTATCTTTTCTCACTCATACTCAAACTATTTATTCCAACTAAGCCAATTACAGGTACTTTTGAATTGTCAAGGGTCGGTCAGTCAGAAAGATGAAGGTACCTATGGAGAAGAACGGGCAAGAAACTCCATGGACACTCTTTTAAATCACAATAATATGGTTACAAAGTATTGGTTACATCATTAATGTTAAAAATTATGCATGTGAGAACGAAGCAGAACGTTAAAGGCGTTCATAATAAAAAGATAAAAAAATAATTTAAATATTAAATTAAATCTTTTTTTTGCGGTTCTTACCTCAATATTATTGAAGATTCTATATGATTTCACATAAAGCAAACCAAAATGCTTTGCATGCTGTGCATGCGTTGCGGCCGGTGCGACCCAGTAGGCGTTCACCTTTACATGTAAAGATTATTTAATCCAATATATATTTTCAGAACCAAACTACTATATGGCGAGCGTCAGGCAAGGGGGGCTACAGATCCCAGAATCAGTATTGCCCAAGTTACTAGGCATACAGGAAGAGAGAGGGGTCTGTTCACTTGTTTTTGCGTTGAAACCATACGGCCAAAGTCCACCATGCGATTCTCATTACAGCCAGTGCGTAAGCTCCTTTATAGCAGGTATTAGTTTAACGGGATTAATTCTCAGCTAGTGTATCCGTGCTTTAGACTTAGTCGCTCATAATCCTACTCATAAGGAAAGCTTATGCTTTGTTTGTTCTGCGAAACTACTGGAATGTTAGACCTCGTTTACGATTATGGCGTGTGCTGATATTCTCCGTAAAGAAATATGTTAGCATAACATTTACAACGATACAGTTTTCTGTAAGAATACCATCAAATACATTAGTATAACATCACGCCTGTCCTCTCTATAAGGTTGGCAGAAGTGCTAAGTACCAAATTAATTCCGTGAAACCAGCTATAAACCAAAATTCAGGCTATTATAGAGAAATTCGTGATGATAAAAAAATGCAACACATTTTGCTTGACCTGGAATCGAACCCAGGATGCTCCAAACACATACTTATTCAGCATGACATACATACAGGTCATATAGAACGAAACGTAGAACGTTCTCTTCGATGTGCTAAATATATACACATACATAAAGTCACGTCTTCTTCCCATGGGGGTAAGCAGAAACATCAGAACAGAAGTGACAGGGACATCGACGCAAAAAATGCAACCATGAATTCAGCATATGATTGTAGACCCTATATCATGTGCTGAATTCATCATTCATAAATTTATTGCAGGTTATAAAAAAAAAAAAAACTGCTGTTTCATAAAAAAGGTCGCAGTCAAAATGTATGGAACCGCATTTTTTTTTTTTTTTTTATAACCGGACGAATAATTTTAACGTAGTTTATCAGCCATCTTGTTACCATAACACAAGCATTAGGTTGCTTAGCTTGGGACAAATGGTGCTGTGTGAAATGTCCAGGGATTTATTATTATTTCCTTTATTTCATTTAAATACCTACAAATTACATTTTTAAATATTTTTATAAACAAAAAGATAAAAAAAACATTTAAAAATATTATTATTATCTCCTTTATTTCATTTAAATACCTACAAATTACATTTTTAAATATTTTTATAAACAAAAAGATAAAAAAAACATTTAAAAATATAAAAAATAGTAGCCCACCGGTATCGGGAACAGGGTCCAAGCTACCGGCGGTCAGGGCTCCAGAGAGAGGAACCTCCTGACAATGCGAGCCGTGTCCAGAAGTACCGCTTTCTGAATCAAGCCCTTGATCCAGCTGCCCAACGAGAGCCTCCTCAGGTGTTGGTCGAGGCTCTTGGCTATTAAGCCATTGGCTGTCACGACTATCGGCACAATGATTGCTGAGTCCACATGCCACATGTCGACAACCTCGCGAGCCAAGTCAAGATACTTGATTTGTTTATCTTTCTCGGCTTTCACGAGGTTCTCATCATTATTATTATTATTATTATTATTATTCAGAATCATGTACTGATCCCTGGTCACAGATTGCGCGGCGATGTCCCTGCCATACTACTAAAAAATAACCTTAATTACAATTTACAAGTTAACACTAAAATATGCATATTATTTACAAGTTTATAATAAAAAAAATAAAGAAAAAGGTCACTTATCCATATTTAAATTTTCGCTTACCGTGAAAATTATTTTCAGAAGACAATTACTGTCTCCTGTTACCAACCGCTGAATCTTTAACATCCAAGTAATATTTACTAAAAACGAAATCCCAGTACACCGTAAACAAACCAATTAGCCGGAGGCTGTATTTATGTTGTTTCTGAAAAAAGCTCCTCCAAAACTTAGGAGTTTAATTTCACTGAGTTCCCAAAGACGGTGGAGAAGGTAGAAGCTTTCTCTGTTTGCTTACAAATGTTAGATGTTCAATAATTGATAATATTCTCTGAAAACTCAAACTCAAACTATTTATTTCAGAAAGGAAGTACCTTTGAGGAAATGAAGGTGAATTATCCGAGCGGTGGGTTGTATGTTTCTCTCAGTAATTGTACGGTAAAGGTTTTGTTGCTATGAGAAAGGAACGTTCTTCCTTGATTTAGGAGTTATTGAGAATGACAATAGATTCATAAGATAAGGGTTAGGTTGTGTTGTGTCATGTTATTCTGAACCTACAGGGTCCATAATTGTACCTCAGCTTTTAGCCATTGTAACACCTCTACGAGCACAACAATAATGGAATGCAAATAAAAATATGAATATGACCCTGCAGGGTAATTGCACTAATAGTAGGAATGGCTTTCATTTTGACAGTTCAACAACTTTTATTGAGTTATTTACGTTGTTGAGCAGACAATTGTTTCTAACATATGAAGCAATGGATTAGCAAGATCTTTCAAAATGATTCAGTTACAGGGGTACGTATTGCAACATCTAAAATTAAAAGAACTAACGTAAAATAACCTACGTTCAAAATCGTTCGTTCGTAGGTTATTTTACGTTAGTTCTTTTAATTTTAGATGTTGCAATACGTACCCTAGTTACAGTTAGTAATTGTATTCATACTTCGAAATCACAGATCGCTACATGGCTGCCTATTGTGGGTGTGTGTGTTTTACAATAAAGCATTTTTAATATTGGTATTATTTTTAATTTATCCGTATTTGTACGGATAATATAGACCGATTCAATATTCCCTATTCTGAGAAAGTAAATCTTACAATCAAAGAACCGATAAAGTATGAAATCAATCATACCATAGGTTCAATACATTCAGAAATCTCTAGAATCATCTGCTGAACTCAAGGTTGCCAGTTTGCACGTCGGTATTTCTGCACAATCAGCCTATAATGTTCCCACTGCTGGGACATAGGCCTCCACTCCGTGAGAGGGAATGGGCTACAATCTACCACGCGGCCCCAGTGCGGATCGGTGGATGTCACATATCTTGGAATTTTTGGTTCTAGGACATGCCGGTTTCATCACAATATTTTCCGTCATCGTTTTGGGGCCCTGGGTTCGAACTCACAATCTACAACTCGTAAGTCGGGCCCGATACCACTGGACCACCACTGCTCTCGGTATCTCTGCGAGCCTGTACTTTGAGCTAGTAAGTAAATATTCCCGGGACACAAGAACATTCTATAAACAAAGACAATATATTATAATAAGATGAAACCGGGAGACAAAAGCCGTGCTCATCCTGTTGTGCGCTTAATTGGTATAAACGAAGTTTAAGCTATTCATTAGACCCAAATGAAACAGCATCTATGTAGATATGTGGTCGTAGAATATAGGTTGACTGGTAAGAACGACTTTTGTCTGGCCTAAGCCCGTTGGAAATGTGGATTATTCCTGCCTTTAATTATTATTTTTATTTGGACGAAGCCACACAACTAGGTGCTACGCTTATCTAAGTTGGCACATTAATGTAGGGGTGCCGACCGATATGAAACTTGAAAATATGTGTAACTTCTTTTAATCCTACTAATATTATAAACGCGAAAGTTTATTATATTCCCGCGGGAACGAAATTTATGCGGGTGAAACCGCGGGGCGCTGCTAGCAAAAATATAAATTAAAAATACACTTCTTATCTCGTCTACCGTTATATCGTTATCTTGATCGTCTTACTCTCTATCATCTCCTTTCAAAAGAGCTCATTCCTGTTTTATGTTTTTTTTTAAGATAAAGATCATATAGATAATAACAATAGATAAAGGGGCATTTAGACAACATGCTACTTTATTAAAATTCCCGCATTAATGAATGCCTCAATAAAAGCACACTGTTGGATTTTCAACGCTCGGCTCAACGTCAAGAGTTAAAAATCCAACAGTGCATTAATATTTTGGTATCCATTTTTTAATATTTTCCACTCCCTCTCGAAGAGAGGAGGCTTGTGTCCCAGCAGTGAGAACAATATAGGCTGATTTTGATAATGACTATGATTAATTTAGGTGCTTCTTCGTGTTAGTGAAAACGGGCATTATTGCTTAGTGCTATGCTGCGTGCTAAGTGGCATGACCACGAACCAACGCACAGTTTTACTACAGCAATGGCCACACTGGCGCCAAGTAGTGCCACCACTATGACGCCAGGTGGTGCCACCACACTGCGGCGTCAGGTCTGGCGCTGCATGCCGTATTCGTCAATCGTACGAGATAAGATACACACCAAGCGTGGCATCAAGCGAGCTCCTAGCATCCATGTGGCTTCGACCCCTTGGACCTGAGTTTTTCTTTGCTATTAATGTTACCTATAGTAGGCTAAACGTCACTAACTTGACCTCTTATTATATAGAAACTCTAGAGATTATGATCTTCATGGGTTGTGACATGCAACATTTTTAGTAATTATAAGATAATGGCATAACATTCTAAGATAAACGCCAATACAAATTGAGAAGGCAGAAAACAGTAGGCGTCAGATTTTGCTGACAAGTCAACTAAGAAGGAAAAAGATGTGTAAACTGTGGAACGATTCCGTAATATTCATTTTATCTTAAAGAAATTGTTTTATCGATATACTTCACCTACAGTACTACGCTACGCTACGCTACTCTACGGGAATGCCCTGTTGGTCTCGTGGTTACAAGCGTGACTGCTGAGCGTGAGGTCCTGGGTTCGAGTGCCAGGTCGGACAAAGTGTTACTGGGTTTTCCATTAATAATTTATTAGTGTCACAGTGTCTCAAGACGAAAGTCTATGACCAGTGTGTGTTGCCAGTGATCACATACGGGACTGAAACGTGGTCGCTCACAATGGGCCTCATCAGAAGGCTTAAAGTCACTCAAAGGGCAATGGAGAGGGCTATGCTCGGAGTTTCCTTGCGTGATCGAATCAGAAATGAGGACATCCGCAAGAGAACCAAGGTTACCGACGTAGCCCGAAGAATTGCCAAACTTAAGTGGCAGTGGGCAGGGCACATTGCTCGCAGAACGGATGGCCGATGGGGCCGAAAAGTTCTGGAGTGGCGACCGCGAACCGGAAGACGTTGCGTTGGAAGGCCTCCCACTAGGTGGACCGATGACCTGGTGAAGGTTGCGGGAATCCGCTGGATGCGAGTCGCACGGGACCGGTCAATGTGGCGACACTTGGGGGAGGCCTATGTCCAGCAGTGGACGTCTATCGGCTGAAATGATGATGATGATGATGAATTTATTAGTAACAGCCGGAGTTTGGAAGTTGGTGGTTTAATGCCTCGGAAAGCACGTAAAGAAAGGAATAAAAAGTATTTATTGCGACCCGTACAGGAAGATTACAAACTAAACTAAACCGAAAGCCGTTGGTCCTGATCTCTCCCCGGCCGGTCTCCCGGTCGTCTTGGCGCCTGCAGTGCGATTCTGTAACCATCTCACCGTGAAAACTTAGGTGAAGTGTGCGCGGAGTGAGCTGTCATTCCAGCTAATGCTAGGGATTGACACTATTGACAGCTGACTCTAAGCTCACTTCACCTAACTTTTCACGGTGAGATTTTTACAGAATCGATCGGCAGATCTCTTCCCGGTCGTGTCGGATTGCCGTCCCATCGGACTATGAGAGAACAGAGAGTGCACCTGTGTTTACGAAGACACTTGTGCACTATAATATCTTCTTCGTACCTGGCTAATCTCCGTTGAGATTGGTCATCGTGACCGAAATCGGTTGGGAGACTATTATGCTGGGCCAGCTCAAGGACAGAGTGTTACCACCGACGTACAGTTGTCATGCTGTAAAGTTGGTAGTATAATATCGTGTTAGTATCTGATGTTGGCATTGTTGTGTCATGTCGATAGCCAGTGTGGAAGTTTGTACAATTAATGAAATGAGTTCCAATATAATTGGATATATATCATGGCGCAATATTGAGATAATTAATCACTGTGTAGCCATTAACTGATACACTTAGTATGTAAACAGTTATTAATATAATGTGAGTTTGATGATATGTATAGTATATAATTGGGCATATTATAATTTATACATAACGAGCTGACCCGGCAGGTCCCAAAATGGCAGGAAACGACCGCGCGGCAGGCCCAGAAAGAAGCTAAGCTGGACTCCTTCTTAAAGGATTGGCTCACAATCGCAATAGGCCGGGAAAAGTGAAAAGAGGGAAGGGAGGCCTTTGCCCTGCAGTGGGGAAACACAGGTTTATAATAATAATAGTAATAGCTGACCCGGTGAACTTCGTATCGCCTCAAAATCAATAAATGTTATGTTAACTTATTTTTTTAACATTAATGGCCCACTGCTGGGCAAAGCCCTCCCTACTCTCTTTCCACCTATCTCAGTCCAGAGCTGCAAATGACCAATCATTATTAAAGGAATCAGCTGTTAACTTATACGCTGAATTAAATCTTGTTGAAAATAAACATAATTTTTTTTTCATGAATTTCTCCCGTGTTTTAACAGTTATTCGGGCGGAGACAAATCATAAAAATTAGTCCAGCGGTTCTTGAGTTATAAATGATATAAATAACCCGACTTTATTTTATTTATTTGGGTCGGCTTTCAGTCTAACCGTATGCAGCTGAATACCAGTCTTTTTCATGGGGCGACTGCCTATCTGTCCTTTGGTAAGATTGATTGTCACACTTTCGGGCTTCTGACGACCCGTAACGACTGTCAAAGATGCACGAATGGTCTTGGTATGTAAAAATGACCACCGGTCCACGGACCAACCACGGCAAGCGTAGCCTTAACCTGATAGAGTGACTTGTGCTGTTATTACTTAGCCACAAGTCACCCCACCAGCAGCCAGCTTCCCTACTACAACATAGGTATTCAAAATAACTGGCAAAAATTTGTTTGTATTATACACCTCACCCACCCCTTTCAGGAGTACGTCCATGACGTTATAAAGTCCATACATAGGTATAACGACTCATGTTTAACCCTTCACAGGCAGTCAATCGCCTCGAGGGCAGCCAGTATTGGTCAAGCTGGTCTAAGTTGACGTTCAGTCAGTTGTACCCAACCCTTCAGGCTGGTAAATTGGTAATGTGAAGTGTATATCGTCAGCATACACGGATCGAGTAATATGAACAGATGAGCACTTTTTGACTTCGACGTTTTCTAACTTTCCTAGATAACCCACGTACACAAACTAAACGGCTTGGACAGCAATAGAGAGTTCCTCATTAAAACTAGTTTAACTTCAGTAATGATCAGGATCAGTTTCATTTCGCGCTTCAACGAGAACTTTATGCAAGCGCAACTTCTATCTGAAATTGCTATGGGGGCGAAAGACCGCCACGGAGTTGGGTTAGCAGGTTAATTTGTTGGGTATAAAATCGATAATATCTTTTTACCTGCAGCTACTGTGATGTATCCCATGGGAACCGTGTTTTTTCAGAATACGATCAAAATTAAAAGTCATTTATTCAAATTAGGCTGAGAATCAGCACTTTTCGAACGTCAAAATTACAAAAGACAGTCCCTCAAAACGCCCACCCTTCACCACTTCCTAGTGCTTTCGCTGGGAAGAAGAAGTGGCGCAACAAACTCTCCAGCAGCACAGCTGTTTGTTCAGTTGGAAAATACTTGATTGTGTAAAAGTATAAGGTCCTCCAGACCGAATTTCACCGACCAATCTCACCGGAGATATTTTAGTGCAAAAGTGTGTGCGCTCTTCTTTCACCCTCATTGTCCGATGGAACGGCCGGAGAGAGATCAGGCGCAAGAACAACGGCTTAACGTACTTTCCGAGGCACGGGGGTATCACACCGCCAACTTCCAAACTCCGGGCTGTTACTAAGAAAGTCCCAATGAAAAAACCCACTTTGCCACTTTGTTTTTTTTCGGGCTAAAAGGCCTACAGACTGTAATTAGTATGCATATTATATCAAATTCTACAACGTTACACTAAAAAATATTTAACTAATATTTAACTTATAACATATGGGCGAAAACGAAGTAAGAGCGCAGGCAGACGAAGCGATGCACGGTGGTACCGCCTTAGGTCATAAATGCAAAAATTTCATCAACAATTACCCCCACTTTAATTACTCATAACGATTAACCCATAAACAAGCTACCCAAAAATATAAATATGTCACCCATTTTACCTAATTATCACTTATTTTTCGACCTCCGAAGTGAACACATCATTACTTTGCGCTCGCCTTATCAGTAACTCATTAGCACATATTATTTGTGTAACGGTGAATTCTCAGAATTGCATTGTTTTTCAGTGGTGTTTGTGACATGAATTTCCAAGATCAAGGTATGTTCTTACTATTTAGTAATATTTTTTAAATTTTATTTGACTTATTATAACGTGTTTTTACGTGCTACGCCACACGGGATTTCTACCAAATATTTAACTTATTGTTGACTTCACATAGACTTACAACTAATTTCAACCATAATCAATACTCTCACATATCCTAAATTAAAGATTGAACTGTCTATTTTGAAAATATATAAAGGATTTTTTGCGTCCTTTTGCGACTTTAGTTGATATATAGCCTCTACGACTGCGTAGGTTCAGGCGTAGCACGGTCTACGAAACATACGTAAAATATTTTAATTTATTTTTTCAGCTACTTTGATTAAATGTACTTTCTCAAGGATGCATTTCTTTGAGATATGGTCTGCCGTAACTGGAAGTGTTCCTCAGAAACATCAACACGTGTTGGAAACTATTCTACCTTTACTGGATGAGGTGGAGAATCTAGACATTAGGAAATTAGATAGTAAGGTACTCAGTTTTTGTAAAAGTCTTGATTGATTTTGGTAAATTGTCTCTAGAAATAAATCTAAATTTTATTTTGAAGATAGGGAATCGTATGTATAGAATGAGTTTAGACGTAGATTAGGTTTAATAGTAGACAAACCACAAAGTGGCGGAAGCGAGACATCGAACGATGGAAATACGGCACGAATTTTTTTTCTCTAATTCTGCGGTTTCAGCTGAAATTACTTAAATAAAGATGTGATAGATCGTTGTTCCACAATTTTACAAGCCTTGTCCTCGGGTTTGATTCGGATAAATTTAATGAATATGCTTTGGAAACCGCGCGACTTTTAATTCAAGAATATCCGTGGTATAATCTCCCAGCTTCCGTTCACAAAGTCCTCATCCATGGTGCTGAAGTGGCACAGTATGCTCTATTATCTATCGGGGAATTATCCGAAGAGGCAGCAAAATCTAACAACAAACATTATAAGGCCTTCAGGCGGGATCACACGAGAAAAATGTCGTGAATACCTACGAATACGGACTTACTTAAGAGACTTTTACTCAGCTCAGACCACACATTACTAGTCTTCGGAAACTTCACCGTAAGAAAAAGAGCGTTATGTCGAAGCAGGTTTTAGATTTATTACGAATTTAGTTTAAATTGAAATTAGATTGGTTGTTGTGGTTATTTTAACTTAGTTGTGGTTATGATTACGTTTGTAAATAAAATTTAGTTTTAGATTTCTTGCTTTTTGTTGAATATAATATGTATAATATATAAAAGAACTTTGTTGAATATAATGTATAATATATAAACTTGAGCGTTTGCAAAATATCTGTATTCGTTTTGTTTTTAACCTTAAAAAGTATGATCACGTCTCCAACTTTCGCAAGATACTCAAGTGGCTCCCCATTCGACTTCGCAGGAACTCGCGGATTTTGTGTCTGTTATTTAATCTCCTTCACAATCCTAAAACACCATCCTATCTGCGGGAGCGCTTTAACTACGCCCGCCCTTCAGATGCACCTTGCAGGTCGCATCTTAAAAACCTTCTCAAGTCCCCTCCCCACTCCACCGACTTCTACTCCTACTCCTTTACAGTGCACGCGGTGCGGTTGTGGAATTCACTACCGCCTGACATTAGGGACTGCCAAACTGTTGCAGTTTTTAAAAGAAGAGTAAAAGAACACTATCTGTCCACTTCATCATAGTTGTGTATGTATTTTTGTTTTATTTTATTTTGGATATGATATAATTATTATTATTCTAGTGATATTTATTTTAGTAGTATGTATGTATGTACGTTTGTTTGTATGTATGTTAGTACGTATGTATGTTAGTATATTCTAGCAATTTTTGTTTAGTTTTTTAAGAGAAATGTTTTTGATTGTACGTATTATTTTTTGTCTCCTTTACTATTTCACACGCTGTCTACATCTCTGTATCTATTGTCCTGTCTCGGGTGTGCTGGAAGAGATTTCTTGTGAAATAAGCATCACCTCTGTACCTATTTTTTTCTGTTCTGTTTTTCTTGTCTGTTTATATATGTGTGTACATAAATGGTAAATAAATAAATAAATAAATAAGAATACATACTTAATTATATCCCCTTCATGAATAGCATTAATATCATATTCAGATGTATTTCCGAACAAGGAACAATAAATCTCAAATATTGACTATTTAAATTTATATATAAACAGTACATATTGTACAGTTTATTGTATATTATGTATTAAATTATATAAATAAATCATAAATGTACCTTTGTGAAGTATTTTTTATTATTTACCCATCAGAAAAATCTCATTTAATAAAGTAAGTTATTTATGACCGCGCTTGTAGGGCGGTTGGACCACCGTGCGATGCCACAGGTAGGGACAGGGGAACAAAAAATTTCACGTGGACAAAGTCGCCGACAGAACCTAGTTACATTATTAAAACGTACTCTAATTTATAGCCATAATTATAATAATACGCCAAAGTGTATTAATTAAATCATAACAATAGAATATGCCAAACAAATGAACATTATCATTAGTTAATACTAACAACAACAAATAACAAGTGTTAACACCGGAGCACAATGAGCTGAAACAACAGTAGCAATATTAATTATTAAATAATTATCTGCGCCGGATCGAAGGACCAATTATTGCTATATCTGTACCTATTGAAATTGGTCTGTGTTACATTCGTTTGTTTCTTTCCATATAAATAAAAATAAAAAAAGAAAAAATGTTTATTTGCGGTCAAAATGACGCATAAAAAGAACACTAACACAAAAAAAAAACAAGTTGGGGGAAAACATGCGTCACAATTACGCAAAACGTCCATTGCTCAGTACAATGCGAAGCTATACCATCTAGGTATACAAATAAAACTGAAATGCTTTTCGTTGGTAAGCGCAGCACTTGACAGCGGCTGCATCGATTATGCTATTCTTGCTTTTAAAGTGTTCGTAATAATCTAATTTACGTTTACACAGAAAGAAAAAGGAAGGAGAGCGTGGTCGCCTAAAGTCATCCAAAGGGCAATGGAGAGGGAGCTTGCTTGGAGTTTCCTTGCGTAATCAAATCATAAATTAAGAGTTTCGACCAAGGTAACCGATATAGCCCGAAGAATTGCCAAACTTAAGTAGCAGTGGGCAGGGCACATTGCTCGCAGAACGCGATGGGGCCGAATGGTTCTGGAGTGGCGACCGCGTACTAGAAGACGTAGCGTTGGAAGGTCTCCCACAAGGTGGACTGACGACCTTGTTAAAGCCGCAGGAACCCGTTGGATCCGCAAAGCACGGAACCGATCGAAGTGGAGGTACTTGGGGGAGGCTTATGTTCAGCAGTGGACGTCTTTCGGCTGAAATGATGAGAAAGAAAAATTGGAAAAAAATACCGATTTTTTTAAAATTAAATATAAATGCGAGGTCAGCTAAAACTGAAATGTATAGCTTGATGTGTCGCCGTTGAAACTGATCGTTGATTATTTTAATTATTAATTAATTAGTTGTTCCATACATATTGACAGCGCAAAAAAAAAAAACAGATGCTTCATAGAAAAGTGCTGTACTTTTCTATGAAACATCTGGGTTTTTTTTGTAACGGAAGAAAAATGTCTACTCTAGAGGGTCTGGATTCATGTGCTGAATTCGTGGTTTTAGTTTGCGCGTCGATGTCTCTGCCACACTATGATAATAATGAAGACTTCAAAAAC
The DNA here is from genome assembly GCA_911387795.2 of Apamea monoglypha. Classification (NCBI taxonomy): domain Eukaryota; kingdom Metazoa; phylum Arthropoda; class Insecta; order Lepidoptera; family Noctuidae; genus Apamea; species Apamea monoglypha. Next base: position 2,312,326 of record OU426922.1, on the reverse strand, counting down.
TGTAGTGTTTATCGACATTTGTCACTTACTTTACTTCCATCAAGATAGTATCACAGCACATACCAACACAATATCATAATCAAAAGTCATTTATTCAAATTAGGCTGAGAATCAGCACTTTTCGAACGTCAAAATTATAAAAGACAGTCACCTCCCCCAAAACGCCCACCCTTCACCACTCTCTAGTGCTTTCGCTGGGAAGAAGAAGTGGCGCAACAAACTCCTCAGCAGCACAGCTGTCTATTCAGTTAGAAAATACTTGATTGTATACAATACTAGGTATGTAAAGTAATTAACTTTACAAGACATAGAACATTAAATTAAATTTAATTTTCCATATTTCAGCTAGCCACGCCAATATATCAACAAATACAACAAAAACTATACGTACTAAAGCAAAAAAAAAAAAACAATTGCACTCCGGGAGTGCCGGCAGAAGTGAAAACTTACCGTCTTACGAATTTTCGATCAGGTCACGTGTCCTGACGCGAGTTTAACATTTTTTACCCATTACAAAAAAAGTGTTCAACGCCGCTAAAGAAGTTTTCACTTCAAAAAACTTGAAATGTAAACAAAACTTAGTACTTTAATAAAAGCCTCCGGGGTATTAAGGGCGTGACAGCTTACATATTTATGCATTTCTGGGATCTGTATCATATGCTACGCTACTACGCTAGCTAGCTATCTAACAAACTAGTTTACACGAAACAATAGTCGGGTTACAAATTGATACTTATAGCCCGTCCCGGATGGCTGTAAACACTGAATCGCACTGAAACTGCTAGTTCCAATGTGGGTGTTTTTATTTGACATTTAGTTGTGTTGGCCGCAGGTTTATTGTCAATGAGAGAACCGATAACGTTATTTGAACTAATTTAAACTGGATACATTTTATTGGTTTCAATAATTTTTCATTGCAACTAGCTATTTCTTTCTGCCTGGTCGACTTCCTGACGATTCAAAAGTGCCTGGCTTAATTGAAATGAATGGTTTGAGTTTGTTTTCAGAGTTTCCGTAAACTTATTGAAACTAGCTATGTTTATCGGATTGTGTTTTGTTTTGTCACATTGTCGTGAAAGGGTCAATTCTCATATACTAAGGGTAATTTCATACCTCCGAAAATGTGCGATACCTTGCGGTAGCGGATTAAACCATTACCATGAGGTATCGCAGTGAGGCATCTTCGGCATGTGGTTACCCTTAGAGAAGGTTCGAGTATTTGTTCATTTGATCGTCAGACTTGGTCATACTTCAGATCATGATATTTCCTTGCCATGCCCTCCAAAGATTTATTGAAAATACATTATTTGTCAAGCCCAATTTTTATGAATACATTATTTTAAATAATACAACTAGTATTAATTAAATAAGCCCTCAACAAACGATTACTTTTTGGCGCATAAAATTCATATTCGCACCTGGTCCAGGAAAACATTTTAATTCATTACAAAATATTTTAAATTCAATTTTAACAAGTTGTTGTAAAAATAAATTAATTTTGAGGCGTACGTTGGTATTTTTAATTGACTTTCACGCGTATTGTCTGTCACACGTCACTCGACGACCTATAGTGCGGGCTGCAGTACGTAACAAGTGCGGAACTAGTGTTGTGGGCTTGATTAAAGCTGTCCAACTAGAGTTTGGTGAGTTAGGAGTAGTTTCGTGACTATGCAACTTTAAGTATATTTGTTACTTTTTGGGAGTGACATTTATGTTATTGAGAGCTGTGGTGCGAGGTAACGGCTGCGACCAGTGAGTTGTATGTCGTAGGCTCGAACCCAGACAGGCCCTTCACTATGTGTAAATTATTTAACCACCACTGCTCTCAAAACGGTGAAGGAAAACATAGTGAGGAAACTGGCATGTCCTAGAACTAAGAAATCGAAGACAAGTGACATCTACCAACCCGCACTGGGCGCGCGTGGTGGATTACGGCCCACTACCTCTCGAAGAGGCCTATGTCCCAGCAGTTGGAGCATTATAGGCTGAATATGCTATTTATATAATTAATATCTAAAAACATTAAAACGTAGACAATGTTTTACAGGTAAGCCCGGTGAGAATTTTTTCCAAAATTACCACCCAAATTGTTTTTTATGTGTAGCAGAGGTGGGTAACCCCTTAAAAAGGATCAGTACTTTTTTCCACGTAAAATTAACCACATGTGATCGTACCTACCTATACGAAACGCTAAATATGACTAGTGAAACAACAGGTTTATTTAATTTCGCTAATCATACTTTACATATTTTTTTTTATTATTATTTTTTTTCAAGCTTTTATTTAGTTTCACCTGTCCCGATTTGGCTGTAATCAAATCTTGCAAGTTAAATTTGATCCACTTCCCGGTTACCGATTGTGCTGAAATGTTGCATGCATGTGTAAATCGGACGATAATGCAAAATTATTATGACATGGAGCTGATCTGATAATGAAACCGGAAGGTGGCCATAGGAACTCGGTAGTTAAACGACGCACGATTAATTTTGATACACGTAAATTTAAACGACGGACGTCTATCGGCTGAAATGATGATGATGATGATGAAATTTAAACCTGATAAGAAATAAATGACGCGTGGGCTCGCGAAAGATGGAAGGAGTGGGGGAGGCCTTTGCCCAGGAGTGGGACAGCGTAGGCTAACATAAAAAAAAAGAAATAAATAAACGCATATTACATTTTGATGGAACATTAAAGAACATTTAGAATATTACACCTTCATTATTTTTCTTTTAGAATCACCATGTAAAACGCTTTTATTTATAAAAAAGTAGGTTTTCCTTAGCAGGTCTAAATTATTTTTAAGTTTTTAGTTATTTTTATTAACAAGTAATAGAAGCTTGTTTTTAAAAAGTTTTATCTTTTTTTTTTTTTATTGATATACTAGCTGCGCCCCGCGGTTTCACCTGCATAAGTTTTGATCCCGTGGGAATATCGGGATAAAAAGTATCTCTATATATTAATCCTGGTTAAACCATCTGTGTGCTAAATTTCATCCAAATACGTTCAGTAGTTTTTGCGTGAAAGAGTAACAAACATCCATCTATCCATGCATCCATCCATCCATTTATCCATCCATCCATACAAACTTATAATATTAGTAGGATGGTCCTGCTCTTGACCTCAATCAGGCCTGATGGAAAACGAAGGATGTGGTCCATGATGGAACATGCGTGCTCAGATGATGCTTGTTCACTCTTGCTTTGACGGCAGACGGGTTAAATGTGGAAGGGAAAACAGACTCTGTATGTCTTTCTGTCTGTCTGTCTGTCTGTCTGTCTGTGTTCCCTCCAAATCAGGAATACAAAAAATATAAATATAACGTATACCAAACTGTCCATTCAAGAAAAGCTATCAAATTCAAATAAAAATGTCGTGAACAACATTAAAATTCAATTTCACCACCTCAATGTAAAAAATTAAAATAAATGAATATTTTAAAATGAATATTCAACGCGTCAGTTTTGTCGACGCATATTAAAATTTGAAAATATTATACCGTAATTCATCACTGGTATTTACGAGTGTCAATTTGGACAGAAATATGGCTGCGTTCATATTTAACTATGAGCCTGTCACCGCCGTTAATAAGTACGTATTTTTAAATCACTCGATAAAAATAATGAGATACTATGTTGTTTCTTTGTTTCCGAAATTCGGCAATGACTTACCTACTGAATAGTATTATTATGAAAGACGATTTGTTCACTAGGCTGCACCCTAATTGCGTAAAACACTATCAATCTCAATCAGAATCATTTTGAAGGATATTACTAATCCATTGCTTCATATGTTCGAAAAATGTATCTGCTCAAGAACGTAAATAACGCAATGAATGTTGTTGAACCGTCAAAATGAAAGCCATTGCTACTGATAGTGTGTTACGCAGTTATCCCGCTGTAAGGAATATCAAGGTTAACTACACTTTTAAATCTTTATCCCCTTTATTCATAAAAGTAGCTTTTAAAGTGATAAGCGACTGTTTAACCTTTAATTTTTGATGTTTAAGCGTCAGTTAACTTTATTCACGAAAATAGACACGACGCGCCGTTTAGCATAGAAACAGACAGTTTTATCAAACATTTTCTCCCTCATCTCATATTCATGAACTGTTAAGTAAAGCTTACATAGGAACCAATTAAACCTTCACTATTCATTAAATCCTAGTATCCAAAGAGTAAGTAGCTACTTTCTAAAAAAGAGGACATTACGATAATATCCTGGTTATGTCTCGATTACCGGCCGCACTTATTGAAGTTAGCACAACGGGGCACAACGGGGTCTAAGTGGCGTTAATTCAAAAAGTTAGCAGCTTTACTCGTAGCCCAAAATGTATAGAAACAGAAGTCCGTCTCCATTCAACACTGAAAACGCACGCACAAATAGAGACGTTTCACTTAAAGCTAGTGCAAGCAAAACAAAACTGACTTACATCCGTAGGATGACCACGTAAGGTCCAGTTTAAAACCAGCGCCAGGCACTAGTTGCATGGCATTTATGCTGAACTGGGCCTATTATTTGGCATAGTCGTGAGGAACACAATTCTGTTTCAAACATGTGTGCGGCTTAAGCGGTCTAAAAAATTTACTTTTTACTAGCTGCGTCCCGCGGTTTCACTCGCATAAGTTTCGATCCCGTGGTAATATCGGAATAAAAAGTATCCTATGTGTTAATCCAGAGTGTCAGCTACGTCCATACCAAATTTCATCAAAATTGGTCCAGCCGTTTGAGCGTGAAGAAGTAATAAACATACAAACGCACACTCACAAACTTTCATCTTTATATTACATAGTGTGTAAAAACAACTATACGAGTAATACAAACACCCACACATAAAGTTTGGCGCTACAGCTATAAGTTTTTATGATATTTTTTATAGTACCAGTCATTCTGAATTCCACCTAATTCACTGGTCTATAAACCTGATATTTGTTAAGTGGAAATAATATCAATTCGAAGGATTTGAATATACTTTAGTTATTTGTGTGTACATGCGCCTCTTTTCGCAGTTTTGTAAGGAGCTGACCTTCTGTACGGGTCTATTTTGTGTTCATAGCAAGGAGATTAAAGACTTGATTACAGATTTAAAGGCACAATCTTCATTAAGTACGTGCTTTACCAGGTCTCCGATTAAAATTCAAGGTTGAAAAATTTCGAGTTAAGAAAATGGAGGATTATTTTTTATGAACTTAAGTGGTTATTAAAAAAGTCTTTTTGATTAAAGGGAAATATTTCAAGCGTGACTTTTATAATCTAGAGTCTTAGATATAATTTTTTTTCAGAAAAATATAAACTCGGTAAAATGAAAATCCATCATCTGCCTAGCCTTTTCCCAACTATGTTGGGATCGGCTTCCAGTCTAACCGGATGCAGCTGAATACCAGTATTTTACATGGACCGACTGCCTATTTGTCCTCCACAATCCAGTTACTGGGTACTACGATATCCCTTGGTAAGACTGGTTGTCAGACTTTCGGCCTACTGATGACCCGAAATCACTATCAAAGATCCACGAATGACAGCCAGGACCCAGTCACCCATCCACGGAACAACCGCGGCATGCGTAACTTAACCTGATCGATCAACCCGTGCGGCTGTTATTACATAGCCAGAAGCCTCTCTTGGTAAAAAGAATATTGTGGCTGAATAATAACAAGGTAATCAATAAATAATTTACTACAAAAGGGAACTTTTAACAATACAACAAACTTTTTAACAGAATTACAAATTCGAATAATATAATATTTCTTAGGATGAAAAACAATAAGTACCTATCTACCTACTTCAGGCTTAATTCTTTAATTATTTTTAACTCGTCTACGAAAGTTTAGTATCTCATTTCATAATAGAATATTCCGCGTGCGACATAATACCGACTGCGTCAACAATACCCCCTCTGCAAGTTAATGAAAAATGATATTCATGCAACTGGCGCTATAATCCCTTAATTTTAATACTTTTTGGTGCAATAAATTTTACGGCTGGCAATATTTTCTGAGTCATGGCGTGAAGGCTGGGTTGCCATTTTAATAATGTGCTGCGATGGCAGGTGATGACGCTTTAACGGTAAATTATACTTAATTATTGCATGTCCTATGGATAGCTTTGTTTTTGTTTGTCGATTTATTTATTGTTTTTCGAGTTTACGAACGTAATAGTAATTTATACTTAGTACGTATCACATAGACTAATACCTGTCTTAGTATTAGTGAAACTGCAAGATCGAACGAATAGAACCCGATCCTATTTTGGTAATTAGTGGGAAACTAACATTTTCAAGCACCAACGTCAAGTCTTAGTAAAGAAAGAAAGAAAGAAAATAGCTTTATTTGCGGCAAACATGACGCAGAGAAAAAACCACAAAAAAAAATAGTAATAAGTTGGGGGAAAGTATGCGTCACATCAACGCAAAACGGCCATCGCTCTGCATAATGCTACCACCCTATGGGAGACAGAGCCCCAGCGCTGGTTTTCAGCGACAACCAGCGTTTATGTGATGGCGTCAACCAGTGCAGCATACGATGAGAGGTATAAACAGCACAATAAGAAATAAAAACCAAAATAGACTATTGTCTATTTTGGTTTTTATTTCTTATTGTGCTGTTTGTTTTAACCTAGTTCTACATTTTTATATAAACTCTAGCAACGCCCCGCGGTTTCACCCGCATCAGTTTCGATCCCGTGGGAATATCAGGATAAAATGTATTTTATGCGTTAATCCTGGTTATAGACCATCTGTGTGCCAAATTTCATCCAAATCCGTGCAGTAGTTTTTGCGTGAAAGAGTAACAAACATCCATCCATCCATCCATACAAACTTTCACGTTTATAATATTGTAACATTCAAAACGGTAACATTCCGGGTAACATCTCACTCGCCGCCGGTCTTAGCTTAGCAGGCTTAACTTACTTAGCTCATGTAAACTAGACATAAAGTTGCCAAATTAAAAACTTGTCTTTCCATACGAAACGCCAATGTTACAAAAACTGTTTCAACTACCCCACAATGTTTTAATTAGGTGTGGTTTGACACCCCCTGCTCCCCACGACACGGCAGTAATAATAGCATTTATTAAATTTTCATAATATTTCACCCCTCTCGGCTAGTTGGGGTGAAGGAACAACTTTTGTTGCGTAGAATTTACTTGTAGATTACATAAAATTAATATAAAGGGGTTAGGTAGTTAGGGTTGGAAAAAAAAGAAGTTTTTTTGTGTTGAAACATACAAATGTTGCCATTAGTGATTTGGTTAGGTTATGGGGTTTATTTATAAACGACGATTAAAGTTAAGTGACGATTAAACGTCAAATACGTATGGTAAACAGCCGCTTGCAGCAGGTTTGAGTAGTACAGACGCCAGCACATCAAAATACTACAATCTGTCAAATTTATAGCTAAAGCATTAAGGTTTAAGGTTGATTGGGAAAATTTGACAGTTTCGGGTAGCTTGAGGGCCTAGAAAAGTGGCAATCGCTTTCAAAGCGTTTCTTCGACTTTCAACAGGATTGACATAAGCTTTTCGGTAGCTTACCTATCCAATACATTTATGACATTCCCATCATTTTTTATTTATTTAACCGTTTATGTACATACATATAAGCAATCAAGAAGATAGGAACGGGAAACTACGTACAAAGGTGATGTTTATTTACAAAGAAATCTCTTTCAGCGTACCTGCGATAGGAGAGTACATAAAAGACATGTAGACACCGTGTGTAACAGTAGAAGGGAAAACAAAATACATACCATAAAAACAATTCTCTAAATAAACATACAATATGAGAGTGTGTATATGTGTGTGTGTCATTTCATTTCTTTTATTTATTCACAAACAATATACATTGTGTTTGAAATCGTTCCATATGATAAAAATAATAAAAAAATAACATTCAATACACGTAACACAGTAAAAAAATAAGAATTTAACTCAATCATAACTCAATTAAAATTACCTACAATAACATTTTCAATGTCAACTAATTAAGAATTTAAGATTAGAAAAATTAACATTATATAAGCTAACATTTAAAATGATATGCACATGTGAAAAAATAGCAAAATAGATTAGAAATAGAAAAAACTTAAAAATTACAATAAAAATAAATAGTTCTATGTCAACTTAAATTAATAATAGGAAAAATGGCCAATGGCCTGATGGCCGAAAGCTTCGATCAACATCCATCGAGGCTCTCGTTAGGCGGTTGGATCAAGGGCCTGATTCAAAAGGCAGTACTCCTTGATACGGCTCGCATTGTTAGGAGGTTCCCGTCTCTGGAGCCCTAACCACCGGTAGCTTGGACCCTGCTCCCGACATCGGTGTATCACTATTTTTTTATATTTTTAAATGTTTTTTTTTTAAAACTAATATTTAAAAATGTAGTAAAATAAGACAACTAAATGAATAAACAACGGAATAATAATACACTTGTCATTTAAAGATAATGTCCATATCATTTATAAAACAATAACTTCAGTCGGCTCTAGTAACATAACTTAAGTTGACAAGAGAAAACACATGCAACTTGCAACTTGTTACTTTTTTTTTTGTGTGTTTATGTTCTTTTTTATGCGTCATGTTTGCCGCAAATAAACGTATTTTCTTTCTTTCTTTCTTTTCTTTTACATGGTCATAATATTACATGTCGTCAACAGAGTAGAGACACTTAACTAGTAGGAATGCTTGAAGCGTTGTCTTAAATGCGGATGTATAGATCAAGCTTTTTAAGTGTATTGGTAACTTATTGAATAATTGCACTGCTTGATATTGTTAACTGTGAATCACAATGTTGAAGAAAGGATTAATGTTATCTCTCAATTCCTTCCTACATGTGGCCTCTCTAACCAATCTTTCCTCATCCGTCTCATATTCATGTATGTACTTTTTAAGATTAGTCAGAAGGACTAGAATTTAGAGACTGGATACTGTAAGGATGTTTAAATCTAAGAAATGTGGACGACAACTCTCTCTTTGTGAAATACGGACAATGGTACGTATAGCTCTTTTTTGAAGTACAAAAGCTCTTTGGCAGTTATAAATACAACTGTTCCCCAATAATTGTATGCTATATCTTAATTTAGACTCAATTAGCGCGAAGTATAAGATTTTTAAATGTTTAATGTCAATTTCGTTTCGAAGGATTCTTAACGCATAACATGAAGGTGATATAGATGCATCAATGGCTGCTAGTGCCTTTTCCCAACTATGTTGGGGTCGGCTTCCACTCTAACCGGATGCAGCTGAATACCAGTATTCTACATGCAGCGACTGCCTATCTGCCCTCCACAACCCAGTTGCTGGGTAATACGATACATATGAAAAATAGCTACCCTTATTTTTATAATCCCTGTTCACATAGTGAGGCCAGTTCTGGTGTAGAATATAAAGTTCGGCTCATGAAGAATAACTACAGCTAGTTAGACACCGTGGGATATTGTTGTGTTAAAAATTCATGAACATGGCTGAAATATGAACGTAGTTTCAGAACGATAAATATTTTGGGGTTTGGTACGAAAGAAGAATTAAATTAGTTGCTGTACGAGTACAGTTCTACTTTTACTGTACATAGGTAGGTTATTTTATTATTACTGTAAGGGCTGATTTTTCCAAAGCCAGACAATTTTATCGAACCAATAATTTTGAATTTTTGACAGTTCATCCATACAAAAACTGTCAGACGTTTTATTCCACAAATAAAAATTATATGTCGATTGAAAAATCAGCCCTTAAAGCTATAATTTTGTTGAATAACTCCCTGTAAACATAATATTTAATTCATCGTGATTGGATATGGAGACTCGCAGATACCAGGAAAGCATGACACAAAAGGGAGGACGCCTAGGAACAATGCTGCCAATGATGATTAATAGAGTTTTGTGTCGATGTAGAATGCTTTAGACCTAGTATCATAAATATGAACTAAAGTAGTTATCTATATTGACTGCTTTCTGAGTGTAGTGCTAGTAAGTGCTACTGGTGAATATCGGGTCCTAGATTTGATTCCTGGGTCGGTGAATGAGTCTTTGTCATTATCTGCCTAGCCTTTTCCCAACTATTTTGGGGTCGGCTTCTAGTCTAACCGGATGCAGCTGAATACTAGTATTTTACACGGAGTGACTGCCTATCTGACCTCCACAGCCCAGTTACGGGGTAATACGATACCCCTTGGTAAGACTGGTTGTCAGACTTTCGGGCATCTGACCACTCGTAACGACTGAAAAATCCACGAAAAAACAAAAATTCGCGTTAACTAAAATGCGCCTTTCGCAACGCGCTTAGTTTTCTAGCAAAACGCTGTTTCTAAGCTTATAAATACTGATCCAAACAACAGCTTTCATCGATAACCATAGATCTTCTCCCGAACATTTAAAAATCAACACATATTGTATGTACGACGTGTATCTAGATACATGCGGTTTAATTCTGCGCCAGAGCTCAGGGTAACGACATAAATCTCTCTAAACAACAATATACTGCCCCGTTGCATCCAATGCTGACGATTTATAGCAGAAAAAATATAAGGAAACTTCACTTTGTACTGTAATGATAATACTTGTAAACTAGGGAGGATATTTTGTTGTGAGCAAGCCGTTGGTTATTTTATTTATGTTATTGGAAAATAAAGTTGTCGTAAACCAAGTGGCTAACGTATCTTTAATACTAGAGGCATCGCAGATGCCATCTAAGACAGAACGCTGAATGTCACATATGCCTGTAGTTACACAGGTGCACCACCCTACAAACTGAAACATAGATACTGTAAAGGTTGTCCGCTAACGTCGTCCTTAAGTAGTGCAGGCTGACAATGGATTCGCTCTTGTCGCGTTCGGACAGGCAAGCAAGTTTAGAACGAGGGGTCAAATATATTTTATTAGGATTTTTGTTAAGAATAAAACAGTGATATTTTAATCGAGGAAATGTACATATCGCAGCCAACTGGTTAAATTAGCCGTTTATTCAACCGCCTGGCCTTTGGAAGTAGTGCTTGCCTCGCTTCGCTCTCTCGGCCCGCACGCGGTTGATCAGAGTTCTAACCTAATCCATTTGGTCGGGGTGCCTTGGCTTAGTTATTGCAACCAATTCGGCTGGCACCTGAGGGGCAATTCTCGTAATTACAAGACCGTTCACAGTCTGATCTCAGTCTCAATCTGTCAAAAAATACTTCTAATTTCCCTACATTTTGACAAGTTTTTGACATTTGTTTGTCGCTGAGATGAGACTGCGACTACATTTTGACCTAACCTAACCTAACCTAAACTATAATTTATTGAATATCATTCAGGCCGTTAGTTGAACGGCCGCGTTTATTTAAAAGGCTGCGACATATAGACGTTCACTCAAAATAAACGTAAAGAAATCGTAAAGTTGTTTGATTTCTTAGAAGAGCTCATCAACTCTTCAGAGTACGCTGCTTGGCGACCAAAATACGTAAAGGACGTCCCCGAAGCTCCTTCTCAAAAAGCACTACTACTTTCGTAGTAGAGTTTAATTATTGTTGTGACAATAAGTGTTTAGTTGTAACATCTTTAACTCAGTGTATCAAATTCTACTGTGGGACTAACACTTTGTTTGCGACTTCGTGGGCCTCTATTCTTTATGCCGTAGGAATTTCAAAATATCATAAAGGGGTCTTCTCTTTCAAATCCCAGCTTTCTATGTTCGAGGTTTTGGGCTGAGCATTGATGAGTCAGCCAATCAGTGATTCAGGACTTTTCTATTTATTATAAGTATTGATATGCTAGATCTCTCGATGTCGATACTAAAATTTATAATTTAAACTAAAAAAAATAACAAAACAATTTTTTTTTATACTTATATCTTTTTTTTTTATACTTTAGGCTAATATCATCATCGTCATCTGCCTAGCCTTTTCCCAACTATGTTGGGGTCAGCTTCCAGTCTAATCGGATGCAGCTGAGTACCAGTATTTTACATGCAGAAACTGCCTATCTAACCTCCACAACCCATTTGCTGGGTAATACGATACCCCTTGGTAAGACAGGTTGTCAGACTTTCGGGATTCTGACTACCCCTAACGACTGTCAAAGATCTGTTTTCCGAGGCACGGAGGGGTCTGTCTTGGTATGTAAAGATAGTCGGTCACCCATCCACAGAGCAGCCGCGGCAAGCATTAACCTGATCGATCGACCTGTGCGGCTGTTATTTGTTAAAATATTAATGAGATAACTGTGCGATTAACCCTTACCATTACTTGCTCAAGTACTTCTACCATGCACATCGAGCATAGAATAGGTCCTTGAGTATTCAATGTATAGATTGATTCCCAACCGACGTTGGCAGTCGCGACCCGGATTACCATGATTGTCAATCAGGTTGTTAGGCAACCCCAACATACTTGAGCAACCAGTTGTATTGACAATCGCTATTAACGCCATTACGCCTAATATCCCAAAACGAACAGTCCGTACCCGCATAATAAATGGGATTGTATTAATGGAATTTGTCAATTCAGTGAATTTTGTGTGGAACCCGATTATACTAGTTCTAGCTTTTAACATTAGCCCATGGGATGGGTGAGATGAGTTATAGGGATGTGTTTGTGTTTCTAATTGGTTTATATTTTACTAGCTACACCTCGCGGTTTTACCCGCATAAGTTTCGATCTCATGGGAATATCGAAATGCAAAGGGTCCTATGTGTTAATCCTGGTTGTAATCCATCTGTGTGCCAAATTTCATCCAAATCCGTTCAGTAGACCGGAGACCGTTCGGAGACCATTAGGTGTTTTAATTAAATAATGTTTTATTTCATTAAAAACGCCCCAACTTACGATTATCCCTGTATGTTCAATGCAAGTGCACCCAAGGACAATTTAACACTACACCGAAAGTAACAAAGAAAATAAGCTATCACTTACCATCCTAGATTCTTAAAATCAAACTACCTACCTAGACTTCGCAAATTAAAACCTGGACACATAAACCAAAAACCCAATAAGCATGAACTTCTCCTTCCGAGCTTAACATCCCCACCGCTTCAAACTCAACCATATCTTTTCTTCTTTACGTTTCAAATTTCCCCGTACTGCTACCAAGTCCTACACCGTACTTAATTTCTTACTTAACTACACAGATTGTCAAAGGGGACGCTAATTACAACTTAACAAGATGCCGTCCGTCCACTGATTACGTCTGTCGGTTGAATTAACTAACGTTTTCTGTTAAACAATTTACTTTTAACTATGAATTAGTGGAAAAACGTTGGAACGTTTCCTTGGAATGTTTACGTGGTCAGTTGTGTGTGAAAACTTGAAAATTGGATGAATCTACATTTTGATTTTGAAGCCAGATTTTTCTTTGCGTATATTTGAAACTGTGCAGAGCTATGATACAACCTAAAAATAAATAAAATTGAAGTGACTCTTTGTAATGTAATGTCAAAATAACGGCTTTTTACTAAATGCATATGCAAGAATTTACGGTACTTATAAAAATATACATTTTTTTTTTGTCTGCATATGAAAAAAAAACTTAAAATGAGAAAATCGAATATTCCTTTTTAATGGAGGAGTGCTACCTACACCTTTATTCGATACATTATTGATGCCTAACATTCACGCGATTGAAGTCGCGGGCACAGCTAGTTTTAAATAACAATAATACGTGTTTTCAATAAAGCTAAGCAAAAAGATTTTCTTTTTTTTCTTTCCCTACCCGTCGCCTCTGACTTTAAAGACTTTGACTTTAAATCATGTCATTGGTGTCAACTTCTAGTAGTAACAAGGCAGCATTTTAAGAAACAAATCTCTTGTAGATCCTATTCCCCTGGTACCAGCACAAGATTTATGAGGATAGCTGACTGGATGACTTGGTACTGCGAGGTGGTCAGCCCCTTAGTAATTAAGCAAGTACCTAAGCAAATTTTTTCAAAGCTTCCTCTTTCCTACGATTTTGCTGTACCCAACACACACACACACACACACTTCACATATAATTTTAAGTTAAAACCTAAGGTTGGGAAGGCAAATAAAGTGTTGAACCTGTATAGTTACTGAGTGCCGAGCATCATCAGTTGTGGCTATTTTAAAATCCGAAATCAGCATGACCTAGAACCAAAAATTCGAAGACATTCGACATCTACCAACCCGCACTGGGCCCGCGTGGTGGATTACGGCCCTCTCACAGAGGAGGCCTGTGTTCCAGCAGTGGGGACATTTATTTATGCTATAATATAAAATACATATTTCATACTATTTCTTAAAGTAACTTAGTTAAAACACAATCAAATTATACTTAGGTAATATCGTTGTTAAACTTATCAAAACAAAATGATTAAAAAATTGAACAGAAACTCTTGCTTATGCGAAGTTTTAAAACTAAAGCTATTTATTTTAATGAAAATGGCTCTTCAGAGCCTAGGGACACTAAAACTTCTAACTTTATAAAAACTTGTGACGACATCAAGCTAAAAAAAACTAATGTTAGTCTCTTGTGATACTTTTCTGAACAATATTTTACATTACATATTTACGAAACAAATAGGCTTCATGACCTGCCTGCGCTATAAATATGACATATCAGGGTTTAGGAAGAGACCGTTACACAGGGATGAGTGTCAGAGAAGACGCTCTGTAAAGGCGAAAACCTTCTAAATCATTATCTGCCTAGCCTTTTCTCAACCACGTTGGGGTCGGCTTTCAGTCTGACCGGTTAAAGCTGAGTTTTAACATAGGGTGACTGCCTATTTGACGTCCTCAATCCAGTTACTGGTTACTTTCGGGCTTCTGTCTATCCGTAATGATTGTCAGAGATCTACGAACGACGGCTGGGACTTTTCAAGGCACGGAGGGTTCTCGGTATGTTATGGATGATCACCCATCCATGAACCAGATCGACCAGTACATGAGTTATTACTTAGCCACGAGCTAACGATGCAAGCCAAAGACGCTGCTCTAGGATATCTAAAACACAAAGGGCTATATTGACTGCCGGGTATTATACGTTAAGAGAGTCCATAAAATCACATATAAAGATATACACTTACAAACACATCCGGGACACTTCATGCAAAAATAATCTTCAGTAAAATACAATCCAAGATTGCCGCGAACTTGGCACGCGCACTATGATGCACCTATGAGAACTTGGCAGCTACACTACCGTGCACAAAATAAACATTATTTCTTTGTAAAGGCATAGAAACTGAAATGTATTTTAATAGAAACGTAGCCATGTCAAACATTGGATAGGTACATTCTGTTAATATTGTATTGTTGTATTTTTTGTAACGTGCTGTTGTGCAGAGGATTTTTAGAAGTTTCACTATGGAAATAAAGAATTATATTACATTAATTAGGTAAGGCATAAAAATGTTAGCAATACTACTGGGTTTTCCTTTAACTTTTTATACTGTTCATTTGTAGTACTATCTTTTATTTTTTTCTGTTTATCCGAAAAGTTGTGTTTGTGTGTGTAATGTGTTTTAGATTTAAAAAAAAAACATAAATTGTCATAATTCATTAATTACACATGCTTCCAAAATGCCGTCAAAAACATTGAGGCTACGCGAGCTACGGCGTAGCTGCTACGCCGTAGCTCGAAGCACCGTAGCGAAGAACAAGAGAAAACAATTTCAAATCAGACTATATAAATGCTAAATAAGACCCCTATCGGCAAGAGTTTCATTCCTTTACAATACCCATAATAATAACTTATTAAATTACGTTGTAATAGTAAAAAACTTCTGGTAAACGTCTGCAATACGACACACTATAATACTTGTATATTGTTCCATTTGCACTGCACGGTTAGCCACACCTATATATATCGTTTACTGAAAACTTTGACAGGATTTTAGTACTTAACTGTTTGGACATAAGATCGATTATCGTTTGCATGTTCTGTTAGGATGGCATTGCTTTTGATGCGCGGTGTACTCCACAGCACTCGGTGGCAACGCTCGTGAAATTATATTTTATATGCGAGCTCCCGTTACTGTGCGCTATAGAAAGACACAATATCGTTGTAACGTAACCTGTATTTACTACTTTTAGCTAGTTTATTAATAAAGGATACGTTTATAGTTGTAGTTTAAAAGAGAAATGTTATGTTTGATAGTGTTTTGGGATGCATAAATAAACTTTTACAAGTGCAACCAAGTGCACCCTGGGCAGTCAATCTAGCAATCACTGCCGATTGTTTAGTATAAAAAGAAAAAGTATTTTATTAACACAGAAAAACGTGCATAATATAGTAAAGATAAGTTAGTTTCGGAACAGTGGTGGCCCAGTGGTAACGGCCCCGATTTGTAAGTCTGGTACGATCGTGGGTTCAAACCCAGGTAAGCGGCAGCGTCTACCTGGGTTCGTACTTTAGAAACGATGTGTTAATAATTTAATCACAGCTGCTCTCAAAACGGTGAAGGAAAACATCGTTCTAGAACCGAAAATGCGACGTCGTGACTTGATTACAGCCCAATCCCTGTCACAGAGAGGAGGCCTGTGTCCCAGCAGTGGGGACATTATAGGCTGATTATGCAGAGATACCGACGTGCAAACTGTAACCTTGAATTCAGCATTATGCTATGCATTATGCTATGCATTATGCTAAGTTAGCTTCTTTCTTTCTTTTCATTTTCTTTTTTTTTTAAACGTTGCGCCTCACTAGGAATTACTCGTGTATCGTGGGTGCGTTTACAAACATTTAAACTCACATACACAAACAGCCAGACCCGGAACAACTACTTGTAGGTCATACAAATATTTGTTCCGTGCGGGAATCGAACCCGCGACACGCAGTGTAGCAGTCAATCGCTTAACCACTGCGCCAACCGTGCCGTCTGAGTTAAATAAAAGAAACAAATACGTTCAATAGTGAGTTAAATAAAAGAAATAAATACGTACTGGTAATGGCACAACACTGATACCTGAGCCGTTCGTCAGGACTTAATCTGAAGATGCTTTCAGATTATCATTTCATTATTTCACTTACAGATTATTCCTGACGAACGGTTATCGTTGAATTAATATAATAGTAGATTGCAAATTCACGGGATTTCTCATTAACAGTCACCCTACCATAGATAATTATTTTCTCTCTTATTTCATGTAAATACCTACAAATAACATTTTTAAATATTTTTATAAACATAAAGATAAAAAAACATTTAAAAATATAAAAAAATAGTAGCCCACCGGTATCGGGAACAGGGTCCAAGCTCCAGAGAGAGGAACTTTCTGACAATGCGAGCCGTGTCCAGAAGTACCGCTTTCTGAATCAAGCCCTTGATCCAGCTGCCCAACGAGAGCCTCCTCAGGTGTTGGTCGAGGATCTTGGCTATTAACCCATTGGCTGTCACGACTATCGGCACAATGATTGCTGATAATAAGTTTTTTTATTATTATACCCATAGATGACAGAAGAGACCTTAACTTGAGGTTGTTCTGTGTGTGTTCTACGAACACGTTATAAGGTCCCATTGGCACCCTTTAACTACGAAACCCTAATAAATACAAAACGGAAACATATTGAGATCCCTTTTACAGTGTTTAAATATGACCATAGTAATGGCTCTGAAATGCTAATATCAAATTATTATACATCACCGAAATACAGATTGTATTCGGAATACTCATTAATATAAATCAACGGTGCTAGTTTTATGCAAACTTGACAGTAATTTTTGACGTCGACTAACCATAAATTCGATTAATAAATTAATTTGATTCAATAATTTGATTTCGTTTAATAAAGAGATTTCTTATGAAATAAGCATCACTTCTGTACCTATTTTTGTATTCTGTTTTTTTGCTTGTCTTTTTATATATGTGTGTACATAAATGGTTAAATAAATAAATAAATGTTTACATTTTTAGATTATTTAATATAGACTTTCTCTACTTTTGTAAAATAATCGTTGAGAAGATTTCCTGCAATCACTCGTAATCAGCCTATAATGTACCCACTGCTGGGACACAGGCCTCTCTGAAAGAGGGAGTGGGAATAGCATTAAAATATAGGTAGCCGTCTGTATATCCCACATAGACGTTATTTTAAGGTAAATGGGGGTACCTTGCAGAAGAAAAGCCTCTTATACTTTTCAAATGTTTTGAAAAAAAGTAGATTTTTCACTTCATCACAACACACAATAATATCAAAACTCAACTCAAATACAGGGTGTATTTGAGTTCTTCTGCAAGGTACCCCATTTACCTTAAAATAACGTCTATGTGGGATATACAGACGGCTACCTACATTTCTCTCTTCGCTCGGAAATTATCAATGAATTCGTAGCGACATTTCAAACAAAGGATTGAACGTAAAAAAATAAAACGTTTAATTTTATTTTTTCTCCATTCATCTTTTAAACCCTATTTTTATCCAGACGGTAAAAAAAATCAGCCCGTATACAAACAATTAAAAGAAAAATCACCCTGTACCCAAAACCAAATTCCAAGAGCGACCATAAATATCAACCAAAAAGCCACATTAATTCTAAAATTCCACTAAAATGCTAATATTATTAATTCCCTGTAACGTCCTCGTCCTTTACAATGTTCTGCAATGGTATATCATTAGTAATACCCATATTAACGTGTTTGCGGTAAATTAATGTACATTTGATCACAAACTAAGCAGCTATTCATAGCGTAACATGTAATTTCATTAATTAACGGTCAGTACGCTGCACCCGCGGGCAACTGTTAATATGGCCAATATACTAGGGAGTTGGTTCAAGATACAGGCGGGGAGATGGCACTAAGATTTTAAATAAATAATTAATTTTATTGGATTTTAAGGGGTGTCGTATTACCCAGTAACTGGGTCGTGGAGGTCAGATAGGCAGTCGCTCGTACTTTTTTTAGTTCAGCTGAATCCGGTTAGACTGGAAGCCGACCCCAACATAGATAGGAAAAGGCTAGGCAGATGATGAATTAATTTAATTAGATATTAGTGACATTATCCCTCGGGCTCTTGTCACCGCGGCGCCGGCTGTTTTAGAACCTTGGTACGCGACGATGGGAAGAGGCCAGGGGAATTACCATAATGCCTTGAAAGTTGGGTAGGTGTAGGTGTCGAATACAACCAGTGTCGACATCCTCGCGCCATCCATATTTCTAGCATGGTGGGCTGTGTGCTAGTTCTGGAGTGGCGACCGCGAACCGGAAGACGTTGCGTTGGAAGGCCTCCCACTAGGTGGACCGATGACCTGGTGAAGGTTGCGGGAATCCGCTGGATGCGAGTCGCACGGGACCGGTCAATGTGGCGACACTTGGGGGAGGCCTATGTCCAGCAGTGGACGTCTATCGGCTGAAATGATGATGATGATGGGCTGTGTAGGTGCAGAAAACCTCAAACTTATGTACATTATTCATTTATTCTTATACAAGACTACTCTTCAATTTTTCGGAACAAAATTACGATCTCGATGTGGCAACACCTAAAGCTGCTTTCGTGGCCATACTGTAAAAGGATTAATTGAACCATTGATTCCAGAGAAAAAGAGATCTCTAAGAAAATTTTATGCGGATGTTTGTAATAAAACTCTTCAGTACAAATTTTGCCAAGTGGAAAGAGGTAAAAATACCAGCCTTAAACGACGTAAACGACGTAAACATATTTTCTTTCTTTAATTAATGAGGGGCTCGGTATCGGTAGGTTAAGCTATGCTTGCCGCCTAAGACCCCTTCGTGCCTCGGAAAGCGCGTTAAGCCGTTAAGAAGCCCGAAAGTCTGACAACCAGTCTCACCAAGGTGTATCGTATTACCCAGTAACTGGGTTGTGGAAGTCAGGTAGGCAGTAAATTGGTGAGACTGGAAGCCGACCCCAATATATTTGGGAAAAGGCTAGGGAGATGATTATTTTTGACCCTCAGGTGTTAATTTTTATAAGAATTTAAACCGCTTTTAGCCCAACTTATAACTTGCGACCCAATTCGATCCAAAATCGGCACTCACATGTCGACCAGCACTAATTGAGACTACAACAGCAAGTGTGGTCACCTTGGGAGTGACGTCACCGGTACAGTGGACAACAAAGCTGTTTGAGGGCCCAGGAATAATGAGCATTGTCATTACTGGCGATGTAAGTTTGTTTGTGACTATAATTTGTACAGTATTGGACATTCAGATATTAACTGCTTTGTAGTTTAAATACTGCTGACTTTACTATCTTATCCCTCAGGCTAGGTGGAGCAACGATCTTCGCAGGATAGCTGGTAGCAGCTGAAGAGTGTTGCCGAAAATCGAGTTGAGTGGCGTGCAATAGGAGAGGCCTATGTCCAGCAGTGGACTGCTATAGGCTAATATTGATGATAGCGATGCTGATTCTTTGGCCGAAAAATAGGCCAGCCCTCTAGCTACGTGAAGAGCCGACTTTTCATGTCAGTATTTTGCAGTTAAGTCTACAATTGCTACCTAGAAGCTAATATTCTTGAGTTCCTAGATAATATGAACAGGGTAGATCGAGCGAGGATAATTAATTAATCTGATTAAATGTAGGTAATCGTATTGGAGTTGATCGTCTGTGAGTATTAATTCGTTTACGCCTGGCACCTACTACTACTACTGGTGCATACTAGCTGCGCCCTGCGGTTTCACTCGCATAAGTTTCGATCCCGTGGGAATATCGGGATAAAAAGTATTCTACCACCACCATACCATCTGTGTGCCAAATTTCATCCAAATCCATTTATTAGTTTTTGCGTGAAAGAGTAACAAACATCCATCCATCCATACAAACTTTCACGTTTATAATATTGGTATGATGTTTGATAAATAATGAATAATCATAGCAGTAAAATACTTATATTTTAATATTTGGCAACTAGAGTAATATTCAGTGTAAATTACACAATGTCAATAGATGTTATATAAATAAATAAAAGTAGTAAAATATTTCCATTGCAGCAGTTTGTTTGCGAAAAACGCTACTTTTAGTTTGCATTGCTTGAATGTGAACTGGGTAAACCTAGATTAATAAATAAATACTAGTATTTTTGTGTACCTACTTTTTACGAAGAGAACAAATTGCAGCTTATCCGTCGTCCATCATGGCCATTATTTATTTAATTAATTAATTAGTTCGACCACGTGTTAATTTCACTAATTGAGATTATGGTATTATGTTATACAACTAACATATGATTTGGGTATGAATAGTCGACCTCATAATTAGTTTACCACTTTTGTCAAGAATTTCGGAAAATTGAAAATTTACTAAGTTTGAGATCATCTAACTGTCACATAGACAAATAGACCTTGTCGTTTTAAGACTTATCAGTGACAATCAACAACAAAACTCATGACATTAGAAAATTTATACAAACAAATACAATTTAAGTGTCTGTTTGTAGTGTCAAAATGACTTTTTCTAAATGCATGTGAAAGTACATACGGTAGTTATAACAAAAAAACTTTTTGAAAGCTTTTGGTCTGTCTGTCTGCCTGTTTGTTCCGGCTAATCTCTGAAATGGCTGAACCGATTTTGACGGGCCTCTCACTGGCAGATAGTTGATGTTATGTGGAGGCTAGTTTTATTTTAGAAAAAGAATTAGTAAAGAGACAAATTATTTTTTTCCGACATTCACACAAACGAAGTCACGGGCACAGCTTGTTAGTAAATAAATTAACTCATTAAGTTTTAAAGCTTCCTGTCTCCTACTACTTTGCTGTGTTCCCGACAGGTTCCATAATGATCTGGGACTGTATCGTCGTTTGGGGCTGTATCATCGCTCTGGTACAATCAGGCCCAAAGAAGTGACAAGCAGTGTTCCATGCGCGCCTTTATGTGCGGATGTGCGGTCATGGCATCGGCACTTGGTAATGGGGCCCGCTAGAATAGTGAGCTAATACCAGTCAGGGGTGTGATAAATGTACATGTGTGTGTAATAACTGGTTGCTTTAAAAATATAAGTAATTATTTTAATACTTGTTGATGGATAATTGTTTGCTGCACCGTACGACGTCATTACGTCGGCGCCGGCTGTCGCTGAAAACCAGCGCTGGGGCTCTGTCTTGCATAGGATCGCAGCATAATGCTGAGCGATAGCCGTTTTGCGTGGATGTGACGCATGTCAACCTTTTCTTATTGTTTTTTTTGTTTTTTTTTGCGTCATGTTTACCGCAAATAAACGTATTTTCTTTCTTTCTTTATGTATCTCCCGAGCCCACGATTTATGGTAGTAGAAGGAACAGTGGGGTTTGAGGCGGTAGGACTCCGACTTAATCCTCAACTGTCCACAGATGGAGGGTATCCATTACCCACGAACAAAGATAAAGAAAAAAGGGAAGCTTGTCATAAATTATTGAGCACGAGTAACTTTAGGGTGGTAAAGCGACTAAGAAGTCAACTATACCCAAAAGTATATCTACTTGGAAATAAACACCCATATTTCAGGAACTTATCTGTTGTCCATTGTCAGCATGACAGAAGGCATCGCCTCTCGAGTGTCGCCGTCTATTTTTAGTGCGAGTAGTCTCGGACGAGCCCGTTGTTATGTAAATCAGAGCGCCATTTGGCTCGGCCGTTGATAGCGCGATTAGATCGGAGCATTTTGATCGATTGGCTGGCTGGCGTTGGACTTATTAAGTTTGGAGAAGTCTCGTGGGATGAATAGATGAGCAGATACGGTCTGTATATTATAATTTATCAGAAACTTAGTTTTTTGAGTTTTTGACACGTTATAAAGACTCCTGGACTTGGTAATTCACGTTTAACAAGAATAGAAAACGGTATTCGATAAAAGAAAAAACTTTTGAGAAAAGGGTTCACAGTAATTCCTGTTTATAATAATATATACCTTATATACCTTACACTACAGAAAGCAGCTAAAACACATGTCGCAAAAATTCGGAAATTCCTACAATTAGATTTAATCAGACAATAATTTCAATGACAATAACTTAAAATCCCGTGAGATTTTAAAAAAATACCAGGTTCTAGGAACCTGAGAAGATAGATTTTAAAAACAACAATAATAGTACGTGCATGTGAATTCCCATTTACAACTGGAATTTTTAGGTACATATTTAGCAAGTGCTCAATATGGTCGCTAAAATAAACACGGAACAAAATTCTTCTAATATACCACAACAATGATTGGCTATAGAAGCACGGCCGTCTAGATAAAATACGGTTACGTTTTAAGACATTTATTCAATTTAAAAAAATGCAATCCACTTATCATGAGAAATACAAGTTAATCATAATACTTGATACACGAACTTATGCAGAAAATTAGTGAATGTTTCAACATGATAAGATAGTTTAGTTTTTTTTTTCTTTTTTTTTCATAAATCAAAGAAATAACACTGACTTTATAAATAGGTGATTGATTTCAGATGTTTTTGTATAGAGTAAAGACTGGATTTCTTTAATATCATTAAGCATTTTATTATATAACTTAGATCCTTCATGTAATAATTATGTTTTCTTCTTCCGTAGTTAGTTCAAAGACTGAAACGTTTACTGTGCCTACAGCCTAAGGTGTAAAACTCCCTCCCCGAAACTGTGATTCCCGCCGACAACCGTGGAATTTTCAACTCCGAGTAAAGTTACGTATAAGCCACCATTCACCATTGTCGACCGATCTTCACTTAAGGTGAAATAGCGACCGAACAAACATAAAAAAACGATCAAGCTTGAAACCATTATTTCCATAATGTGGCCACATTATCCCCATCCGGCCATATTCCCCGGCAGACTGGCAACAATCTAAGCAACTCATCCGTCACGTCCAGGCAGTTGGCAACTGTCGTTGTTATGTAAATAAGAGCCGCTCAAACGACGACGATCGCAGATTCCGATAACGTTTGAACTTTGCATTTGAACTCGGAGAATAAAATCACTACTCTTTGTGGAATCCTGGTGGTTCTTAATGTTCTGATCGTGTTACAGCCTAATGGAGGCATCACTTCGTATCAACCTGTAAAGATATACATGAATGCCTTATAATGTTGGGCTTATCCTAGTCTGCTTCATTGGTTTAGAAGCCGCAATCGCAGCTGCTTAACCTGGGGTCTTGGGTTTGATCATTAGTTCTGACAAAGAGTTATAGGGTTTTTTTTTTCATAACAATTTCACAGTTTGGATTTGCGTCAATAGTGTTGCCTCCTTTTTCGTGGGACTAAAACATAACTGGCAAATTGTGCACTTGTGCCTACCTCAATGTGGAATTCAGAAGTGTCAATACATATTAAGTTATTATTTCAAAAGTGGCAAAAATTAATGCAGGTATCGACCTAAAGAAGAATGGCAGGACACCATGTAATTTGGGTGTCGCACTTAGACTTCGCGTACATTCGTAAAAGTACTCTCAAAAGATAGATCTCGGTTGAATTAAGATAAAAGGTAATTACAGCATATTATTTTAATATTGGGTGTGCCAGAAAAAAAATCGAGGCAGTAAAAGTCTCTTAATACTTTAAACGATGAAACACCAGATTGCTTATCCTGCTTATTTGCATAAAATCAAAATCAAAATATTTTACTTCACATAAACAGCCATTGGAAAACATAATTAAAGAAAAAGAAATACCATATTCTGGTGAGTATGATAACTCCATAGCTACCGTCCCTGGCAAAGGCTATTGTTAATTTTCAATATCTAAATGCAGAAGCGTTTAGATATTGCAAAACATTTTGATAGTGAGATTCAATAAAATATTCGACTTTATTTTTTTTTCTTTGTGCAGTTTAGTAAAAAAAAAGCTAAGGTATACATAGTAAACCCCTGTAACTGTTTCATATAATCTACATACTTTCATTCATGAACGCTTCGGAAATTATCCATACTTATGTTAGTATATGAACGACACTAAATCTGCTATTCTTCTTTGAGTCCTGTAATGGCCGGAACGAAGGTATGGAAACAGCATCAATAATGCCCTCTGTACTCCCAGAATCACTGGAATTCGTTCCACACCTTTACATCGCTCTTATGTAAATCAAATCGCCAGTTCGCTTCCGATTCGATGCTCGGAGCTCGATAATCCATTCTGCATAAATATATATGATATTGCATAAGTACTACATTCTATACGTATGATGTGTCTTGACCTATTATGATATGCGTCTAAAGTAGTCGAAATGAGTAGAGGAGTTTAAAATTTTAAGCTCAGGGGTCGTATTATGAAGTATTAATGCCATCATTATTCTATTGCAAAAAAGAGATGGTGCTGTAGCGGTATCTACAAACGCCACATGCGAATAACTCGTCATACTGACGTCACGCAAATCCTGCATCTCGCAAGCAGAGTTTACCGCGCAATTAGTATAGATACAATTTCCCAACATCAACCGTTGGGCAATTGCCCGCCAGACACAACACCCGTCTGGTCGGAGGATCCACCCTTTTCTATGGAGGACGAGTGAACTTTACGCCCTGTTCCTCATACCTCTATAGTGCTATTGGCATTCTATAGCTCCGTCACACTGGAAAAATGGTGGCATTAAAACGTCATAATACGGCCCCTGGCTTTTATTGATAGAGAAGTCACATTGATTAGGTAATAATTATTAAATACGAGTTATAAAATGTATAAACATAGACGAAGCAAAAACAGCAGTTACAGTATCTATTCTACTAAGTTACAGTATTCTACTAAGTTACAGTATTCTACTAAGTTACAGTATTCTACTAAGTTACAGTATTCTACTAAGTTACAGTATTCTACTAAATTACAGTATTCTACTAAGTTACAGTATTCTACTAAGTTAGGGTTTTATAGTTAATGCCTACAGAAATTACACAACGCCAAGTTCCTTAAACTCCCTATGAGATATAGACGTTAGTATCTGTGTGCTTGAACTTTGATTTGTTCTCTGGGACTAGGACAGCACGTAAAATAGCCTTATTGTTGAGTATATTGCACTTGATTCTCCTTTGAAGCGGATCAATCAAGCATTGCCATAAGTATCTAAATACACAGGTATAACATAGGTTGACTTATCGATAGACCGGCTCGTAGATTGCGACTGCTAACCATGAGGTCCCCGTGCCGATTCCCAGGTCGGACACGGTGTTGGGTTTTTCATCTGGAATTTCTCAGTAGTAGTCCAAATTCCTTTTTACTTGGAACTTAAACGTAGGCGAAATGAAGGTCTAATATAGGTACCACCTCTGCCTAACCCGTTTGTACTCCCCGTCACTTGTCCCTGAAGGCTCATTAGAAAACCAGCGCCAGACAGCATATTCTGTCTGGCATTAATGCTGAAATGAATCTTTTTGGCGCAGCCGTGAGGCACACTCATTATTTTATAGTATCATCATTAGTAGTTAAAACATTATTTTGTTACTAGCTCCTGCCCGCGACTTCGTTCGCGTGAATCTTGTCCCCCACCCATCCCGTCGCTGCATATCACCTGCCCGCGCTATAATATAATAATAAATAATAAAATATTTATTTCCATCAATGTAGGTACAACAATTTCTTAATCTAATAACAATTTAAATCTTATTTTAGAGGTTGTACGCAGTTACATAGAATTATGGAATTCTCTAACTCCTAAACTAAGTCAAGCTTGTATTATAGGAGTTAGTGAGCTGTTGACTTAGACACAGCCTTGAACTTATGCAACTGTAAGACCTAAACAAAGTTATTGCTTAAAAACAAAAAAAAGACCCAAAACTAACTGTGAAGTTATACAAAATGATATCAATAAATATATATATTTACTCCTTACATATAACAAAACAATACTAGATACCTAATATACCCATTATACATACTTACTTTTTGACTATTAATAGTAATTCTGTCTGATCATAAGTCAGAGTTAATAGTCAATTGTTCAACCTATGCTTTACCTCACGTTTGGTTAAATTGTATATTGCCAGTATTTTATTTACCTCATTATATAATCTTGAGCTAGCGACCTTATATTGGCGGCTTGCAAAAGCTGTTCTGCAGCTAACGCCGGGACATACAACTGCACCGGAGCGCTTTTTATTTATTTTTTCATCTAGAGGTAGCCAGCGGTGTCTTCGGGGAATGATTTTTTGTATGTTTAGCTGTCTCACGGTTTGTACGCGGCATTCAGTATAAAGTTTGGTGGTTGGATACAAGCGAGGCTTATGATGAATCACCTTCAAGACTGCTCTCTGCGATCTTTCCAACATAAGAAATAGAGTTTTATAGGTACCACCCCATATAGGTATACAGTAGGTTTGTACAGATTGACAGAGGGCAGTATATACCATGTAAATTGTAGATTTATCTGCAGTAGAATTCGGCTAGTGAGGGCAACCACCTGTGATCGCCAATCAAGTCGCTCGTCTAACGTTATTCCAAGGTATTTGATGCTGGTCACTCGCATTAAGGACAAACAGACGCAGTCCGTAGGCTCGGCACATAATTATATGAAGTTTGAATATGTTGGTAGACTCAGGTAAATGAAAACAGATGAATTTAGATTTTTATATACAGGGTGGCCGGAACATTGACGTCCAAAAATAAAATTTAGGTCCCTCGTATCGTGGGGTATCCGAATCACCCCCATGTATGTTCCGCGACTTTTCATAGTTTTCGAGTTACGAATTTTTTTCTGATTTTTTGAGAATGATTGACCTGACCAATCTAAAAAATGGCTTTGTCGAGATTTTTTTTTTGCAACTGAATCTTCGTGAGTAGTACTTTTATGCATAAAATAATCAGCTTCGTAACTGTGATGAAAGTTATGAAAAAGTTGGTCTAAAGTGAAAAAATTACGTTCGGTAAATTATGGCTTAGCATTTTAACTTTTTGGACGTCAATGTTCCGGCCACCCTGTATTATTTCGTGATACTCCCCTGGGGAACGCCGTAATCAATTTGTTCTTCATCGCTCACTACAGTGCCGATCCTAACAGACTGCTTACGATTTGTCAGGTAGTCTTTGAAAATGTTCAAGAGTTGACCACGTATACCGATTCGTTCCATTTTAGTAGTAAGTGTGGGAATAGAGACCGTGTCGAAAGCTTTCGACAAATCTAAAAAGATGCCAAAGCATTTCTGCTTCTTATCCAGCTTGCTAATCACATTATTACAAAAATTTGCTACCGCGTCCTCCGTTGATAGACCATTTCTAAAGCCGAATTGGCTAAGGCGTGCCCGTGTTCCCGCCGTAAGCGGCAGAGGAGGACACCGTGGAGTTTTAGTGGGTTAGAGTCCCACATAACTGCACTATCTCCCCGTGGTAGTGCAGAATGCATGAGCATTTCTCCAAGTTAAACAAAAAAAAAAAAGGTCTCTATTCCCACTCTTATATACTGGTGAAACAAGTGCTTTCTTTAAAGCCCTTGGAAATATACTGTGGTTATACAGAGATTACATATATGAGCGACTAGTGAAACTAGGACTTTACTTGAGAGTTTAATAACTTTAGATGGTATGTTGTCCCAACCAGTGGCGCAATCAGTTTTCAGGGACACGATGATGGTTTCAATTTGCTCATTAGTAACTGGAATTATGGCCATAGAGTCACTAGGTGACTGAGTCGATTGGAGAGGGGTACTTAATTTTTCTTTGTTGTTGTTTTTACCGACTACAGAGGCCAAGTCTCTTCCAATGTTTACCAAATACTTATATACGCTATTAGCAGAACTGATTTCGTTTCTCGACAGCTCAAGAAGTTCTGCGGGTACCTGGGCGTGGCGCTTTGTATGAGCCATTTAGTTAATTAATTTCCAGGTAGCTTTTGGATCATTTTTAGCATTGGAGAATTCATTAGATTCATAGGTACATTTAATATTTTGAAGCAATGTGTTGCAAAAATTACGATACGTAATGGAAAGAGTGTCATTTTCCGAATTTTTCTTTAGATTAAGATGCATTTTGTCACGGTTTAGGATGCAGCGCAAAAGACCAGGGGGTCTACTACGAAGTGCAAAGTGCGAATGATCGGATCGGACCGACACATGGCCGAACCGAATATTACTGAAAAATGCGAAAAAAGTTCGGATCGGCTCAGTTGGGTCGGGACCATAGTCAATATTCGAAAGAGTGTAGGAGTGTAGGATCGGGACAGACCGAAACAAATAGTAACTTCGTAGCAGGAAACGGCCGAAAATTCGGCCGATACCACTTCGGAGTAGACCCCCAGGAGTAATCCATGGCTTCAGTATTGTAGTTTTACTAGTTTTTCTTACAATTTTCGTATTTTGAGTGATATTGTTTTGTAATTTAGAAACTAGATAGTCAGTAGCCAGATTTGCATAAGTATTTAGGATTTGCATAAAGTCACAATTTTCGATATCGTTTTTAATGTTGTCGTAGTCAAGGTGAGACATTGTTTTATTTTTATGGGATTTAGAGCGGATTTTTTGTCCAAGACACAGAACTACCGGTAGATGATCCGTTATATAAGTCTCTAAAACAATTGTTGTTGCTGGTAATAGTGTTTTTAATAGTATATGATCCAGACAATTTTCATTCCTTGTAGGATGTGTATATCCCGGTAAGAAACCTAGCGATGCAGTAAATGTAAGAAAATCATCGGTATTTTTATCTTTATTATGAGTTTCGCTATTACTTCGTTTTCGCTTAGCGTTCTTTCTGACCTTTTTTTTTTTCTTTTTGCTAGGCTCCTCAGGATCACAGCGTGATGTTAAAGCCTTCCTTAAAAACTGGGCTATCAAATGCAAATATTTTTTCAAATCCGACCAGTCGTTTTCGAGATTGGCGCGATCAAATCAACAAACAAGCTCTTCAGTTTTATTATTAGTAGTAGTATAGATATAGATTTGTATTTTTGTGTTTCAAGAACTGTGTCCAAATATCTGTTAACCCTGTGGAGAATTCAGTCGTGATGTTAATACAATAATAATCTAATCTACTAATAATATAATACGTAATCTAAAGATCTGCACCCTAATTGCGTAACACACCATCAATCTCAATCTGAATCTTTTTGAAGGATACTGCTAATCCATTGCTCCATATGTTCGAAAAATGTGTCTGCTCAGCAACGTAAATAACGCAATGAATCTTGTTGAACTGTCAAAATGAAACTCATTGCTACTGATCGTGAGTTATGCAACTACCCCGCTGTTTAGTTTAAAGGCAACTTAATAGTACCTAACGTATTTTTATCTACTAACAAAGCGGAAGTCTCAGGACCTCATTCCTCACATTCACGCCCCCCCCCCCCCCCCGCTGCCTTTTGTTATGTAAAGCGCTTTTGTCCCAGGTCGCAGCTGTCATGCGATTAGATCGCGCGTTTGATTGACAATCGCCCGAATTTGCTTCTGAACCGGACCTGCGTAGAAAGTGACAGTGATTTGATGTTCTGTTTAATATGTAGGGTTTGTTTTGTATCCCTTGCTTTGGTCAATGTAAAGGGTGGCAAGGACATGGACGTGCAACCTGTTACCATGGATTCAATACATGATTCTTGCGATGAAAGTTATCGTAGGTTATTAAAAAAAAATAGCTGGTCCATACATTTGACTACGTAGGTGTTGCACTTTTCTATGAAGCTGCAGATTTTTTTTCATAACCGAACGGTAAATTTCTAGAAAAAGAGGGGCCGTGGCTAAATAATAACAGCCGCACACGTCGATTGATCAGGTTAAGCTACGCTTGCCGCGGTTGGTCCGTGGATGGGTGACCATCTTTACATACCGAGACCCCTCCGTGCCTCGGAAAGCACGTTAAGCCGTTGGTCCCGGCTGTCATTCGTAGATCTTTGACAGTCGTTACGGGTAGTCAGAAGCCCGAAAGTCTGACAACCAGTCTTACCAAGGGCTATCGTATTACCCAGTAACTGGGTTGTGGAAGTCAAATAGGCAGTCGTTCCATGTAAAATACTGGTATTCAGCTGAATCTGGTAAGACTGGAAGCCGACCCCAACATAGTTGGGAAAAGGCAGATGATGAACTGATGAAAAATTTCTACGCTAGGGGGTTGAGAATCATGTGCTGAATTTATGGTTACAGTTTGCGCATATATATTCTAACAATAGTTCGTGGAGTCTATGCTTAAGAATTGAGTCATCACATTTTAGTCTACATTTATTTTTCATTTGTAATTCGGTTCCTCTTATAATTTCAGAGACATCTCAACATTGTTTGTAACATCGATAGCGTACCTGTTGGCAAACTTCTTGATATCACAGGTGGCTTTAAAAGCTTTCAGTTTTCATGCCAAAAGCCGTTTTTCCAACCTGTCACAATTTTGACTGTGACAGATTGGATAAACGACACGTACAGTGAGTAAAATTAATTGTTGATCAAATTGACACACTACGTCAATTTGCCGTGTTATAGCTATTACACATAACTGTCAAAGAATGACAGTTGTGATTTGAATATACGGACAATTTAAGTTGGTAGTGTTTAATTTTGCCTAACTTTATACTGCAACTTTTAAGTAAAACCATAGAAGACACAGTTTAATAAAATACTCCTTAGATACTGCTAACAAAACTATGTTAGTTACTTAAGCTTCGTATTAACTTGAAAGCGTCACAAAACGATTCCACTTTCGAACAACCGCATTGCGATATCAGTAAACTAGTCAACAGAACACATGCTTTTGACTCAAAGCGCTTACAAAACGGACCAATATTTAAAGACTTACAAATGTAGAGCACATGGAAATAAGCTGTAAGCTATCTCAAGTTATGAGAGAATGTTTATTTAACGCACAAAGTACTGGAACTTATGTCTCTGTGCATGTTGGGAATATTACACAGAAACACTCGTATTTAAAGTGGAAAGTTACACGGATAATGTCTGAAACAGCAGATTATGTGCTAGTAACGTTTCGTACTGAAAAACTGAAACGATGTGCAAAGTGCAAAGTATATTTTAATCCCAGTTTATATTTACATGGGATTAAAATATGCTTCATTCAGTTTGTTTCATCATTTTTGTAGGTATTTTTCTATTAAATCTATCTTTCATGAACATGAATCTGTCACCAGAGAGGCAATTCTCGTAATTTTAAGAACGTCAGTAACAGGCTGATCTCAGTCTCAATCTATCAAAAATACCGCTAAAGGAACATTTTTGACAAGTTTATGACATTGATTGTCGCTGAGATGAGATTGTGACTAGACTTTCAACGTTTTTAATTACGTGAATTGGCCTTCAGATAAATGAACTTGTAAATAACTGACACCGTCACAATGAAAACACCCCACATAAAACGCAATAAAACATTGAAAATTAGATTATTCTCTACAGACCGGTCAAGTTAGCCCAAAAAAATTGAGGTAAGTTTACATTCATTCGCATAAGGACGCATTCCACCAAACTTTATCCTTTCCTTCCCTTTCTTCCTTTTTTCCCTTTTCTCCCTTTCTTTTCCTTTCCTTTTACTTTTTCCTTTTTCCTTTTTCCTTTATCCTTTTTCCTATTATTCGAACTTATATGGTATACCTACATTATCAGCAAATAAATGTTTTCTTTCTTTCTTAAAAAAAAAAAAAGAAAAAGTCTGGGAATAAATTTTTAATTTTTGACAGTTTTTCCATAACAGAACTGTCAGACGTCAATTTTATTCTACGAGTAAAAGATATCTGACTTTGGTAAAATTATCCCTTAAGCTGAATCTTGTTTATATCATCAATATAAAAGAAATCTCAAAAGACCCCATCGATCCTGCTTGTACAAAAAAAAAGTTATGCAAGGTTAAAGTTTGCAAAATAGTAACTAAAAGCTTCAGACGCTTTGAAAACAAAAGAGAACTATAAAAAAAACGCTAAAAAACACCAGCACTATCAATCTCAATCTGAATCATTTTAAAGGATATTGCTAATCCACTGCTTCATAATGTTCGAAAAATGTGTCTGCTCAACTACGTAAATAACGCAATGAATGTTGTTGAACTGTCAAAATTAAACCCATTGGTACCTACTGATAGTGTGTTACGCAATTACCCCGCTATTTCTTAGCATAGTGCTTACATTAAAGGATTCTAAAGCTTTTAGGTAAGGCCTAATTAGTTTTTTACTGTCTTGATACCAAGCCGGTATAATTTTAATGTTTTGTTAATACTTTCGTTCGTTGCTTGGGAGCTTGTGACTAAGTAATAACAGCCGCACGGGTCGATCAATCAGGTTAAGCTACGCTTGCTGCGGTTGGTCCGTGGATAGGTGACCATCTTTACATACCAATACCCCTCCGTGGCTCGGAAAGTATGTTAAGCTGTTGGTCCCGGCTGTCATTCGTGGATCTTTGACAGTCGTTACGGGTAGTCAGAAGCCCGAAAGTCTGACAACCCGTCTTACTAAGGGGTATCGTATTACACAGCAACTGGGTTGTGGAGCCAGACAGGCACTCGCTCCATGTAAAATACTGGTATTCAGCTCCATTCGGTTAGAGTGGAAGCTGACCCCAACATAGTTGGGAAAAGGCTAGGCAGATGATGAGTTTCGTTCGCTGTTTTTCTTTTTGTTTCAAATTAAATATTATTCAGTAACTCGAGATTTTGAGTTCCGCAAGATTTACGCTGAAATTTTTTGAAAAAAAAACTGTTTTACCTTTTTTTCCTTTATCGGTCTTGCTTGTATATTATTCGGGTCATATTTCGACGGTTCTCTCAGTCGAAATGAAGATGACCACTCGATGTACATTTTGCTTCAAAAAATCCGTGCCATTTTAATCCATTCTAGTAAAATTGTAAACCGTACGTGATAAAGAACACGAGTTATATGAAAAAACATTCGTAATTTCAACGATATATTTGAACAATCTTATTTCCATTGAAATTAAGTAAAATGTCAAAGATGACGCTTGGAGACCCAATCTATTTCCCGAAGTAAATTGCGTGATATTTCGCTAAATAAATTACCTCAAATTAAACACCAATCAATGAACTCCACGTCATAACAAGACGGTTAAACGATTCCAAATATTTGTTCCATTTCCAAGTTGATTACACAAAATCGTTGAATACAAGATGGCCGCCTTTCAGATTTAATTATTCAACGATAATTTCTCGAAGCGATCGGTGAGTGATCTACCCCTTTATGAAATATAATGAGAAAATTAGCAAAACAGCGAGATTTTGAATTAACTATTCCCTCCTTTATTCTTGGATTAAATATCAACCAATTTTCCTGAATGAAAATGATAGCTATTGTTTGAGGATAAACAATGAACAAAGGGAAGCAAAGATGAAATATAGTTTGACTTTCAGAGGTTGCTTTGTGGATAATTATATCATGTACGTGAATTTATTGTGGTAAAAACAATTGTATTTTATGAAGAATCTATTTTTTCAGTGGGGAGGTTTATTTTTCAGAGGAGCGCAGCGGTGGCCCAGTGGTAATGGCCGCGACTTACTAGTTGTAGGTCGTTGGTTCGAACCCTGACAGGCGCTTCACTTTGAATAAATTATTTCATCACCACTGCTCTCAAAACGACGAAGGAAAACATCGTGAGGAAACCGGCATTTATTATTATTTCTTTATTAAAAAGTAAGTTTACAAAAATCTTGCTTATAAACTATGCCCCACAAAACCATTTTCACGGTTTGTCTGTGGAAACGGAACAAACAGTAGAAGAAAAAGCAGATTTACAAGTGCGGACACTTAATTTCCACTTAATAGCCTTAAAATTAGGTAAAAAATAAACAAACATGGTTTACAAACTCTTGAGAAAGAACACTCGAAGACATGTGACATCTACCAACCCGCACTGGGCCCGCTTGGTGGATTACGGCCCACTCTCTCTCACAGAGAGGAGGCCTGTGTCCCAGCAGTGAGAACATTATAGGCATCAGCTTATAATGTTCCCACTGCTGGGACACAAAACCATAATCATATGAGGATTATATCCCAGTAACATTGTAACTGAAACTTTGAAGGTTTGTTACAGAGAATGATGTAGTTGGTTAGATTAAAGGTAGTCTAATTGGATTATCATAGGATACTTTTTACCAGTTGCTTTCCAGGAATGTAAATAAAGTTCCGGGCAAAAAATAGTTCAATATTATTTGTTTATTGTAGTGGGTTGGAAAACTATGCTGTATTGCCAACTTTTGACCAACAATATTTGTGCCAAACCTCGTCATCTGTTAGTGTTTTGGCACTAATTATAACGTTGCTAATGTGCTGATGTTGTTACGTATACAGGGTCGAATTAAATTAGCTAGCGAAACTCCGCAGATGTGATGAGTATCGATGTCTAAACATGATAAAACGAAAACAAAAAGTTCATTTCATGGTTTATTTGTTAGTGTTAATGACCATACGTGGTGGAGTTACTTAAAATCATCAACTCAGCCTATTGCAGTCCACTGCTGGACATAGGCCTCTCCCAGGCTGCGCCACAACACCCTGTCCTCCGCCTACCGCATCCAGTCCGTCCCAGCAATCTTCTTTAGGTCGTCCGTCCATCTAGCTGGGGGGCGTCCCACACTACGCTTGCTGATACGCGGTCTCCACTCCAGGACTCGTCTGCTCCACTGCATCTGCTTATCCAGAAATGAACCGGAGTTACCGACATAGCTTGCAGAGTAAGCAAACTGAAGTGGCTATGGGCTGGTCATGTTGTCGAAGGACCGATGGCCGGTGGAGCAGACTTAAAATATCAGTTTAATAAATAAGTTTTTTTTTGTAAACACAGAGGTGCTGAGTATCGTGTCTAAACACGGTTAAACAAAACACTACCAGCGATCGTTGATCTTTCGATTCGTCTAGTAAGCCGTTTGGTTTTAAAAACAATGAAATAATTATAATATACTATACTATCTATCTATTTCGATCTGCTGTCTCTCTGGGTTGCAGTTGAAACAATGCACTGCTGATATTTACGTACATAATAGGTGCTGCCATAGCACAGAATTTCTGCAACTATGAACTGCTAGTCATAACTTCAATCATTAATTTGTGCTAGTTTGAGTTTTCCCAGTAACCTATATCTATACTAATATAAAGTTGAAGAGTTTATTAGTTTGAACGCGTTCATCTCTGAAAGTAACAGTCGGATTTGAAAACATATTTCATAGCCCAATTCTTGAGGAAAGCTACAGGCTAAATAAATAGCTATCTTAATTTTAAATGGCCCTCTTTGTATGTAGCAGTATTTTCACTTTACGCACTTACAAACATTTTAATTAACTTCCATTCTCTATTAAAATTCGCAAACTATTGTGATCTTTATGCAAATACTAGCTTTTACCTCCGACTTCACGCTTGTGCAGAAACCAAGCATTTTAGTTAAAAAAGTGGTCAGTATCACCTTCCGTGCCATGAAGTATCT
Source organism: Apamea monoglypha (assembly GCA_911387795.2). Lineage (NCBI taxonomy): Eukaryota > Metazoa > Arthropoda > Insecta > Lepidoptera > Noctuidae > Apamea > Apamea monoglypha. The sequence continues at coordinate 2,276,181 of OU426922.1, read as the reverse complement.
CCATGTAAAAAGTCACGTCGATCCGTTACTCTGATTCTGCGCGATAGAAGAACAATTTATAATAATTAAGTACAAGTAGGATAGTATAAGCATAATCAATCTGTAATGTTCCCACTGCTGGGACATAAGCCTCCTCTCTGCGAGAGGGAGTAGGCTGTATTCTACAACGCGGACCTGCCTCACAATGTTTTCCTTCGCCGTTTTGAGAGCAGTGGTGATGAAATTATTTACACAAAGTAAAGCGCTTGCCGGGGTTTGAATCTACGACCTACAACTCGTAAGTCTCTGTGAGAGGGAGTAGGATAAGTTTCTACAAAATATATCTACCACAGCCTGCACAAGGAAATGCAAATGATCAGGTTGGTCTCCTACTCAGACGGTGTGCAGACAAAATTATTCATTCTGAATACATTATGTTTGGAAGGCGCTGATTAACCGGCGCCTAATTGAGTAACGAACTCCCCTCGACTCACTAAATAGTCGACGGCGACTAGATGACGGGATGTGGTGTGAAAACGTAGGGGTAGCGGGACGGGATAGTTGGTGGGTTTCAAAGGGATCTATCTATACTAATAATAAAGCTGAACAGTTTGTTTGTTTGTTTGAACGAGCTTATCTCTAGAACTACCAGTCGGAATAAATAAAATCTTTTTGCATTTGATAGCTCACCTGAGGAAGTCTATACTACAATGGATTTAAAACTAAGCGCGCACTGCGATGCGATTTTTTTCATCGCATGCGCGGTGAAATCGCGAACGCTAATATATTTTTTAAGCGATTATTTAACGCACTGCATGGATTCTAGTATGGTACGGTTCACAGATTGGTGATTATTTTCCGTAACAATTAAAGGAGATCATATTGAGCCCCGGGAACCCCCCGGGTTGGGGAAGTCCTTTTTATAATTTTTTACTATTGCGCCGCATCTCTACCCTTCAGCTGTTTTTTAAAGTTGAAAAGTCTAGCTTGGGATTTGGGCCCAACTTTGTATGAAACGTGACTGTTTTCTTTTCGTGGTGCAAGCTTACCATTAGCACCACGGTATTAATCATTCGTGTTTACTACTTCATAAACCGCGTTATGTTTCACTTTGGGCCACAGAAACGCCCCACTATCCGCGTCTGTGCAAATTCGTTATCACTGCTATTCTTGTTAAATATATTCAAGTTCTAATTGTGATTATGTTCCACAAACTACGCCGGCGTTTTATTCATTTAATATTAAGATTTGCATATGGTTGTAGTATGCACGTTAATTATATTAACATAACATATGCTATGATACGGTTCATAAAATTTATTAAAAAGACTTTTAAGAGCAGTGGAAGTATCTGCATCTCTCTGAATCCTGTTTTATTTTTTAGAAAAGTTTTTCATGAATTATTTTAATTTGTGTGAAAGGTTACTTTATGCAGTAGTTTCATAGATAGATAAGTTATCTAAATTACAATTTTGACAAATTATTTACACTAGGTACTAAATTAAAAGACTACTAACTATATAAATAAACACGAAAACAAAAGGATATTTAGGCGTCGAAGTATTTGTCCGCATCGCTGTCATCCGGAAACGTGCCCAGAAGACTGGCAGCATTGCGACGTTGAATGGCAATGCTAATTCTTTGGCCAAAGAACGACCCAGCCCTCTGGTCACGTAAAGTGTCGATCAGCCGGCGAGAAATTAATTACATTAATTGTATTTATACGCCACTGACACTAAATATAAAAATATATTTAATTATGAACTATCTTTTGCTTTATATAGGTACTTAGTGGGCGCAGAAAATATTAAAATACATGACGCATATTTACCCCCAACTTGTTCTATTTTGTGTTTTGTGTTCTTTCTCTACATCATGTTTGCCGCAAATAAAAGTATTTTCTTTTTTTTTTCGTTTACATTATTTGACTCTTTGAAGTTCCTCGTCTAATTTATTTTACCCCTTGGGCTTACGTACTCAAAGACGAAACTAAATCCTAACATCATGATTAGAGATAATCGTTCACGTAACAGCCAATTTGGAAGCTTTGTCCTAACACACAGTTTGAAAGGGCACAGAAGGTCAAGGGGGAAGCGCCAGGGTATTGATATTTCATGAAATAATCACTCAATAGGGTTACATGAAGTTAGAGGGTTGTATTAATAATTATACTTGTTACGGTCGTGAACGTTCAACTTACATTCTAACACTGACCTGCAAATTGCAAAAAAAAAAACGTAAAAAAAAATGAATTTCGAGGAATATCCTGATGCTTTCTCCTTGACTAAAAGGAGAGATCACACATAAATATATTTACTAATGGTTCTATTTTAATAATTTGGACAACCTGTTCCGTACAAAGTCTGGGTCTGGCTGTTTGTGTATGTGAGTTTAAATGTTTGTAAACGCACCCACGATACAGGAATAATTCCTAGAGTGAGGAACGTTTTAAAAAAAAGAAAAAAAAAAGTAATTTCATGTCATAAACATATTTGAGGCATCCAGATTTACCTGATATTTTCGGATTCATGGAATATTTTTAACAAAGTAATAACTCTCTTAGTATTTATTGATAGTTAAATTGAAAGCCTAATTAGCTCTTAGGAAAGAACAACAGCTTCAAATACATACTTACTTTATCATAATTATAATATAAAGTGTGATTCTGGATTCCCCTGTGTTGAAAGTTTTCATCGGATATTTAAAAAAAAAAATGCTTTTCCATACATTTTGACCGTGCAGTTTTGTAGAAAACCGCTGCTTTTTTTCAATGACCGACGAGAAACTTTAACGCAGGTGGTTGAGAATTGATGACCCTGCCACCCTTTACCACTCTTAAAAGCGCATATAGTTTAAATTATTGAATTCTTGGAGTGGACTTTCTGTCCTTCTGTCTTCTACGTGAAAGCTTCAGATCAGAAGTTTGTCTAGTTAATGGACCACTATGTGTATAAGTCGCGGCCATTGTTTGTTAACTACGACCTCTGATTGTTAGTGAGGATAGTTGTTCTAAATCTATTGTTTTCGTGATATATTAACTGTTCTCTTCATGGTTTAGGTTTGTACGTAAATTTAGAAGTATAGAAAGTTACAGTAAACACAAAGATAAATTTATGACCTTTTTCACCAGGCACAATAAATTAATGCCATTATAAATGTGCGGTGTTGGATTTTCAACTTTCTGCGCTAAGCCGAGAGTTGAACATCCAACAGCGCGCTTTTGTGTTTAGTGATTGATAACTTGAACAGTGTCGTCAACAGACAGGTAAAGGGTGCTACGCATCTGCTACGGCGTAGGTGCCTCTGAAACGAAAGCTACGTTCTCGTAGCATAATGCAGTATATAACTCTTCTAAAAAGTAGGCAATGTATTGCGTATAGTCACAATAACATAAGGGTCAAGTTGCTTTGCTACTTAATTTAAACTGAAAATCACTTGGTTCTAATTTCGCGCGCGCTAATTTTGTACCATGATTAAAATAATTATCCTTTTCGTTCCACAACTTTACCTGATACAAAGATAATCCATTTATGTATTTAAAGTTTATGTACATAATGTATTTATGTGGCAGGTACGAGAAAATACACAGAAAATATATGTACATCCTAAATGTGGCAGCTATGAAATTGTGCATTCAGTATTATTCAGTGTGTGAGGGACCACATTGTATTTGTAAATTCTGTTGAAGCTGAAAGTTGAAATTTTCATTCGAGTAAAAATTATTTGAGCACGTTGATATTTTTCATTTTGCTCATATTTCCTTTAGAGCAGACTGAAAGATTGTAAAAATAAAAGCTATGTTCCTTCTCTGAGTTAAACATTTTCTTGACAACCTTCGTAATAAATAACTTGGTCCTCATATACACGAGCGGTACACGCCAACGGCAGAGACAACTGCAGCCGTCGATACTCGTTGCCGGTAGCTGTAGACGCGACCAAAATTTCTTGTACTTGGGCCCAGTATGACACTCCAACGGTTTTAAAGTCAAATTCAATACTATTCATGTATTGCCTTTTATACTCTATCTTAAAGAAATCCGATAACCGTATCCCACAGAAGCATGACCGAACTATAGTACAGTTAAACAAGTAGATTTGTATAAAGACAGCTCAGTTGCAACTACTTATAAAGCATCGTGTGAATGTGACAAGTGGTCAAGTCTTTCGTTTAGGTTTTTCTTAAACTTTAAAAGTTAATTAATAGACATGACATACATCAAAAAATTAATATTAGCCTTAATTCTAAAGGCGAATTTGATCAAACTTTACTTTTTTAGGGTTCCGTACCTCAAAAGGAAAAAACGGAACCCTTATAGGATCACTTTGTTGTCCGTCCGTCCGTTTGTCAAAACCCTTTTTCTCAGGAACGCGTGGAGGTATCAAACTGAAATTTATATCAAATACTCAGGTCTACTGTCCCTTGGAGCTGTAAAATCAGCCCAATGCGACATAAACTATAGAATAGCTCATGCCATGGTAAAAACATATTAGCCAGTCAGCAAGTTGGCAGCGACGTTGAGTGCGCAGAGTGTAAATTTAAGTATCGCCGCTCGTGGACTTTGCTGTAGTGTATGTAAAAATATCTTCCTGTACACCAAACTCTTTTCTCGCCTGTACCTATTCCGAACATCGAGAGCAGATAATACAATAGAATTCTACCCGCGCGTCCAAATTTCCATCCACCACGACAGTGGGAAGACGCGTCGAGGTCGCACGTACGACGCCGCGGGGGAAATCTACTCTTCTGCTTATTATTTATATACCCTTTTGTTACAACTTGCGGAGGTAAAGCCGCTAAATAATACAATGATACTGAACACTTGGACGATCGAATTTATGTGTTAGAACGAAGCACATGTATTTTTTTTTTTTATCAAAAAAATATCTTGTAACACTGTTTCGGGGCTCGTCAGTCCATTAAGAAATTCTCAGTAGTAGCCCGGGAGCTGGATTTGAGCTCGGTTGACGGCAGGCTTCCTTATAATGTGACATTTATGTCAAAACTGGTGACGATAGTTCAGACATTTTTCCGATGTCTCGTCGAGTAGAAGTAAGTAAAATGGTTTTAGATGGAATAGAAAAATACGTCGCCTATTTAACTATACAAGATGGCAGGGACATAGACGCGCAATCTAAAGGCCAATTCTCGTACAGAAAGTTTGGGGTATTTTTGACAGATTGAAACTGTGAAAGTGCTTCAAACTGCTGAGAGTTGCCCCTCTGTTGCCATGGAAAATTTCTACACTAGGGAGGGGTCTAGAATCATGTGCTGAATTTATGGTTACAGTTTGCACGTCGTGTATATTCCGACTATATATAAAACATAACATAATATTATCACGCCAAGTTTCTCTTTGGGGTTAGGCAGAGGTGTTCGCATAGTAGGTACACCCAGGAATCCAGAGCGAATCCAGACTCTGGGCTGCTACTAGAAATCCTAATGGAAAAACCCCATAACACTTTCCCCGATCTGGGAATCAAACCCAGGACCTCATGCTCAGCAATAGCGCTTGCGACTAATAGACCAAAGAGGTATACCAGGTCACCAGAGCACCAAACAGTTACACATTAATTCACCGATTTCCCAAAAAGTCTAGCCAAGTTTTTTCTTGACTTTAAACACCCTTACTTGTTCTCAGAATACCAATGACGAGATAATTCAATAACTTGATACGTTATCATAATATCAAATTTGTTACAAACCTAACACCTGCGATAGAGTTATTCATCCTCACTCAAGAAAGGAGCCTTCGCGAATTATGTATTTTCAATAATGTAATGTATCCAGTTTATTTATGCTTTTTGCGTCGTGAGATGAAAATTTCGGAGAATTTTGTTATTGTATTTTGTTGTTCATTACGGATAATAGTCTTTTAGCATAATTTATGTCGAAACGAATATTTGATTACGAATTACGTAAGTAAATACGATGTTAGCTTGTACAGTCAACAAAAGAAGTATGCAGGGTCGTCGATATAGTTAAGGTTTAGTAAGAAACCGATGGATTTATTCGAACGTAATTTAGTTTGATAAATGAACTGTTTGTTTTCTATTAATTAAATTAAATTTTATCCGAAAACATCAATCCGTTTTTCACTAAACTTCAACTATATCCGACGACCATGCATACTTATCTCTTTTGTTGACTGTACCAAAGAAATTTATTTTTAGGCTCTTAAGCATGAGTGTATTTACCGACTCGTTAGTATATTATTTGTACGGCTTGATATCGTAACCCTTTTGACTGTCTTTTTAACAGCCGATTTTTAAATGGCTGAAAGGTTTTTTAGAAATTGGGGACTGACGTTCTTGTAAGCGCCATCAACAATTTTATAGTACCTAGCCATACAATAGTGTAAAATAAAAAGAGCTTTAGGGGCTTGTGGCTGAATAATTACAGCCACACGGGTCGATCGAAGGTTCGTGGATGGGGAGACTCCATTACATATCAGTCAGAAGCTTGAAAGTCTGGCTACCGGTCTTACAGGTCGTCAGGGTATCGTGTTTCCCAGCAACTGGGTTTTGGAGGACAGATTGACAGTCGCTCCAAGTAAAATTCTGATATCCAGCTGCATCCGGTGAAACTAGAAGCCGACCCTAACATAGTTGGGAAAAGGTTAGGCAGATTGATTGATTTCAGCTTTAACCAGTATTGGTCAAAATTATATTACATGGAAAGGCTCTAGTATGCGATCCTATAATTTCCAAAATACAAAAAGAAATAGTACACAACAACCATTTAGAGCTAACGAACCATTTTCCTACTAACTACCAGGCAACCAGGAACAAACAAGCAGTCGAACTCAACATGATAAACAGCGTCATTGAGCGCACGGCACATTTATAAACCGCTCCAATTCATTACGGACGGACGCAAATGATTGAATTAACTGCTCCACCGGGACAACAGGATATTGTGACGCTCATGATAAATGTATTGACGCAAAGAATTAAAACAATACACAATTCTCATATTAATATCGATGAAATTGTTACGGTATAGCAATTTAATTTATTTGATCCTTGCTTATAAATAAGGCATATCAATTAATTAATTTTCACGAATAATGTGAAGTGTGAATTTACATATTTAATTACCCATTTATTACTTTTCGTTTGAATAATAAAACATGCATCCCATTATAACACTTGTATATATGTATATATGTATATATTAGCCTGTATCTTTGTAATATTTTCTAACAAAAATATTGACACGAAATATGTCATGCAACATCAATAGGTAAATACTGAAAATTCGTGTCACCCTGATCTTTAACATTTAAAGAATAAAGGTCGGATTGCTTTGAAAATAATTCAGTTGTCGGTAAATATAATTTTGCTTGTCATACTCTCATTTTCTTCGAAGTACGACCTAAAGCTTTTAGCGGTAAGATTGTAATGTTTTTATTAGGGCTCCGAGAGCAAACCGGCGAAAATATCGGAATGGAACCGGTAACGAACCGTATCGAACGGAAACCGGGGTATTAGTGAATGATACATGTTGTATGGAGCCTAATCGATTGGGTTTTGTTAGATTTACCGTTAAACCTATTTTTGTTAGCCTTTATCAAAAGGAAAATTGGTTTTAAATCTAACATCATAATAGGAAATATTTTTATTTGTATGGCTTTAATCTGTAGGCCAATTCTCGTAATTTAAATCGTTCAAAATCTAGTCGCAGTCTCATCATCATCGCAGGCGAGAAACAAATGTCAAAACATGTCAAAAATGTAGGGAAATTAGAGGTATTTTGACAGATTGAAACTGAGATCAGACTTTGAATGCTTTTAAAATTACGAGAATTGCCCCTCTGGTCTGTTTTATATAGAACTGAATAATTATGTGAAAGCTTTGCTGAAAGATACTTTTTTTTTAAAGTATGTGTTTGTTTCTATTTTTTTTTCTATTTATGCCTCTTTTTGTCTGAAAGTCCACATTCTCTTAGCACAATCAGCCTATTATGTCCCCACTGCCAGGACACAGGCCTCCTCTCTGTGAGAGGGAGTGGGCCATAATCTACCACGCGGGCCCAGTGCGGGTTGGTAGATGTCACACGTCTTCGAATTTTTGGTTCTAGTATATGCACCGGTTTCCTCACGATGTTTTGAGAGCAGTCATGATGGAAATAATTTACATAAAGTTAAGCGCCTGTCAAGGTTCGAACCTACCTGCAACTTGTACTGCGCCACCACAGCTCTGACATTCCTAAATTAACCTCCAGAAACTTATTCTTACATTGGAAAAGTCAATCAAAACGTTGCACGCAACATGTTTTTTATATATATTAATCGGTTTATTTCAACCAACAACTAATATTGTAAAACTAATATTGTGACATGATAAATTTGATGAAGTATTTTGGAGTAAATTTGTGTATGTTAATGATTTAATTAGCCTAAATACGTAATTTAAATTCAGTGAAAATAGTGAATCAGCTCATTTGAACACAAATCTATGATTTTATTGTGATTGGTTATTTGAATGTATTTCATTGGATGTTTGGTACAAACTAATTCTAACTAGCAAGCGATTTTATCGACAAATATAAATATTGGTATAAGTTATATATTACTTACATTCATATATCGCACCAGGTCAGGTGACCGACGACCTTGTGAAGGCCGCAGGAACCCGCTGGATGCTGGAAGTACAGAACCGGTCGAAGTGGAGGTGCTTGGGGGAGGCCTATCTCTAGCAGTGGACGTCTTTCTGCTGAAATGATGATGATCTCACTATACGTGGCTTAGAAAGCACGTTAGGTCGTTGGTCACAGCTGCCATTTGTAGGTATTTGACAGTTGCTAGGTACGCGTAGTTCGAAGCCCGAAAACCAGATAACCAGTCTTACCAAGGCCTATCGTATTAACCAGCAAATGGGTTTTGGTGGTCAAATAAGCAGCCGCTCCTTGCAAAATTGGAAGCCAACTCCAACATGGTTGGAAAAGGCTAGGCAGAGGATGATTTACATATCACTGTCTGACGTAACAACAACAAAATACGAGAGTTGGAAAGTAACAGTTCTGGCAACATTTGAATGTACAGGGAAGAAACTCGGTAAGTAACCAGTAGGTACAGATACGAGCAATATAATTTAAGTTTAAAATGGCCGCCAACTTACGAGGCACGAGAGCGCGCAAACTGTTGCCGTAGTGATGTCGAATGTTCGTAGGATTTTGAATCCCGGGAATTGGAAGTAAGTTTATCCTGTTTCATAATTTCGAAGTAGGTTGGTGTACCTACTACCAAAGCAATTAGAAATTTAAAAGAGTGTATGTAGGGAATGAGTAGGAAGCTTTATATTTTTTTCATAATTTATTTAAACAGGAGCAAAAAGAAAAAGCTTAATTAATTTTTGAACGAATTTGTACGTTCGTTGGTTATTTTTTTTTTTTTTTGGCAGAACCATGATGAGCCTAGGTAATTGTGTTGTTTTTTACTTCACTGTTATATTTTTAAATAGTTTTATCGAGATGAATGTTTAATTTTATTTACTTTACCATTCCGACATTTATATGACATGATCTGCCCAAATAGCACCACTTTTAAACTTTCTGCCAGATAGGACACAGTTTAAACTTTAAAGTTAAGTATAATTTAGTTTGACAAAACTTCACCCGATATTTTTTATTTAGGCACATACCTAGCAGTATTCCCTTCTATTTTTATGTATTTTGGTGTTTTACGTGTACATAAATACATCAATGAATAAATATCAAATACCTTATCACTTAATCACTTAAGCACATAAAAATATCTCACATGAGACCAAAAATAAAATGATTGACCCTTCAGAAGGAAAAAGAGTTCTACGAATAATTAGAAAATAAAATTTTCGTAAACCGTTTACTTAGAACGTTTTATAAAAAAAATCCCCGATATGATTTTTACCTATCGTCTATATTCCCGGAATCCCGGTACAGTTATTATTAACATGAACGTCCCTACGTCGTACGTGGCAGCTGGGACAACTTTGTACTGCAAAACAAACTGAAATATAAATTATAATTGAATTATTTTAGTAAAAACGTTAAACGTTCTTCATATGACATGTATTGAATCTGTTCTAAGTATTTATGTTCTATTTCAAAGTTAAATTAAATTAAATAATCATTTATTTCGGGAAGTTATTCCCATATTAAGCACTACAAGCATATAAATATACATAAAACGTTACACATTAAAAACATTGCATTAAAAATAAATAAGTTAGTTAAAATAAAATTATAGTTAAAATTCATTCGATTACATTAAATTATAAAGATAAAACAATCAAACAAAAGAATAATCACTTAATAAATGGTGACAAATTGGCATGCAGGTGCATCTACCTCTCCAACACCACCGAGTCCCACCGCTACGCTTGCCACGGTTGGTGGATGGGTGACCATCTATACATACCGAGATCCCTCCGTGGCTAGGAAAGCAAGTTAAACCATTGCTCCGGTTCGACTGGAAACCGAACCCAGCAAAGTTGAGAAAAGACTAGGCAGATGATGAATTGATTTATTTAATTGGAAATACGACATAAAAAGTACTCTAATTACCTTTCTAAGGGCCGATTTCTCAATCATCTGATATTTTTATTTGAGGAATAATTTTGAATTTTGTTAATTTTATTCCATGAATAAAAATTTGGTAAACACTGTTTTTGTCACACGAACTTTGTCATGATTTTTGATCATGTTGGTGTACTCTCATTAACAATATATAGGAGTAATAATCTTGTTTCAATCACGTCCAGTTTTTTTGTGACAGCTACATATTCATTTCTGACCTGATACATATACGTGTCTTTTTTTTTAATAACTTCATTTAGTTGACTGTAGAACTGTATATCCTTTAGTGAACCCTGATGACATTCTTTTACCACCGTTGCACATAAAGCTCGGCCTGATATTTTTTTTGTAAAAGCTATGCCTAAAGATGGCAGTGGATTTGTATATCTGAAAGAGAAATTCCCCAAACTCAGCGAGGCGAAAATTAAAGAGGGAATATTTGTAGGTCCACAAATACGGCAACTGATAAAGGATAAGAACTTTGAAGAAAAACTGAATGATCAGGAAAAACTCGCCTGGAAATGTTTTGTGAACGTTGTCCAAAATTTTCTAGGAAACCATAAATCGGAAAATTACAAAGACCTAATAAATGAACGTATAATGTCATATAAAGCTTTAGGGTGTGTCCTTCAAAATACATATGCTGGACTCTCATCCGGATTTCTTTCCGGCAAATTTGGCTGCTGTGAGTGACGAACAAGGCGAGAGGTTCCATCAGGACTTTTTCTTAATGGAGAAGCGCTATCAAGGGAAATGGAGTCTAGAAATGCCAGCAGATTATTGTTGGAGACTTAAGAAAAGTCTTTCTTAAGTCTCCAACAATAATCTGCTGGCATTTCTGGAAGGTCTTCCAGAAACCAAATAGTCACGAAAATCAAAAGTATTTATTCTATATTAAGCAATAATTTCTCTAAATGTAGCTGATGTTTGTACTTTTTACGAAAATATATGTTTTGATGTCACAAGGAAACCTGACGTGTCATTTTTTTTTTATTCACATTTATTATTGTTTGGTGGCCTTAGTACATTCACAATTCGACATAAGTTTTCATGTGACAAAAAAGAGTTAAAATTTTGTAAAATTTTGTTTTGTTGTTGTTCGGTTGAGAAATCAGCCCTAAGTACTTTAATATTTCTTTCTGTTTTTGTTTTCGTATGAACGTAATATTTGGTAAGATAAAATAAAATAATAATCAAATAATAATACATAAAATTTCCACAAACCCATCGGTAGTACCAGGAAAACATGACACAAGCAGAACAACAACTCAACAAACTATCATAAAGATTGCAACATTGCACTTGAGTGGGTACGGTCGACCTCATAAAGACCTTATCATCCTAAGATTTAATGTCTCTTGCATGTCATAAAACGGCAGTATTTGTTTGTGACATTTTGATAGTTTTAACCTTAGTGAAGTTTCAATTTACTGAACTTTAGACATAAGCATATTCGGCCTATAACGTTCCCACTGCTGGGACACAGGCCTCCTCCCGCAGAGAAGAAGTGGGTTGGTAGATGGGACATGTCTTCAAATTTTTGGTTCCTGGACATGCCGGTTTCCTCATGATGTGTTCCTTCACCGTTTTGAGAGTAGCGGTGATGAAATAAATTACACAAAGTAAAGCGACTGCCTGGGTTCGAACCAACGACCTACAACTCGTAAGTTGGGAGCGCTACCACTGGGCCACCACTGATTCCTATTTACTGAATAAGACTTGACTAAGAACTGTTGTCAATAGTGGTAACGCAATTACGAGGCCTACCATCCTTGAGTAGCACCATCGTTTCTGACCCAATTCCAGATCCCTCCCAACATTTCTGAAACTTGTCCGGAGATGAGCCACTGAAACTATCTAGCTCTCTCATCACTAATTCAGCATGAAGTTACTGCTGTTTGTCCGTTTATGTCGGAGTCTTCTGTTCAAGCTACATATATTAACTAGGAAGTATGTAGTTTATTCTTTCCTTGCAAGAACTGTAAGAGAATAGCACTAGTCTTATAGTAGGAAAGAAGCTTAAGAATAGTCAGCCTATAATGTTCCTACTGCTGGGACACAGGCCTCCTCTCTCCGGGAAGGATTGGGCTGTAATCTACCACGCGGGCCCATTGTTGCGGTAAATGTCACATATCTTCGATTATTTTTAAACACACTTTTATTAGCTTCACTTCTAACTGACTAACAATGTAAATAAATCTTAAAAGTAAATTTTAACCTACTTCTAACTGTCGTATCCAAATGAAACTTTTTGTTCTGGACGTGCCGGTTTCCTCACGATGTTTTCCTTCGCCGTTTTGAGAGCAGTGGTGACGAAACTATTTGCACAAAGGCCAGGCGCTTTACTTTGTGTAAATAATTTCGAACCCAGGTTCAAACCTACAACTCGTACCCCGGGGCTGTTACCACTAGGCCACCACTACTCTGGTAAGAAGATTGAGGACCAATTTCTGTCCGCCATCAATTTCCTAATCCTAAGCCTCTTAAGCTAGCAGTTACATAAATGTTTACTTAACCTGTGAGTGAAATAGGTATTATCTCGTCCAGAACTTTTGCCAAGCCAGTAAACAAACGATTCGATTCGATTCGATTCTTGTTAGCCAATTTCAAAAGGATTTTTACTAATTAATTACTGTTTAGTAGCGTTGCAAGGCCTCCCACAAGGTGGACCGACTTTGTGGAGGCCGCAGGAATCCACTGGATACGGGAGCCACAGAACCGGTCGAAGTGGCGGTGCTTGGGGAGGTCTATATCCAGCAGTGGATGTCTTTCGGCTGAAATGATGATGATGATGATGAATTACAGTTTAGCATTAAAATTGCCTCTATTTATTTTTTTAAGGATTACGAACGAGATACATTGCAATGATCTTATACCATTATAGAAATGGATGGAATGAATGGATGAATGTGTGTGTGTGTGTGTATTATCCTGTAATGCACACTCAATAACAAGTAACCACAGCTTACACATTACACATTCACATCGAGTGGCGATGCTTTTATACAGGGTGGCAGGGATATTAACATACAAACTGTAACCATGAATTCAGTACAAGATTCTAAAACCCCTAAGTAAATATTTTTTTTAAAGAATGCCGCCTTGGTAATAAAAATATCAACGCAGGGGCGTTCAGAATCATGTACTGAATCCATGGTAACAGGTTACCCGTCGATGTCCCTGCCACCCAGTATAATTAAGAACGATCACAGTCTGATCTCAGTCTCAATCTGTCAAAAATACCTCAAATTTCCCTACATTTTTTTGACATTGATTGTCGCTGAGATGAGATTGCGACTAGATGTTGAACGTTTTTTAATTACGGGAATTGGCCTTCCGGTCTTTTCATAAAGTTGATAGTAGTAAATCGTAGTAAATAAGCATGAACATTCCGACAAAATGGGTAAAGTTGGTTATGGTTGGTTGGTAATCGGTAGAACCATGATCAACACCATTGTGATAAAATACATGCCTTATTTCTTTACCGCGACATGAGCTCAAATGGTTTATTAGTTATCTATAGAAAAACATGCATAATCAGCGTTGTAATCCACCACGCGGACCCAGTGCGGGTTGGTAGACGTCACATTTCTTCAAATTTTTAGTTCTACGCCGGTTTCCTCATGTAGTTTTCCTTCACCGTTCTGAGAGCAGTGGCGATAAAATAATTTACAAAAAGTAAGTTGCCTATCTGGGTTCGAACTTACGACCTACAATTCATAAGTCGCGGCCGTCAACACTGGGTCGTTACTGTTCTAAAAAACATATACTACTCTTAATATGGCGGATGTGAATGCATACAATCACCACCTATGTAGTCGAATCAATCAGATGCAAATACACAAACAATTGCTTCTCAAATATCGGAGTAGGTAGTGAGAGATTAGTGGAGCGGCATCCATCGGTAACGTGAGGATTTGTTATGTGGTAGTCGCTTTGAGGAAAGCAGACGTTAGGAGAAATGACTAGGGTTTATCTAACTACTGTTTTTGGTAAGCTACGTTTGGTATTGTTATGAGAATAATAATATACTTCTACATAAAACTGAAAATATAACGTAACTCCTAACCCTAGAAATAAAATCATCTTGCAATTTCAAATAATGCAATTTTATGTGTTGGTTTTATTCATGCGAATATATATATCTATCTAGTTTTATTATAAATTAAAGTCGCGTTTCGTGTCTCTCAGTGACAGCTAGCATTGTTCTTTTAAACTTCGCAACGGATTTTGATGCCGTTTTTAACGTGTTTAATACATTCATAATAAACTTACGTATAGAAAAGAAATCTCGATGTTTTAACAAGTCAAAAAAAACATGTGAGGTAGGGGTGCTTCGCTAGTAATAAGCTTATACCCTGTCCATTAGCTTAACGGTTTTTTGACAGCTGTCTTAGAACGTACATATTCCAGATTACTTAAAAATTAACTTTAAAATGCGTAATAAAATAAATGTGAAACTGCCTTATCATAATTAATTATCTTATTTATGGCTTCTTACAGACATTATAATACCGTACGTGTATCAATCAATGTATTGTGTGTTGCTGCAATCATTAGTTCACTCTGTCAAAAAACGGTTTACCTAATGGACAGGGTATAAAGTGTATATCTGTAAGTGTAAGTGTATATCTGTGTATAAGTGTGTATCTTTCTGTTACGTTTTCACGCCTACAATTATGCACGTGTGTGTTAAATCCCTTGAGACTTCGGCCGTCCCGGATACATTTCCCTAACCCACCTTTTAAAACCTTTTAAAAACACAATCTCCAAACCTTTACGAGGGATTTAGTGTCCCTTTGTCAGCCCCAGCCCCTTCCATAAAGTAAGTCATATGTCAACGTAACTGCAATGTAGTAAATAGTATGTATGTATATAACCCACTAGCGCGATTCAGCCGCATAAGTATGGATCCCGTGGGAATGTCGGGATAAAAAGTATTATATGTATCGTTCTGGTGTATAAGCTATATTACTGTAAAGTTTCATCAATATCCGTTTAGTAGTTTTTGCGTGAAAGAGTAACAAACATCCATCCTCACAAAACTTTCGTGTTTATAATATTATAGTAGGAAGTAGGATTTATATATCTATTTTATTGATAATTATATTTTAATTTTTTTTTTTATTATCATTGTTCCTTTCAACCTAAGCACCTGCCACCTAATCTTCACTACCCTTGGTTGACTGGTAGAGAATGCCTAAGGCATTAAGTGCGCCTTTGTACATACTTGTGTGCGAAAAGTTTAAATAAACGTAACATGCCGTATCAACCGGCTTTAAAAAAAATGAAATGAGACAAATAGATGTCACAAAAATATAACTTAAGTGTTTTTGTACCAAAGCTAATGATTATTTCCTAATGACAATGTCAATGGCATTATATATAAACAGTAGGATGGAAGTAGATTTCTCTGTAACCCGCAGTCAGTAATGATTATAACCCATGGGTTTTAATGTCGTTACAAGCTTTAAAGTCACGTAAATAAGGAATTTACTCATCTCTACTAAATTCTTATTAAAAATTATAGAGGTATGAGGCACAGGATGTAAAGTTGCTGATGAAGCTGAGGGTGACGACCAGGAATGCGCATTACCTGCAAGCTGGTGGTCAGGAAACCCGTTGAAGCCGTGGGTGCTGGCTGGGTGACTGGTGACTCGCCGCATGAAAGCTTGAGGAAGTGATGATGATGACGTCACGCTGAAGTATGTGCACAAAGGCTGTGCTAATGTTTATTATGTGTAAAAATCCTGCATCGCGCAATGCAGGATTTTTGTGTGACGTCAGAATGACGCGTAGTTCACATGTGGCGGTGTAGATGACGCCACAAAATCACCTAATAAAACCCGTTATTTCGTCAACTGTCTGACTACACTAGCTCCCTACAACACAGACAGCTCCAAGATCGATTACTGGTCGCCCGGTGTCAGTATCGAGATAAATGACTCTCGATTCCAGCTTGCGAGTCGAGTCGAGACCGCAACGTAATCTGTGCTGTGACGTATGCATCTTCACGTTACAGAGACCGGAATAATTAGTTGATTGTCTTAGGTGGGAGTCACTTGTGTATTTGGTTACGGTAACAATAACGAGGTCTATGAATAGACTTGAAGGTATTTAACCCGGCGCCAATGACGCTGGGTTATACTGACCCGAGAGGACTTAAATCTGTCATTATTCTTTTTTACGCCGGACGTGGAATTTTAGCGTTTGTGTAGCTGGAGATACGATCACCTTCTAACCGAACCGCAGGCATGCTAAGTGCAACGCCGCATACACAGCGAGATATACGTGCATCAACTGAAACCAGGTAAATATGACCCAGCGTCATCACTGCCGTAGTATTTTTGTGACATACTTTTATTAGGTCATTTAGTAATTGTTGTCAATTCACCTTGTTCTTTTTTATGTTTTTGTTAAATATGGCACTGATAGACCACCCTGAGAGAATATTTGCGGTGTTAGAAGAGTCGGGGTCTGACGACGAAGGGTCAAATGCTGCTTCGACAGTTGCGCGAAAGAATCGCAGGTTTTACGAGTGACCCCACCTAGGTACCTTCTGGGGAGGGCCCCGAAGGTTCCAGGTTCCAGGAACTCACAGAAGATGTCAAATATGACCGTCTTAAATGGATAAGAAGATGATATCTAATACTTGTAATGCATGTCAGATTTACATGTGCTCAGATCTTTTGATTCCGCACTGCAATAATAGCAGTAGTTCTATGTCTCTGAATGAGGAAGTAGAAGACTGATTTGTTACTATTATTATGATAAAAAGTTTGTTTGTTCTCTGTTTTATTATGTACGATTATTAATTTATATTATTATTTAGAATAATTTAACATTTTTTTAAAAATAGGTACGAGTACTAATGTTATGTTTTCAGAGTTGATTTTGCATGCGCTAAGTATTAAGAAAGCTAGTAAAAGTTAAGTAAAATATTTGGATTTATTTCTTTTTTACTAGGTACATATATTATGCAAAAACCTCTTGTATAATAAATAATAATTAAAATTTAGACAACTCCTTAAATTTCATGACAATTACTCGATAAAATCTGGGTCATAATGACCGGGTGTCATCGCCGCGCGTCGGCGTAATTATGTTCACGTCATTTGCCCCGGGTTAAGACCGAGACGAGTTCGGAAGTGGAGACCGCGTATTGGCAAGCGTAGCCGGGGTGTCTCCTAGCTACATGGACCGACGCCCTTTAAAAAACAGACAGAAAACCGATGATGGAGTATTGAGTGTTTTAGCGTAACTTGGGAGAGGCCTTAATCCAGCAAGCGACTGCGTTGGACTGAGTTGATTGATTATCTAAAACCAGCCATTTAAATTCGAATAGTTGTTCATTAAATTGACTACTAACTTTAATTGTTCATATAATCAAACCACAATTGCCATTTTCAACAGTTGTATGAAATAGATATTCACCGTTTGATTGTGAACACTGACACCGTTTGATTGTGTATATAATCTATCTCGCTAGATTGTAAACTGTCGATAAATTGTGAACTCTACTATACTGCTTACAATATAACGTATTAATTTTCGTTAGTTCATAATTTATCCATGTCAAACCGTAAAATTCTGAACGCACTGCACCTGCACTTACCGACAGGGCTCACAAACTGTCCGATTTTATCACCCGTAAAATTGTAAACCGTCCTAATTTGTCGGTTTTGGCGGTAGCCGAATGGGTCAGAATAGTTTTGAATTGTGAGAAACGCGAGTCCCTCCCCGGACAAAGTGCGCCAGAATAAAATATACCTAATGCTCTTGAAAATTATGTTTTATAAGTGACATGTAACATAACTATCTTAACCACAGAAATAATAATATATTCTATTCTATTCCGAGCGAGCGAAGCGAGCAACTACTGCCGGCGAGCGCTACTTCCAAATTGGTCACAGTTACTAATATTATCTATTATTACTAGCTATTTAGTATTAACGGAAGATGCGATCCATCGCTTGTAAGTTCACGATTTGTCGGTTTGCCATGAACGGATTACAAACTATCGAAAAATAATGCGTTAAATTATAAACGGTTTGTTGCAGTTCACGATTTTTTGATAGTTTATTATCTCGCGAGATAGATTATAAACTAACGATGATCACAATTATACGGTGACAGACATAAGGTGGCAAATTAAAGTAGTGGATCAGTTTAATAAACAATTAATTTCCCTAACGGTACCTAATGTAGAAGTAAAATTAATGGTTGTCGAACAATAAACGTGACATTATCCAGATGACTAATTCGTGAAGAGACTACACTGAGCACCAGGCTAACATAACATGAAGATACCAAAATACAACAGTCTGAAAATGTTCATGCAAATTACCGAACATTCGACACACACACCCATACAAACATTCCGCCGCGCACAAGATCGATTGCTGACGCTACCTTTGTCACTATTGATATAAATGGCCGCTGATAGCACCGAACGGATTTATACCATTCACTATCACCCCGACTGATATCCTGATTGTCTTTAACGTATGTAGAGTGTTATCTATAACGTAAATATTAAGCCTGTATTCAACAGAGGGGTAGGCAGTGGTGTAGTTCTTCAGTTATATAGTCAGTATGTATAGTGTTTTGATCTCACGAAGCGATGTGCGCTTTACTTGTGGTAACCAAGTGTACAAATGCACTGTGAATGCGTGAAGACGGGCAGTGTCTGCACATAACACACACACGCTTCCGACTTCACCACTGTCTCGGACAGTACCTAGGGCTCTTACGCTTTATCCTACGCCTAGGGACCAACGAGAACCTAAGCATTTCATTAGCAGCGTTAGCAGCCTATAACGTTCCCACTGCTGGGATACAGGCCACATCTCGGTGAGAGGAAGTGGCGACGATGCTACGATGCCATCACCGTTTAGAGAGCAGCATTGATTAAATGATTTACAAAAGGTGACAGAGAATTTTTTTTTTTTTTTTTAAACTTTGCCCCACACTAGGAAATTACTCCTGTATTGTGGGTGAATTGGTGTTATTATTCTATTAAACTAAGTTTAGTCATATTAAGTTAAACGACTAAGTTAAGGGAGTTAAACTAGTGTTAAGGGAGTAAACTTTAAAAGATACATAGATAACAATAGAAAGAAAAAATAAAATAAAAATTGGAAAAAATCAAAAAGTAGGTAGAGATGTTATCTTATCTAACATAACCCTTTTTTTTCTGGGTGGGAAATCATCATATGACTTCTCCCGCTCTGGGCGGAGCAGATGGGCGTGTCAGACTTTTACTGACTAAAACCCACCCGTGTTCCTTCAGTTGCCTATGCCAGGGACCACGGTATCTCTTTCGAACAACATGAAAAATTTTCACGTCAAAACATTGACCTAATTTTGGTTAAAAAAAAAATAACAAAGATTATTTTGTAAGCTGGATTACCGTGCTATCACACCAGATCAATCTTTACACGTGGAGGAAGCCAAGCAAAGCTTCAAGCGAGGCTGTGGTTCCTATATAAAAGTGGCAATCATCTGCTTTCAGAAACACAAAACAGGAAAATACCTGTGTTACAGGGTTCCATAAAAACTTTACGTTATGTTTTCGATTTAAAATATAAGACGGGAGAATAATGAAAAAAGCTTATCTTGGACATATTTTTAATAACAACAAAGTACTTACTGCAAAAAATTACTAAATTCTACGTTGTAGGTACTCGATCACTTTTTTTTTTTTGTTGGAATTGAAGAGACAATAATTATAATTGTTTGAGTGTTTTTTGGGCACCTGTTTGTTTTAGAATTATTTTTGTTTCAGTAAAAGCCTGGGTTTATCTGTCTGGGCTGTCAAACTGTCAGTCTGGCCTGATGAATGAAGACCAGTACGAAGCGTTTATTTAAAAACGATTATATAATTTGACCTAGAATTTTAAATTTTGTTTTGTATATACATAACATTACGCCTGCATTCCCCGAAGAGGGTAGGTAGAAGTGTTTAGTAAACCCACATTACAAAATCATTTTCCCACGAGACGCGCTTTTATGAGGAAATTAATTACCTGCACTATTTTTGTTTTAGTGATTTTTTCCCCGTGTTTTAATAGTTATTCTGCTATTCGGGGCGGAGACAAATCCAACAAATCAAACATCATAAAATCGGTCCAGCCGTTCTTGAGTTATAAATGGTGTAACTAACCCGTTTTTTAATTTATTATTTCGTGTTTCATGAACTGTCGCCATATATATTAGATTTTTTTCATTGACAAAAAAAAGGGAAAAGTAAATAGACTTGTAAGTCTCCACAGAGTAAAATGACCTGAACATCATGTAAGGTATTCTCTGGATATATTAATATTTATAGTATTCTCTACATTGTATCATCATCTGCCCGGCCTTTTCCCAAGGGGTCAGCTTCCAGTCTAACCAGATGCTGAACACAGTATTTTACATGGAGCGACTGCCTATCTGACCTCCACAACCCAGTTACTTGGTAATACGATACCCCTTGGTAAGAGGGGTTGTCAGACTTGCGGGCTTCTGACTACCCGTAACGACCGTCAAAGATCCACGAATGACAGCCGGGACCAACGACTTAACGTACTTTCCGAGGCTCGGATACCAAGAAATCCGGCATGTAAAGATGGTCACCCATCAACAAACCAACCGCGGCAAGCGTAGCTTAACCTGATCGATCGACCTGTACGGCTGAACTATAAGCCATTTAACGTTACAGCTCCATCAAGGAATCTGTGAAAATCGGACGGCGTCCGTCGACGGTTTATGTCGCAGCATTTGGAGCCAGGCCAGTGGAGTGTACTCCTAATGGAGTAATGGAACGAAGATGGATGCGATCACTTAAATGGATAGAATAAAATTTAATTTATTATGAAGTAAATTGTCGAGTTCTTTTAATGTTTTTGGTGTTTTAGAGCTTTTTTTGTTTGTATTCATTAAGTTAATCTTGTTTTATGGCAATCAATTAAGCCTTTTTAATGTTTCAATGTTATAATTGGAACTTAGTTACGGTTTTATTCTCAGATGAATAATTGCTCATGATGTAGGTACATCTTCTTTAGGAGCTTCTAGCTAAGTAATAACAGCCGTACGGGTCGATCAATCAGGTTAAGCTACACTTACCGCTGTTGTCCGTGGATGGGTGACCATCTTTCCTCGGGGTCGGCTTCCAGTCTCACCGGATGCAGCTGAATACCAGCATTTTACATGGAGCGACTGCCTATCTGACGTCCACAACCCAGTTACTGGGTAATACCATACTCCTTGGTAAGATTGGTTGTCAGACTTTCGGGCTTCTGACGACCTGTAAAGACTGTCAAAGATCCACGAATTACAGCCGGGACCAATGGCTTAACGTGCTTTCCGAGGCAAGGAGGGGTCTTGGTATGGCAAGTGTAGATTAACCTGATCGATAGACCCGTGCGGCTGTTATTACTTAGCCATGAGCCCCATATCACAGTAACAAATATGATTCTAAATATTGAACTATCAAAATACGACAGACAATCACACAATGGATGCGACTAAAACCTGAATAATCTAGGTTCCTAGAATCCAATCCAGGATTAGTAATGAATACCAGTTGTTAGTATTTCAACCAATCACGAAAGCTTATTTGTGAATCATTGATTGAAAGACTTGATTAGGCTTTCAGTAATACGAGGAGGTTATGGTCAAAGAGTTACGTGGAAATTGAGCGATAAACAGAATGAAATTAAATAGGTGCGACACATTAAAATACCTAATTCAGCGTGCTGTAAAGTAAATTTAGGAGATGCACGTACGTGCGCGTAGGCGAGCGATTAGCAACGTCTTCGCGCGCCCTTTTTTTCGTTGAAACGGTCAAAATTAAGTAAATACCGCCAGTTCAACACGTTGCCAATTTGCTTCATGGCTTGAACTCAGCGATGAATGGATTGCTTACCGGGCGCGCGCTAAAATTGATACTTTAATTTTCTTAATTGTTTTGATAATCAAAACAAAAATTACTTATACGACGATAATTCGTGTCTACTTGAAGGCAATAACTTAGTTTGCACTATCTAATACAATAATAACACGAATTTTTCAAGATTTAGATTTGGGAAATGACAATTTATTATGATTATCTAACAGTTACTGCACCTCCTATTTCGATTTGTCGCAAGTTTTCAATTTCATCCTGTATGTAATGGTGTTAAACAAACAACGTTCATGTCGCCAAACTTCTATACGTCGTATATTACAAAAGTTGAGCGATAATAGTCCAGAGGGCTGGCCTGTTTCTTGGCCAAAGAATCAGCATCGCCATACAACGTGGCAATGCTGCCAGCCTTTTGGGCACTGTTCCTGTTGACAGCGATGCGGACAAATGTTTTGATGCCCTATGATTATTTTACTTATTTTTTCACATGTACATATCATTATTTTAAATGTTAGCTTATATAATGTTGATTATTGTAGTATTAACATAACCAGCCCATAACGTTCTCACTGCTGATACACAGGTCTTCTCTGTAAGAGGGATTGGGCCGTAATACATTAATGTTTTTATACATATTATAAGAAAACTCGGTATTTTGTCAAGTCGTAGAAAACCGTGAGAAGCAGGGGTGGGTCGCTAGTACTTTTATAAAAAAAAACGTAACGGCAGACTCGAAAACACAATTTGAGACAGGTTTTGTATGGAAGTAGATCTGGTCAGTATAATGTCTGCAGTTTTGTGAGATGAGTGTATGACTGTCGATTAGTTGTATACTTGTCGTTATTGTACAGACGCCAGCACATCAAGCTACTACTGTCTGTCAATTTTTTTTAATATATTTTGAACTTTATTGCTAAAAAATTAAGGTTCAAGGTTGATTTGGAAAATTTGACAGTTTCGTGTAGCTTGACCTGCTGGCGTCTGTACATATGTGTTTGTGTCTTTAACTAATGTAATTGGCCATGGCCGCTTTATATAAACTAATATTACAAAGAGAACAAAGTTTATTTGTATGTAGGGGGTAATCTCCGGATCTACTAGTTGGATTTACCTGGAAAACCCCCGTAACTTCGGCTGAAACTACGGACTTGCTAGGAGCAGACATTCTTCACTCCTGTAATCAAGGACCAATCTCCTTCATAACTAGTTTGCAACCTAACCTGTACAACAATCACTTTATAATCTAAACACATTATCTTTCCGTCGTCTCTGCCGCCTCTTTATTTGAATACGTCGTTAATATAAGCGTCAGGAGCAGGCCTGTCATTACGACGCGTCAAAGGCGGAATTAATGGAAGTCGCAGCCGTAAGCTAAGTCGCCTCAGTATCACCAGGGCATTATGAGCTTAGGTAGGTAGAATTTGCGGTTACATTGCCTATTGGTTGCTGGTTCGAAGTTTGTGGACTGTGCAAGGCTGAGAAAAGTCTTCAAAAAAAGCTTTAAAACACTGACCTATAATAAAAAAGTATGCTGGACTTCATACTATGATGACAAAATAAAGATAATTGATTTTCGCCATTTTGGCGGTGGCAGCAACGTGAGCGTACGTGGAACTTATATTTTTGATAGCGAGTTTTACAAGATGCGCATACTCTCATGATAAAAATGTTCTTAATATCTCATAGTAAACACAAAATACACAAAAAGTCTAATACGATTTAGACCTAAATGGTCAGAGACGTACCAAAACAAAAACGACGGCCATTTGCGGCAATATGTCAAATTTAGTTCTTGAGACGCTCGAGAACGGGGTCGCTTTGAATCGGCACAAAGACAACTATCATTTCGTATACCTAGTATATAGTCCAGCGTACTTTTACAGACGCCAGCAGGTCAAGCTACCCGAAACTGTCAAATTTTCCTAATCAACCTTGAACCTTAATGATTAAGCGATAAAGTTGAAAATCTATTAAAGAAATTTGACAGATTGTAGTAACTTGATGTGCTGGCGTCCGTACATTGAAAGAGTATCTTATAACAGCTGAGAAACACATAAGGCATGCTCATGGCTTGTTTACTGACCCTTATAAGTTTAAGGTAACTTTATCTAGCAGAAAATAATATTTAGTATAATGTCAGGTCAGTGCTTTAAAATATGTATATGCGCTAAGTTTTTGAAGTTCAGCTGTGAGCATGGTGATAGATCTAAATGTACATTTAAATGTGCTGTACTTGGATTTTAATCATAGATTAGAAATATATTGGCCGACCTTGAGTTTAAACCTACATATTATTTTCATGACCCATTCTAACCAATACCTAAATCGAGAATATATATACCATAACGGAACCACATCGAACCTTCCTACTACGAAAACCGTTCACTATATAACTATCGGTATGTTCAGAAAGACCGGTACCACCAGCATCGAGCCCCTATAACCACAATTACGGTAAGACCGCGAATCCGTCAGGCGTGGCGCGGACACTAACCGAATACGGGCTGATAATATCAAATGTGTGACGTGCCTGTTAGCCTTTATGTGAGCCTGGTACTAAATAGATTTCATCGTCAAGGTGTATTGGAGGAATTCGTGACGGTTTACTTCACAAATTGACTTTAGATTTTGTGGGGCTGTGAGTCAATAATTTTATTGAGACATTTCAAACAATTTAGACATGGCCGCACTGGAAGAGAACTGTACAAATATAAAGGTGCCGAACGGTTTGAACAAGACAACAAATAAAAAATTAAAGACGCGGAAGCTACGGAAAAAACGTACCAAACTATCAAGCTTGGTTAGTCCTGAACCTAAACTAGATCAACATGTTCCATAAGACAACTCCTTGATGATTAGAACATCGTGAAGATCCATCAGACTCATGACACGTAAAACCATGCTCTTCTTCATTTATGAAGAATGTTGTGATGGTGCAATATTATTGTTCTGGTAAACCACAACCACAACACAGAGATACAAACTGCCCCCCTCCCCACCCCACCATACGCAGGGCATCTGTAACAATAGCTTATGAAACCCTTTGAAAATGACGTCATACATAGGTATGACGTCATTTTCAATTAGAGCGTATAGTCATAGGACTATACGCTCTAATAGTGAAACGCACTTTTAGTGACAATTCATGACATGAAATAGTTAAAGGAACGAACATATTCAACGAAGGTAAACTGAATCTATAAGCACCTTCCTTAATTCCACTATCAAAATTCAAACTAAGTCAAACCCTTATCACTTCCCGTCACTATAATTAAATTACATAATCAAATCAAAACATGAACTGTATACCTACGAAGAGCATCAATCTAAACAATCATGAAGCCTAATCTTTACACTTAATTACTGTACGTGTTCTGTATCGGTAGAATTATTACCCCTCCCTAACAACAGACATACGCAATGTAGGATGACAGTGTAATACAGACGTTAGTAGGATTACGAGGGAAAATAGAGAATTCTATCTTCCTCCAACGCATTCTGTAAGGTAGCCAGATTGAGGGACAAACGTCGGATAATTTTGAAAAGAACATCTGTGTCACATACGCGGATTTTATGCAAATTTGTGTAGAATGGAAAATGTGATTTAAAAATGTAATTGTTGAAACATAAATAAAGTATGTATCATGTAGATTAAAATAATAAGTATGTGAATAACAACGAATGCCTAATTATTTAATAATAATAACAAAATGATATCCTAACTTAACCAAAACTACACAAACTAAAATATAGCGTCGGAAACTTCATTCGCATCAGTGTCTTCAGGTAATGAACCCAAGAGACTGGCGGCATTATAG
The DNA here is from genome assembly GCA_911387795.2 of Apamea monoglypha. Taxonomy (NCBI): domain Eukaryota; kingdom Metazoa; phylum Arthropoda; class Insecta; order Lepidoptera; family Noctuidae; genus Apamea; species Apamea monoglypha. Next base: position 2,249,939 of record OU426922.1, on the reverse strand, counting down.
TGTAGGTCGTAAGATTTCAACACTCATCTAGAATTTTTGGCAGTCAATATTCGGAAGACGGTATTACAGGAACGTAAATTAGTTTTAGTTGTCCATAAATATTTTGCAATACTACAATGAGAGCTGTGGTGGCTCAGTACAATCAGCCCCGACTTACGAGTAGGTCGTGAGCTCGAACCCAGCCAGATACCTACTTTGTGTATTTAATATCATCACCACTGCTCTTAAAACGGTGAAGGAAAACATAATTAGAAAACATGTCTTAGAACTTAGAACCAAAAATTCGAAGATTTGTACAGACGCCAGCACATCAAGCTACTACAATCTGTCAAATTTCTTTAATAGATTTTCAACTTTATCGCTAAAGCATTAAGGTTCAAGGTTAATTGGGAAAATTTGACAGTTTCGGGTAGCTTGACCTGCTGGCGTCTGTACCATCCAATAACCTGCACTGGGCCCGTGTGGTGGATTATGGCCCACTCCTTCTCATAGAGAAGAGGCCTGTGTCTTAGTAGTGGGAAAAATATAGGCTGAATATGCTACTAAAATTTATCAAAACTCCAAACATATATGATTGTGTTGAGTAGCCTTATACGTCGCACCTAACTAAACTAACAGTCGATCTCAATTAATTATACTCTGTCCACTGGGTTACCGGTTTTTTGACAGCTGCCTTAGAACGTTCCTATTCCAGATTACGTAAAAGTTAACTTTAAAATGCATAATAAAATAAATGTATATAAACTGCCTAATATTATTGAATTATCTTATTTATGACTTCTTACAGACATTATAATATCGTACGTGTATCAGTTTTGAAAATATATAAATGCTCACTAGTTCGATCTGTCACGCCTACAAGACGTTAAACCAGACTGTCCATAAAAAATCCATTGCCTAGCCACCGCTGTCACCATCATCAATTCAATTAGTGACAGCATTAACGACGACAGATTATCATTTGGTACCTCGGCTTTTGAGCCGTGCACAGATTATGTAGGTACGAATAGTCAGCTCGGAGGATTGTATGCGTGTTTATCTTTGATAGACAGGGCGCATTGTTTTTGGTATTTCAGGTTAACTAGTTTCGATTTTACGCGGTCGGTTTTCCTCAAATTTGGTATTTTCGCGTATTGGCACGACCTGGCTTTAGTGGCTGATTTATATTTATAGTGAGTTTAATTTAAGTAGCAAGTGTCCAGAGGTCAGTCTAAAAGTGGCTGGTTTTCATTGTGAAGTTCCACGTACTTATACGCCAAGGTACTTAACTCCCTGTCCTTAACTAATGCAAATGCATGCATGCCATGCGTTATGCTGAGAGATGGCCGTTTTGCGTGGATGTGACGCATGTTTTCCCCCAACTTGTTATTTTTTTTTTTTTGTATTTCTGTTCTTTTCATGGGTTATGTTTGCCGCAAATAAACGTATTTTCTTTATTTCTTTCAACTGTAAATCCTGCCAGGATTCACTGAAGAGACAGTTTCGCGGAAACCTTTAAATATCGTAATCAAAATATGAATCAGTAAATAACAAACATAGTCGAAAAATAACTTAAACCTCTAAAGAGGAAAAAAATGTAATGGCCATTTAAGTTACGCTAACATAAGGTATTTTGATCAAAGCGTCGTCGCGTCACGGGACGGCAAGGGGAGGTTTTTAATTTAACTTTATTTCCTGCTTTTTGAACTTTATTTACTAATCGTAGACGCTGCGATCGACACGTGCCTCGCAGAAATCTGCGCAGTTGTACGTATTTTTCCCACAATAAAAAATGAGGGTAAATATTATACCCTGTCCATTAGGTTAGGTTAGCTTTTTTGACAGCTGTCTTAGAACGTACATAATTCAGATTACGTAAAAGTTAACTTTAAAATGCGTAATAAAATAAATATAAAAACTGCTAAAAAACTATCTTATTTATGGCTTCTTACAGCCATTATAATACTGTACGTGTATCAATCAATGTATTGTGTGTTGCTGCAATCACTAGTTCCATCTGTCAAAAAATGGTTTACCTAATGGACACGTATAGTAACTAGCTGTTACTAATGTATCCTCATTTTTCTTTGTTACTCCATCATCAGACTCTGATCACATCATCATACATAAATTATATAACTACATTACATACCAATGAGCCGAAACACGATACTTCTACTGTATATTGGTGAGTAGTTGGTCATCATCATCTGCCTAGCCTTTTTCCAACTATGTCGGGGTCGGCTTCCAATCTAACCAGAAGCTGCTGAATACTTAAATATAATTTTACATGGAGCGACTGCCTGTCTGACCTCCACAACACAGTTACTGGGTAATACGATAACCCTTGTTAAGACTGGTTGGTAAGGAGTTGGGTGTCCTGCAAATTTCAAGTGATGCTGCAGCATCACTTCAGGGTTACTATGTTCTTCTAATATCATTGAAGTAAGTAATAGAATATCAAGTTTCGACTCGATCACACCCGTGGAACATGCTTTCATCCCTTCATCAACTAGAAAAGAGCTGATAATCTTCAAACGGCTGAACAGATTTTCTTGAATTATAGCTAAGATCACTTTCGATTAAGTCATCTTTCAAACAAACAAAACAAAAATAATCGAAATCAGTTAAGCCGTTTAGGAGCTATGATGCCGTAAACAGACACACAGATACAAAAGTTAAATGTCGGGGGTAAATAACACCCCGGGGGTCAAAAATCAAATGGAATAAAAGTGTTAAATAAGAAAACTATCTTAAAAGATCGCTCTTAACGATAAGACCGCCCACTGTGTCACCCTTTGTAAAATTTCTATATATATGTAATTTATATTATGGTGTACTACATAATAAAGAGTAAAAATAAAAAGCTATAGTAGATGCTCTATTTTTTCGAATAAAAGCTTGACAGTGTTTTGAAAGGGTTGTATTTTTTTATTAGATCACCGTTGAAGCCATTCCACCAAGCATAGCGCATTCAAAATTTCTAACTTAAATACTTATTCCCAATAGCATTATGATTTATTTAGCGATACAACATTATCTCTAGATATTACTCGCGTTGTTTTTCTAGACAAATATGTCCCTCGGGGGGTATAAATATCAGGCCGGGTTGCTTTCTGTTCGGTTATTGTGTTGATTTCACCCCCTCAAGGGAACTCTTAACAGGTTAAGCGAGTTAATTACCTTTGAAATAATGACCCCTGTTGGGGTCTTAGGTGTAGAAGTTAGTTGGGGGTAGTTCGGTACATGAATTTTGTTGGCCTAGTTAATAAATAACGATAGTTACCGGGATGGGGAATAAATAAATTAATAATGGCTTGGGTTTCATTTCGATGGATCTTCCGATGGCATTATGCTTTTCATTTTTTTTATCAGTATTTTTAGATATTGTTCTAACATGAACTAAGGTCTGATTGTGGCAGAACAATCGAGGTATAAAAAAAAATCGATCAGGTTAAGCTACGCTTGCCACGGTTGGTCTGTGGATGGATGACCATCTTTACATACCGAGACCCCTCCGTGCCTCGGGAAGCACGTTAAGCCGTTGGTCCTGGCTGTCATTCCTAGATCTTTGACAGTCAACCACCCGACCGGTTGTCAGAGTTTCGGGCTTCTGACTACCTGTAACGACTGTAGTATTCGTTGTTATTTTGATGTATAAGCTATATTACTGTAAAGTTTAATCAAAGTCTGTTCAGCAGTTTTTGCGTGAAAACTACCAAACATCCATCCATCCTCACAAACTTTCACGTTTATAATAATTAGTATGTAGGAAAGTAGGATATAAAAAAAAAAACATTGTTCCTCTCAATCAAAGCACCTGCCATCTAATCTCTTCACCTTACTGGTAGAGAATGCCTAAGGCATTAAGTCCTCCTTTCTACCTTTTTTGCGTGCGATACATTTAAATAAATAAACGTATTTTGAAAATATAACATAAAAAAATAAAATCACATCCAGGAAGCTGTCTCTGTGCCTTCACTTAGCTCATTTCACTCCGAATTTATACAAGAGCTCCTCAGTGACATTTTCGATTACAGGTAATTTACGGGAGCGAGAGAAATCGCTACGTTACTCTCACAGTGTGCTTAATTAACCGAAATTCGGAGTAAAAACACGTATTTTTACTCATTATGGCTGATAATAATGCATGGTAAATTAAGGTACGGAATTAACCAAGATTATTCTGTGTTTTAATTTCTTTGAATTTGGATAGTATTTATAAAGCGGAAAGTGTTTCTAGGGAGCCGTTGAAATCCGAACGCGAAAGTTTGTGAGGATGGATGTTTGCTACTCTTTCACGCAAAAACTACTGAATGGATTTGGATGAAACTTTACAGTAATATAGCTTATACATCAAAATAAGACAGGATCAACACTTATGCGGGTGAAACCGCGAAAGTGGAAGTGAGGACTCTGCAAGAATTTTTGAAAATGATCCCCTAAGTAGGTTAAATAGTTTATATGGAAGTTCATAATTATTGCGGATACAAAGCTGTCTGTCAAATAATTAGATAAACATTTTTTGACGACCACAGCGCCGTCTACTGGCGCTACATGATACCAATCGATGATGGGACGAAAGTGGCACGCGGATATTAACTGTCTTGGTGACACGCCAACGACCTCACGCAAAATATAACCGCAAATAAATATATTCTGAAAAAGACATCAACATACTATAAAACGATATTACACGTACCTAATCATAAGGAGCCTTGTGTCTGATTTCAACCAATGACGCTGACACAATGACGACGAAATCCCAACAACATGTCTTATTTAACTATTCAAGCACAATCAGACCCTAAGCATGATTAGCAAATAAATAAAAAATAGTGAAACCCGTCAGCGTTTCGTCGTATTGTACGGAGTGAAGTCAACCCTCCACCGCCTCCAATCGTCGCGCGAACCCCTGCGTACCTCTTGTGGTCGCGTTCATGCGTGCGTCGCGTGCGTACCTGCCAGTATACGCCTTGCGTGCTTCAAAGTTAGTCCGTATTAACTCGAAACTTTGACGTGTAGATTAATGCTATGTTACAGTAAACGCTTGGTAATATGGCAAAGGTAGTTTCAGAGCGGGATTGTCACAGAAGTATGCTTGTAAGTGTCGACGCTCTACAAATTCCTCTTGTAACTTGTAATTCCTCTTCCTCAAATAACTCCATCGTTGCTAAATACACCAAGCTACGTTTGACATAGCTACAAGACTCATTCGAAAATGATAATGATTGTACAGTGCTACAAACTACCAGAACTAAAGCAAATAAATGACGCTTTGAACGATAATTCTCGTAAGCAATATTGTGCTTATTCTGTATTCAACATAAAACATTATTTGCTTAGAGTATATTTTAAATTTCCATTTTTTTATATATTATTAGCAGCGCCCCGCGGTTTCGATCTCGTAGGAATATCGGGATAAAACGAATCCTACGTGTTATTCTGATGTATAGAAGCTATATTACAGTAAAGTTTCATCAAAATCCGTTCAGTAGTTTTTGCGAGAAAGAGTAACGAACATCCATCCATCCTCACAAACTTTCGCGTTTATAATATCATTATAGTAGGAGTTGAATTTTAGACTACCACGTGCCATACTCTATTTATATAATAAATTGGTTAAAGATTAATCTTACAAAAAATTGCCTAAAACTTTAAGTAATTATTCATCAAGAACAAGAAGCAATTACTCGGATGGGAGTAGGCCTATAGTACAGACGCCAGCAGGTCAAGCTACCCGAAACTGTCAAATTTTCCCAATCAACCTTGAACCTTAATGCTTTAGCGATAAAGTTGAAAATCTATTAAAGAAATTTGACAGATTGTAGTAACTTGATGTGCTGGCGTCCGTACATACTACTCGAACAAGATCCTTTATAAAAAATAAAAATAAACGTGGGGTTGGGGGAGCCCCGGCAGGAACTTTCATTTTGACTTCACTATCGGCTCCAGAGCCCTCGAAAACCGGAAAAACGACACCCATGACGAAAAATTTGAAAATGTTTGCTGCCGACATCTTAGTTTTTCATTTTAACCTCCCTATCAGCTTCAGCACCACCATAAAAACTCTCTCTGACTTTCTCTAATATATGTAATAAAAAGTTGCAGAGTTGCAGCAGTTGGAGGGGCATAACGTTTTTTCGTTACGTGACGACTTCTCCAAGTTTACTCCTACCGCAACCTTAATTAAAGAACTTCGTTCCAGAAACCATTTGATTGATGTGTAACCCTTAGTACTAATAGTAAAACAAAAGCTGTAGTAGCTGCCAACTCACTAATACACACATTGCCAGTAATAAAAAAAGTCATGTCTACTATCGACACAGCAAACAGTACAGAAGTGTTGCCAGTGTGCTCTCTAAGAGTTAATCAGCGGAGTGGTTCAATAGTTCGCGTCAGTATTCGGCTCAGACAGTACTGTTCCGCTTCGTACCGAACAAACACAGGCACGCCGATTTTTACGCGCGAGCAGCGAGCGGGTTTAATGAGGCAAATTAGGGTAATGTCCTGAGTTCTTTTATTTTTTGTGATAATAATTATTAGTTTGTGTGTTTTAGTTAAAGTAAACTATATACTCGCACTTCGCCGGTTTTATTTGAGAGCTCTAGCAAACGTTGATATACACTTGCGTGCAAAATTAACGACCCTCCCCGTTCTCTTCGATTGGAAATAAGATAATTCAACGAGTTTTATTAACAATAACCTAATACATTTTCTACTAAAACTTTATTGCAAGTATGTCGATTGCGTTATTGAAAGCGTTATCTAAATTGATTCAATAATTTGCGAAAAAATCGCGAACATACAAACATGAGGGTCGAATAAAATACCTACTTTTTCTAGGTCAATAAACAAAATTAAGCTTTAGTCAACTTCACTGATTAAAATAGTCACGCAGTTTTGTATAATGGTAATAAGGACATCAGCTGAAGAATAGAGTCGATCTAGTCGATATTGGTTTATCAAAGTATACTCAAACGCAAACAGAAGAACAGCCAAGATGCTCCACGGACACTCTTTTAAATTAAAATGTTATGGTTACATAATTAATGTTGAAAGTATGCATGTGACGATGCAGAACATTAAAAGCATTTAGAAAGAAGATAAAAAAAAACAATTTAAATATTAAATTAAATTAAAACAAGGCGTGGCAGCCTACTGATGGCGCCCGATAATGAACATAACGCATGGATTGATGATGATTCAGGTCAACCATCATATAGGGTATGTGTAAATAATCTTTATCTTACCTACCTACACACAACATAAAATAATTAAAATATTCAGTAACATTTTTAGTTTTTGTCTCTCAAATAAAGTGCATGGGGTGGGCCAACTTTTTGCACGCAAGTGTATTTACTTTTATTCCAACGTAAGGCAACCCTTTCAAGTTTCATTTTTTTGGTTGAAAGCTTTTTAATTTTATTTCCATGAACTCTTTTTTACTTTCCCAAAAATAATTCTGTAGGTAAAATAGTTAAGTTTTAAAGCATTATCAGTGTAGGACCTACTTGTACAGTGTCACAGTGTAGGATCTGTGACAGCAGTTCGGCGACAGTTTGAAAGTGATAAGGGTACCATGTATCGCTGAGACCGATCTACATTTTATGAAACTAATATATATAATAATATCAGTCGTAATATAAATTCATTACGACTGATATTATTATATATATTAACTAGATTTTCCTGCGCATTTGCTTAAATGTTCTTCTTTATCAGAGCTATATTTCTGCTAAATTTGGTCTAAATTGGTTGGGCAGTTTAGCAGTAAATAGACAAACTAATTTCGTACATAAATTACCTGTGTGGATAGCCGTGAAATGTTTTATAGACAGTTGTAAGTATCCCTGTGGATTTAAACTAGCCGTAACACAAGGCTACAGGTCAAAGCGGAGGCTGGCACGTGCATGTATTTCAAGAATTAGCATAAAACACAGATAATGGAAAGTCTTGCGCAGACTTATCTGCGCAAAACTTTCCATTGTCGTTATGCTACTCTTAAGTAGCGTTACGAAATGGGACCTATTCACAACCATTAGACAGGTTTCCGAATTGAAAATGACACATTTTCGGTTACCTGATTTGCCTAGTTCCCGACAGCGAATATCTGTCGGAAGAATAGCGATCGTCTATTTGGTTTAGGGCTGATTTTTCCATCGCTAGATAACTTTTATTCAAAGAATAAAATTGTCGTTTGACATTTTTTGTATGAAATAACTGTCAAAATTTCAAAATTATTCCTCGCTTATTGTTATCAGATGATTGAAAAATCAGCCCTTAAGCTGTCAAAATTTTCGGGTTTCGTATTTGTGAACAGCGTGTAGAGGACTGCTTCGAGCTGCTTCCTTATCATTGATTGATGTTTGATTCGGCACGGAAACGTATCGAATGTTTGTACATAGCTATGCAGATGGAGATCGAGCGTTCGGATACCCCAACGTCCGATAGTAGACTGCTATAGGTTAATGATTAAGAGCATTATTGTTGCACCTGTCACGTAAGGGGTAAGCTGTGTCCAGCAGTGGACGTCTTTCAGATGAATAAAAGAAAGAAGGAAAGAAAAAGTATCTATTGGGACTCGCATAGAAAGATCACAAACTAAACTGAATCAATAGCTTCTGCCCGCGACTTCATCCGCGTGAAATTTCTTGTAGCCCCGACCCACCCCGTTGCATCGCACCTATTACTGTTTGTTTGTTTGAACGCGGTAATCTGTGGAAGGCCTTCTCGAGGAAGGCTATAGGCTACTATCACGGTGGGACCCTTACGAGCCGAGCAAAAAGAAAAACTCAGAGAGAACGTTTAGAGAAAACGAAGCAATACCGCGAGCAGGCGATGCGATGCGATAGATACATAAATTAATTTGGTTATAGCACAGAAATGTCCACTAATGAAAAGTCTACGACGTCGGGGACAGAGCGTTGCGCCTCAAGTGGAGTTAGGCAGGACATCTAGCTAGACGAAGAGATGGCCGATGGGGTAAAGCTGTGACCGAATGAATGGTGGCCAGGATTCGGCCAAAGAAACCAGGGGGTGTACCACCACTACGAAGTGCAAAGTGCGAAAGATCGGATCGGACCGACACTTGGCCGAACCGAATATTGAAAAATGTGAAAAAAAGTTCGGATCGGTTCAGTTGGGTCGGGACCATAGTCAATATTCGAAAGAATGTAGGAGTGTAGGATCGGGACCGACCGAACCAAATAGTAACTTCGTAGCAGGAAACGGCCGAACATTCAGCCGATACCACTTCGGAGTAGACCCCCAGGGCCGTCCAAAAGCGCGCTGGGTTGACGATGTCGTCATCGATATCGTCTTCACTGTTCTGTGCGTCTCTCATCTAGATGAGAGACGCACAGAACAGTGAAGTATGGCAGAAGAAAGGGGAGCCCCTATACCCAGTAGTGGGTGATTGAGCTGAAATGATGACGGTGATGAGCACAGAAATATCGATGTTATGACATCGTCACGTGAGTACATTGAACCCGAACGAAGCAGGAGCGGGTCACTAGTAAATAAAAAAATAAACAAAACACTGAGTAAACGTAAATGAATACGTCAGAAAATTATCTGTAAGCAGGCATAGCCGATCGTTTTCAGTAGGTATATTATGTAGGGTAATCTAAAAGGGTTTTCACATGGTCGCTACATTGAGCGCGGGTTCCCCTAAGCAGTGTATGTAAAAACATATGGGTTTTATTCTGTATTGTGTGTTGTTGTGTCCCTAAAGTTGTTAACGGTATTGCTTTCAAGATATTTTAGGAAGTTAACCGTAGATAACGAGTTTCTTTAAAGCTTTTTATCGTAATTTAAGGGGATGGTAATTTGTTTGAAAGAAGTTGTTAACGATAAAATGGAGTGATTTCTACGTAATAACAATGGCATTTTCCATTTAAAAAAAACGTACCTATTGAAATTTGTGTTAGCCTCGAGCCTGTAAGTTTTAACCGAAATAACGACTAGGTAAACTAATTGTTATAAATTGTCTGTAGGATGTAAAACACGCGCAGGAGCAGTATTAGGACCTAGTTAAATTTAGGTCCTAAATAAATAAATGACTAAAGTCTAGATTCGAGTTTTTGGCGCCAGTACCTTATTGTTCTCTAGTCTGTTTGCGACAACTTTGTCGCAAACAAGTCGAAATTTTAGTTGCATACCTACTATATATAAATATACAGCCTATATTTTGGACGGATCAAAAAGTCATTAGTATACACGTTAAATAAAATTTTACACCCACAAACTTTAAACACAACAAAATTATTCGAACACCAAAAAATATGCACACCAAAAAACCTACTGAAGCCATAAAAATATTCATAACGAAAATGTGAATAAAAAATCTAAATGTCCAACTACCCGCGACACGCTCACGTATAACAACGTTGTTTTACGCTCTAAAGCCACTCAAACATGTTTAAAATGGCTGCCCACATTGAACATACCCGTAGAATATTGGAAACAAAGCCATTTCAATAGTTTTCCGCATTGTTCGACCACCAATTTGGACAAACGTATCTTTCAATTCATTGGTTAGGTTATCAACTGAATTATTGTTTCGTTTGATGGATGTTTTAGCTAATAAACATGGTTTAATTTGAAATAAGCGATGCATTTGACGGTTTAATATAAGTGCTTAAAACATCAACAACCTGATACAAACATATTGCTTTTCAACCTACATTAACTCATCTAGAATTAATGATTAAGGGGATGTTTTAAGATAACCCGCGAAATTCAAATTTATTGTAGCTAAGTAATAATAACCGCACAGCTCGATCTTTTAGGTTAAGCTGCGCTTGCCGCAGTAGGTCCGTGAATATCTTTACATACCAAAACCCCTCCGTGTCTCGGAAAGCACGTAAACCTTTGGTCACGGCTGTCATTCGTGCATCTTTGACAGTCGTTGCGGGTCGTCAGAAGCCCGAAAGTCTGACAACCAGTCTTACAAGGGGTTTCATATTACACAGTAACTGGGTTGTGGAGGTCAGACAGGCAGTTGCTCCATGTAACTGGTACTCAGCTGTATCCGGTTAGACTGAAAGCCGACCCCAACATAGTTGGGAAAAGGCTAGGTAGATGAGCAACATGCAATGACGACAAAGGCAACTGCAAGTGTTGCTGCCGCGTCAGCGGGATTGTCCGAAAGGGTTACCGCTACCCCGGAACATAAAGGGCGAAGGAAGGAACATGGGTGGGTTTTCGTCAGTAAGAGTCTGACACTCCCTTCCGCTCCACCCAGAGCGGGAGGGGTCATTTGATGATTACCCACCAGAAAAAAAAAAAAAAGTGTCGCTGCCGCCGACAAGGTGTCGGTTGCCGTCGAGACGCGTCGACGCTTGCCGTTGCCTCTGTCGTCGATGCGCGTCGCTCGTGTGTATGCACATTTACGTTTTCTGCAATGTACAGGTCACTGTCAGGTTGTATGTTAATTAAAATATGATTCGCGACCGTAACAAACATGACTTTAAGAGTTATAATCATCAGAATCAGCAAATACAACTTCTTGAGTTAGAATTGGCCTCAAATGTCATGATTTCATGAAATACCTAGTCATTCAATAAGGTGATAAATGGAAAAAGGTGGTCGAAGTTGCAGGAAACACCTGGATGAGAGACGCATAGAACAGGGAAGTATGGCAGAAGAAAGGAGACGCCTATACCCAGCAGTTGGTGATTCCAGGCTAAAATGATGATGATGAAGGTGATGTGAACTTAGAGATTTGTATTGATGATTTTTATAATCAAAATTTTACATACAGGTTCAAATTAAGTTAGCTAGCGAAACTCCGCAGCCGCGATGTGTTAAAACAGAACAAAATAAAATATATATGATGTTTTTTTTTTGTTGGAGTCTCTTGTAGTGATACGTATGAGTGCAATACGGCCGCAGAGTTTCGCTAGCTAAATTAATTGGACCTTGTATAGAATGTGGCCACAGGAACTCCTCAAATAAACATGAAAGCTCCGTCGGGTTTGATCCCGTTGCATTTGTCTTCACAAGCCCTAGATTGAGGCCAGAGTCAGATGACGAGCAGGAAGATGGTCATAGAAACTCCTCTAGTAAACAAGATAGCTTGTCGAGGTCCTGGATTCGATTCCCGGACCGGACAAAGTGTGGTTGGGTTTTTCCATCAGTAATTTCTCTGGATAGCCCGATTGAAGGTAATAGACTCGTCACCACATGGGACTTAGATACAACTGGCTAAATGTTCCTATACTATAAATACTCCTCTGCATATCCCTTTGAGAAACCAGGCATGATGTTATGTATTGTTTCTACTTTCTTTTTAACCCTACTTTTCAGCTATCTTAAAAAAAAGAGGTTTAGTATTTACACAAAAGTATTTTTTTTATACCCGTAGCACTACTTTTGACTGATAAATAGCAGGAAAAACGAGTTATTCCGGTCGGATCCCCTGAACTGAACTTACTTTAGCTAATATTAAAATATAACCTTATGGCCGTCCACTGTCTCTTAAGATACAGGTATACCCTAGTTTAAGAGACAGGGTAACGTTAATTGTCAACAGATGTACCATCAACATGTTCCACCATATACTGTAGTAACACACTTTGTATACCTTGCTAGTGTTTATGTTCTTTTTTATGCGTCATGTTTGCCGCAAATAAACGTATTTTCTTTCTTTCTTTCTTTTCTTTCTTTCTAGTTACTAGTATAAGTTTTCTTTTATCTCGCCATCTGTACCTTTTTGATCAATAAACCATTATTATTATTATTATTGATCCCTTGCTGGTTGTTATTACGTTTTAATTCTAATCCACTATAACACGTGGAGTGTTTTCCAGCTTATCAATACCTCTACGACATAAAACCTACAATCCAACATAAAAACCCTTTCAGACAGTTTTGCCATACCGAAACAATGTCCCATATCTATCTCACAGTTAACTAGACATACATATTTGAATAGTATCCGTAGTGCTACGATAACTTGGACTAACGCTCCGTTAGAGGTCCGTCCATTAACTATTCAGTGGCTTTAAATAGAATCGAAAACGTGCCAAGTCGGCCGTAACCTCGCCATGTCGAGGCGCGCGATGCGAGACGTCATTTTATATTAATGCTGGAGCCGTATTGTGGTGGAGGTGTGAAGGTAGACTTGAGGAAGGAATGAGATGGTTGCGATAATTTCGCCGTGAAAACTCCGGTGAAGTGAGCTTGTCACACTTCGCTTGTGAGCTCAGGCTAGGCGGAGCGACGATCTTCGCAGGATGGCTGGTAGCAGCTAGATGAGAGTTGCCGAAAATCGAGTTGAATGGCGTGCAATAGGAGAGGTCTATGTCCAGCAGTGGACTGCTATAGGCTGATGATGATGAGCTTAACATGAGCTGTCATTCCACCTGATGGATTGACATTATTGACAGATCACTTCAAACTCACTTCACCTTACTGGTCGGGATGGGATGAGATTTTTACAGAATAGATCGGCTGTACCTAGTTGATTGTAAGGTGAAACAGTGGCACCATCGCCAACGCCGGTCAATTTTGTAAAAATCTCACCGTAACTTAGGTGAGGTGAACAGTCATTCTACTTAATGATAGAGATTGACACTATTCACAAAAAATCAAAAGAAAAAAGAACAAAAGACATTTATTCAAATTAGGCTGAGAATCAGCACTTTTCGAACGTCAAAATTACAAAAGACAGTCCCCCGAAACGCCCGCCCTTCACCACTCACACACAACAGCTCGCATACCTTACTTCACCTAAGTTTTACATTACAGAATAGATCGGCCGGTTAGTTAGCGTTCTGTTAGTATGTCTAAACTAATATTATAAAGACAAAAGATCAGATTTTTTATTTTTTGCTTTCATGCTTAAACGGCTGAACGGATTTGGATGAAATTTGGCACATGAATAAACCATGACCTGGATTAGGAAATACAATACTTTTTATCCCGATATTCCCACGGGATCGAGACTTATGCCGGTGAAACCGCCGGGCGCAACTAGTACTAAATAAACGTATTTTCTTTAAACCACAATAGTGATCGAGTCATGAAGAAGTTTTCAAATGAAACTGCCATTGACCAGGTAGACAAAGAAACAAAATTATTCCAAAAACCTTTCATGTTGAACTTGGCTATTCAAATAACTGTAATCTAATGGAACTACCAACTAACTTAGGCATTCGGATACTGTTCAATGCTAACTTGGGAATAAAGTTAAAAACTTTGAGCCTTGAAATTTTTTATAGTTGATGTTACCTAGGGGGCAATTCTTGTAATTTTAAGAACGTTCACAGTCTGATCTCAGTCTCAATCTGTCAAAAAAACCTCTAATTTACCAACATTTTGACAAGTTTTTGACATTTGTTGGTCGCCGAGATGAGACTGCGACTAGATTTTGAACGTTTTAAATTACGCGAATTGGTCTTTTGGTGTCAGGCATCGAGTAATTTTAGTTGATAGGCCCTTGTACAATGTTACAAGATATTTAGTATAATCAGCCTATAATGTTCCCACTGCTGGGACACAGGCCTCCTCTCTATAAGAGTGGACCATCATCCACCACCATGCGGGCCCAGTGCGGGTTGGTGGACGTCACACGTCTTCGAATATTTGGTTCTAAGATATGCCGGTTTCCTCACGATGTTTTCCTTCACCGTTTTGAGAGCTGTGGTGATGAAATTAAATACACAAAGTATAGGCCTGGGGGCGAACTCACGACCTACAACTCGTAATTCGGGGCCGATTCCACTAGGGCGCCACTGCTCCTCTTTCTTACAAGATATTTGATGTTTACGTATTAGTTTAAATTATCCCTCATCTAGGCAAAAGCCTCGGAGAATGGCTGTCTGTTACTTCGGTCTGAAGCTGAAGGGGAACATTTAGTGTGTTTTGTCTTGTGCGTATTTTGAAAATCTCGTGCGGGGTAATTGCGTAACACGCTTAGGGACGATTAACACCAGAACGGCAGCGGCCGGCAGCGATGCCAGAATGCACCATAATGATGTTCGTGTCGCCGCGAGCGGCCGCGGGCGGACGCACATGGCCGCGCGACTTTTTCAAGCGATACTGGTCTTTTAATTATGTAGATAAAGTTGAAAATTATTTCACACTGAAAGTGCTCGCCGCTTCGCTGCCGGCCGCTGCCATCTCGGTGTGATTTGAGCCTAACAAATGGCAATGCGACCATTGAACAACATCGATTGCGTTATTTACGTTGTGGAGCTGACGAATTTTACAAACGTTTTGAGCAATGAATTAGTAATTTCCTTTAAAATCTTCCTGATTGTGTTAAAAAGTATGTTACTCAATTGGGCGAGTGATTATTGGGTCCTTCATTAAACGTACGGCAAACGTGACCAGCCGAGTCATATTTTAGATCCTTAACTACTTATCCTTAAGAGGACGTATCCTGAAAGTGGGCAACGTCGAAAATGGCTGCCAAATATTTCGCTGTGTTG
This sequence comes from Apamea monoglypha, assembly GCA_911387795.2. Classification (NCBI taxonomy): domain Eukaryota; kingdom Metazoa; phylum Arthropoda; class Insecta; order Lepidoptera; family Noctuidae; genus Apamea; species Apamea monoglypha. Next base: position 2,234,520 of record OU426922.1, on the reverse strand, counting down.
ATTATTTTGTCAACATTACTAAATAAAATGATGATATATCATTCTGTGGTGCGCTAAAATATTGAGTTTGATTTGCAATAGCTCATGTCGTGATAAAAATATTACCTAGATAGCACCTTACTACCTAGCTAACATTTTTGAACTGACAGTATTTTTGAAACTTTTTCTGTCACTTCATTAACTCTATGATACCCTAGTAATTTCCATTAACTTTGCCTCTAATAACAGACAACAAAATCTCTCAAACAACTAAAATCTAAGCGAAATCTTCAGTGTCTATTCAAGTTCCTAATTTTTTCACATGTACATATTATATATTATTTTGAATGTTATTAATGTAAATCTTATGTTATGAATAAAACCTGGAGGCCAATTCTCGTAATTTAAAATGTTCAAAATCTAGTCGTAGTCTCATCTCGGCGACAAACAAATGTCAAAACTTGTCAAAATGTAGGGAAATTAGAGATATTTTTGACAGTTTGAGACTGAGGTCAGACTGTGAACGTTCTTAAAATTACGAGAATTGCCCCTCAAAGTTCCTAATTGTTCACAAATTAATTGTCATTTTGGTTTAACTATTTTCCTAACAGTCTCTCAACACAACGTCTTGTCAATAACTTTGGCCTAGCAAGATCTTTAATTAGTGTTTCTTTGAACATAACTGTTGATTATAACGTAATATAACATCACGCCTTGTTTCTCTTAAAGGTTAGGCAGAGGAGTACCCACCCACAGACCAACACCAAACAAGCGTAGCTTAACCGGATCGATCGACCTGTGCGACTGTTATTATTTAGCAACGGACTCTCGGTATCGCACCAAAACCGCCCAAGACGTACAGAATACCGCCCCACGTGTTGCATTATAGAGGCAGTCAAGTCGGTTAGCAATAAATTTAAAAATGTATGCGCAACATCGCACTCTTTGGTATTTTATTACGTGGAACCCAATCCAGCGGATATATGGATAAGATTTTAACCTTAAACTTCTTTCCATGTTTAAAGTTCAAAGTGAAAATAGGAAAGTGGTATAAAATAGAAAGAAAGAAAGAAAAAGTATTTATTGCGACTCGTACAGGAAGATCATAATAAAAAAACCAAATTATATAAAAAGTAACAAAAAGAAAAATGAAACAGACAGTCCTATACGAGGCCAAAAGGCTCCTACCTCAGCATGATGCTTCGACATTTAAAAATAAATGTCGCAGCGCTGGTATTCTGATAGGGCCCGGTGTGATGGCACGGGAAATTACAGTAATAAATAAATAAATATTCTATTTCATTATTTATATATATATAACTAAAATTAAGATAGAAAACATCTGCGTAGAAAAGTTAAAGTTCTTCAGTATAATGTTTATAATAACATTTTCCGAAGAATATGAAGACAAAGCATGGACAGTGTTGGATTAATTCCAGGAAAGATGCCAGTTAATTAAAAATGTTAGTCTTATGAGAGTACTTAGGATAAAGATATCTACTACCCGTACCTGTTTGCTACAGTAACCCCTATCAATATCGCCTGCGGGCTAATTGTATATCACACGCTCGCAATGGGTTTTATTTTGACAGTTCAACAGCATTCATTGCGTTATTTACGTTGTTGACCAAACACTTTTTTCGAACATATGAAGCCATAGATTATTAATATCCTTCAAACTGATTCAGACTGAGGTTGATATTGTGTTACGCTATTAGGGTGCTGGTTATTCCTGCCGGAGGCTCTATGCGGGGGTCGTGCGGTCTATGGCCCTTTACGGGGCACTGGTGTGGGCGCGTTCCTTGAGGCGGCGACCAGTCCGCCGGTTGAACGCGTCCCAAAGTGTCAGGGCCGTCCGGGTGATCCGAGGATACCGAACGGTCTCCGATGAGGCGGCGAGCCTCCTTGTCGGATTGCCGCCATAGGATCTGGAGGCAAAAGTCCTCGCCTACATATGGGAGTGGCGAGAGGAGGCAAAACGCCGGGGCGTAACTCCGCTGCCGCGAGAAATCACTGTACAGCGGACAGAGCTCCGGCGGGATCTCATGGCGACATGGAGAGTGCGATTGTCGCAACCCAGTGCTGGGCACGCCATAATTGCGGGGATAAGTTCCCTCTTTGAGGAGTGGCTGGAGAGGTGCCACGGCGCCCTCACCTTCCGCCTGACGCAGGTCCTCACCGGACACGGTTGTTTCGGGAGGTTCCTGTTCAGGATAAGGCGGGAGGTAACGCCAGGGTGGCACCACTATGTGGATCTCCCGGAGGACACGGTGGAGCATCCGGTGGAGGTCTGCCCGGCTTGGGCGGAGCACCGCCGCGTTCTCGTGGCGGCGATCGGCGGTGGCGACCTCTCACGTACGGCCCTGGTCCAGACCATGGTACAGAGCGAGAGTGCATGGGAATCCGTCACCTCCTTCTGCGAAGCAGTAATGCTCGCAAAGGAGAAGGCGGAACGCGTGAGGGAGAGGCAATCTGTGCACCCTCACGCCCCTAGTCGCCGCAGGAGACGCCCTGGACGTCGGGAGTCACCAGCCGACTCCCGGCTACCGTAGGCGCGGGCTTGCGGGCGGCGAGCAATGAACAGCTCGTCACCAGGCAAGGACCAGGCCCGGTTCGATGCCGCGTTGTGTTCCATGCGCGCCTCAAAGAGATGTCAGCACGAACTGACGGGGTCCGCTAGAGCCGATGCCTGCCAGGGCCGCGGGTTGTTCGAAAGAGATACCGTGGCCCCTGGCATAGGCAACTGAAGGAACACCGGGTGGGTTTTAGTCAGTAAAAGTCTGACACGCCCTCCCACCCAGATAAAAAAAGGGTGCTGGTTATAAATAAACCATTTTACTTGTAAATGAAACGATATAAAACAAAGTAAATACAGATATTTTAAAATTAAACAGATAATATTTCTGTCGTTTTATGCACTTCCACATTCAACCAAAATGGAGTATCAAAGAGATCCTGACCCTTCTCGTTATTAATTCGATTTCGCGTACCTAAGGTATCCGGATTCGGATATTATATTCCCGGAACCGACATCCAGCTTTGAAAGCTTTGAACGTATAAAGAGACCGCTTTGTGCCTTCCGACAACTTTAACAAAACCGTCACGGATTCTATTATCATGTAACTTATGTACCTAATACTATTATGAATTTAATCCTCATACGCAATTTAGATGTTTAAACTGATGTGGGTCTGGCATGTAGGTATGACGTAATTAGGAATATCTACGTTAGAATATTTGGCTTGTGGCAACTTTGGATCGATCGTTGAGGCTAACTTGTTTGCCTCAACAATCCCCCTTGTTGGCCTTGCGCTTCCCGAGGTCGAATCTTGAGTTCTGCAAACGAAGACAAACGTCTTAATGTCTGACAAGCGGTCTTACTTTAGACCCTACATGAGAAGCTTAGGCCTTTGAGGGGATCGACATTAAGTCAAGAATACTCGTTTTGATTTGATCTGATTTATTATTTGTTCCAAATTCTTCTTCTTCCCCGCAATCAGTGAGATAAAAGACGCCTAAGGGATTATAACAATAATATCAAAAGTTATCGAAACTTTCTTGTGTAATAATAGTATCATTTCGTGGTCGATAAATAATAATCTATTCGACGGGAGAGATCATTAAGGCTGTCTGATGATCACTCATTGTAACGGCCAACACGGAAAATCTAATAAAGGTCAATCGCTAATTTCTTCTAATAAGAAATTGGATGGACTAGGAGTGAATAATGTGAGAAGAGTTTGTCGAATAACATAATTATTCAATTTGTGTTAAGAAACAGTGAAATTCAATTCTGTGCATAATATAAATGCAATTAGGTATTTTAATAGGTACATTTTGGAATAATAGAGCACTCTAGAATTACAACTAAAATGAAGTGGCTCTTTGCAAATGAGCTTAAAGCTAGTAAGTGCGTTTAAGTATTCAAATCCGGGAGCCAAAAGACCACGAAATTCAACCATCAAACGCTTACCATGTAACTTCAAGTTCACTTCACTGCCAACACATGTTAATGATAAATTCCGAACTTAGTAAGTTAACGAGAACTGGTACTGCGGTGGTAAGCGCATACCTATCACGTTGAGCGAGAATTAATTACTCACAACGTGTTTACATGTTACTGACGAGTAGTGACGAGAGTAAGCATGTGTGACAGGAACCTGGTTGAAATTGTACGGTAAGTTGAAGAAAATATCCGGTTCCCGCAGATATTAAGAAACATAATAAAGCTTCCATGTATTCCCAGCGCAAAATGCTTTTTCCTGTTTTTTTTTCTTCGTCCTCGTTTCAAACGGAACTTGTGTGTTATTTTTTTTGCATACAATTTTTCCTTTGTTTTAATTTTGAGGAAAGTGGAGGCTTGTGTCTGTCTTTTACGTATTAAACATACCAGGCCAACATAAGAACTAGGAGACAATGCGACGAGTCCCACTCGTTAAAGTTCTTTGCGCAACCTAAATCCTATTCTGTGTATGTGTGTGTGACGGAAAAAAATACCAGGGGAACATGAAGCGACGTAGTTCTGCGATAAAAAACCGCTCTATTCGGAGTTCTCGACCCGTAAATCGTTGCTAGCGTCCCCTTTTCTTCTAATACGCGGTTGGTTTGCGATTCCGTGTTGTTGTACCGTTCAGAATGTTTGAATGAATGGGATAAAAATTGCAGTGCTGAGTTTGTGTAAAAATATATTTTAGTTACCTGTAAAATGCGGAAGAATGAATGTTGTTTGTGCTCGGAGATGCTGTAGATAAATGTGTTTGCAATTGTTTTGCAATTCGTTCGTTTCTCTCGGCAGTATTATTTTTACAGAGCATATCGTGCTGTGGCATTTTTTTTAAACTGATAGTCCAACCTGACCCTTTGTACCAACTTTGTTTTTTTGCAACTAATAATGCTGCTAACAGGTTTGACAAAATCAAAAGGCCAATAATTCATTAAATACATTTATTTATCGCCATTAAGAACGTGACACCCAATGACAATGATAATATGTTACATATATTTATATAATGCAATATTAAACTAACAAACAAATGTATCACAGAATATTTTGATAGTGTTCAAAATTGACCAATATTTATACAACGTGGACGATCACTAATAAAATGAAATTACAAAGTCACGTGAAAATTAAATTACAAATATATTTTATTTTAAATAAATTGGGAGATTAATTAAGTTAAAAGAACACAGCTGCAGCAGTACCTATTACAATTCATTTAAAATGAGTTACAATGTTTTATAAAGTTCATTTTTATAAAAACTACTCCTACAAAAGCTAAAGTTTTTGATAGAAACGAAACGTGCGCACTGAAAAAAATTTATAAAAGTTAGCATATTATAATTAACATTTTCTTTCAAATGAAATGGCAGAGCAACCAACATTTCGTTTAATTAAAAACGTACTAATGAGCTTAGCATTATTAATTAAATATGAACACAGTGAAAACCTCTCCCATTTACTTAAAACAAATAATAAAAAGAGTCGTCAATTGATTTTCATAGATTTATTAAATTTAGACATTTTTAACTACCTAGCTGTCATTAATTTTATATACAATTTACACAATAATAACTTTATTATTTATAATATTTTGGCACGACGAGTGACAGAAGAATTCTTTGCATTAAAATGTTTCAAACAGCTGAAAGCGTTCCTCCTTTGCATTTCTTGGGGACAATGTAATATCGCGATGTTATTAGCAAGGAAAACTCCGTGAATAAACTTTGAAACTACTACATTTCATAGTTCACGTTGTTTTTATAACATTGCGAGAACAAATTCTTTGAAGAAATAGAAGTTTCATGTTTTCATAACAAAAGAATATGAATTGTACCCACTGAGATGGTAAGCCTTGATCAAGTTAATTGTGTAAGTTAGGTACCATCGAAATATCTGAATCATTGTGTGGTTCTTTCCTCAAAAGACCATTTCAGACATCAATCTACATGGACTTCACATGATCTAACCAAGATTATGTCTGGACTTTAAAAGAATACTGTGACCTCTGAGTTTGTTTCTGCCTTTCTTCTCAGGGTGGTTAGGAAAAGTCGATCTCATCTAGCTTATTTATTTTTTTGTAATATGACGTGTAAAAGTGATTCCGATATCTTATTTACAGAATGAATAATTTTATTTCATTTTTGACCCACTCAGCCGATTTTTGACCCACTTAGCCGATTTTTGACCCACTTAGCCGATTTTTGACCCACTTAGCCGATTTTTTCGATTAAAATCGACAAAACATTGAAGTTTTTCTTGTTGTACATCGATGATAAGATCTGTTGATTATCCTAACCTATTGGGTACACCTACGCCATCGAAAAGTCGAACGACGTTGATAATGTCGATCGTGTGGATGTAATATCACACACAATCCGAAGGATCGTGAAAAACATATCTGGTAGACAATGTGTCGACACTCCGAGCCCGTCATTTGGAACCATTGTACTTACTCTCGTCTCTGTCGACCTTGTTACGAACGTGCGAATTCGGATTCGGCGATAGAAATCAAATTTATGCCTTCATTAGTACCCTTATTATATAAGGTCGTAAGATTTTTTACTAGAGCATAGGAACTGGATTGCTTCATGTGAGTGCTGAGGAGTATTGATGAGCCTTGATGAGAAAATCTGGAGTCTCAAGTATTGAGAAAATCTTTCTGCGAAAAAGTTTATTAGTAATTTTTTTTTTATTTGGAGTTCTGGAAAGACGAGATATAGGTAGTTAGTATTGAGGCAATTTTGTCAACTAAATTAAAGTAGTATGAAACCGATTTTAAGGTTAATTTGTGGTAATTAAATATTATAATTTAAGCAGTAGGTAAATACTCATGTAACAGACCTTCTGCGAATTTTATTCTCAATTGAAACGAGAAAAAAAATAAACACCATTTCAGCAAGTTGCTATACAATACAATTTTGAAAAGCTATACGAACAAAACTTTACTTTATTTTGTTTTATTTTTATTTTCTTCTCTCTAGAATCTCTAATACAAGGAAAGCATAACATGAAATCTGCTCCGATGTAACACGTAGTGACGTCACACACACCCGTTCCGCGCCCCGTCAGTCGTTTTTAAATCACATTACGTTCGGGATTGTTCGGTTTCATGAATTTTGATGACGTCACTACGATTTTACGCGGGAATCTGCGTTTTTGCAACTGTGCGGTGAAAAATATTAAAATTAGATTTTTTGGGAATAAAATTAGACACGGTGTGTTTTGGGTTTTAGTATTTTAACACCCGTTAACCCGTTTTGCGCAGTTTTTATTTAAAATACAGTACTCGTATAATCTTTTTGTTTCGATTTTAGGTGCTTTTTAAAATCTTTAACGTCTAAAAGCAAATTAATGAAAACTGTTTTTACCCCTCGCGCATTAAGTCTGTTCAGCTGTCAAAAACATTTTAAAATGCCAAGACTAGAATTTGAGTGATTTACTATTAACAAATACCTAGAATTTGGCACCAAAGTAAATACAATACTATATACAATAGAAGAATTTTAGGAACGTCAGGACATGGAAAAATACAGAAGAAAAACAATGCGTCTTTTTATTATCTACATTAAGGTAACTTACTCTTAACTGTTCTCCTGGTACAGACGCCAGCAGGTCAAGCTACCCGAAACTGTCAAATTTTCCCAATCAACCTTGAACTTTAATGCTTTAGAGATAAAGTTGAAAATCTATCAAAGAAATTTGACAGATTGTAGTAGCTTGATGTGCTGGCGTCTGTACATAGGTAGCCAACTGCAGAAGAAATGTTCCTTTTGATTTGAAAGAAATGAATGGACTATTTTGCAATATGAAGACTTCGAAACGTCAATGTAATGTCACTACTTACTCGTACATACCTATTCTGCTCTATATAATTTCTACCGTGACGATATTATCTTGGACGTCCACGTCCACGTCACGGTATCACGATCACAGTAAAATGTATGGAATATATGCTTTGACGATACACGTCCACGATAGCGTGTACATATTTCTATATTATGGACGTAGACGTCCACGATACGACGAAATTATGTCACAACACAATTCACAGCCAAATACCAACCAAAAACAAGACGCATTTTTTTCTAAAACGCTTTTATTCGACACAAGTGTCATTTTCCAGCCAGTTGTAAAGCATTTGTCAAAAAAACGTATGAAACAATATTTGAGTTATTCGAAATCTGAACGCAGTTAAGCTGCCTGCGCCATTACTCATTGGAATATGACTTTTGTGTGAAAAAGGTATCATGTGATGGAGTACACAGATGTTATTGGAACTTTTTGGTAGTTTATTCGATATTGTAAGTTTCTCATACCTATTGGTTATTAGAAAGGTATCAAGAAGGTATCATACATATAAATCCAATTCTGCATTGACTACCTAACATCAGGATTGGCAACAAAAAAACAGTGTTGCACTTATAAACTAGCACAAGATTATTAAATTGTTTCATACATGGTAATTCATAGACAAAAATAAAATGACACAACGGCAACGAAAAACCTAGAACAATATGAAAATACAAAAAAAGTAATAAATTCGTTGCATAAAACTAAACAACGTACAAATAACTTATTTAACATTTGTATTCTAACAACAATTTGACAGCGTTGTGTTGACAGTTCAACAAGATGGCGGCGCCGCGGCGGTACAAAAATACAAAATATGGAATATCACAGGGAATTATTAAAAAAGGATTTTAATACATTTTGTTTTATGACAATGAAACACTAGTCATAGATAATACCTACCCACATGATACAACAAACATGTTTTTGGAAAAACACAAGCAATTTAGAACTGCTTGTGTTGAAATTACAATTCAAATTCAAAATTCAAAAATCATTTATTCCAATCCATTTAAGATCATATGATTTACAACTGATATAAAATTAAAATTCTAATCACAATAAATACATATACTTAAAAATAATTACTAAAATAATATAAATTAAATTAAAATTATAAAAATAAATTAAAATCATAAAATAAAATAAAAAAATAAAACAATACATAACTTGTATGAATAATTTTAACACAAGCAGTTCTAAATTGTTTTTTTTTTTATTTCCTATGGTGTATATACGGTAGAATTAAATTATTTAGCGAAACTGCAGACGTGAAGGGTATCGATATCTAAACAATATATTGTTATTTAAAATAATAAAAAATTGTTGTCTTTTTAGGGGTCAACGATCGCTAGTTAGTGTTGTTATTTGAAGTATGAGTTGCAAAAATATGTTTTATCGTGTTTAGATGTCAATATCGTTCACGTCTGTGAAGATTAGACAAGATAAAACTGTTTTTTTTAAAACTGATATTTCAAGTTAATACTCTAACAGAGGTCAATAACCCTACAAACAAAATCAAATTAATTTCTTTTTTGCTTTATCATGTTTAGATATCACCCACCCACCCATACGTAATATCACCCATCACGTCGGCGGAGTTTCGCTAGCTTAATTTGACCCTGTATTTATGAGTAAGTTCCTGGAAAATATCTAACTTTGGTTAAAAAAAAATCTCTATTTCATTTCATTACAATACATAAAGCTCACAAGCTGTTTATCCATGATTAAATCTCAAGGGACTAAATGTTTGAATTTCTGTTCAACATTTTCCATTTATAATATTGTGTTTTTTGCCCTCACAGAAATTTGAAGTAGAAGGCTTTGCAACTTAACTCACGATTTACGAACTTAACGCATAAGTTAAACGTAGGTGTTTAATGCTTAACTGTCAACACAACTTGTCCCTGCCTTAGTCTGTACATTATGTACATTAACTTAATCGTATTCGCATCAGCCCCTTTCCAACATATGTAAATATTACAAATTTTTATTTTTTCTCGTGACATAAAACATCGAAATTCAGTGCTTGCTATTTATAGAATAATTGATTTTATAATATAATTTTATTTTACGACATTTTTTTAATACAATTTATCTATCACAAGTTTCGAAGCTGTGTTCTGCCGTCTTCTAGTTCTAAAATATTAATGATTCCATAACAACATAACTTTACCACATCACTTCCTTCCCTATCTACAATTTACTGAGCATTATTTTCACATTAACGCCTATCTAAAACACATCTTCAAACGATTCCTTACAGGGAAACAAACAAAAACAAACTTCTAACTCAAATCTCTGCCGTTTACTTCGAAACTTCCATACGGACCCCCATGAAAAGTCATAACACATCAAATATGAACGTGATAACAGAAAACAGCGCTTTATTGCGAGTAAAACAGTAGGCAGGCACGGTCAAAGTGCTCTAAAAGCTTATTGGGCCTGACAAAGGATTGGGCCTCGCATTCCCAGCTCCATTGCAAAGGATGTTACAGAATACGGACGCACACGGACGGTGCAAACTCACTCAAATATTAACATATATTTGCAATGCGATGTTTTACTCCATGTTGGTTCTTCGAGCCTGATACTATTTTTTAATGTGCCATGTGGTTGATATTTTATTTGGACTTTTAATTAAGATAAAAACTGAAAAAAGCCTTATTAATAAATATTACAGTAAACAAACATAACACAATACGAGACGAGTTCCAGGAAAAATTCAACTCTGTTGAGCGTTGTCTCTTCTCTGTCACTCATATCTGTCTGAGTGACAGTCTCTTTCTCAAGCTCGAGGGATATGTAGGTACATATATAGATTATACGTACCTCACGTTTGGTAAATTACATTGACATAAGGATTTATAATTTCGCCACATAGCCTCGTAGGTTTCAAACAAACTCGAGCATTTACTAAACTAATTTGAATTTGTTACACAGTTTACAATGAATATCCAGAGAAACTAGCTTTCAGGCATCGATCGAATTTGGCTAAAATATGTAGTCAGAAGCTTAAACATAATAACTATCGCAGTTAATTTGGAACTACAAGGAATTGTATTGCTCATTCATAATATTATTAAACTGAACTTGGCGACCAAAGAGATCTTTGGTCGTGTTAGAGAAGATTCTCTAACACTGAAATAGCCAAACCCTGATCGTTGCTGATCTTTACAAATAGTCATCACTCAATCTATTTTATGACGTCCGGAGATTTGGCACTTCGGACTAAATTACGTCTAGTCCTAGAGGAACCAATTTGGTCAATCGTGGCACTTACTGGCGCGCTACAGCCTACCGACGACGGCACTCGAGTGGTCTGCCTTAGTACTGGCTCGCCACATCAAAAGGTATTTAGGACCACACATCTTGACCATCAAGGAAATTAAGGTGTAGTTTACACTAAACATAACGAAGTTTCAAGACAGGCCAAAACTACCATAAAAAATGAAGAATACGCTTTTTATCACATACACTTTGCAATTTACACATACGGCAGAATACAGCTGCGTTTTACAATGTTTACACGCTAAAAGAGAGTCGCATCGCATTTGATTGTACAATGTACATACCAGGATTTCAAAAATATTGAATGGTGTAAGTAAATAAAAGATCTCAGAATGCTCCTACGATTGTTTGTGTTATGTATTTACGAGAATACAATTGATACGGAGACTCTTTGATGCTTCGTGCGTAGCATGGAGCATGAATTGATAAAAATATTTATAATTTGAGATTTTATTTATGAGAGATAAAACGTACTTACAATTTTACGGTAGCTTATTTTTGTTGCTTAGGGACGCGTTTTCTTTTCACTTGAATATTATACCGATGCTTACAGAGAAAGTAAGGATGGAAAGTTGTCAATGCTGTTCTTGTGATTTTCCCCACAAATGACAATAACTGCTATCATTTGCTGTGAGTAGTAAGTACTTGGAATAATAGTAGTTATTATGGTAGTTTTAAACTATTGCAACTTCTCGTTCCGCGTCTAATTGCGCTTTGTACGTCGCTTGGGAAGTATCAGGCGAACAGCGGAAGCTAAGAGAGTGATGATGGAAAACGGCAAAAGTAGCCGAGTAGAAAAGTAGCTTGGGTGTGTACTATTGTGAAGAAAGTGATCCGAAATGGAAACCCAAAACTTGCTTAAACTAATGTTTCTCCAATGATTTCTGTTACCCGCGTTCCCGGCTCTTACTTATTCTCATATCTCAGCATGTTTATTTTTGATTTCATCTCTCAGATCGAAATGATTAAAAAGGCAAGGCTTCTTTGTTGATTTATTGTCTCTTTAAGAAAAGTTGTCGGTTAAAGCTCGCTTCCTCGTTTCTTGGTGCAGAACTGAAAAGTTACGGAGCGTCGAAATTCAAAGGAAAGGGTCGATTGGAAAAGCTCTCAGTAAGTTTTCATATAAATTTTAAAATGTTACTGTGAGCGAGAACCTTGTCAATTAAACCCGCGTAAGCATCCAGAGTGTTTTTCCGTCTTGTCAAAGTACATTTTTGCACATCTTTTTTCCCTTTGTTATCCATTTTATCTCAATTCTTAAGTCCCGTATTAATGACACCAAAGTTACACAACATTGCTACAGCAACACAAAATTGTGTTGTGTAAAGCCTCGTAATCATGGTAAACTTTTGTTGAGCAACAGTTGATCAACATCGTTGATAAGCAACGACAAAGTTGCTGGAAACAAAATGTATACCAATATTTATTGTTAAAATGTTGCCCGAGGAAGTAGTGTTGTTGTTATATCTTTGCTCCACACTACTTCCGTGTTTATAACCTGGTTGCAAACACGTCTCCACACGTCAACAATTGTTGACAAACAGTTCCCGTATTCCCGTAATTTAAAACGTTCAAAATCTAGTCGCATTCTCATCTCGGCGACAAACAAATGTCAAAAACTTGTCAAAATGTAGAGAAATTAGACGTATTTTTGACAGATTGAGACTGAGATCAGACTGTGAACGTTCTTAAAATTACGAGAATTATCCCTCAGATGTTGTCACTCGTCAAGCGAGAACATGTCAACATACCACGATAACAATGCAACACACAGCGTGGCCTGCAACATATTGACAGTAGCTCAGTAACATTTTGATTAAACTTTTTATTTACAAATGTTTACCATGAATACGGGGCTTTACATTTGCTAACAACATCATTTTGTGTTGCTAGCCTCATGTTTCATATTCAATCTGTACCGTATGTTGCTAGCAACATTTTCCCCGCATGTTGCTGCAACAATGTTGCGCAACTTCTTCTCACGGCACTTTTAAGTAATTATTTTCTGCTTTTTCTCCCCGTGTAAACATTGTCGTGACATAAATTGTTATCTAACTATAATAAACGCTCGATACTTAAGCTGACACCCACAGCGTCGGTTAGACTTCACTCAAGGCACTGTATTTAGAAAATATATGTACTGAGATGCAGAACGCGAGTATCAGTACTGTTGCATCCAACTTGGTTGAGCTTGAACCTGTGGACAATGGTATGATAGTTAGTTAGGTACTAAATTAAAAAAGGTCTTGATGACCTTTGTTTTTAAAATAGTGACTTAATGATGACAGCGCGATAAATAAAGATGTGGTCAAGTGCCTGTCAGACTCGATCGGTACAATATTTAACGGTTCTTGTATGGGCCTCATACAAGAAACGACTTTATTGTTAACCTTTTTTTTAACCTTTAATTGTGAACTTTTTTTTAGTTTTATTAGTGTTGTTATAGCGGCCGTTTAGTAGTTTCAATAACTCTTTGAAAATTTTAAGTGTTTACCTATTACGGTTCAAAAGAGTCCGGTGGTTTCTCAGGAGCGTTGGTACCCTTTGGGTACGGAACCCTTAAAAAGGTTGACCGTCGCTTGCGGCTTGTGGTTCATCCGGGGATGACACCTCCTACACAAATCTCAATGCTCGGTATAATATTGATAGTTTCGTACGAAATTGGAGCCTACTGGGAGTAAAGGCATAGTTCCAATTTAAGGGACTAGTTTCCTAGAAAAGCGGTTCCGTTATTGTAATCGCTGTCATGAAAATCTGTCATTTACATTGGACATTATGTTAAACCCCGCTGCCCAAAGATTTAAACCGCTAGATTTGCTCTCACTGAGGTCAGTCACGCGAAAAAATATCCATACTGAGAAGAATGAGCTTACACAATTTTTCACACGTTTTCATGACAATCAAGTCAAGTCACTGGCGTCATTCTGTGTCAGAGGTGTCAAAATGAAATACAAACGCGACTATCTTTTGACGCGGCAGGGCGAATCTAACGATTTAAATCTTTGCCGCTGTCATCATTGTCATGACAGACTACGGCCGTTAAGTGCGGCCACCGTCTTCATCATCGTCTCATCATCGTCGTCATCATCACGATCATCGTTACGTTATACACTATGCAAAACTTACAATAACATTCAAAATCACAAACTATCGACTGTAACATTTCTTCGCTCATTGAGCCATAAACATTCGGGCTATTAAGTTTCCTTTGATAACAGGGAAAGCCACTCAACCAATAACAGATTTGTTATCGAGACGAAGTTATACGAGAATCATGTGCGACCATGTTAACTCATAATTGCTCCTACTCTATTGAGCAAGAAATTGCACATTGCTCGAGCTCTTTGAAATGTTGATTTTCATGCCGAATCGAAATTGGACTATTACTGTTACGAGTTGAAAAATGAAAAGTATTGTTCGTCATTTGTATTTATGAAATTGTTGGAGTGCGTATGAAATGATTGTCCAGTTTTCTATGCCCTACATGTTCGGTGCAAAAAAAATAAAAATAAATTCGATTCAAAAGATTGTATTTTTTAAATGATGAATGAAAAACACATACCTATCCTTCTAAAAGTATATTCTCGTTAATTATTTTGTCAATATCAGCACCAAATTAAACTGTATGCTCAAAATGTTAAGGATAAACAGACAAACTTCAGCAGCTCAAGTATCTCGCGAGTTCCTGAATAGTTGGGAACCTCCAACAAACTCGAGCAGACTCGAAAACTTATCGCTTTTTGAAACCCTTTGCAAAATTAGACAAATAACCCTCAAGAGAATTAAGCGGTTTTCACCAGAATCCCGAAACCGGAATGCAAGTCATCTCCGCTGTGTCTTAATTACGTTTACAAGAGTAGCAGGGTGACATAGTATGTTAATTAGTCGCTTGACGGAAACTAGTTATCATAGATACCTATACCCCAGAGGTATCAACGACAAATTAGCTTAGATGTGGTGCAAAGCAAGGTGAGTCTCATCTAATTTCGAAAGATACCTAAGCTTTGCACCGGCATCTCACAAGAAATATCTATTAAAACAGTATAAAATGTCATACTAGAAATTAGTGATTCTAACAAAACTATAGAACCCACCTGCAGCTGTAAACATAGACAAATGCGGCGACCTCGCAACTACCAGTGTCGCATTCGCGGCTCTCGTGTAGGGGGGCCAGGTTGGCTGCGTTGCCTCGCAGCGTAAGGCCATGTAGCCTTTGGACGTGGCCACCCGCAGCCGTAGGGCTCGCCAGCTCGATCGGAGGCCGAAGTCGTTGGCGGAAGAAACTTGTGTATTGTTCAACAGCCCGAGTTCTGTCTGTTGGCAATGTAAAGGATACATGTCAATAATACGTTGTACGATGTATATGTATAATACCGGTTACGATTCTTACATATCCCTCTTGCTTCGTCCAGGTTACGAGTATTATACACCTGACCCTTTTGATTTTGTGTAAGTCACCAATATGGTCAGTGGACTTGCGTTACCTTGTAGGGTGTTCTGGCGTTTACACTGTTTATAGTAATAATGTTCTAAATGGGCTGTTATCATCATCATTCAGCCGAAAGACGACCACTGCTGGACATGAACCTCCCCCTAGCATCGCCACAATAACCGGTCCCCCGAATCCAGCGGAAACCCGCACTGAAGATGTTTTTAATTTACTTACTTTTCAACCAAGTTACAAATTCTTTTCAATCCGCTCGATGCGGAAAGCACAGAACTGTTCGAAGCCCACCTTCGCACGGTTCTAAAAATATAGTTGCGCGATATCGCGCACAGGTTTCTCAACTCTCGGTGTTGAGCCGAGCACTAGGAATCCAACAGAGCATATCCCAGCGCGTCAAAAAAACACACTGTTGGATTTTCGACTCTCGGCGCAAAGCAGTGCGTTGAAAATCCAATGCGCGAAAAAAAAATCACCGCGATGATAACGCACCCGTGTGAACATGGGGTAAGTCGAAACCTTCAAAACACAGATAAAAGTGTTACCTAGTCTTCCCTGAGTGATTGTGTAAGAATATTAATAAAACGGGTTTCAATTCCTGATGTACTTACCCTATCAGGCCGTCCGTCGATGTACCACACGATGTTGGCCGGCGGCATCGCTGGCTGGGTCGTGCAGTTGAGCAGCACGTCCTCACCGAGCTGAACCGTGCCAGGTAAGCCCATTATCACTGGGTCTTCTTTTAACGTCACTGTGTAAGGAACATTTATGTTGGAATGTTACTTAAAGCACCACATTCGAGGTAAACAAAAGTTGCACAACTTTACTGCAGCAACATTGTTTCGAGTTGCGTGAAATATGTAGCTTCAAAATACTCGTAGCATTCAGACTCAGTGTAAAGGTGCATCCGCATTCAGCGGGATTGTCCGAAAGGGTTACCGCTACCCCGGGACATAAAGGGCGAAGGAAGGAACATGGGTGGGTTTTAGTCGGTAAGAGTCTGACACTCCCTTCCGCTCCACCCAGAGCGGGAGGGGTCATTTGATGATTTCCCACCAGAAAAAAAAAAGGTGCATCCGCACCGAAATTACTTTTTGTAAAGCAAAAATTTGCAACACGATTATATTAAATTATCTTTCTTTAACTTTTACTAAGATTACTAAATTTTTTTTTGTTATCCGCTGTCATCCACCAACTTACACTTGTAAACGTTGCTCCGCAAAAAGTAACTTCAGTGTGGATGCACCTTAAAATGTGTTTGCAGCAACGCAATATTAATCATTGTTTAAAAATAGTTTTGCATGAAGTATCAAAATTAAAATCTGGAAAACAAGGGAAAAAACAGTCACACAAAGAAGGACCAACTTAAAAAATAATTATAATAACATACATATCTTAGAAAGTGTAAATTAGCTAGAAAAGATACATTTATACTTAGACATTTACTTTCCTGAATAAGTTATAAAGTGCATTAAAATTTAAATTACTTACGAATATTAAAAACTCTTGGGATACGCTATTTTTTACACAATATTTTCGCTAGCCTTCTATATACCGGATAGTCGATTTTCATTTAAATAAAATAGCTTAAAGGCCGAAGAGTGACATAGGCTATTTATCCGGGACCACGAGAACAAAACCGCATGCAAAAACTAGTATTTCTATAAAAAGTCGTAAGGAAACTTACCAGCCACAGTTAAATTCTTGGTTTGCTTAACAACAGCAAACCTGGGGCCTTCAGTGGAGACCTCACAAGTGAACGACAGCTTCGTGTTATAGTTCCTTGGTAGCACCACGCTGATGGCGCAGCTGTTCAGGTTGCAGGTGCCCTTGGACACGCCCCCCGCTGTGGAGTTGAAGGTCCTCGTGGGGGGCTGAGAAAGAAGGTTTATATTAGACACTAGCAACACGCTCTACTTGGTACGGTTTATGACATGACCAAACATCATTGTAAATATTAACCTTCCCTTCCACAATAAATTCTCTAAAATATGGTGAAAACTGCATCAAAATCCGTTGCGTAGTTTCAAAGACCAATGCGATCACACAGGCAGACATGAAAAGCGACTTTAAAATATGATGTATAGATGTACGAGTAGCCATAGATAACAGAACAACAACAACACACCCAGACCAAGCAGAAGTGCCCGTCCCACATTTCTCCAGTTATGTTTAATTCCCATGTCCCATTCCATGGGGAAGAGCTGCCATCAGCCGCACACAAGTCTATGCTACGGGCGTCTACTGAAAAATCCTGATGTAAAATCCCTATAACACTGCCCAACCTGGGAATCGAGGCTATAAAGAGTTGTTGTGAGATCCCCGTAGAGGTTTCGTTAATAATCAAAACAATTCAAAGCCTAAGAAAATAATAATTCGACTATAATGGTCCCACTACTGGCACAGGCCTCCTCTCTGTGAGAGGTAGTCGGCCCGGACCTGTGAGGGTTGGTAGATGTCACGTCTTAGAATTTTTGGTTCTAGGACATGCCGGTTTCCTCACAATGTTTTCCTTCACCGTTTTGAGGCGCAAAAATAATACATAGAGCTAAATAAATTCAAACATGTTTACGAAATCTACGTTGGTACACAATTATTGTATTTTCAGACCTGAAAAGATACTCTAAAACCGACTGATAATCCTATTCCATTCAATGTTATTTATTTTCCGAACCACAACAATCCAGTTTTGCTCTGATCCCCCTAAAATGTAACTAAAGGCTTGTAAAAATAATTTTAGGTACCAGGGCACCACAAATACATGGAGAGATTTACTAACAATTTCTCCCCTCTAACGTTATTATTATCACCATGTAACGAATACAGTCGATATCAAAAGTAGTCGATAAATCTTGCGAACGCTGGTGTGTTTGTTGTATGTAATTGAATGTAATATGTGTACCTATGTATTAATGTTATATCATGTAAATGTTAATAGATTAGCTTCGGGCTGTTATTAGGAATATCCCAAAACCCGATAATAGACCGCACTTACAAACATAAACATTATACGTAGCTTATTATTTTGCAATAGCAATAACAAAGATTATATGAAACCAGGGGGCCTACTCTCGTCCGTCATCCAACATGTGGGCCAGTCCGAAAGTTGTTCGAAACTTCGGAGTGAGACTTCACAACAATCAACTCTTTTGAACGCGTAAAACACACCGGGAGTAGGTACACAACTGTCAAATCGTGGTGTAATTCATTCTTAGGTCCGTAGAGGCTCTACACGGTACGTAATTTTGGTCGAAATTACGGTCATTACCAACTCTGTATTACTTACGGACATGAGATTAGTCCGAGGCCTGAACTAAGAATGAATGACAACACGATTTGTCAGTTGTCCCTAATCCCGATGTGTTTTACCCGTCCAATTTTTCACTGTTTTGACGGGCTACTACTCTTAAACGGGCCCGTATTTTCGTTGATAAGTAAGGAGTAATATCGCCCGTAAATTAGACCGAAACTACGGACATTGTGATTTGAGATCTCTAGGACAGGCAGAATATAGCGAATGAATGACAATCTTGATGTTACTTAAAAGCAGCCCCTGTTGCTAGGGGTAAGTCCAACGTTCCCCTTTAATATTCTGAATTACCAACGTAATAAAAATATCATTATTCAAGAACGGTTACTACGGTCGGCGACAAAAATCGTGACACAAAGTTAAAAAAAAAATCTTTGCACTAAAAGTTACTGATCTATTATCAAAATCATGAATTTGATTAGGTACTTCGTACTTTACTAGCCACAGACGCCAGCACAACAAGTCACTACGATCTGTCAAATTTATTTAATAAATTTTCAACTTTATCTCTAAAGCATTAGGTTCTAGTTTGATTGAGAAAATTTGACAGTTTCGGGTAGCTTAATGTGCTGGCGTCTGTACTATAAGAAATCAATCAATCCATATGATTTCTTTACGTTTATTCCAAGCGTACGTCTTTACATCATTCCCGCAATATTGTCACTATTTTCTTTAAAAAAAACCTAATACAAATATTTGACAGCTCATTCTAAACTCGCTTGACTGTTCGAATGCCACCAGAGTTATTTTATTGCCAGCCTGCAATACATAAGGTCGACTTTAGCAGACAACCTTTAAACGACACTCTTTAAATTGTCAAATTGAATAAAGCCATTGATTGCTGTACAATGTTATATAAAACCCCCCATGCGGCAACCTGTTAAAATCTCCTGAGGATGCCTCGTGTAGGGGCAGGACACGTGTCGAATTTAGGTTTGGTTTACATCATAATAACCGCTTCTCCTGCATATGTATAAATTTTAGGGGCAGTGCTGCGTACCGTATCCGACCAGGTTCAAGTTATTGCGGAATTAAAACTAAATATTTTGACATAACACTACGAGTATACTGTCATGGATTTCCGCAAAGTAATGCCTGAATCCATAACTTGCATTAATTGCTAATTGTATATTTTTTACGTAAGTACTTAAGTGTCCACACAATGGCAGCCTGAAGATGGATGACGCCGCTAAGGCCGGCCCAGAAAGAAATGGCGAGATGACCTGTGGGCTTACCACCAACTCTTATAGCAGAGCAGAAGTTGAACTGCACTGCTTTTTTGTACTTAATCATAGAACAAAAAAGCAGTGCAGTTCAACTTCTGCCCTGCTATAAGAGCTGGTGGTAAGGGCTTACCACCAGGACGCGTACCGCGTGGGCTGGTTCGAGGTGGTACGGGAAAACAGTTGAACCGGAAGGCCATTGCCCAGTAGTGAGATAGTATAGGCTAAAAAAAAAAAAGAAGTACTGAGTTGTTTTGAGCGATTTTCCTTGCTGACTGTACTAATTTTTTCTCGAAGGTTGAGTACCTTCTTACCAAGAGTACATTATACCCCATTAGAGTAATATTCAAGGGTTGCTAATACAATTTATTTTCAAAGCACTTTCAGCTACTTAAAGGTTACACGTATTGCTACTTTTTGTTGTTTTATTTTGTTTTTGCTAATGGACTTTTCATTTTAATGGATAGGCTCACGTGGGACCGCCGTCTCGCCTGGGGCGTTACTCACTAGGATAAAGCATGTAACGCGGTCAAGTGCTATCTCTAAATGACAGCGTGCAGTAAAATAAGGTCCTCTACTCGTCCAAGAGTCATCATATGCCTAGCCTTTTCTCAACTATACTGGGGTCGGCTTCCGGATGCAGCTGAATACCAGTATTTTACATGAAGCGACTGCCCATCTGACCTCTACAACCCAATTGCTGGGTGATACGTTACCCTTTGGTAAGACTGGTTGTTAGACTTTCGGCCTTCTGACGACCCGTAACGACTGTCAAAGATCCACGAATGACTGCCGGGACCAACGTCTTAACGTGCTTTCCGAGACATGGGGAGTTCTTGGTATGTGAAGATTGTCACCCATCCACGGACCAACCGCGGCAAGCGTAGCTTAACCTGATCGATCGACCCGTGCAACATAATCAGCCTATAACACAGGCCTCATCTCTGTGGGAGGGAGTGGGCCTTAATCCACCACGTGGGCCCAGTGCGGGTTGGTAGATGTCATGTCTTCGAATTTTTGGTTCTGGGACATGCCGGTTTCCTCACGATGTTTTCCTTTACCGTTTAGAGAGCAGCGGTGACGAAATAATTTACACAAAGTAAAGCGCCTGTCTGGGTTCGAACCTACGACCTACAACTTGCGGCTGTTACCACTGGGCCACCTGCTCTGACCCGTGCGGCTGTTATTAAATAGCCTCTACCCGTCCGTTAGTATGGTACATATTATTGTCCGTTTATTGATTATAAAACTTGTGCACTATACACATATATACTTAATACCTCCCGCACCAAAGGCTGGTCTCTCCTGACGTTGGTCACCATGGCCGAAATTCGGTTTGGAGCACTTTATTTGCTTTAGAGAAAGTTCGACGGTGCGTGCCTTGCGTGTGTTGCGGCCCGTGCGGACCAGTGGACGTTCACCTTTATAAAGCGTGGTCTCTGTCACTCAAACTAGCCTAAATCACGATGTGCACTACTAACGCCCAGGTACGAGTATATGAGTTTTGAATTTACTCAAATCAACTCATTAACACAAAAAGTGCTATTCTGAAACGTAATGCATAGCAATTAGTAACCTGAGGGGCAATTCTTGTAATTTTATGAACGTTCACACTCTGATCTCAGTCTCAATCTGACAAAAATACCTCTAATTTCCCTATATTTTTGACAAGTTTTTGACATTTATTGTCGCATCACCACTGCTCTCAATACGGTGAAGGAAAACATCGTGAGGAAACTGGCGTGTCCTAGAACCAATAATTCGAAGACATGTGACATCTACCAACCCGCACTGTGCCCGCGTGGTGGATTACGGCCTACTCCCTTTCACCGAGAGGAGGCCTGTGTCCCAGCAGTGGGAACATTATAGGCTGATTATGTATGTTATGTATTGTCGCTGAGAGTAAACTGCGACTAAATTTTGAACGTTTTTAATTACGAGAATAATTGGTCTTCTGGTCACATTACTTTGCTCACATTGCATATTTTTCATATAGCTCATAAGACCGTCTCGTAAATAAACAGCTATTCAGAACACAGAGACTTGAAACCATTAAAAACTGAAAAATAAAACACAATCTGAGGTAGAATAATAATTTTGGGTGCTCCTTCGAGAGATACAGCTGACATAAATATCATAACAATCATGTTCAAAATTTACCCAGCTTCTTAATTGTATGCCGAGTGCCACCCACCTGTTGTCCGGGCGTGAACCTGAAGATCTCGTTGCTGCCTCGATACCACTTGACGGAGTGGAGAGCCGGGTCGTCCCGGTCGTTCATGTAGTGGCAGACCAGGTTCGCCTCCTGGTGAGGGTCGCCGTAGCGAGGCACCTCGAGGAACGTGATGTTGTGTGCCGTGGCTATTACTGGGAGACAAGAGAGAAGAATAGGTTAGGACTATGATAATATACAGGGTGGGCAAGGACATCCACGTGGAAATTGTAACCATGAATTCCTGCCTATCGGCCTGCCTACCTAAACGCGGTCAAAATGTATGGAACAGCTTATATTTTGTTTAATAACCTTCTAAAAATTGCAACGCGGCTGGTTCAGAATGATATACTGAATCCACAGTAACAGGTTACGCATCGATGTTCCTACCAACCTGTATTTGTTTAGAGATAGTCCCCTCTTCGTAATTTATTTAGGATCGGTTCAGAGCAGCATTCCTCTTTCTTCTTTTTTATTAGCCACTAGCTTCTAGCTTCTAGCCCGTGACTTCATCCGTGAAATTTCTGGTCCCCCGCCCTACCCCGTCGTATCGCATTGCCTGGCCGCGCTATTGCTTTGTTTTCGCTTAGAGTTCTTTCAGACTCTTTTCTTGATGCTCGGCTCCCAAGGACCCTAGCATGGTGTTAAAAAGCCTATAGACTTCCTCGAAAATTAGGCTACCAAACCAAACCGACTGGTAATTCCAGAGACACACAGAGAAACAAACAAACTCTTCGCCTTTATTATTATTGACGACACGGTTGGCGCAGAGGCTGAGCGATCGACTGCTGCGCTGCGTGTCGCGGGTTCGATTCCCGCACGGAACAAACATTTGTATTGCCTACAGGTAGTTGTTCCGGGTCTGGCTGTTTGTGTATGTGAGTTTAAATGTTTGCCCATGCACCCACGATACAGGAGTAATTCCTAGTGTGGGGCTAAGTTTTTCTTAAAAAAAAAAATATATATTATAGATATTCTAAAGACTCACTTCCTTATATCCTTCTATTCGATACCAATTTTCACGCAATCCATCCATGGTTTCCTTAGTCTTCTGGTACTCTGGTTACCATACCCCATTCACTGAACATAAACTATCCAAACGAGTTCCTTATTACTCCGCACCTGATAGTAAATTACGTAGCTTTTAATTTACCAGTTCAAAGAAAAATGGTTTCTTGACCACGACAATTCTATCCACACGGATTCAACAACTTGCAACCTATAAGGAAAACAGAAGCTTTACGAAGTAATTGCTCCTTTCAGTTTAATAAACAAAATGGTTATTATAATTTATATTGGATAGCTAGACAAATGTTTATCTAAGCATTTGTAGATTAAGGTAGACGGTGAGTCTTCAGTTTTAAAGGTCAAAGGCACAGCTGTTGGGTCGCAGACTAAATTAGATCTTCCGTTACAGTTTTTTACGTACAAGCGAAATAAGAAAAACAGCTTTTTCTTTTCTTAATATGCATTTTTTTATCGTTTACAGTGTTAGGTTTTTAGGCAAGCCCTGAAAACCTTACTCTGTAAATAAACTATGTTTAACCGCCGTTACGACATTCATACACTGCACGTACAAAGCGTATTTAAAAAGAGCGACACAAACTGACTGCTCCGAAACGATTACAATAAAAACAGTTTGAAAAATGCTGTACGTAATAATAGTACCGCAAGCGTATCGAAGTACATGACAGTTTTGTGCAAAAGGACACCGAAACTTTAGTTCCAATAGAAAAACATACCTTTTATTCACCATCAGTTTCTATTAAACTGAACCAACGTTAACAGGAGCCATATCTTTTTACGATCTATTTGCTACAAGGAAAATTACTGGTACACAAGCAAAACCATTGAGCAGATTTTGCAATACCGATAACATTGTGCAATACACAAGTTTGCACGAACTTCGTGCAGTTTTTGTTAAGCACGGACGCTGATTAAGAAGTTTCAAACTAATTTTGCACAATGTGCAAAATGTAACAGATTTTAGTCAGTGTCTGTTTGTGTTTTGTGATTGTGTATTGCGAAACCATTTAAAACTTTGTGTATGTTCCTGTATTGTTTTCATTCGGATTACTTTGAAATGCAAAGAAATTCAAAGGCATACTACGAGGGCCACACTGAAAGTTTTTAGAACTGGCCACTTGTAAACGATATAATAAAAAAATAAGTTCAAATTTTGAAAATGGAACTCTTTGCCAATATTATTGTGTATGTATTTTATTAATTTGTCATTTGTTCATGATTTGGCGGCAAATTGAAAATAGTCAGCGTCATGTCAGCATGACTTTAACGCGAGAAAATTTTCGTACAATGATGTTTTTATGACTTTCGATGTCATTTAGGTCAACAAGAAAGTTATGATAGACTTCGATTGGCCTTTCACGATTAAGCTCCATCTCGTGCCACTGTTTACAACTGGTTTTATGAGTTTAAACGTGGTCGCACTAATCTCACCGATGATCTGCGTGAGGGACGGCCTTCTACGGCGTCGACTGAAGATAACATCAGTGTTGTGCGGCGTATGATAGAGACTGACAAAAGAGTGACTTATCAGCAGATTCGGACAAGCTTAGGCATTGGTATGAGTCAAGTGCACAAAATCCTCCATGAACATTTAGCGGTGAGGAAGCTTTGTGCTCGGTGGATACCTCATAATTTGACAGAGGCCCAAAAGCTCCGTCGTGTTGATTGGTGTCGTGAAATGGTTCAAAGATTTAACGGAGGTGACTCAAATGCTGTGTTCGACATAGTTACGGGTGACGAAAGCTGGATTTATTGTTATGATCCTGAAACCAAGAGACAGTCTGCTGTCTGGGTGTTTCCTTCCGAGGAGTTGCCAACTAAAGTGAAGAAAGGTCGAAGCGTGGGAAAAAAGATGGTGGCCTAGTTCTTCGGAAGGACAGGTGTTAAGAACAATTGTTTAAGAGGATCGAAAAACAGTTACTGCAGAGTGGTACACTAACAATTGTTTGCCACTTGTCTTGGAAAAAGTTCAGGAGAAACGACCTCGCAGTAGGATCCTCCTTCACCACGACAACTCCTCGTCGCACACCGCCAAGCAAATAATCGATTACGTGACGACGTCAGACGTGTAATTACTGGGTCACCCGCCCTATAGCCCCGACCTCGCACCTTGCGATTTAAATTTATTCCCGAAAATAAAAGAAAAACTTCGAGGAAAACATTTATTAGTATTGTATACAATCAAGTATTTTGTAACTGAACAGACAGCTGTGCTGCTGGGCAGTTTGTTGCGCCACTTCTTCTTCCCAGCGATAGCACTAGGAAGTGGTGAAGGGCGGACGTTTTTGGGGAACTGTCTTTTGTAATTTTGACATTCGAAAAGTGCTGGGGGTTTTGACTACGAAGTGCAAAGTGCGAATAATCGGATCGGACCGACACATGCCCGAACCGAATAGTATTGAAAAATGCGAAAAAAGTTCGGATCGGCTCAGTTGGGTCGGGACCGTAGTCAATATTCGAAAGAGTGTAGGAGTGTAAGATCGGCACTGACCGAACCAAATAGTAAGTTCGTAGCAGGAAACGGCCGAACATTCGGCCGATACCACTTCGGAGTAGGCCCCTGATTCTCAGCCTAATTTGAATAAATGCTTTTGATTTTGAATTGAGACGGGCGCAACGTGGAAATTATTTTTAATTTATCATGATTAAAAACGTTAATGTGTAATGTTAAAAATTTAATATTAGAACCGCTTTCATTAAAGTGTCACGCAATAAAGTTGCTGATTCCACAGCAAAAGGAAAACAATTATTTAACCGAAAAGTGTGTGCGGTTTTGCAACCCGCAAAATAAACCGCTTGCTGTACCAGGCATGCATAAATGAATAAGGAGTCACAATTTCAACACCTATACACGCTAATCTCCATTCAGCACAATCACGTCCATATCGCACATGATTTAGCAACTATCGCTAAGCCTGTACTTAGCAGATTGCTAGCTCAACGCTGAATGCGCTAGATTGTAGAATTAGCATAATACCCCAATTTTGCTGTAGTATGCGATAGCTGGCTAATTAGGACTATGCAGCGAATAGGAAAGCGATTTTATAGCTTAGTTCCGATGTTCCGTTGAGAATTTTAATCAATTATGTGGCTCATGGTATTCGGGAATATTGTTTGGCAAGCAGACTGAATTGAAACAAGTCTTCATCTGTAATGATATGAGGCTTTAAGAACATATTCAAATTCTTACAATGTTTTGGAAGATGTGTCTGGGTCGTGAGGAAACCCGCACTGGGCCTGCGTGGTGGATTACGGCCCACTCCCTCTCACCGAGAGGTGGCCTGTGTCCGAGCAGTGGGAACATTATAGGCTAATTATTTTATGTAATGTTTTGTATACGTACGTATTACGTATGCGAGAGTACTTACGTATTGAATGAACTCTTAAGTTTACATAAGAATGAATTAAAAACCACCAAGATGTATAAAGTACAAACTATCAATGTTTGAGACTGATTCCGTAAAGCGATATAATGGCTAGATAACAGCAAATTGAAAATAAACAACCGAATTGTTTCCCTAAGCCCTGGAATTTGATTCGCAGAGCCACAGATGATACAGCCGAGCTTCAATACAAAGAGCCAAAATCGTGTATTTATATAATATTTATATTAATCTAAGACAGATTGATTCCTCTGATCTATTAATAATAACAAAGATCTGACACTGGAATAGTAAGGCAATGCTGATTCTAGTATCTACCTGAGTAGAAATTGATATTCGTAACCATTTCAGTTGGGCTTCTAATTACATAAATCAATACCTAGTGAATAAATACAGTTCTTGGAAATGTAATAATTATAACATTAGGTTGTCAGATGAAAACTAGCATTATATGCACGTGTATGTGATGTGACAATAAAACATTTTTCTTTCCTAGATATTTTGTTCAGATTGTTAATTTTCACATAATTAATGTATACAAAATATTGTAAAACATTAAAAAAGTAACGATGGAGTTTCTTAACCATTCTTCTCCATACCACAGATCAAGACAAATGTACAAGTGTCCCTACGGAAACTACCGTTTGGAAGGGGCGACTAGAATCAATTCTATTTTGTTGTAAATTTTGACGTTCAAAATTGGTTTTTATCTGCCTATTTAAAATAAATGCTTTGACTTTGAATTATCATTAGATAATCTATCTAAGTGATACATTCAAATTCAAACCGGTATAATCTTCTATTGACAAACAAATATCGAGTATTTCGGGACTTCGCCAAGCGGTTGATCAACTCTTCACGTGACCAGAGGGCTGGCCTATTTTTAGCCCAAACAATCAACATTGCAATCCAATGTGGCAAAGCGCGAGCCTTTGCGGCACTTATCCTATTGACTATTGAGTGATGCGGACGAATTTTTGATGCCCAATGAGCTTCTCCCTTTTTTTAATTAAATACTTGTACATAATATTTTAGTGACAACCAAAATTTAATTTTAAGATTCACTTGTCGTTCATTCAGGCCAGTTAATTTACCAAAACAGAAAATGAAAGAATAACAATAATTAATGGAATTAAGCTTTGCGAATCTACCTGGTCTCTTATATCTTGTTGACAGGCCTACGTTGTCCTCCTATGCCTACTGTAATTTGAAAATATTGTAAAAGCCAATTATTTTTAAAAGAGTAACCGTGGCGTTTCTCGCAGCTCTTCTCCATATGAAACGACAAATTGGAACCGTGCACCTAGCTTCTGATGTTTTAGTACTGGTATTCAGTTGCATCCGGTTAGACTGGAAGTCGACCCTAACAAAGCTGGGAAAAGGCTAGGCAGATAAAAAAGATCGATCGAGGGGTAGATAGATTCTAATAAATCAAAAATAAAAAAATTAAATAAGTACATTAATTCACTGACAGACAACGTAAAGCCTGAACCGTTGTGTAAAGAAACAGGCAGGATTTTTTAAAAGTAACCCCCGAACGGGGTACAATGGGGATAAAATATTGTATGGAAGTTTATTTTCCCGGTGGAAAATCCCATTGGGCGCCCGCACAGCTTGTTATAGTTACCAGCACGTAAGTTGGCAAAAGATTTTGTAGTGGGGGAAGTTCGCGCTTGTAAAAATGTATGAAATTGTGCGTGCGCGAACTGCCCCCACTACAAAATCTTTTGCCAACTTACGTGCCGGTAACTATACCCATCTACTAAAATTGGATTCATAAAAATTCTTCTCTTCTCTCACAAATACACTAACTTTTTCCTCAGAAAAACTTATTACAGCAATTTCCCCACTGCAAATACAAAGTAGTTGTGAAGAAAAACATAATTAAAACAAAATGCTTCGAGTTCCCAACAACAACCAGGAGAGCATAGCACGCAAACAATGAATATAAAATTAATTTATGAGATACAAGGAAACAGAGTTTGCATCAAAATGGACTCGTAAAATTTCCTTTGATAATATTTTTATGCTGATGAATATCTTTATGTCCTTATGAGAGTTTTAGCCGGTTGTATAACTAGCTGGAAACCGTAACGTCTCCGGAGCGGAATAAGATTTTATTGCTCGCTATATTCAGAAAGAGTAGCATTTACCTTTCTCCTTAATGGGTTACGGAGGAAAATATAGTCGTTCTAAGACTCTCACGATAGCTTAGAAAACGATTTTTAAAGCATTTTTTTTATTTTTTCTCATTAAAAAAATAGCATTTGTAACATTTTTGTTACTAAGGGTGAATTTCACCAAACTTTTTTTTACATCTAGAATAAGTCTTATCCTGATGATCAATTTTGAATTTTTGGCTGTTTTTCCGTACTAGAACTGTCAGACGTCTATTTGGTTCCATGGATAAAAGATATCTGACTTTGTTAAAAGTCCTTACTCGTATAATAAATAGTTTTTTGAGATATTAATTATATTTCAGTAGCACCAAACACATTTTGTCAAATAACAAGTCACTCCGTAAAATAAATTAAAACAACGCCCCCACTCCTATCTCGCATTACATTCGTGGCCTTTGATCACTCACCAACGAACTTAGGTACGAAAAACATCCTCCCACATAACTACATCCCTAGTACCTTAACGATGATGATGTACAAGTAACATGAAGCATCACATCTTACATAGAAGATTACCGTCGAGGACTACACAGCGTAATGCCACTCTCACAGCATAATTTATGAATATTTTATTCAGTTAATGTTCTTTGTTAAAAGGCACAAAGGTACTTGATAACTTTCCTTAAGTTTCACATAAAATATGAACGAAGGTAAAGCACAGGGATAAGTGGCTCTACTCTACTGGGTAAGAATAAATTCTCTGATGAAATTTTCATTATAACGTTGAAACCACTGGGAACGTCCCGGTAATGTTTTTGTATACGTAATATGATATGGGGTTCCGACAACCAGTCTTACCAAGGGGTATCGTATTACCCAGTAACTGGGTCGTGGAGGTCAGATAGGCAGTCCCTCCATATAAAGTTAGTTTTTTATTAATGATTTTCTGCACAAAAGTTGCCAATGTTGCTACACAATCATAATTTTTGTGGCGTGAATACTGTGTTTTTCTTCTCTTTTATTGTGAATGCTGTGCACGTCTGCAATTGACGTAAACACTAGTCCATGTCTCTGTTCTCTGTTATTTGTAAATGTTTGTGTTTGTGTTGTTGATGTGCCTTAATAATAATAAATAAACATAGACACAACCTTGTAGCTAGGATAATACATCAGCAATTTGCTCTGAAATACAACCTTGTGGAATCGGAGGTGCCGTACTACAGGTATGTGCCCGACTCAGTTCTCGAAAATGGAAATATCACATTGTACTGGGATCGATCCATCATCACTGACAGGACTATTGTTGCCAATAAGCCTGATATAGTGGTGGTGGATCGGTCAGAGCGGCGCGCAATGATTGTTGACATAACCGTCCCGCATGATGAGAACCTCGTGAAAGCCGAGAAAGATAAACAAATCAAGTATCTTGACTTGGCTCGCGAGGTTGTCGACATGTGGGATGTGAACTCAGCGATCATTGTGCCGATAGTCGTGACAGCCAATGGCTTAATATCCAAGAGCCTCGACCAACACCTGAAAAGGCTCTCGTTGAGCAGCTGGATCAAGGGCTTGATTCAGAAAGCGGTACTTCTGGACACGGCTCGCATTGTCAGGAGATTCCTCTCTCTAGAGCCCTGACCTCCGCCGCCGGTAGCTTGGACCCTTGACCCGATACCGTTGGGCTACTATTTTTTTATATTTTAAAATGTTTTTATATCTTTTATATTCTAATATTTAAAAATATAATTTATATGTTTACATTTAAATAAAGGAAATAAATAAATAAATAAATAATAATAACATTGAGTTAATTGCGTACCAACGCACTATTAGTATCAATGGCTTTCATTTTCACAGTTCAACAACAATTTTTGGGTTATCTACGTTGTTGAGTAGACCAATTTATCGCTTCATGTAAAATACTGGTATTCAGCTGCATCCGGTTAAACTGGAAGCCGACCCCAACATAGTTGGGAAAAGGCTAGGCAGATGATGATATGATATGGGGTTAGTGAAATTGCTAACAGCTAAAAATAAGCGTAAATAATGTATAATTTCGGAAACACATTATTATACAGGGTTAAATTAAATTGATAAGGACGTGATGGGTATCGATATCTAAACAAAAATAAAAATAAAAATGATTTGATGTTTTTTTCTTAGAGCTCGACGATAGCTGGTATTATTATATACTAGCTGCGCGCCGCGGTTTCACCCGCAAGATAAAAAGGATTCTATATGTTAATCCTGGTTATAAACTATCTGTGTGCCAAATTTCATCCAAATCCGTTCAGTGGTTTTTGCGTGAAAGAGTAACAAACATCTATGCATCCATCCATTCAAACTTATATAAGTAGGATAAACAATCACGCCTGTGAAGTTTACACCAAAAAAAAACTTATTTTTCAACTAAAATTTCAAGTAAATACACTCTATTGGATGTATCCCATATCTTTGTATTAGTGTATTCAATTGTTGGTGAGCCAAATAAATAATAAAATAAATATCTTCAGAGTTTCGCTAGCTTATTTAATTTTTCACAGTATTTAAGTCAAAAGCTTCTACCGGAGGTTCTGTAATTTATGTAATCGCCACTGCTTTCAAAACGTTGAAAGAAAACATCGTGAGGAAATCGGCATGTACTTGAACCAAAAATTCAAATACATGACATCTACCGACCCGCACTGGGCCCTCGTGGTGCACCGCGTCATGTCATAAACCTCTTTCGAACAAAAAAAGAATTTTGCTAATCCGTCTACACTCGTATATGACGGAGTTATACATAAAAAACACATTAAAAAAAACCGAATTGAGTATCGCCTCATTTTTAGAAGTCGGTTGACAACATCGAGGAATCTTTTTGTTTTGTTTCTCTTGTAAGTGAATATTGTAAATTCTTTTAGGGCAAATTTTTCAACTGATATTTTTTATTCGTAGAATAAAATTGACGTCTGACGGTTTTTGTGTGGAAGAATTGTCAAAAATTCAAAATAATTCCTTGTGAGGTGATAAAGTTATCCGGCGTTGGAAAAATCGGCGCTTAGAGAAATAAATTAATAAAGACATAAATACACTTTCCAGCATAAATTCTCTATATTATAATGGTGAAAACCGTATCCAAAACCACTACGTGAAGATCTAAGCGGTCACACAGACACGAAAAGCGACTTTGTTTTTTACTGTTATTTACACATTTTGTACCAAATTAGAAGATTTTTACAACAAAAGAGCCAGAAAAGAAAGAACATAGCCAAACAACAATGGGCCCAAGAAAAATAGCAATTCGAAAAAGAAGCCACAAATAAAATAAACTACCCTTTTAAAAAAGAAATCAGTTTCGTAGTTTCCTTCTAAAATGAACAAAAAGCTATCCAATTTGTGCTAAAAATAGAACCGTGGAGAAAGTGAAAAATAAACTCTGGCCCGTTTTAGGTAACAACATGGAAAAGGGGTCTTATTTTCTGCCCAGTGGTCAAGCCTTTGATCTTGGGCTCGTAAAATAAATAAATCATGTTCGTTGACTAAGTGACTACCTTTTGGCCTACTTTCTTGTATTAGGAAGGGTGGCCAAATATTATAATTGTCCTTCTACAAACAGTGAAAATATAACAACGTTGTCTTTATCTCTTTTTATGTACTCTCTTATCGCAAGTATGCTGGAAGAGATTTTTTTAGAAATATACTTCACCTTTGTACATATATTTCAGCAGTGGGATTCTGTAACCATCTCACCGTGAAAACTTAGGTGAAGTGAGCGTGGAGTGAGCTGTCATTGCAACTAATGCTAGGGATTGACACTATTGACAGCTCACTCTAAGGTCACTTCACCTAAGTTTTCACGGTGATATTTTTACAGAATAGATCGGCTGTTCCATCTTGTCTGTATAAACAGACAAGATGGAACAGCCGATCTATTCTAGCCGATCTATTTTAACCATTTATGTACACACATATAAATGTGTGTACATAAATGGTTACATAAATAAATAACCTATGGCACTCGGCAATCGTGTAGTTCTATCCCTGAAAGATTTTTTGTACAGACAAACAGTGCTCTTCTTATAGTATTGGTTTTGATTAACTAAACATGTTGGTTTAGTAGTACCAACATAGTTAACATGGCGCCAACAGCCTTCTGAATACTAGATTGGGAATGGTTAATTGCCTGGTTGTGAGGCACTGGAATACAGTCCACGGATCTGAATGTGCCCTTTAAAATATTCAATAGCGCAATTGTAAATAAAAGTAATAAATAAATAATTAATAATTTTAGTAACATAGATAGAAGTATTAACAATGCATGGAATGTATAATTTCATTTTAATAATGTAATTTATTGTAATGTAATAATTTAACAACAATACATTGTAATATTGCTATGTATACCTGAAAATAAACGAAATAATAATAATAACAATTTATTAGCTACTAGCAGCGGCCCGCGGTTTCACCCGCATATTTCAATATCCCGTGAGAATATCGAGATAAAAAGTATCCTATGTGTTAATCCTGGTTATAAACTATCCGTGTGCCAAATTTCATTCAAATCCGTTCAGTAGTTTTTGCGTGAACGAGTAACAAACATCCATCCATCCATCCTCACAAACTTTCGCGTTTATAATATTAGTAGGATTCATGTCCCACTACTGGGCAAGGGTCTCTGCCACAGCTTTCCATTTAGTTGTGTTGGTAAAGGTATGTAATTATGATAGTCGTGAATGATGAGAGACCCCTGTTAGATTGTAAATTGAGAGAACAGATGTTAATATAATCGCTGGTTAATTAAGGTCAACAAACAATGTAATTGATGTGTTATTACACAACGTTAATTAAATTACGATTAATTATATTTATTTATGTATTTAGGTTTGTACAAACACTTCTTAATCAATGTCGAACTGAAGTCGTTGTTTTTGAGGGGCTTCCAGCTAAGTAGTTATTACTTAGCTGGAAGCTGCAAGGGTTGATCGATCACGTTCAGCTACGCTTACCGCGGTTGGTCCGTAGATGTGTGACCATCTTTACATACCAAAACCTCTCAGTGCATCGCAAAGCACGTTAAGCCGTTGGTCCCGGCTGTCATTCGTGGATCTTTGACAGTCGTTACGGGTAGTCAGAAGCCCGAAAATCTTACAACCAGTCTTACCAAGGGGTATCGTATTATCCAGTAACTGGGTTGTGGAGGTCAGATAGGCAGTCGCTCCATTTAAAGTTAGTTTTTTATTAATGATTTTCAGCACAAAAGTTGCCAATGTTGCTATACAATCATAATTAAAACATTGAGTTAATTGCGTACCAACGCACTATTAGTATCAATGGCTTTCATTTGCACAGTTCAACAACATTTTTTGCGTTATTTACGTTGTTGAGTAGACCAATTTTTCGAACATTATGAAGCAATGGTTTAGCAATATCATTCAAAATGATTCAGATTGTGATTGATATTGTGTTACGTAATTAGTTGACAATTCGCATGACACGTCACTTTTGTCTATAAGGAGACAAAAGTGAAGTGTCATGCGTATTGTCAAGTGATTTTTTACATGTGTAGTGCAACATGGCTATTAAAAGAACCATCGCATTAACTTGCCCTGTACAACAACTGTCCTGAAAATGATCATGGTTGGAATATACCGATATAGGTATATCTTTTTAATATATATAATTCTTCTGTACGTCTGTTTGTCACCTAACTTCTCCTAAGCGGCTGGACCAATTTGGATGAAATTTTGTGTGTATATTTTAATGGGTTCCTGGATAGTTTGAAGACGCAATTGGACCCGGTCTGCCGGGTCCGCTAGTTTTAATAATATTTGAGTATTAATGTCTACGGCTATAAGAGTAGGGAAGACCAAAGAAACGATGGATGGACTGTGTGAATGATAATTATGGTTAGAAAGGAGGTGACTACCGAGATGACGACTAATTTATAGAGAAGTATGGAAGAATAAGACATGTTATGCCGACCCTAAATAAATTAAGATAAGGGCAGGAGAATGATGATGAATGATGAGGATGAACGAATTGGGAAATAACAAAATATGAGTCCATAATTTAATTAAGGTAATTAAATTACGGACTTATATTTTCATTTAACCGCACATTTCTCAATTCGCTTATATTCTTAGTTAATTAATGGAATAAAACAGCAACACAGTAATTTTCATTGTTTTCAGTAGAATTTTTACTTTCACCTCATAAAATCGTGGAAAAGCTAATGGGAATAACAAGAACAACTATTTACGGCGTGATAATGGCTTCCAGTCTGTTTTCGGTTTCGCAATTGTTTACTGAGAAAAACTTGTGTAATTAATTCAGGAACCAACTCTGCGACCTGTGGTTCAGTAGTGAGAACGAACTTGCTTTTAAAATGTTTTTCACCTCTGTTTTAAAGTTGTCAAAAAATTAAAGGCCCGTTTTGATATTGACAGTTCTAGTAGGTAATAAAGATCAAATCCGCAAAACACGTATTCGTTTGTATGAAACTGACAGGTGTCAAGAACGCATTTCCAAAAGTCAAAATGGGCCTTTTATTTTTTGACAACTTTAGTTGCAGTGAAGCCCAATTTAAATATTCACGAATTGGTTATTATTTTTAATCGTTTTCTGCGTTTTAACGTGTATTGTTTCGACAGGTATTTCAAAATCAAAATAAAAATATTTTATTTCACATAAACCTACATGGGCACTTATGAAACGTCAGAACCTAGATGCACGGTTCCAATTGGTCGTACGAGGCAAAAAAAAACAGTATTTGTCTGAAATTATCTGACAGACGAATATTTAATGGTAGTGAAACAGCCCTTAAATCCTTATCATTTGCAACTAATGACTTCGAATCAGATGGATACCGCTGTGAAACGGGCCTTAACACTTATTCATGCCTGACTAATGTTCAAGCTGACCAGCCGTACATAATATCAATGTCTATGATAAGGCAAGCCAGCCGTTGGTCCTGTCACACTACATTATAATATATATTAATGCTATCTACGTGCCGATAGCTTCCAAATGTCCCAGTAAATAGGTCGAGGCCTGCTAATATCCTAGATATTGAGTTCTCGGCTTTAAGTCTTCTAAAGGATCAAGACGTGGATGGTCGGAAATGAAATTCGGTTGGATATTCTATATTTTATGAGATCCTGGTAGATTTCACGGTATCTGGAGGAGGGTTCTGGTTTGTGAGGTCGGATTCTAACTTTATGTGTATGTATGACCAGAAAATAATTTGATGAAAATCAAGAATTTATTAGTATTTCGTGGTGTATCAAAGTACGCAATATATACGAATCTACCGTACTTTTCTGTTCCTCTGATAACCAAATGGAGCACTGTATACTAATCAAATATATTATCACTGAATTCTTACAATAAAATCCCTTTTCTAGTTCTTTTTTGTGCTAACGTAGTAACAATTCCGCTATATTATTATCAGCCTGTACATATTTTATTGGTTCGCTTGTTTTAATATTCCGGAGAAAATATGTCACTTTGAGTCGGCCAAAAAGTAGTTCACACATGTCTGTTATCAAAGATTCATCATCATAATTTAACCTAAAGATGTCCACTGCTGGACATGTCCCCACATTGTCCACGGTCGTTGCTTCCTTAATACCAAAAATCCACAATCAATAAATTCAAGACAGCCTGAACTCGGTCATATTCAAGATTCAGTCGATCAAATAATTCACGGCACACGTTCACTGTTGGAGCTAGGTCAGCCAGTAACAATTCTCAGTATTTGCTCACTAATAGAACCGGTTTCGAACTGATGGCGAATTCGTATCATCGCATTGAGTTGAATAATTACTGAACGCATTTAAGCGAGGGTTAAGCTTTGCTAGAACTGCTAGAACATCTGCTAGCAGCATGCAGCAAGTTTTCTGTATAAAATTCTGCGTTAAAAACCAAAATAAAATATCGAATTGAGAAACTCCTTTTTTTTTATTGAAGTCGAATAAAAATAATAATAATAGTAGTTATGAGGCACCTATATACTATTATCTTATTTATAGTAAGTACATTCATTTGAATTTATTGCGTTAGATACATGGCTTAATCACATAGGTAAGCCACAACTATTACCTACACCCAGAAGGTAAATTACCGTAATTAAAAACGTTCAAAATCTAGTCACAATCCCATCTCAGCGATAATATAAAATCAATGTCAAAAACTTGTCACAATTAGAGGTATTTTTAACAGAGAGACAGATTTAAAAATGCGAACGTTGTAAAAAATATGGGAACTGCCCCACTGTTTAACTCCAAGAGCAAGAGGGGTAATAAATGCTCGTACCTTTTGCATCAGAAGAGGCCCTTATTTGCAGTTCGGCATTATTTATTCATTCATCACTGCTGCACATAAGCCTCTCCAATCGCACGCCATTTAAATCGCATAGCCTTATAAGTCAAGCCAGCCTATTTCTTTTTTTTTTTTTAATCGTTGCCCCACACTAGGAATTACTCCTGTATCGTGGGTGCGGTTACAAACATTTAAACTCACATACACAAACAGCCAGACCCGGACCAACTACCTGTAGGCAATACAAATATTTGTTCCGTGCGGGAATCGAACCCGCGACACGCAGCGCAGCAGTCGTTCGCTCAGCCACTGCGCCAACCGTGTCGTCAGAGTTACTAACTGAGTCTTTTGACTGCATCATTGGTATAGTCAAGTGGTCGTAAGCGCTACTGCTGAGTGAGGTCCTCAGGAGGAGGAAGAGGAGGATTCCCAAAGTGTTATTGGGGTTTACCATCTGGAATCTTTCAGTAGCAGCCCGGAGTCTGTTTTTGAGACCGGTTGATGGCAATAGGCTCGCCCCCCAGGTATTACATGGGACTTAATATTTAACTAGTGAAATAACCCTTTAAGGATTACACCCGTGATATTTTGTTATGGTATGTGTAATGTATTCTCTCAAAATTACCACGAAAATTTAAATTTATTTATTTGTTGATATACGTATGTAAGTGTAATGTACAATCTGTCAAATTTCTTTAATAGATTTTCAACTTTATCGATGAAGCATTAAGGTTCAAGGTTGATTGGAAAATTTTGACAGTTTCAGGTAGCTTGACCTGCTGGCGTCTGTACATCCAAATATTATAAACGCGAAAGAGTGTGAGGATGGATGGATGGATGTTTGTTACTCTTTCACGCAAAAACGGCTGAACGGGTTTGGATGAAATTTGGCACACAGATAGTTTATAACCAGAATTAACTCATAGAATACTTTTTATCCCGATATTCTTACGGGATCGAAACTTATGCGGGTGAAACCGCGGGGCGCAGCTAGTGATGGTATAAAATCCAAAAATATATTACGTTGCTATGTGCTGCCTTGCATGGCGTACAAATATTGCTTACACAGTAGTGTATAATTATAAAATTAAATTCCGATTTAAAATTTGCAGCACAAATGCATTCAGCCAGCGAATAAGGATGGCAATGATTATCGAATCACTCACAGTTCGAGTCAGGCAAGTGAATAAGTGGCGATGAGGCTTGCACCCTCGCTGGACGATGTGGGTCAGTACACGCTTGAGTACGTCTTCTTGACTGTATGAACGAATGACTCATAAGTTTATACTTATGAGTCATTCGTTCATACAGTCGTAATGTTATCATTACGACTTTGTTTCGCAAAGGGGTCGGCAGAAGTTCCGGTATAGACTAACACGTGGTTTGCTGCTCATAAGATCGGATAGTTTTGAGGGTTTCGTACCCAAAGGGTGCCAACGGGACTATTACTAAGCCTTCGCTGTCCGTCCGTCCACCCGTTCATCCGTCCGTCAGTCTATCTGTCTAACAACAAATAATAAAATTGAAATAAAGTTAAAAGTGCTTTGCATACAAGAAACGTGGTTGTATCTGCGGTTTTGTCGGAGTGCCGTGTGGCCGGTTTTGTTTATTTTTTCATTCTTTGGCAATTCTAGTACCATTAAAATCGGGCACAAGTAATGACACTGGGCTGGTACTGAGAATTTTGTACCTAATGGAAAAATCGAACATCATAACCTATAAACTACAGCTGATAGGTGGGACAGCCACATACTGGGACATTGGATAC
Source organism: Apamea monoglypha (assembly GCA_911387795.2). NCBI lineage: Eukaryota > Metazoa > Arthropoda > Insecta > Lepidoptera > Noctuidae > Apamea > Apamea monoglypha. The sequence continues at coordinate 2,195,608 of OU426922.1, read as the reverse complement.
GCCTACATGCCACCGTGGCGTAGTGTTAGTTCTACATCTACCAGAAAAAACAACACAAACTATTCTAACAAACAGTTTGTGTAGTTTGTGTGTGTGTTTGTGTTTGTTTGTGTTGTGTGTTTGTGTGTTTGTGTTAGGGTGCGTTTGTGTGTGTTTGTGTTAAGTACTAACACTAGTTTCCAAGTCGTGTGTGTACTAACCAAATGGGTCCGAAATAAAAGATTTTTGATTTTTAATAAGCATGTCACTACAGTGAACATATATTAGGCTAATTAGCCTAATATGTTCCCGCAGCAGTCACACAGTCAGTATTCACACAGTTCTCCTCTTTCTGTGAGAGTGAGTGGTGTATATGATAACCCACCACGCGGGCCCAGTGCGGGTTGATGAATGTCACATGTTTTCGAAGTTTTGGTTCTAGGACATGCCGGTTTCCTCAAACATCGTTAACCATTCAATCGGAACACAATTCTACACAAAATTATTTTTGCTTGAAGTCCTAATGTAGTGAATAGTTGAACTATTCTGATTTCTGATAACCATTTTATACCAGGAACGTGTTTTGCTATATACGTTTATAAGCAGATTTCCAACGATTCCGATATTTCTAGTTAGTACCTAAGCATTTATTTGTGTTCAATATTCCCGAGAACTTCATGAAATGAAATGGCATATTCAATAAATCTTATTCAATATCGGAATCACTTTTACACGTGATAAAAAGAAATAAGCTAAATGGAGTAAATGTTTCCTGCTTGACTACCTGTGACAAAAAAAAGCGAGGGTTTAGCAGAGGTGTAAGGTACGACCCATGTAAGTACTTAATAGTGGGCGAGCCATTAAACCGACACAGGTTCACTGTCTGCGAAGCATACACGACAACTCAAATCGTATGAGCATGTAGGACTAAAACCCAATTAAGACTCAAGACTAATAAAATAAAAAAGCCTACACCTGTATTCCACAAAGGGATAGGCAGAGGTGTACCGTCTTATAGTACACCCAAATTTCACCAGTTATGTTTAAGTCCCACGTAGTTAAGGGCGAGGGCTGCTACTGAGAACCCAGTATCTAGTAAAAACAAGCAATAAAACTTTGTTCAGCCCAAGACAGACTTTTGAATTGAACTCAGGACCTCAAAAAGTTGGTCTTAGTCTTGGCTCAGTAGCCATGATTGCGACTACTAGACCAATAACGCAATCAAAGCATATACTAAGTACAATCAGGGAAATTAAGTGTCTATCAAATTATCACACTGCATCAATTTCATACAACTTTCAAAGAACGATAGTTTTGACTTGAACACGGTTAATTTAAATTGGTAGTCAATTTGATAAACGATAAGTTCCCCTGACTTTACAAATCAAACTAGACACAGCAGTCACACAAACCATAAGTCGTTCGTCGTAATCTTCGTTTAATAATCGTCTCTAACCGCGGTTACTCTTATCTTTGACTAAAGAACAGTTATCTAAACTTATAGATGAACTACATAACTCTTCAATAAGTCGAGTTAGGTCTGCTCGCTTAACTTTGAAGTTGCTTTATTCAGCTTAGAACTCAGAAGGTCGTCCAGGTAAATTGGCAATCAAAACCCCCAAACGCTCGTCTGCATAGTTTAGCGACGATATCTAACTGCCGAGACTCAATTAAACAATTGATTTAGGTTTACAGGGCTTCAGTCATAGTCTGTTATTGATAAGGGATTCTAGTTAGTCATCACAAAACATTTATGATTACATTTTGATATGATAAGTAATAAAATAATAGACGTGTTATTTACTTAGCTATATTTATGAGTTTATTTATTTTCAAACAAAAAGCTTTAATTACAATATACAAGATAAAATATGTATGTATACTTACAGTGCCCTCCAAAAGTTAGTTGACATTTTTCCGCTTCAACTGTGATACCACATTATTTAAGGGATTACTTCATTATTTATAATGAAAAGTAAACACTTGGATCACTAGAATTTTAAATCTTAATGTTGTGTGTCACAGCTGAAGTGGAAACATGTTAACTAACTTTTGGAGGCCACTGTTAATATAATGTACAGACGCCAGCACATCAAGCTACTACAATCTGTCAAATTTCTTTAATACATTTTCAACTTTATCACTATAGCATTAAGCTTCAAGGTTGATTGGGAAAATTTGACAGTTTCGGGTAGCTTGACCTGCTGGCGTCTGTACAAGTATAGAATTTAAAAAAAAGGAGGAGCTCATTGGTCAATGGAATAAGTAATTCACAGCAAGCGCTAAGCTTAGTTACAAGATAATTTTATCACTGTCAACGAACGATTGACAGGCTGATATAGAGCGATGTTTTAAATCAGAAGACCAATTGTCGTAATTTAAAACGTTCAAAATCTAGTCGCAGTCTCATCTCGGCGTCAAACAAATGTCAAAAACTTGTCGAAAATGTAGGAAAATTAGAGGTATTTTTGACAGATTGAGACTGCAATCAGACTGAACGTTCTTAAAATTACGAGAATTACCCCTCTGTTTATTTTATTTTATTTGGGAAAAAAACGATATTAGCAGTAAATATAACGAAATCGTCCAAAAATATGATTTCTCTCAGGAAATGATTGTGCTTTCTATGATCAGAATTCACGTACGCGTCCAGACATTCAAAGTTTTTGAAATGAAGTTCCTTAACGCTTGTGAAAAAGAGCCATCAGAGCAATATATGGCCTCCGCACGTGCGATTCTTTAAGGGAACTGTTTAAAGATATTAATATCATGACGGTACCTTGTCACTATATCTATGAAAACATCATGTACGTAAGGAAAAGTTTAAAAATTTTCAGTAAAAGAGGTGACAGACATACCTACCTATAGAACTAGAATTAGGGACCAATTAGTTCAAACAGGTTTCAGACTGGCTAAAGTAGAATCTTCCTTCATGGGGTACTGTTTAAAATGTTATAATAAAATACCTCCCTACATTCTCCAACTCAACGAAACGAAATTCAACTCTTATAATAAAACGCACACTATGCAGCCAAGCATATTATAAGTTGGGGGATTACATCGCTGACAAAAACGCTTGGCTAAACGCTGGTCCTGCTTCACAGGACGCATAAATAAATTGATTAGAATTTGAAAATAATTCACACACGCCTACCCTACCTACATACTGTTGGAGCTGCTGAAGATTTTAAAATACTATTTTTGCATTATATAAATTCAATCTCCTAGTATTGTATAATTGCATAGCACATACATATGTGAGTACTATGATATACTATAAAGCTACCATTTACTGGGTACGTCTTTCATTGACTTGAATGTGCCCTGGCGGCTGAGAGTATGTCATGCTCACTCTAATGTCTCGCTGATGGTGGCGCATGTGTTGGATCATTTAGTTCCCTTCTAAATGGTTGAGCTGAATGGTGCTAATCTATGCGTCATGTTCGTGAACGGGCGCCGTCAGTAGGGACTGGTCAACTCTTTGCTGCCAGGGCTTATTTTAATTTAATATTTGAATTGTTTTTTTTTTTATCTTTTCATTACGGACGCTTTTAACGTTCTGCATCGTTTTCACGTGCATAGTTTTTAACATGAATGATGTAACCAATACTTTGTAACCATATTATTTTGATTTAAAAGAGTGTCCATAGAGTTTCTTGCCCGTTCTTCTCCATAGGTATACCTACTTCGCTTCGGAATGGGCAACTAGCTTCATCTTTCTGACTGACCGACCCCTTGACAATTCAAAAGTGCCTGTAATTGGTTTATTTGAAATAAATAGTTTGAGTTTGAGTATTGTGGTAAGAGTTGACTGGTGGAAATCGTCACGTAAGGAAAAAGCATTATGCCCCTTCCATGTGACTTTCTCTCACTCTCTGACTCTTTCTATTATAATATACGTGTGTGTGTGTGTGTGTGTGTGTGTGTGTGTGTGTGTGTGTGCGTGCGTGCGAGTATCGCGTAAGGAACCTCGACCGCACATGTTTTGTTTTTCATTATTTAATTAGTTGCTTTATAAAAGCAATGCATGAAGTCCCAGCGTACCCTAAATACACACTGCTAAAGAAAATAAAGAAAAAGTATTTCTTGTGACTCGTACAGGAAGATCACAAACGAAACGAAACACAATCATACAAAGCAAAAATAAACGACAAAATTATATAAATAAAAGTTTTAAAAAACCAGAAAGTCCTAGACGAGGCCAAAAGGCTATCCTATCAACAGATTATACTTGTCCATGAACCTGAACAGACTCTTGGTATCAAATCCAACGTTAAAAGATCAGACCTCAGGGTTGGCTAATCTTCAATGAACACCTAATCACTTGCACATGGCTGGCTTCTTACACGCCTCATCAGGGGCGAACCGTGAAATGGCTAACGGAAAGTTAACATACTCGTACAATAAAGCTTACATCTCACTAGACAACTTTATATCAAACGTGGATTAAGAAACGTATCTATGAGCGGACTTTGATACAATAATGTTGTATATTTCCTCCATATGCGTGGAATTTCCTCATAAAACAACAGTGCCATTTTTAGAACCGTCGCTTTTAACCTAACAAAATGATGTATAAAATGGCGCTGTACTTTTATTTAAAAAAAAAGTCTTGACCAATGAGACGATATAAATTATTATTTATATATATATACTTGCGCAGATAATGATATTTATTAGTCATGGAACTCTGATGACTGATAACCGAAATGGGAATAGAAGCTGCATAACATACCCAACCTAGCAATGATGTAACACTATCTATTAATGATACAACCCTGTTACTAGAAAGAAATTAATAAAACTCATGAAATAATAACAGTATAACATAACAGTATGATTTGCTATGCTGTACCTCGAACCATTCACAAGCGGCGGGTACGCGCAGGTACTCTTTTCGCTTTGAACACTTGCCGAACTAACTCAGGCCTGCGCGCACCTCTCCGCCGTATGGTTGACACGTACAACAGTACCTTTGTGAACGTAGATATTTTCAATTGCTCAATAAGTAAATTTAAAAGCCTCATTCGCCATTCCCTATTATATACCACAACAAGTGCTCCTTAATATATTAATTTTGTATAATTTTGTTATCTTTTTACTGTAATTTTGAACAAATTATTCTTATTTTTTTTTTATACATTTCTCATATTTATATTTTTTTTTCCTTATCATTTAACTTTTAATTGAATATTTGCCACACGTACTGCTATTAATGTTCCTAGCGATTAGCTCTTTTTTTTTAAACTTCTATGCCTATTTGTGGACAGCGTTGTGGGTTACTTATAACCAAATTGCTCAGAACTTAAACTAGTTGTAAGTCCTTATAATGTAACTGTTTGCCGTTCCTCTCAATAAAAAATAAAATAAAATAAAATAAAATAAAATAAAGAAAAAGAAAGAGAGTCCGTTCATTATCTCTTGTAAACGTCGATTATAAGGTTGCGAATGCACTGAAAACTTGCAAAAAAAAAACAAGAAATTCAACTGCATTAATTAAAACCCTCATCCGTTTGAGGTGATGAAGTAGTCTGTTCGTACTCGACACCACAAAACGACTGGAGTGGAAGAGAAGTGGAAAAATTACTTTTTTAGTTCCCCGAGCAATGCTTTCAGCATTCCTTTTACAGCGGGAACCTTCTTTCATGTAACAAAATCGCGCTTTGGAATGACGATTCATTTGATAGTAGGAACTCGGTTTTGTAGTCTTTATATCGTTTCGATTGCCAATCGTAGCTTCAGCAATGCCGCTGGAAAAGGCAACAAAGTGAAAACTTCTGCAAACGTTTCTAAAAATGAAGGAAACACGTGCTCAGATGGTCATGAAGACATGGCATGACACCTCTTTATTTATGACTAGCTGCACCCCGCGGTTTCACCCGCATAAGTGTCGATCTCGTGGGAATATCGGGATAAAAAGTATCCTATGTGTTATTCTGATGTATAAGTTGTATTACTGTAAAGTTTAACAAACAACAAAGAGTAACAAAACATCCATCCATCCATCCTAAAAAACTTTCGCGTTTATAGTATTATTAAATATTGGATATATTATATTAGTTAAGTAGGATAATAACCTAATACGAGGACAGGAGTAGGAGTATAGTTTGCGACAAAGAACCATATCCACACCCCTCCAAAGCTTGCAGTCAAAGTGCAGCCTCTGCTCTGCCACCGACGACTCCGTGAAAGTGGCGAAGTTTTGGGCCAACAAGGTCTGAGAAAAGTCGAGCCAACGACACGGAGATAAAAAAGACCTAATACGAGATCTAGTTTAAACCTAAAACCGTTGCTAAGAAGAATAAGTTCTATAGTAAGGCCCGTTTTCATCACAAATCACTAAATTCATTTAGCGCTAACCAATTAAAACATCGTTCTATTTCTGTCAATCGTTTGAAGTTGACAGAGACAGCAACATGCTTTAATATGTTGAGTGCCAAACGTGCAGTGCATGGTGCAGTGGGCCTTTACTATTATAAATCGACTTATTTTATTGTAACTGCTTGCTTTTGGTGTTGACTTGGATAATAATAGTAAGACAAGACCGCCCATTGTGTCACCCATAGTAAAATTTCTTTTTTTTATGGTGTACATAATAAAGAGTATTCTATTCTATTCTAGTCATCCAAACCGTATTTCGGTTATTATAGTAGAGGCGTGTGTGCGCAGACACAGCTGCACTCACCTGTCTCTGCGCACACACGCCTGTACGGATGAGACGGCAGACGACACGTAATCCAACACGACCGGGGAGAGATCAGGCGCAGGGCCAACTCGGCTGTATAATGAATTACTGAAATTGTCAAAATCTGTACCACCTAGAGGTCCATTCCACCCAGGAGTAAAGTATTTATAGTGAAGATACTGTAATAATAAACCCTAAACTCATAAAGTAACTCTATTATCCTATTAGAAACCAGCAGGATATCTAGTTTAAAATTCCATGGTCATTACAGAACATTATTTCCGTCCGTAGCATCATTCGTCACAGTCACTCAGCCAACAATTGAACACCTACATGATCGTTCATTCATTCAAATCATTCAACTATCATGACTAAGAACGTTCATATGAAGTTACATTTAAGAATGGGTACAAATAAAGTACCTTTTGCTAAACAAATTTCTAATCGATAAATTATGGTCGGTAAATCTTGATGCAATGATATCAAATCAAATCAAATTGGACCTTGACTAATACTTTTTATCAATACGTATCATTAAGATTTAAATGTCAAGTCTGTAAAAATGTTTTTAAAAATGTTCGTCACGTTTCAGGGCGGTTACCCCTTGCATATCTGCTTATTAGCAATAACCCTTCCGTTTTCCCTCTTCTACAACACGCGGGAGTGATACGCAACTCACAATTTCCTTGTTTTCCCTGTAATCCCAGATTTGCGTCGAAATTGCACATTTAAAGAATTCAACTTGAAAAATGAGATAAAAAAATTTCGCTTCATTTTTTGGCATAGTTATAATGTTAAAATGCTGTTAAACTTACCCACAAAAAGTCCAAAAACTAGAAGTACTGGCATATTGAAAACAAAAACTAAATATCCGTAACACAGCAAAAACTTTTTCCTTCACTATACATTTCACATTTTTAATCAAACATTATTCCATTTTGTCACTGTCCTAACTTTTAATTACAAATAACACATTTGAAGCCATGAGCTAATTCAAAAACACGCACGAAAACCACGAGAATATATTTTCGCAACGCGAGATCGACTGCGAAAATCGAGACGTTAGGACGTGCGGGTGGCCCGGATGCCTTCAGCCGACTGCGGTACAGCATCCAGTCCTGCACCTCCCCTGCCCTCTTCAAATTTCCTCCTTCTCACTCCCTCACGCGCCCTTATCGCGATCCCGTAATTAGATAAATGTCATTGCTTTTGTCTGTGTTTTTTGCTCTTTCCCCGACGAATTTTGTCGGCCAATGTAATAGACTCCGCGTCGTTTGAGACGCTCATTTACGTAAATGCTGTTTGTGTTGTACGTTTGCTTGTGTGTGTGTGTGTACTTCAATTCCGCGCGAAAATATGTCTCGGCCGTATTGCTACTAGTTTATGAGGCTTCCATCTCGCAGCTCGCAGTTTCCACCCACTTCAGATTTGTTTTTATCGCCATATTTTTTGAGCAACAATCTTGGTTGAGTTTTATCTGATGATGGTGTTATAAGTTCGTGAGAGGTTGTTAAAAGATATGTACACTTGTATCATTTGTGTGATATGAACTGGTCTATAAATGTAAAGCAGAATCAAGACTAGATGTGGGTTTATATCTAGGTCATAAAACTGTAGGATCTCCGGCGCTCCTCCAGGTTTAAGGACCTGTTGGAGAGTAAGTAGTTATCACGACGCCGAAGTAATAAAATTTCGGGAAAATGGTAATTGTGCCGCTATCAAAATAGGCTGTAAAGTAAACATTCTGTCACTACGTCTATATGTAGGTCAACTTTTGTATGCAGTATGCAAACCGGACGCAGTAACAAGCGTAGCAGTTACGGGAACAGCGGAACTAAATCCCCAACCGCGATTTTTCAATGAATTTAAAGTTTAGCTCCACTCAATAAAGTAAGGACCAAGTCTCGTTTGTCAGAGTCAAATCTCCGTGCTTTTATATGAAGAGTTTTATGAAAATGAACGCAAGACTTGAGAAAGAAGATTGCATTCACTTCTCTCACAAGAGATATCGCGTAGGTCTGCACTTTGAAGTCTTTGAAAGTCACTATCTTTCTAAGGAACTCGTCTGATTTGAGGATGAAACGGATAATGCGCTCTAAGATTCAATTCGTAGCGAAGTGCCGATATTGGTTTGATGTCTGTGCGATATTTGCGTTATAATATTTTCTGTATTGGTAAACGAATAGAGTATTTACATTATCGTTGTTGCTTTGTTAACGTTTCTATAGATTTATTTTGCGTAGTAAGTTTCTTTTCTTGCTTATCTTTTTATTTTGCATAGTAACTTACTGTTTTTATCTTTTGGCATTATGTTGATTTTGTTTTCATTGGCCTCTGATCAAGAATAGCTATGGCTGAATATTTAAATTGTATACCTTGTGTGTAGCGACGTAAACAAAAGTTATAAGTGACTTCTTTGACTAACGAAGATTTTCCAAAAGAAAAAATAATCCTTAGAAATGCGTGACTCACTTTTGCCAACGGAACCCTATTACTAAGCCTCCGCTGTCCGTCCGTCCGTCGGTCTGTCTGTCACTGGGCTGTATCTCATGAACCGTAATAGGTAGACAGTTGAAATTATCACAGAATTTGTATTTATATTGCCATTGCTATAACTAGAAATAAATAAAATAAAGTTTGAAATCCATACAAGAAACGTGGTTTTTTTAAATATTTAGTGTTAAAATATTGTACGGTGGTACGGAAACCTTCGTGTGCGAGTCTGATTCGCACCTGCCCGGGTTTCAAAGACTCACAATCCTTATGTGAAGTAAGTATTAACCCTGTATCTACTATTACTGTTAGCCTACATCACCCCACTGCTGGGCAAAGGCCTCTCCCCATTACTTCCAGTTCTTGCGATCCAGGACTAATGTGGACCACTGGTTATTTGTTTTGTCCAGCTCGTCCCACCATCTTCTACGGGGTCTGCCGCGACGCCTTCTTGCTGTGTCAGGGCTCCACGTACAGGGTGCATTAAATCCACCCACGGTCCAACCGGAAAACGGCTAATTTTTTAATTTTTCTAACTAAACACATATTATTTTGTTGTTTTTACAATTTTACTCGCCAAAGTTTCGAGTTTGATGGCGAGAAGCGCTTGTTAAATACAAATAATATAGTAAAAACTAAACTTAAAAACTACCAACTAAGCACTATTTCACTCAAGGATCAGTCACACCGGCACGGACAGATTGCGGACGGATAAAATACAGGCTTAAAATATTGAGATAATAATGGGTGAGTAGTGACAAATTGCTGGACTATCGCACAACTTGACCCATTTCCATAAGTAGGATAACTTGAGGACAAGATAAACACTGTGCCACTATAAACGCGATGATACCGTACGATCCCCTTTTTTTAGCTTTTTTTTTTCTTTCGTTGTTAAGAAATGAAAACAGATTCGTTTGTTTGAAAGTAGAAGGAGAAAGGAAAAAGAAAATGCGTTATATTTGCGGTAAACATGACGCATAAAAAGAAAACAAACTAAAAAATAACAAGTTGGGAGGAAAACATGCGTCACATCCACGCAAAACGGCCAACGCTCAGCATAATGCTAAGACCCTATACGAGCCCGGCGCTGGTTTTCAGCGACAGCCAGCGTTGACGTAATGACGTCATCTGGTGCAGCAAACAATTTTTAGGACGCTATACCAGTACAGCGTACTACATAAAGAAAAATAATAACATAACATACACATAATCTGCATTCGCGAAATATTCGCCAAAAATGTAAACAAATTTGACTTTATGGAAAAATAACTTTAATTCCTACACAATAAAATTCAGTTTACGCTACAAATTCAAACATTTTTATACCTTTTCCAGTAATGCTAGTCACTCTGATGTCAAATTAATTACCATTGAAATAAAGTTGATATTTGTTTAACTTGAAATAACGTAAATTTGAATTTGAAACATCAATAAAATATGAACATAGGTACCTACTTACTTAAATTAATTATTTAAACATAATACGGATCTCTGAATACTTCCAGAGATCCTGATCAAAAAATCGCCAGTTTTGTTTTACATTAAACATAATGCCTGATGGATTAGTGATGAGGGGATGTCATGAAACGCTTGTAACGAAACCATAGCGAGATTCAGAAAAAGGCACAACGCCATCTATCGAGCAAGGAGGTAAACTTAATGTGGTTAAGTTCAATTTTCTTTTTAACATCTATATCGCGCTTGTCTAGTATTTATTAAGTTAGTAAAATTGTAGAGGCCTTTTTGCCTGTAATATAAAAAAAACATTTCATCGAAAACCAATGTAAATTGAATGTAGATACTAGAAAAAGGAAAATACTTAGAAAAATGTAGGATACAAATATTTATTTAAATTATGATGGTGATTGTTTCCCAGTAACTGGGTTGTGGAGGTCGGCAGTCACTCCATGTAAAATACTGGTATTCAGTTGCATCCGGTTAGACTGGAAGCCGACCCCAACATAGTTGGGACAAGGCTAGGCAGATTGATTGTTGATCTGGTGATTGATGTTCGTTCCTTTATAATTACGAGAAAATGTCTAGCTTTGAAATGTATTTTTATTATTTTGATTTAGAACTAGCTTCTGCCCGCGACTTCGTTCGCGTAGAAGTCGTAAGACATCACAATATACTGAAATAACAGCCACTTTTTTTATAAAGCTTCCCTGTTTACTACGCTTGTAGTTTTGGTATCAGCAACCAAGATATGCAGAGAGTCAGGACTGGAGAAGCGGGAGCAAGCGACATATATTCTTCCGTGGGAGAAGCTGCTCGTCCCGAGGTCGACAACAATAGCCTTCAATAGCAATTGCCCATTGCAATGAATCCGAAGTAACAATTCCCACACAAAATATGTTTTTTTTTTTCGATTTTTCGGCTGTTCCTTTAGGTTTTTCTTAATTTTCTTTTGTCCTAACCCTAAAAGTAATAAAAGAGTTGAGGCGCACAAATCATTTAAATCGCTTGAGCCATTTTCGAGTTTCTGCGATACTCATGCATGGCAATTGATTTTTATTTACACTCATACTCAAAACATTTATTTAAAAATAAACCAATTACAGGCACTTTTGAATAGTCGAGAGGGTCAGTCAGAAAGATGAAGCTAGTTGCCCGTTTCAAATCGTAGTAGGTACCTATGGAGAAGAACGGGCAAGAAACTCCACGGACACTCTTTTAAATCATAAAATTGTAAAATAATATTGGTTACATCATTCATGTTGAAATTATACATGTGAGAACGATGTAGAAAGAAGTGCATCTTAAAATAAAAGCAATAAAAAGATAAAAACAAAAAAAAAAACAATTCAGAAATTAAAATAAGCCGTGGCAGCTAAGAGATGACCAGTCCCTACTGACGGCGTTCACGAACATGTCGTATGTACCAGCACCATTCAGCTCAACCATTTTGAAGGGAACTTAATGATCCAACACACGCCACCACCAGCGAGACATTTGAGTTTAGTATCTAGGAGATATATAGAAAGAAAATAAAGAAAGAAAAATTGATTATTCTGCACATACAAATCGCATACATAACATACAACATATTCAGCCTATAATGTTCCCACTGCTGGGACACAGGCCTCCTATCTGCGAGAGGGAGTGGGCCGTAATCTACCACGCGGGGCCAATACCAAACGCATATATGTGATGTATATGTAAATATAAGTTTATTTTAATAACTTTTTATAATAAGTATACACTTAATTATCGTAGAGTTGATATATTCTTGTCAAAAATAAAAAATAGTTCGTAACTTTTTTAGTCGGCTTATTATACAAGTTTTTTATTAAAAAGTTAGTATTTTTCAATTGTATTGTAACGCTACAAGTTACATAAATTATAATCCTAAAAAAAAACTTTTGCAGACAAGCACCATTTCCGACTTTGAGGTAAAAAAGTACCCGTGGGTTATATATAATAACAGAGAAGTTATTTTTCATCGTAGTTTTCAGCAACATGAATAAAAAAAAGAAAGTTGGAGCCCTCAACATTGTTCTTTTGACCTGTGTTAAATAAACGACCCGAAAACTTTCATGAACACACTAAAACCCGAGGTCTTGTTTCAGGCGAAAAAAATAAGAAAGGTATTTTTCTGGTGAAAATTAAACTTTATTTTGTACCGGAATTTCTTTCTAAGTACTAAGTAACTGAAAATATTAATGTTTGTTACCCACATAGATTTAGTATAACGGGTTTCACCATCATTGTAATATATTTTTGTACTGGACCATACCTGGGAACCTTCTGGTTACGGAGATATTGAAGGTCAACATTCCATCCTTTATTCACGTTTTTTTACGAAAACAAGTTTTAATGTAATAAAACAATTTTAAATACCCTTTTTAACAATTTTAAATTTAAATATAACTGAAAAAAACATGTATTTTACCAAACCTGTGCATGTAACCCAGAACCTCACACACAGCAAACGCTATAGCGACTACTACACCAAATGATGGGCTGCGAAAATGTTTCAGCAATTGATTTTACATTTCTGCAAGTATCAAAAAGAAACTTTTTTTCTTTGGGACCCCGTAAAAGTTATTCGTGCGGACAACGAAGTAATAAGAAATGGAGTGACAATGTGAACGGAACAAAATAGATTTTCTAATACATTGTTGGGGCAGTCAGGGGCGCAATTGCGGCAGGAAAAAAACTTAGGTGTTTTTTTGTAAGCAAGGTCTAAAGTGTACGCATACATACATAAACTCACTTCTTCGTCCCGTGTGGGTGGCAGAAACTAGAGAACGCCACCTGCTACGATCTGTCTGTCTGTCGATCTGTCTAAACTGCAGTGACGTCAACAAACCATCCAGTTACAGTAAATTCTAAAAATAAAGTATGTAAAATATAAAAAACAAGGAAGAGTACCATCGACACGAAAAGAAGAAGAAGAACAGTAAATTCTTTCTTTTCACATCAGAAATTCTGTCTTTCTTTCGCTAAAGAAAATAATGTATTGGCAATGAGCACTCCACGTATTACTCACCCCATCTAATCCGCCATGGGGATGGTCACGTACTGGACAGTAAGAATATTCAGGGGGGATCACGTACGACCGCCGTAAGGGAGCCGCCTCTAGGCCGACAATCGGCCTGAATTCCTGGTAATGACTGCACGAGTAGGAAGTTTGTGTGAAAAATTCTGATACAAACTAGACAAATAACACCAAGCAGTCTAAATAGATTTAATAATCACTTAATTAGTAAGTTAAGTGTACCAGGCCATATGAAAAACAATGTAAATGAATTATATGAGAGGTTCTTTTCGGTAGTACGCACCGAGTTCAATAATACTTTAAAAAAGAAAACTAAAACTATTTGTCCAAGTTTTTTGTTCAGTAACTGGGCAACTAAGGGTATTAGAAAAAGTAGGGAAAAATTGTTTGAGCTGTATGGTCTTAAGCCTTATATTAACTCTGAAACTTTTAATAAATACGTAGCTACCTACTCTAAAACTTTTAAAAATATTTGCAAGGTAGCTAAAGCCTTGTATATTAGCAACAAGATCAAATCAGCCGATAATAAAATAAAGACGGTTTGGAAAATTATCAATGACGAAACTAACCGGAATAAAAGACATAATAATGATTTCACAATAGAGACTTCGCGTGGTCTCATAAGCAATAACAAAGAAGTTGCTCAAGAATTTGTAAATTTCTTTACCAGTATCCCACATACAACCACTGAAATCTTAAATTCCTCGCCCTTGCGTTCTATTAATTTATTAAGAGCAAACGTCTCATCCTGCCAGATTGAATTTAAATTCAACCATATAAACCCCATAATAGTAATAAAAGCTTTCAAGCAAATCAAGATCAAACTAACCGAAGATCTATGGGGAATGTCTATCAAAGTTTGTACCTCCATTATTGAGACTATAGCGCCGTACTTAGCCTTAATATTTAATTTGTGTGTGGATCAAGGAGTCTTCCCAGATCTAATGAAATACAGCAAGGTGATACCCCTTTTAAAATCGGGGGACAGTAAACTTACCAATAATTATAGACCCGTATCCGTGTTACCGGTCTTCAGCAAGGTGTTTGAAAAGGTGATGCTGAACCAAATGCTCAATCATTTTAACACCAACAGAATATTACACGACCAACAGTATGGTTTCACCAAGGGACGTTGTACGACTGATGCCGGTATCACCTTAATAAAACACATTTTTACAGCGTGGGAAGAGTCCCAAGACGCCATAGGAATTTTTTGTGACCTCTCCAAGGCTTTTGATTGCGTCGACCACGAAACCTTACTTTTAAAACTTGAGCATTACGGAATAGGAAAACTTGCGCTCAGTTTAGTAAAATCTTATTTAAATGATAGACAACAGCAAGTTCAAATAAATGGTGTCAATTCACTCGGTTTAAAAGTAAAAATGGGTGTTCCGCAAGGCTCGATATTAGGTCCTTTCCTCTTTTTAGTTTATATAAATGATCTACCCCATTTGTTAAAAACCCAACCACAGATGGTGTT
The DNA here is from genome assembly GCA_911387795.2 of Apamea monoglypha. NCBI lineage: Eukaryota > Metazoa > Arthropoda > Insecta > Lepidoptera > Noctuidae > Apamea > Apamea monoglypha. The sequence continues at coordinate 2,180,467 of OU426922.1, read as the reverse complement.
ATTTGCTGACGATACTTCCTTGATCTTTAAAATTAATAGACGTGCATCAAATCTTGACGACGTAAATAACGCCCTACTGCAGATCCAAAATTGGTTCACTGCTAATAATTTAGTACTAAATGGGAAAAAAACGAAGTGTATAAGATTTTCTTTACCAAATGTCAAAGGTAGTCATTGTGAGATAAAATTGAATCAAGAGAAACTAGAATTCGTCGATGAAACTGTTTTCCTGGGGTTCACGCTCGACTCAAGGCTTCAATGGGGTCCTCATTTAACATCCCTTGCAGGACGACTAAGTTCAGCAGCGTATGCTGTGAGAAAAATCCGTCAACTTGCTGATGTCGATACCGCGAGACTGGTCTATTTTAGTTACTTTCATAGTATCATGTCGTACGGTATTTTACTATGGGGACGGGCTGCAGACATCGAGTCTATTTTTATTCTGCAGAAAAGAGCCATCAGAGCCATATATAGCCTCCGCAGGCGTGACTCTCTAAGAGAACTGTTTAAAGATATTAACATCATGACGGTACCTTGTCAATATATATATGAAAACATTATGTACGTAAGGAAAAATCTACATATTTTTAGTAAAAGAGGTGAAAGACACAATTATATCACTAGAAATAGGAACCAATTAGTTCAACCAGGTTTCAGGCTGGCTAAAGTAGACTCATCTTTCATGGGGTACTATTTAAAATGTTACAATAAAATACCTCCCCACATAATTGAACAGAATGAAACGAAATTTAAATCTTGTATAAAACGCACACTATGCAGCCAGGCATATTATAAATTGGGAGATTACATCGCTGATAAAAATGCTTGGCTAAACGCTGGTCCTGCTCCACAGGACGCATAAATAAATTGATTAGCATTTGAAAGTACTGTTGGAGCCGCTGAAGATTGTAAAATACTATTTTTGCATTATATAAATTCAATCTCCTAGTATTGTATAATTGTATAGCTCATGTGTGAGTACTATGTAGGTACATACTATAAAGCTACCATTTACTGGGTACGTCTTTCATTGACTTGAATGTGCCCTGGCGGCTGAGAGTATGTCATGCTCACTCAAATGTCTCGCTGATGGTGGCACATGTGTTGGATCATTTAGCTCCCTTCAAAATGGTTGAGCTGAATGGTGCTAATCCGTGCGTCATGTTCGTGAACGGGCGCCGTCAGTGGGGACTGGTCATCTCTTTGCTGCCATGGCTTATTTTAATTTAATTTAATATTTGGATTGTTTTAGGCTTTTCATTACGGATGCTTTTAACGTTCTGCATCGTTCTCACATGCATAATTTTTAACATGAATGATGTAACTAATACTTTGTAACCATATTTTGATTTAAAAGAGTGTCCATGGAGTTTCTTGCCCGTTCTTCTCCATAGGTACCTACTACGCTTTGGAATGGGCAACTAGCTTCATTTCTCTGACTGACCGACCCCTTGACAATTCAAAAGTGCCTGTAATTGGTTTAATTGAAATAAATACTTTGAGTTTGAGTTTGAGTTTGAGTTTGTGTGATGTTACATGGAGCGTGATTATCTTTTCATTCGTCCTACGATTTATCCAGTTGTTTAATAGACATTATGCTGGGTTTTTATACTTCTTTTAGGGAAGGTTTCGTGTTTTAAGAAAATGTTTTTGTTTTATTCTGAAATGTCCAAATTTACAATGCTGTAGACTACTACAGCATTGTAAATTTGAGAAGAATTTAAGAAGCTAAGGACTATCTTAGCTTCTTTTCTTGTGACTCCTACACTTCAGGTAGCTTTGGACTTTTGTTATGTAAAAAGTATTTTCTAACTGAACAGACAGCTGTGCTGCTGGGGAGTTTGTTGCGCCACTTCTTCTTCCCAGCGAAAGCACTAGGATGTGGTGAAGGGCAGGCGTTTTGGGGAACTGTCTTTTCTAATTTTGACGTTCGAAATGACTGATGACTTTTGATTTTGATTTTGAATGACTTTTGATTTTGATTTTGAATGATGCTTACAACAATGGTTTGCTATCAGTTTATTTTTAAAGTATGCAAAACTAATAACTACAACCTCATATCATTAGCCGATTGCTTTTTTATTTTAACCTGATACTTCTCTCTTGTTCTCAGTATATCCCATACCTGTCTACCTACCAGGAAAGAAGAGATCTAAGGAGTTAAATCACTCTCCTAATAAACTCTCTACTAAATAACCCTTACTTTGAAATATATCCTTAATACGGTCGGACGCATAATATTTCAAACATCACATAGAAGCTGTCTGCGCCCATTAATCACACAACGGATCCAATATGCTGCAATTAAGCGATGCCGGGCAGCGTAGTCCATTGTCATAGCTAGATGCCATCAGTTAGCAGCATGGTTAGCATTTTGCTGAACACTATAGCTTCGAAGGGAGGTAATATTTTAACAGATTAGTTATCCTCGTTTTTATGGGCGCCTGGTAGGTGGTCACAGAAGTTTTTTTTTCACCTGTTGTACCAGCTGTTTGGGCAGAAAGAAAGAATATCGTTTATTTGGACACAGTTCGTGAAACACAAAATAATAAAGTGAAAATAATGTTTTAACGAGAATAGTGTGTGCCTCACAGCTGCGCCAAAAAGGTACATTACAGCATCAATGCCAGACAGATGCTGCCTGGCGCTGGTTTTCTAATGAACCTTTAGGCACAAGTGACGGGACGGACAAACAGTTTCAATAAACTTAATACATATTTTCATACTTACAAATAAATAAACTAGTAATCAAATAATTAATTACAAAACAGAAAAAGCGAAAATAACAAGAAGTGTTTCATCAAAACCTGTTCTTAGCGATTAGCTACATTGATCCGTGCTTGGGTAGAGAACACGAAAACAAAAAAATCTGTTTTCTATGCTATTTGTTAAAAAAATGTACCTCTTTTCGGCGTTTGTTTCTTTTGCATTATTTTTTCTTGAAACGGCGCCGCGGACTACGCAGCGGATAGGTAAATCAGATAAAATCTGCCGGAATTTATATGTGGAAAGATCCTTAGCCTGGGAATAACACCCTAACACAACAGAATATAATAGAACACTCTTTATTATGTACTCCATAAAATTAACAGATATAAATTGTATCATTTTATTTTTCATTCATTCATAATTTTTTACTCAAAGATTACATAATTACCAGCACCAGTAACTGGGTTGTGGAGGTCAGATAGGCAGTCGCTCCATACTTTATTTATTTATTTTATTTATTTATCGTCACACTGGAACGCCATACAGCAATTACACCAATGGAGCAATAAATTGAATACTGTTATTCAGCTGAATCCGGTTAGACTAGAATCCGACCCCAACATAGTTGGGAAAAGGCTAGACAGATGATGTTAATATTTACATAATAGATATATTATAGATTTACTGCACAGAAAAGTAGGTTCAATTAAAACTGAAAACCAGCAAAAAGGCTCTATTTATTCCGCGGAAACCTTTCGTTTCGGGTGAAGCGGATACCGGAATTCAAGCAATTCCACGATTGCGAAATAAACTGGAAACATCACGGTTTACTGACAGCTCGATGGTAACTGACAGGCCTACAGGCATTTTGTCAAAGAAAGGGACGATATAGCCCAAGGACGCTTCCAGCAGATTGCACGGAATCCATTTATCAGAATAGATTTAAAATCCCATTTCCAGAAAGTTTGGGAAATTCTCTTGAAATATTGTTAATTGTTTCTTTTTAAAAAAAAAAACGAACATACTAGTAGATGTGCGTTATATATTGAAATTGTTGTGCATACATTTCCATACATCAATTTCACAGAACAGAAAAAAAAAACAGTAGGTTTTACCACTGCACTACTTCAAGCCAAAAACTATATAATCTAAAAATGATCCGTTATCGTATACATCTTTTATTGGTATTTTTCGGGTGTTCAGGGGACAATCTTGCTTTAAATTGTTAGTTGTTTGTTTGTGGTAGCAACATTGCATGTGCGTTATAGCTGTAAATGTGTTATTTGTAAAATTTTGAATAAATAACAAAAACAAAAAAAAAATTGTTATCTTTACAGAACAAACCATTTTCATTCATTGGCAGTCTTGTTCTAGCCACTGCTGAGTATTCCAAGAGTCTCATCCAGGTCTTCCCCGTGATCTTCTATAGGTAAAGAAAGAAAGAAAGAAAAAGTATTCATTGCGACTGGTACAGGAAGATCACAAACTAAACTAAACACAGTCAAAAATAAAAAAGCAAATTATATTTTTTTAAAGTAACTAAAAGAAAAACAGGAAGCGAAGCCTTTTGGTCTCGTATAAGGCCAAAATGCTCCTTTATCAGCATGATGCTGCGTCGTTTAGCTATCGCAGGTATTGTCTCAAACCAAAATATATCTCCAAAAATAACAGAAAATGTTCGACCAATCCGTGATTAACCCCAAATATGTAGAATCAAACCATTCTTCCGTTTCTGTGGACAGTAACAATCTGTAAATGCTCCGCAAATATTATGTAAAACGTCCCTTTGTTTAACGGTGCGAGTGTAAGCACTTTTGTTCGCGATAATCATGCGTGGGCCGTATACTCACACAGTTGCCTGTCTTACGGGATTTCATTTCATTGAAATGCTTTTACACTTTGTTGGATTGTTTATTCACGTTGCGTTAGTTAAAGAAGACGGTTTTAAGATTACAACCGACGCTAAGTAATAACAGCCGCAGGGGTCGATCGAGCAGGTTAAGCTACGCTTGCCGCGGTTGGTCCGTGGATGGGTGACCATCTTTACATACCAAGACCCCTTTGTGCCTCGGAAAGCACGTTAAACCGTTGGTCCCGGCTATCATTCGAGGATCTATGACAGTCGTTACGGGTCGTCAGAAGCCCGAAAGTCTGACAACCAGTCTTGCCAAGGGGTATCGTATTACCCACTAACTGGGTTGTGGAGGTCAGATAGGCAGTCGCTCCATGTAAAATGCTGGTATTTAGCTGCATCCGGTTAGACTGGAAGCCGACCCCAACATAGTTGGGAAAAGGCTAGGCAGATGATGATGATGAATTTGACAACCAGTCTAGGGTATCGTAAGACCCAGTAGCTGGGTTGTGGAGGTCAGAAGGCCAACTCCCGTAATTTAAAAAAATGTTCAAAATCTATCACTATCAATGTAAAAATGTAGGGAGATTAGAGGTATTTTTGACAGGTTGAGACTGAGATCAGACTGTGTAGGTACGTTCTTAAAATTACGAGAATTTCCCATCAGATAGGCAGTCGCTCCATGTGAAATAGCTACCTAATACTTACCTAATATTCCTCTGCATCCGTTTGACTGAAAGCCAACCCGAATATATCTAGGAAAGGGCTAGACAGGTGATGATAAAGATTTATAATTAGGTATATTTAATTTTTAGAGACCAAGGGCTTACGAATATAATCGAATTGTTTCTTGTCATTGGGTCTTCTTTTGCTCACATTTGTTTTTTGTTTGTATTTCTTCTCATTGCTGCCAAAAAGCAGGGCAGCTAAGCAGTGGTGGCCCAGAGGCATTTGATCCAACTTACGAGTTGTAAGTCGTGAGTTCGAACCCAGGAACGTACTTTACTTTGTGTATTTACTTCATCACCACTGCTTTCAAAACGGTGAAGGAAAATATCGCGAGGAAACCGGCGCGGCATGCCCAAGAACCAGAAATTCGAAAACATGTGACATTTACTAACTTGTACTGGGCACGCGTGGTGGCCCACTCCCTCTCACAGAGACGAGGCCTGTGTCCCAGCAGTATAAAAATTATAGGCATATTATGCTACCGAAAAGGAACAACATACATACGACTTAAATAATACCCACACACAGTATGAATTGATGCTGTTAAAGTCAATAGTGTCCATAATACACCTACACTTCTGAGGACCTGAAAAACTCGACTCGAAAAATAGAAGAAAAATGTAAGTGAAATCATGGCAAACACGGTGTTAATGCAGCGCCATCTTTGAACACTGGAAGACATTATCACAGCCAATCATGAAGATAGTTCGATCGTTAGTTAGAACCAATAAATCTTGTTATAGTCAGGTGTCAGTCTAATTAGCTTGTGTCGTCTCGGTTAGATGGCACCACTTTCCATATCAATTAAAAAACAACAATCATGTGCAGATTTTGTCTATGACATTCTATATTATCTATGTTAACTTCAAATTGAAATTCTCACTCATTAAACAAACTGTCAAAACGAAAGCATCGTTTTTATTCCAACGCCTCTGAAACCTAAGAAACTTCTCCGCCCTGCTGGCGCACTACAAGTCAATAACACACGGAATTTAAGACGCTGTTACATTTATTTTATACAAACATTACATTTCTAACGCCTCCTAACATTATGGTCCCCTACATCACAACTGTATTAGGTTTTCACACTTATAAAAATTATCAGTATTACCATCTCAGAAACGCCTTACAAAAAATACCATTAAACGCCATAAAATAGTATAAATTATACTTTCTGTCCGTATGTAAATCAGTGTTTGGCGCAATGAATGGTAAATTTTCCCAGTCGCAGATGGTATTACCATAAAATACCACTTAAACCCGTTAAGTAGATTTATGTTTACACGGACAGGCTATGTTTTGTTAGTAGATGTTTCTTCGTGATATTAAATTATAGGCACGCTAAAATATTTCCTGGGGAAATCCGATAAATATGCCTTTGAGGAGAAAATAGTATCTATCTACCCACTGCATTAATCTTTCAGACATCGTTAGGTATTTTTTATACAAGGCTGAAAGCCTGAAACTATACAGTGTGTTCGGTCATGGACTAGCGACATTCTAGGGACTTAGATGTATTTATGTATTAATATATGTTATTTACATATATGAATACATAAATACACCGTGGCTAAATAACAACAGCCGCACAGGTCGATCCATCAGGTTAAGCTGCGATTGCCGCGGTTGGTCTGTGGATGGGTGACCATCTTTACATACCGAGACCCCTCCGTGCCTCGAAAAGCACGTTAAACCGTTGGTCCCGGCTATCATTCGTGGATCTTTGACAGTTGTTACGGGTAGTCAGAAGCCCGAAAGCTTGACAACCAGTCTTACCAGTAACTGGGTTGTGGAGGTCAGATAGGCAGTCGCTTCATGTAAAATACTGATATTCTGCTGCATCCGGTTAGACTAGAAAACGACCCCAACGTAGTTGGGAAAAGGCTCGGCAGATGATGAATACATAATTACACTGGGGTCCAATCCTCTTCCCATCTATGTGGCAGCCATTTGTTTTTTTTTTCTTGAGATATTCTCTATGTGTGTACAAAAAAACCCTCTCTGCTACACCGCGCCGTTGAGGCCACCAAGTGCACACACACTGGGGTTTCAAATATCGTCACCTGAAACCGCGTTAGGGGCCTCCACGCGCATTAGCAATCTCGTGACATCAGTGTGGTAAAAATTTACCGGGAGTCAGTTTATTAGTTCTCGAGCGACAAATATAGGAATACACTTCACTGTACATATATAGGTATGTATAATTATTTCTGGGTTGCAATATTGTTATTTTTAAAAATTTTATCCCTTTTAGTTGTGGCAACGTATATATCACTTTTGAAGTAAAACGGCGCGGTACATGCATTTCTATTCTCAATCACAGGCGACGAAAGTCGTCTCGAGTTACAATTGTAACGTGTTGAGTAGCAATAAAGTGATTTGTACCGGTAAAGTAAGTCCTTTGCAACAATTACATATATGTCGACGGCTGAGAGGTCTGCGCAGGTCGCCCATCATCAGTATGGTCTTGAGGTAGAGATTCCATGGCGTAAGTCTAAAGTAACACAGTAACAACACCAAATACTTGCACAAAGGTTTATTTGAATAATAGCACAGCACAGTTTAAATAATAACGGTTATAATACTTAGAGACAATACTAATAAGGTACCTGTGAACCAACAATACCGATTGGAGGTCGGATCTGAAGTATCGTTCTGAGCCAAGTTCTCTTGCGACTCGCGCTTTTATAACTTTAAAATCGACACCCCTCCAAGCGATTCCGTTCACGTAACATGTGACGTCACTGCGTTACAAAAATCAATCGACCGTCTAAACCAATAAATAGTCAAAGATGCGACATATACATGTTTTCCTTCATTTTCAATGTAAGGGCAACAAAGGTTACTATCATAGTTTTCCGTGACGTGTTTCCTCCTACCATATTTTGTTTTCTGATGAGCGGTGCAAACATCCGGAAATATAAAAACCTTTTCGTAGAAACGAACATCGTTATTACTGAAATAAAAGAAGAATTTAGCGAAAATTTTCCAGGAAAAAACAAGTGGAAAACCTGTACATATTTCAGTATTAAGATTACAAAGAAAACGTTCGCAAACATATTGTGTTGAGAGAGGAGAGGAATGCAGACAGACGGGCGGAAATTAAGCCTGTAAGCAAAGCCCAGCGAGTGAACAATATGAGCTGATTATGTAGCCAGATACTGTAGATCTAATAATATTATAAATGGGGAAGGGAGTATGTCACGCTAGAACGGCTGGACGGACTTGGATGAAATTTGCACGTACTCGTACGTACCCAAAATATATTTTCCGACGTCCACAAGGATGCAACCGCGGGTAAAAGCTACTATTCACAAAGACTTGTTTTTGATTGTATGTATTATTTTTTTGTCTCCTTTACTATTTCACACGCTGTCTACATCTCTGTATCTATTGTCCTGTCTCGGGTGTGCTGGAAGAGATTTCTTGTGAAACAAGCATCACCTCTCTACCTATTTTTTCTGTTCTCTTTTACGTGTCAGTTTATATATGTGTGTACATAAATGGTAAAATAAATAAATAAAGACAAAATATACAAGTAAGTAAGTAAGTGTAAGTGTGTGTGTAAGTTATTTTATATACAAGTATATAATAAGAAATTAAAGTAAAAGGCAGGAGCTCATTCTCAGTCCTACTATAGTATATATCCTGCTATTATAAATGTGAAAGTTTGTATGGTTAGATTTTTTTTACACAATCATGCAAAAACAGCTAAACGGATTTGGATGAAATTTGGCACACATATAGTTTATAACCCGGATTAACACATAGGATACTTTTTATCCCAGTAGTACGTTCCGGTGGGACAATTTACGACTTCCACGCGGGCGTGTAGCTGGAAAAATCTAGTTTTACATAAATAATTCAACTAAACATACCTCATCATTATTGGATCTTGAAATATTTTCGCCATTCAAATTAAACTTTTTTTTTTTCATGCCAAATATTCCTGACAAAATACCTTTCAAAAATGTAAGAATGGAATTTAAAACGTTTTAAACTTATGTTTTAGACTAGACACGAATAGCGTGTTATAGTACCTACAAAGATTTGAATAAATATTTATTATTATTTATTTATTATACGTCTTTGACATGTTTCAGGACCCTGACGTCGACCCTGGGGCCGAAGCTACTCGCGGTGATCGGTTAGACGTTTTTAATTAAATAGGCACCAACCGACGATTATGCCTACATGCACTATGCAAGTGCACTCAAGGACAACGACGGGTGCCTCAAAGAGATGTCAGCACGAACTGACGGGGTCCGCTAGGGCCGATGCCTGCCAGTGCCGCGGGTTGTTCGAAAGAGATACCGTGGCCCGTGGCATAGGCAACTGAAGGAACACGGGTGGGTTTTAGTCAGTAAAAGTCTGACACGCCCTCGCGCTCCGCCCAGAGCGAGAGAAGTCATATGATGATTTCCAACCCAGAAAAAAAAAAGGACAGGGCCGGATAGGACTTATTTATTATTTTAAAGTACCTATAACACTTTTTCTGTAAGTGCAGAGAAATACAATGGCCTTTATATTATACTTATGATGAGCCTTTTGACCTCGTACAGGATTTTCTATTTTTGTTTTACTTTCTTTTTATATAATTTGTTTATTTTTATTTTTTTATTACCTGCTTACTGTGTTTAGTTTATTTGTGATTTTACTGTACAAATCACTATAAATACTTTTTCTTTCTTTATATTTCTTTATTTTTATTACTCCTACTGCAAAAGAGAATTTGAAGTTACAGAACATTAGCAGACTGAATTATTTTATCATGATTTTATGATACGAGGGCTGCAGATACCGGAAAGAGCTCAAAACCCTGATTTTTCCACGGCAGTCCAGTAGAAGAGAGAGGTGCCCGAGGGCATGTTGCAACGAAATGCTAATGACAGCTGGAAATGAGTTCCCGCTGACCGCCACCTATCGGGATATTTGGGCATTATTGAGCAGTGTCAAAGAAAATTGACGTCGTTTGTTGTTTTTAAATGCTCTGGGGTGGGTTTATTTAATTCTGATGAAATTGATGGTTTGGTGAAACGAGTAAAAGAACAGCAGTGCGATTCTGTAACCATCTCACCGTGAAAAGTTAGGTGAAGTGAGCGTGGAGTGAGCTGTCATTCCAAGTAATGCTAGGGATTGACACTATTGAAAGCTCACTCTAATCTCACTTCACCTAACTTTTCACGGTGAGATTTTTACAGAATCGATCGACAGATCATCATTAAATAAAAAGGACTGTGTGACTTGTGTGTGATCGCTGTAACAGAGGGACAAGAGAAAAGGCATTTTTTTATTATTTAATAAGAATACACACACACACACACACACACACACACATACATACATATACATACATACACACATACACTACACACACACACACACACTACATATTATTATCTATATCAACATCTGCCTAGCCTTTTCCCAACTATGTTCAGGTCGGCTTTCCAGTCTAACCGGATGCAGCTGACTACCAGTATTTTACATGAAGCGACTGCCTATCTGACCTCCTCAACCCAGTTACTGGATAATACGATACCCTTTGGTAAGACTGGTTGTCAGACTTTCGGGCTTCTGACTACCCGTAACAACTGCCAAAGATCCACGAATGACAGCTGGAACCAACGGCTTAACGTGCTTTCCGAGGCACGGAGGAGTCTCGGTATGTAAAGATGGTCACCCATCCACAGACCAACCGACCTGCCCCTCGGGGTATATATTATTATATATTATCGGGAACACTCGTCTTAGTCGAACTTGGAGAGGCTTATGCAAAATAGAGCCGTAAGTTATTAAAATAAGGTTCCAGGGCTTTTTGCTTTAATATCACTATCATTTCACGGCTAAATATTCAGTTAAACTAAAAAATTGGCGCCGATTTCCTTGTTCACAATCTAAACTAAATTTAAGTTCAGAGCATCTTTTTCTTTCTATACCATTAAGAAAAGGACAATAGATAAATATTAATTTAGTGCTGTCAAATTAGTCAGCGCCTGACTTAAATTGACGTATTTTTAATGGCCATGTATAAATTGTCTACGGAGTATCTTAATTTGACAGGACTAAACTAATATTAATCTTCTGTCCTTTTCTTAATGAAACAGAAAGAAAAAGATGCACTGAACTTAAATTAAGTTTAGTTTGTGAACACGGGAATCGGCGCCTGTATTTGGCCTATTTTAAAGTTAAAAGAGGTTACATTTAAGTCAAAATGATCAATGATGATGATGTTTAATTATCAGATTATTAAGAGATACTGGCGCCGATTCCCTTGTTCACAAACTAAACTAAATTTACAGCCCATTAACCGAATTAGCTAAGCCTATATAGTACGGAATAGCAACTTAGGAAACATCAAAGGCATTAAATTATTTACCTTTAAGTATATTCAACCTCTTTGAGAAACATCAGCTGAAAGCGAATGACAGGCGCTTGTCAAGCGATGTCAAGTTAGGGCAATTGATTGTTAAGAAAATTGACTACCAACTTAAATTGTTCGTATATTCGAATGAAATAAGGAAAAGAATATTAAAATTGAATTATTGTGTTAGTTATTTATTTATTTTTTAATTGTTTATACAATACATTTAACAAATAATTTCCTTATGACATACATTTATAAGTGTAACAATTAGTTACAGTCTAACACAACATGCACCATTTATGGTTTTACATAATACAAAGCGAAAAAGGATTATTATAATTATAGTTATTCAACTAGCTTCTGCCCGCGGTTTCGCCGGCTTGGATGTCGGAAATTATCCCACGGGAACATGCTACCGAAACAAAAAGTAGCCTATACAGCCTATTAAGGCATTAAGTCAGCCTTTGTACCTTTTTTGTATGCAAAAAGTTTAAATAATTAAATCTATGTTACTCCATAACATCAGCTGTCTGCCAGTGAAAGTCCCGTCAGAACCGGTCCAGCCGTTTCGAAGATTAGCCGCAACAAACAGACAAACTTAGCGTGTATATTTTCATTTTCATACGCATTTAGTCAAATCTGTTATTTTTTAAGACCCCACTTCACTCTTCAAAAGGTAGTTGTTTTTGAAAATAATGATTAAGATCTCATAATTCATACAGAAATGAATGAATTATGAGATCTTAATCATTATTTATTATTTACGTCTACGCCTTATAAAAGTAAACCTAAGTACCTACCTAATTAAAAAAAAAATAAACTCAATAACAGAAAATAAAATACCTACCTACCTAAATAAACCCATTTCTGATGATAACTAATCTGAACTTAATAAATAAGCAAAATCCCTAAAAACTAAGATATTAGTTTTTAGGGATTTTGCGATATTGTATCTTAAGATAAAATATTATAGTATCTTAGCCGTGTGCAGCGCCCCTTAGTGAACTCCACTGCGGGTGACGTAACCTACGACAAACTTATTATTTGCCGTTGGTACAGTAATCGGATCTAGGCATGGAACCGCAAAATTAAGTTTGTTTTTATTGTATATACTTTTCCGGGATAAAAAGTACCCAGTGTGGTGCCCAGGATATTAAAGAATAATTATACCAAGTTTCATCGTAATCGAACTGGTAGTTTTTGCGTGATGCCTGAACAAACAGACAGACAGACAGACAAATTTTTTTTTAATCACATTTTTGGGTTCGGTGTCGGTCTAGTAACACCCCCTTTTTTTTTTTTTTTTTTTTTTTTTTTTTTTTTTTCTGGGTGGGAAATCATCATATGACTTCTCCCGCTCTGGGCGGAGCAGGAGGGCGTGTCAGACTTTTACTGACTAAAACCCACCCGTGTTCCTTCAGTTGCCTATGCCAGGGACCACGGTATCTCTTTCGAACAACCCGCGGCCCTGGCAGGCATCGGCCCTAACGGACCCCGTCACATCGTGCTGACATCTCTTTGAGGCGCGCGTGGAACACAACGCGCCGTCGACTCGGGCCTGGTCCTTGCCGGGCGGCGAGCTGCCCATAGCTCGCCGCCCGCAAGCCCGCGCCTACGGTGGCCGGGAGTCGGCTGGTGACTCCCGACGTCCAGGGCGTCTCCTGCGGCGACTAGGGGCGTGAAGGCGCAGAGATTGCCTCTCCCTCACGCGTTCCGCCTCCTCCTTTGCGAGCATTACTGCTTCGCAGAAGGAGGTGACGGCTTCCCATGCACTCTCGCTCCGTACCATAGCCTGGACCAAGGCCGGACGCGAGAGATCGCCGCCGCCGATCGCCGCCACGAGGACGCGGCGGTGCTCCGCCCAAGCCGGGCAGACCTCCACCGTATGCTCCACCGTGTCCTCCGGGCGATCCACACAGTGGTGACACCCTGGCGTTTCCTCCCGCCTTATCCTGAACAGGAACCTCCCGAAACAACCGTGTCCGGTGAGGACCTGCGTCAGGCGGAAGGTGAGGGCGCCGTGGCACCTCTCCAGCCACTCCTCAAAGAGGGGACTTATCGCCGCAATTGTGGCGTGCCCAGCACTGGGTTGCGACAATCGCACTCTCCATGTCGCCATGAGATCCCGCCGGAGCTCTGTCCGCTGTACCGTGATTTCTCGCGGCAGCGGAGTTACGCCCCGGCGTTTTGCCTCCTCTCGCCACTCCCATATGTGGGCGAGGGCTTTTGCCTCCAGATCCCATGGCGGCAATCCGGCAAGGAGGCTCGCCGCCTCAGCGGAGACCGTGCGGTATCCTCGGATCAGCCGGACGGCCATGACCCTTTGGGACGCGTTCAACCGGCGGACTGGTCGCCGCCTCAAGGAACGCGCCCACACCGGTGCCCCGTAAAGGGCCTAGTAACACCCCCTGCCATTTATTTTTTTTGATATTTTCAATGTACAGAATTTTCACTTCTACAGATTTATTATAATGTAATCCACGCGTAAAAATAATAATGACAACAATTACTAAATAAGTAATTTACCTTACCTACCTACCTAATATACCTTGTCCATTAGGTAAACCGTTTTCTGACAGATGGAACTATTGATTGCAGGAACACACATTACATTGATTGATACAACGTACGGTATTATAATGTCTGTAGGAAGCCATAAATAAGATAATTGAATAAGACAAGGCAGTTTATATATTTATTTTATTGCGCATTTTAAAGTTAACTTTTACGTAATCTGGAATAATTCGTTCTAAGACAGCTGTCAAAAAACGGTTAACCTACTGGACATGGTATAGCGTAAATAGTTAGTTATCACTACATACAATAATGTTACCACTCACTAAATAAATTTATTATTGTGACAATATGCTTAAACATGAATTTCCCTGACTGTACTTACCGCTCGCTCAGCTTACTCGTACGTTCAGTTAGACATCGAGTTACAAAACCTCTATCCTTTGCCCATCAGCCCCATTTGACACGTGCAGCTTCCTGACTGCGTTACCTACAGTTTCCATTTATCGACTTGTCAAAAACAGAACTGGGATCCTTTCTACTTTTATTAAAGTCCGCTTCGTTTGAATGTAGCCAGTATTACGTTTTTTTTTCGGGTTTTTTATTCACCGGTTGCGGTTGCGTTTTGATCAATATTTTTGAATGGAAGCGGTACAATACGAGTATTAGTTAGAGATTGAGTTTCGAATCTGTTTGTATCGGTGCTACACGGGGCGTGCGTTTACACAAAAATTGGTTGTCATAGCAGCAACATTAATACGAACTGTCTCACTTGTTCTAAATAAAACTGCCGAAATATAGGAACCAGCGGGGTAATTGCGTAACACACTATCAGTAGCAATGGCTTTCATTTTGACAGTTCAACAACATTCATTGCGTTATCTACGTTGTTGAGCAGACAAATTTTTTGAACATATAAAGCAATGGATTAGCAATATCCATCAAAATGATTCAGATTGTGAGTGATGTGATAGTGTATTTCGCAATTATAGGGGGTATAGTACCTATCTCTTAGAAAAAAGGCATCTTGCTATGTTTGTAACGTCTACATCCCTGGTACTTCTTGTAATTATTTTTTTTTTGACCTCATTCAAAGCACCCAACACCTTAAACGGAATAAAACGACATCTACTTTTTAGTGTACAATAAATCAGTGAAATTAACAAGGGCTTGAAGGTCTCGCGACGTGTACAGATGGGGTGCCAGGCCTCCGACACAGCCTCGGTTATCAATCACCAGGCCAAATTACTAGAGATGTAGTGCTATATGAAATTGGACTGTACACTATTCTATTTTTGTGGTTTTATATTCAATTAGATGTTATTGTGTTGTATTTGTTGGGTTTTCGAGGCAGTCTGACCTGAAATATTGTTGGTTATATTTTCACAAAGGGTAGACAGACAAATGCTTTATCTATGATTATAATAGTAGGTGATTGGCCAGATTGGGTGACCTACAGAAGACCTTTGTAGACCTTACGCTTGTAGAAGACGTGTATGTACCAGGGAAGCATGGTACTAAAGGTGAGACGCCTATAACCACAATCATCAATGATTTGAACAAACAATCTTCTGTTGGCTCTCATAATATTAACTATACGCCCAACAGGTCGTAACGCAACAATATGTACGAACTACGAGTCGTCAATCTACCGCATTGCTAAGACCGCTGTAACTGGCGATTGGCTATAAAGCCATCGGTTATTCTGGAGCAGATTACGTTGTTTCAGAGGCTGAAATGTTTGTTAGATTGTTGGTTTGAAATTCAAGGAAATAGCGTGAAATCACGTGTTTCAGCAACCAAGTGAAAGTTTGTATGGATGGATGGATGGATGTTTGTTACTCTTTCACGCAAAAACTACTGAACGGATTTGGATGAAATTTGACACAGATGGTTTATAAACAGGATTAATATACGAGTATAGGATACTTTTTATCCCGATATCCCCACGGGATTGAAACTTACGCGGGTGAAACCGCGAGGCGCAGCTAATCTGTTATATTTCAAACGAATGCCTAATACTAGTAATTTTACTGCAGTGACTACAGTTTTTACCCAGACCACCAGATAACAAGTCAATTTGTTCTCCTACGCACTACGGTTTCCCGTTTGCATAATACGTTGGGTGAATTCAATTTTCCTAGAACGCAGCAATCCGTGGCTGTTCAAAAGGCTCGGGATTTGATAGCAACCATACAACTAACAAACAGCTGAACTTAAATAATATCTCTTCTGGGATATTATGCTGACTTTTAGTGGTATGGTTTCTCGTCTTTTAATACTTACTAAAAACGATGTGAAGTGTTATCTATATTGTAGTTTTGTCATAATAGGTATTGCCGCCAATATCCTAATGTCGTCTCTCAAACCCAAGCTGTTGCTCTCGTTAGCAGTCAAATTGTCAAAGAATTATCCAAAGCAGTGAAAAACATGTCGAATCACTTCATTAAAAATTGACTATCTATCTGTTGTACTCTAGCTATTTTCTTTTGGAGTTAGCAGAAACCACATCACATAAAGTGCTCCCATCCTTACTCACTCCTTTAGCATATCAGCGTCTCATTATCTCGATTCAAAATGGCCGAACCACTACCTAATAATAAACATATCCCGCCAGGCTTTCATATGAGGATCGGACACGAATGTTTGCACAAATACCTCATGGCGACAATAATATTGTGACCAATATGAACAATATATCATAACGAAGTTTAACTTCGGTCACTGTGGTTTACTTCACTCTGTGCCCGCCACATAAACGCTGTGACGAAATAAAATGGCGACCACTTTTCATTTTACGTGTTGTTGTAATTACTAAGAGAATTGGCGTGTGTTTGTCTTTTGGTGTGAAAAGAGAATTTGTGCAGCTGACTTAATTGAAGTGAAATATTTTTTAGGTGCAATTGGTGCTCTTTCTGAACAGTGAACGAAACTGAACCGCCACGATCGGGTCGTGGACGCTGATTCGGGTATACTCGGCTCCAGTTGGTCGTGGACGCTGAATCGGGTATACTCGGCTCCAGTCGGTCGTGGACGCTAAATCGGGTATACTCGGCTCCAGTCGGTCGTGGACGCTAAATCGGGTATACTCGGCTCCAGTCGGTAGTGGATGCTGAATCGGGTATACTCGGCTGCAATCGGTCATCGACGCTAAATCGGGTATACTCGGCTCCAGTCGGTCGTGGTCGCTAAATCGGGTATACTCGGCTTTAGTCGGTCGCTGACGCTGAATCGAGTTCACTCGCCTCCAGTTAGTCGCCTTTTTTCATTAGGTACTTACAAGCATGTAAATCTATATCTCGCGTAATCAGATGTTGCTTTATATCGAGATATCTTTTCAATAGATATTCGTAAGACTTCATGTTGTCGTAGGCGTTTAGGTTCATAATGTCCAAATCTCAAAATGTACAGAAGGTGCAAAAAGTCCATATCCCAGAATGTCCCAAAAAGTCCATATCCCAAAATGTACATATCCTAAAATGTCCATATCCCAGAATGTCCACATCCCAGAATGTCCATATCCCGGAATGTCCATAATACATACCAGAGTGTCTATTCTACTCTAAGCTAACAAAATTATATGGTGGGTTAAAAAAAAAAACAAAAATTATTTTTATTAAAAGTACCCACTTGATAATGCTTTATGATTGCGTTTAGTTTAAGTTGCAGAAAAATAGTATTCTTTCATAACATGATCTGAGTATGAATATTTATCTTAATTTAGATATTTAATTAGTTTATTATAGAGGCCGTAAAACTGTACTACTGTCACTTTTTTTATTCACGCGGAGTATATATGTGGGATTGTATATCCGAATAACAATAATCATCGTCATATTTTTTCTTATTTCAAACTTCAACCTTCAAATCTCTTTCTTCAAAATATTACACGTCAATGTCAAACGTCAATGGAAAAAGGTTTAACTACGATAAAAAGGTTTAGTTCCGACTAGCCATTCCCACATATATACTTATTAAAAAACGGTAAACAGTGAGTGAAATATTTTTCATATTAATGTATATTTTGTACCTATTTTGTAAAGTTCAAAAAATGTATTGATTAGCTAAAAATGAAACATTCAGTTCTTTATTTAACTTAAATAGGTAATTATACATATTTCATTTATACATATTTCATTTCATTAATTATACGTATAAATTATACATGATTGACAATTGAAAACAGTTGTTTTTTTTAACCCACCATATAATTTTGTTAGCTTAGAGTAGTATAGACACTCTGGTATGTATTATGGACATTCCGGGACATGGACATTCTGGGATGTGGACATTCTGGGATATGGACATTTTAGGATATGTACATTTTGGGATATGGACTTTTTGGGACATGGACATTCTGGGATATGGACTTTTTGCACCTTCTGTACATTTTGAGATTTGGACATTATGAACCTAAACGGTCGTAGGAAGCGAAACATTATATAAAAAAAAACAATACTTTAATTGTGAAAGTTCCTAATCTACGTGATGTCAGATAATGGATGCTCACTACAATATTATTAATTTTAAGTTATCTTGCTGCGCCCTAACAGGATCATGTACTCACTAGTTCGAGCCTAGCGTGTAACTATGGTTGTGTACATTGTGCATTAAACAATTAAATAAATACATAACATTTTCCAATGCAAATCACAATCACGATATTTCCGATTAACATTTTCCCAGAAAACCAAACTATGTAAGGAAAATCTTTAAAACTCATGAGAAGAACCATCGTCAAATAAAACACGGTGCTAAATTAAATGTTTTAATATAGATCCTTAATGAATGTACAATGAAAGCATGTTTATCACACTAATTAGCTAATTACGTACGATTGTGTCGAGGACTTAATTAGGTAAGGTCCCAACCTTTAATTAAAATGCTTAAACGAAATAATAACGCGACTGTGTATTAAGGATATGTTTGTGTGTGTTTATTAAATTAATTGGAGATAGCGTCTCTTGTAGATAAAATATTATTTGAGTGATCGCGTTCGGTCTAGTTATTTACAAAAAAGGAGGAGGTTCTCAGTTTGTTTTTTTTTTATAGATACTATTTTCTATTTTTTCGAATGATTTAAAAATCAAAAAGTTATGAACCTATTTTAGTTATATTATTTTGTACTTTTTATTTTATTGTATAACATGTTTACACAAGGTTCCAAAAGGAGCAAACCAGCGCAATATATACAGGGTGTGTGCGGTGTCAGCGGCCGGAGATCAAGACACCGCCCACCAGGAAATGAAGCCGACTTAGAGCCACCACGTTATTATACCCTAGTATCTACACAATGTTGCTGTAAAAAGATATAAGGAAAATATTGCGATTCCCGCACTGATTTGAGAAATCTTGGCGGTCATAAAAATATATATTTTTCTGAGATTGACAATTTTTCAAGATGAGAGAAGAATAAAGACCGGTTTTACAGTGTTCAGATAGGTACTATGTGTCAGATTAATAATAAAATAAATCAATTTTATTGCCAGATAAGGGAAGCTTGCCTGGAGGTGGTGTAACTGGTAACAATTCAAAACAAGCAGTCAGAAAGGAATATCACGGGCATAACAGCCGCTCTATTCTGTAAAAATCTCACTGTGAAAACTCAGATGAGGTTGAAGTGACCTCTGTGAGTGATCGTATGCTGCACTGGTTGACGTCATCACGTCAACGCCGGCTGTCGCTGAAAACCAGCGCTGGGGCTCTGTCTCGTATAGGGTCTTAGCAATAAACTGAGCGATGGCCGTTTTGTGTGGATGTGACGCATGTTTTCCTCCCCAACTTGTTTTTTTTTGTATTCTTTTTATGCGTTATTTTTGCCGCAAATTAACGTATTTTCTTTCTTTCTTTCTCTCATTCCACCAGATTCTAGGGATTGACACTGCTGACAGCTCATTTCAAGCTCACTTCAACTAAGTGGCACGGTGAGATTTTTACAGAATAGACCAGCAGTTACTTTGCCAACTCAGAAACGAAGGTGGAATGTCACATGTGCCAGTAATTACACCGATGTAACAAAATTGGCGCAAAATAAAATCAGCCCTGTCATTTGTCGACGGTAACAACATTTTACCCCATTAATTTATCAGATTACAACGGAAAACACTACACGCGATGAAAACAAATAAAAGCGAAGTTTTGTGGAGTTACCTTCGCGATGCCTCGAACCGTATCTCGAGAAGCGACCATTTTGAAACCAATTTACCTTGAGCTCCCAGGATATCTGTACTCCCCATAATTTTGTCTCATCTTTTCATCGGTAAAGGGGAAGGGAAGGTCTTATTTTGGTTGTCGTTAATCATATATTATTCAATGTCGTTTCCCCCATCATGTGCCTTTTCCTATATTTTTGTTACCGAATAAAGGTTATCGGTTTAAGGCACAGCTGTTTGATGGTTTTCGTCAATGATCATTATCATTGTTCTTCATGGACCTGCGGTCATCAAAAGTAATTTTTGATTTAATGAATTCTTGATAACATAATGCAGTTACGTTAAGAAAAACTTTTTAACAGCCGACGTAGATGGACTTCAAACAAGTCAAATAAATACGTCTATATATCAGAGAAACTCTCATAATCGTTATATGAAGTTCTTTTATCGTCTA
Organism: Apamea monoglypha; assembly: GCA_911387795.2. NCBI lineage: Eukaryota > Metazoa > Arthropoda > Insecta > Lepidoptera > Noctuidae > Apamea > Apamea monoglypha. Next base: position 2,159,690 of record OU426922.1, on the reverse strand, counting down.
GTTAACATTCGCTTAGTTTTTTGTGAACACGACCCCAAACTGCGCATAAAACTTGATGTTTAGGAAAGTGCGAGTGAAGTGATAAAAAAAGTTTTCGCCAGGTTTACGACGATCATCAAACTATATGTACCAGGGTGTTATGATGCAGAAGGAACTATTAAGATATCAGTGGGGAAGGTGCTCATTGGCTGTGACGTAAAAGTAAAAGTCTGTTTACAAGAGGACTATTATATAAAGGTGTTAGGAAATTAAACTGTCTCTTCTTACTGATCCCGTACTTATTATTAACATAGAAGTTAAGACAGTCTATGAGATTATAAAAGCTGAAAGAAGGGAGAAGAAGTGGAAAATGATCACACGAATAAAATATTAATGTATCTGTCTTTCGATGTTGTATTGCACGCTATTTCCATGATATGTTTGTATAATACAAGAGAGAGCTCATTACAGACCGCGCATTATTTCAGGAGCGCGTCGTGTTGCCGACAGCCGGAAATAAAACCGTGCCGCGCGGTGTCGTCGCATTCGACACTAACCGAAGTCATCATGAGCAAATTGTTCGGAGAGCTACATGGATGTTATGGTAACCTGGTACTCATCGATCATATTCGTATTTTAGTTTTGAAGTTACTCACTTTAATTTATTGATCTTTTGTTCTTGCAATCCCTATTATTTTGTTACTAAGCGGCTGCTGCTGGTGCAGAAAACCTCAAACCGCGAAAATATTCCAACCTGATTGGGAGTTATATATTCGAGCCGTTTGGGGTTGAAACACTAGGGCCATGGGGTCCGAGTGCCCACTTGGTTTTTCGAGTTATCGCCAAGCGAAGCTGCACGTGACCAGAGGGCTTGCCTGTTTCTTGGCCAAAGAATTAGCATCGCCATACAACGTGGCAATGCTGCCAGCCTTTTGGGCACTGTTCCTGTATACAGCGATGCGGACGAATTTTTTGATGCCCTATGATTATTTTGCTTATTTTTTCACATGTACATATCATTATTTATTTATTTATTTATTTATTTATTTATTTATTATTATTATTTTAAATGTTAGTTTATATAATGTAAATACCTATATTATGTTACTAAGTAGGTTTCAATGACATGAAGTATATTATATCTCTCATTACATGGGAATAGATGAATATGAATAAGAAATATTACAATGCTCGATTTAAAAATCGACCGACTATTTATTATTTTGGTTTTTCTAACTCACAATTATTTTTCCCAAAAATTGTCTCAACAATTCATCCAGCCTATGTTTTCCTTTTGAATAAGCTTTATCATTTCACGAACTATAGGAAATTCATGATAGTAGCTTAGTTGGTACCTTAAAAATGCTATGAATTGATTCTTACACTGCGGAAAGAAGTAATTTTCCTCCTAAAATAAATCACGGTCTGATTGCTATCTGGGTTAATCTTGACCGCGAAGTTTTCTTACGCCAGCCATTATACCAACATTATTTTGTTGGCATTATCTAACCAAAACGTCTTCACATAGCACCGGTTTATATAAAAACAAATCTTAGAACGTAATCAAAGACAGAAAAATATTTTCTATGGAACACCAAAAGTTTCTCAAGTCTTTACCCTGAACTACTAGGCGTACATAAGTCAAAGAAACTTTCATACCACCACCCCTTATCTCAAGCGTCACATTTCTCCCATACGTTCGGATATATTTATTCTAACAGCTGCAACAATAGCCTCGTGAAGTGTTCCGGGCTCACGTAGCAGCTATACAACGGCTACACAGCTCGAAGTGCTGGAACGTTTAAACAACTAAATTTACAGTCGGCAGGGGACCGTTCTGTTTGTAACTAGACTTGTGGTTTAAGATTCTAAACGGAGAATGCTAAAATAAACGATATTTATATTTCCAAAGTGTTTAGAAACATGAGAAAGACTTCTTCGTCGGTTCAGTTGAGACTAGTGCGACTCCACAGCGTAGGCAAAGTTCAAAGTTTGAACCCCCAAGTCGGGCAAGTGTTTTTGGGCCACTAATAGGAATATTGAATTTCCTAATTTCTTACTAGCAGTTCGGAGTACTGTAGGTAGGAATAGATGTAGTGTTAGAAAAATGTGTGTCTTGCCTCTAGTAAATTAATTAATAAATTCCAATGTGAAAATCAAATCACGGTAATGGTTGACAAAAATGGCGTTGTTAACTACTTTTTCTAGTTCTACCAGCCGGTCCCATTACCAGTCTTGTAAGTTCCTCTAGAATCTAGCGGATTCCAGTTACCTTCACCAAGTTATGTGCTCCACCCGCTGTGATTTACATAATCAGCCTCTGTGTTCCCACTGCTGGGACACAGGCCTCCAATCGTTGGTAGGTGTCACATATCTTCAAATTTTTGGTTTTAGGACATACTGATTTCCTCACGATGTTTTCCTTTACCGTTCTGAGAGCAGTTTCGATGAATTTTTTTAAACAAAGTAAAGCGCCTGTCTGGGTTCGAGCCCACGACCGGACTCGTGAGCCGGGGCCGTTACCACTGGACCACCACCTGCTCCTGCTCGCTGTAACTCAACGTTCGCAGTTATCATTAATGTAGGTATAAAATAATTATACACAAAATACCCACCTTCCCAGGTAAAACCATAGCACATCGGTAGTCTAGCCTCTGCACGTCGTGTACGTTTCCCGTATTTTTCAGTTATGTTTATGTGTGGCGGTTCGGCACGCGAACGGAATAGATCGACTCCGTCTAAATCTTGGCATAGACTTTATGCGTTCGTGAACTGTTGCAGATTATGGTAAATGCTGGAGATATTGCGTCTATGCTGGCTGTTCGGCCCATTTTTATTTGGAAATTTTATTTTATTTTATTTTATTTTATTGTCTTTGGGTGGCTTACAGCTATTAAATGATATTTAAATGATGTTTTTTTTTTTGTTTGTGGATGTTTTGTTTTGACTGGTTCGTTGGTTGGTCTAGAGGTCGCGTAGTATGACCAGCGTTGAAACGGTAGTACAGCCCGACTCAAACTTTATGGCAGCTCGGAACATGAGGCGAGTCGCTCTGCAGTAACAAATTCATGGGTACGCGGGGGTGAGGGGTGAGGTACTGCGCAGCGAGTGCGCACTTCAGAACCGCCGTAAAGTTCGATGTGAACTACAACGATAGAGGAAATGACAGATCAGACACTTCTTAGCGTGTCGATGGAAAAAGTTTAGTTTTTTTTTTATTTGTTTTAATGACAGATTGATGATGATTGAGAAAGGTTAAGAAAAATAAAGACACTCTACATAGAAAGAAAAGAAAGAAAGAATGAAAGAAAGAAGGGAAGAAAGAAAGAAAGAAAGAAAGAAAAACGTTTATTTGCGGCAAACATGACGCATAAAAAAGAACATAAACACACAAAACGAAGTAACAAGTTAGGGGTAAACATGCGAACATGCATGTAAAGAGATGGCCTTGTATCCGTGTTGGTCGGGCCAAGTGATATTGGATGTTTCTATCTCGAATTTCACAGCAGCAGCCTGGAGTCTGGATTCGCGCCCGGTTATGTTACGGTTAAGGCCTTAACCGTAAACCCAATCCAACCAACCCAAGGGGGGCAAACCTATTGGTTTGCCCCCCTTGGGCATTCTTGCCAATTATATGCCATTATATACCTATTACATGGAACTTAAAACATAACTGGCAAAATATGATTGTATAGTCCAACACGTAGTTGCTGTACCTACCGCCACATGGTTGAATGTGACTTGCACGGCATAAGACGTCAAGGTCGATATTTGCTTTAGGACCAATTTGTCAATTAGATAGTTTGAACCTTAGTGAAGTTTCAATGTAGTGGAACTTTTGGTCAAGTTTTAAAGCAATTATAAGATTGACTAACTATAAATACATATACGTCTACACTTTCGACCAACATCAGCGTCATGTTATATTAAAGTAAAACAAAATCCAGATGATCTACATAAAGTCATTGAGACATACATAAAACGTTACACTTGCAGGTCACGTAGTATTTTGAGCTCGCGTTTGAAGCAAGCAGGCGCCTGCAACCTCTATCTTGCGGCACGTCGGACCGAGATAACCTTCACACATGTAGGGATTATATTATGTAGAACGTGAAGGTGTCTACTGTTATAGTAAGTCGGAATATAAAGACAGTAAATCAAAAGGCCAAGGCCAATTCCCGTAATTAAAAATGTTCAAAATCTAATCGCAATGTCATCTCAGCGACAATCAATGTCAAAAACTTGTCAAAAATGTAGGGAAATTTGAGGTCTTTTTGACAGATTGAAACTGAGATCAGAAGGTCCATTTTCGTAATTAAAATCGTTCAAAATCTAGTCACTATCTCATCTCAGCGACAATCAATTTCAAAAACTTGTAAAAAACTTAGGGTAAAGATAGAGGTACTAGCAGCGCCCTGCGGTTTCACCCGCATAAATTTCGATCCCGTAGAAATATCGGATAAAAATGCTGTCACGTAGGTCTTACATAACTCTGGAAAAATTGTACATCTGCCTACCCATTCGGGTCATTATTGCGACTCAATGACACCCTTACTGCCTTTCCTACTATACTACCTTTGCACTCAATATTTATAATAACATTTATGTCGTTTCTCAAGGTACTGGGAGTACATAAATAAATAACACAATAGCACAGCGTTTCCAACATAATTTCGTAATACTCTTAAAACAGAACAAAAACTTGTAATTACAAAATAATTAATAAACTTATCCATTGAAGAATTAATTAATTTGTTTTAACTACAATGTTATGACCTAAATTTCGTCTGAAATTATTATAGGTCGATCGATTGACACATGTTTCACATAATTCAAGCAATATTGGCACTAGTTGGGAACTAAATAGTGCCAAATTGATGAGTCTGCTCCAGATCTCTTAGACCATTTTAGAACCAAAACAGCGTATTTAGGTAACATTGAAACTAATATCTTTTAGAACTTCAAAGAGTTGAGTCACTTATACATTATGAAGGAACCACCCACCTACAGCGATCCAATTTAAAACACTTTAACTTTCATTTCAGGTTTTCAAGAAAATGAGATTAAACATAAGAAAGTTCGTAATATTCGATTAGGAGTCCTCAGATATAAAAAGTGAGTAAGAAAGCCATTTTCTAATTGCGCCCGAGCGACGTTTAAAGTGCGCACATAAAAGTACACGAGTCCACTGTATCACTACTGTTATGTTCCGTACAGAACCCACTGATGCGACTTTTTATTTTCTTGCGTTCTACCGTACAGTTGCTTTTTAGCTTTTTTAAATCCCTTAGCTACTGTTGTGTAGTATGCAGCTTCGCCTTATTAGTTCTGTGTTCTACGTAGCCTGCTACGCTTGGTGCAGTCTTTGCTACGCGGCTACGCTTTCAATAGTTTGTGGTACACGTTGTGTAGTCTATGCTACGCTTTTGTTGCTTTATTTTAACTTCTAGAAGTCATGATTTCCTGGTAGTCCTCGTCACGCAATTGCCTAAAAATAACAGGTTTTTTTTCTAACTTCCCAAAAAACATCAGCAGAAGTTGATTTCATCTGAGCCCTTATTTAAAAAAAGTGGTGAATATAATACTATGCTTGGTATGTTATCCGCGTCAATAAAGTCTCAGAGGTCATGCATAGGTCATTCGAATTCCTAAACCAGTGAGTTTTAATGAGAAGAATATTAATTGAGTGGATTTTTAAGCTGTGTTTTCACTGGGCGACCAATTTTTGGATACTCCATTTCATTTCAAGTTAAATGGATCGACTGGCATCATGCTTGTTTAATTAATTGTAAAGAGAATTGATAAGCATACTATGAATTTACAGTAGCAGGATTTATTTATTCTTTCTTACAAGATAGTTTTCTTTAGGTCATTTTAAATTCAGTGACTTCTTCTCTAATGTTCTTGATTCAGCATTTTGTCTGCATAGTTGGAAAAAGGCTAGGCAGATTGATTGTATGGCAGAATTGTACAGAACCATCACACCAGGGAGGCATAGCAGTGCAGTATAAGACGAAAGGTGAAGTGTCAAGCGATGTTATACGGTTGCGCACCTGTCAACTCTAAGCTGTCACCTTTACCTGCCTTGCAAATGATTAAGGTAGGGCACAGCATTACTGTTAAAATTCCAAAAGTCCAGCTAATCAGTACATAATTCAAGCTAAACTACATTCATGAACAGTGACTCCTTAGCTTTAGAAGCTGTTGAAACGACACCATTGGAATTTTTAGTCAAATGGAATTCCTCTGCGGACGCGTGCCGACGTTTTAAAATGGAAAACTGTAAAATACTCAACTTAACTGAAGTTTAATCTTGAAACTTTAATTGCCGTTTGAAGGTATAACAGATTTAAATTTAATTTAAACAGCGATTATGGTTTACTTTGTTGGAGTCTAATTTTATTTGGAAAAATAAATGTAGGTGTAGAAATTTAATTTTCTTTTGTTTCTGAATGTTACGTTCAGAAATTAGGTATTACAGAAAACAGTAAACGGATAACGGTTTTATTTTTAAGTAATAAAACGAATGGGGATGGCGGGATGAGCTACCTTTAATAAAGATTGGTCCTTGGCAGCTCTGGACAGACAGGGGTGGTATGTGAGTAGGGAGGCCTTAGTACAGCAGTCGGACATTAACGGCTAATAACAGTTATTGAAAAAAAATCTTTATGCTCGTGTTAAAAGAACTATATAATTAATTATATTATTTTTTTATTGACATAATAGGTTACAGAAACTTGTTTGAAGCATCTGACTCCTGAACTAGATGCACCCTGTATGTCAGGAGTCTGCACCCTCTCCTATTTTATTTGGCTTATGTAATAATGTCAACAAAGGAATACACAAACCTGTGTGCTACAAAATACAATTTGAAAAGAAGTAAAAACAAAATACAAAACAATAACAGAAATGAAAAGTATGACTGAACTGTAGGTACTAACAAAGGTGTACATAATGTCTAAGGCATTTTTGATATATATCTCTGTTAAGACATAGTTAATTAACAACGCATTAAAATTGTTATCGGCAGTTATTCTTGAAACCATGAAAACGGAGCCATCTTGAAATCGGAGTTCCGTGGGTTCGACGCACATTTCAAGCTGACCGGTACCAATAGGAGCCCACCACACAGATTGCACTTTCGGGCACTTAAAGTAGAAGTCAAAACGTAGAACGAGACTTAAAAGCTAGTGGCTCAAATTGTTCCCGAGGGATGCCGATCGTCGCCGATCTCGCCCGAAGCTACTTGAAGCTGCTTGAGTGTACTGTGGCTAAAGTTGCGTTTTGAAACAAGAGAGAGGTGACTGATGGTGACTGACGCAATTGATAAGTCGTTAAGCTTTCTATGTTTGTTGCAGGCACCTGTAGCTAAAACTAAGACACTTTGAGGTCCGATAATATACTTTATTGTGATGCCCAGTTAGGCTTTGGTTTCCTAAGACAGTGGTGAACGGCCACACAGTAAATGTTATTCAAAATACAGAGCGTTTTTGGACACCTTAATGTCAAATACTGGTGAAAATGACAGATTTTCATCTATACTGATATTATAAAGAGTTACAATTTGTTTGTTTGTTTGTACACTGTCAGTCGGATTGGAAACATTCCTATTACATTTGATAGCCCAATGCTTGAGGAAGACTATAGGCTATTTAACATCGCACTCGGACCCTTAGGAGCCGAGTAAAAAGGTCAAAAGTCAGAAAGATCGCTAAGCGAAAACGAAGTCTTTTACATCGTTTCGCGGTCTGGCGATGCGATGCGACGGGGTGGATCGGGGAAACGAGAATTTTCACGCGGACGAAGTCCCGGGCAGAAGCTATTCCGTTATAATGTGATGGCTACCGCTCTTCTAGGAAAGCATATGTTCACAGAACGTTAAAACCGAGCTTTTCCGGGTTTCTACGGCCGCGTACTGGTACAGAGTAGATTAGAAGATTCGTTCAAACTTGGAACGGCCCCCATTTGTCGAAAAAGTATCATGCCTTCCGGCGATAGAAAACCTTTCTCTTTTTATATGACCCTGGTACCTCGTCATGTGTTGCTCTTGCTAAAATTGAGATTGTTCCCCATGCAAAAACAAAATTAGGTTTTGGAAGGGGGGAACAATTCAATGTTTATTATATCTTCCAATTCTTCCATTATTAAAAAAAAAATGAAAGACTAATTTAATGAATCTTGGGTATAAGACATGAACATGACTTCGAATATGTGTTAGCAGTTTTCATAATCAAGAATATTAATATACATAAGTCTGAGTCAAAATAATTATTCAGGAATTTTAAAAAATCTACGTACATATTCTGTTATGTTAAACTTTTGAATTGCATAATTCCATTAATCAAACAGCATTTACATATAACAAAGGGATTTCGATGATATAACAACCTGTGTTACACAATACTTTACCTGGAATCAACCCGAAGGATTTAATTTCAACGAGCCTCCACTTTGTGTCATTGTATTCCTACATATAACGTGCAGTTGCATTGAATTGAAACTTGATTAGCAGAAGTACTGATTACTGTGAAGGAAAACATCGCGAGGTAACCTGCATGTCCTATAACCAAAAAATCGAAGATATGCGACATCTACCAACACAGTCAGCACAGTCTTTGATAACCGACAAAACATTTCTACGCCCTAGATTCAGAATCATGAACTAAATCCATGGTATACATGGCCGGCAGTCATTTTTCGGCCGTTATATAACGCCACCGCTTTCTTAGGAATCCCAAGCTTAATTCAGTTAATTAATCGTGTTCATAAAAATTACCCCAATTAGGTACGTCACGAAGTCATGAACTCTGAATTTGAATGAATTAATTTTATAATTTTAAGCTTACATAGTTGTTTATTTTGTATGCCTATTGGCGGATTCTTTATAATTTCTAATCCTAATTGAACATCTAGTAGGTATGTAAGCTCGTCATTATCTGCCTAGCCTTTTCCCAACTATTTTGGGGTCGGCTTCCAGTCTAACTGGATACAGCTGAATATCTGACCTCCACAACCCAGTTACTTGGTAATACGATACCCCTTGGTAAAACTGGTTCTCAGACATTCACGACTGACAAAGATCCACGAATGACAGCCGGGACCAACCTGGAAGCTCGGAGGAGTCTTGGTCATGGTCACCCATCCACGAACCAAGCGCGGCAACCTTAAATTAACCTGATCGACCGACTCGTGTGGCTGTTATTACTTATCCACAAGCCCCTCTCATCTAGTATGTAACCTTGTTCACAAAATAAACGAATTTGAATTTGTGTTTCTGTCATCTTCATTTAACTACCAATTAATATGTAGGTACTAAGTTTGAGACGTCTGGGGAATTCTGCACCAAACGTACCGAATTCCCCAGACATCCCAAACTTTGCTAGTTACAAGCAAAATATTTTGCGAACTAAAAACTTGCTCAATACTCTGTCACAGGTGCTCGAAGCAAAACTATGAAATTACAATTAGGTACATTTTGTAGTGAGTTTGAAAGTCACATACTGAAATAAAGGGTATGCTCGATGTAAAATGAATTAATAAAATTTCGTTGTATTCATCTAATGTTGATGAAACATACAAATAGTATACCAAAGTCTGGATAGCCACAGCTCACCAAATGATGTACCTAATTTAAAGGGAGGTGATGAAATAGTCCCGGTAACCAAAAGATTTCACGAAAATGCTGCAAAATGATATCTAAATTATGATTGAATTCTGAATGCTCTCCTTGCAGTAACAACACGTTATTTTCAAGACAATAAGCCAAAAGATATACAACAAGGCATGAAAAAAAATCTAAAAAACAATTCCTCAAAATGCTAAACCTTACCGCAATTAGAACGAACAAATCTCATAAGTCCAACCCCATAAAGCCGTACAATCAAATCATCCCACAACAGCATTACATTTTTGTGTACAATCATAATAAAGAATCTTGTTCCGGCATCGCTAACTGTCAATAAAGCGCGTCTGCTCTCGGGACGAAACATTAAAATGAAGCTAAACAAAATGGAAGCAAGCACGGCGTTAGGCTGCCTGTCCATTGACGCGGTGAGAGTAAACGGGAAAGAGCGAGGAGTGAAAGACCACGTAGCGCTATGAAGGCACAGTGCTTTATCGACAAAGCGTTTGAAGCGGGATAAAGTGAGCGGTATACATTACGTGTTTGAACATACACATATATAAAGAGAAAATACAGTACGCCACCTGCCACGATCCTTACATGCTCCTTTTGCTTCGTTTGCATTCATACATCTGATGGCCAATTCCCGTAATTAAATAGTATCAAAATGTAGTCGCAATCTCATCTCAGCGACAATCAATGTCAAAACTTGTGAAAAATGTAGGGATTTCAGAGGTATTTAGACAGATTGAGACTGAGATCAGATTGTGAACGTTCTTAAAATTACGAGAATTGCCCCTCTAGTCGTACACGCACACCGGTTGCGTTACTACGCACCTGACCTTACAGATGAACATCACCAATCACTGTACATACATACATTTTATTTATTTATTTATTTATTTAAATAACATGGGAGACTTACAGCTAAAATAGACAGATCAAGAACAGTACGTTAGTCTGAAAGCCAATTACAGGTCTCCACTTATAAAATACAGAGAAAAAAAAAAGTAAATTCTAAGGAAATTCACAGCAAGTTATATAATACAGCATAGTTACTATGTTGCTCGCACTGCGTAACAACCATCATAACAAAATGAACTAGATGAAAAAGTCACGGCTTAAGCACTTCCTGGCTGACGACACACTAGTTAGGAACGGATCTATATCGTACTGTTTACAAAGCTTATTTAAATTTCTGCTTGCACGCACAATGTAGGAATTCTGCCTATAACTGGTTGACGCAGTTGGTACGCGCAAAGGTGGATTGTAACGCTTACACTTCATGGGAGTGTTGAAATTAAATTTAGTCAGAATATCGGAACAATTAATAGTATTGTTAAAGATTTTCAGCAAACACACACAGTCCGAAATCTCACGGCGGTTGAGTAAAGGTAATATATGAAATTTTTTACATAGGTTATGATAGTTTTCCGAATGATACGGTATTTTTTTTGATGATAACATAGATACCTTATGAACCTTTTTTGAATGCCCTCAATGCGGTCAGTATACTTACGGTAACATGGGTTCCTTAATTCAGATGCGTATTCCAAGTGACTTCTAACAACATATGTCTTTCTAGGGCGTTCCCTCCCGGTTTTTTCACTCACATCTGCCTTGTAAATACTTTTTGTTAATCACCTTTCATTCATCCTCTCAACATGATCAAACCATCTAAGCAAATCTACTCTTTAAAATTTTCCTGTATCTTGAAAAGAAAACCCATAAAACTAATTTTCACTTTGCTACAATTCATGTCCACCACTATGAGAGTGAGGCAAAAGAGGGTGCACCTGTGTCTACGCACACACTTGTGCACTATAATATCTCCCGCGCCGAAGGCTGGTCACCGCTGAGATTGGTCGCCGTGAAAGAATCCTCCAGAAATTCGGGCTGGAGGACTTTTATTTATTGACCACTGAACCGAGGACTTTGCAGAGTTTAATGTAGGTACTATTCTTCAATGTTTTCCTAGCCGTGCAGCCCGCATATCATACTGTGTTTTTATGATCTCCCTGTCTATTCTGTAAAAAACTCACCGTGAAGTTAGCTGTCATTCCACCTAATGCTGGGGATTGCCACTAGGGCAGCTCACCTAGGTTTTCACGGTGAGATACTTGCAGAATAGGTCGGCAGTGCATGCACCGCTCCGCTCCTCTTCGCTCTAATGGACAATCACCCTTACGGACTTACGTAGTCGAAGAGCTTCTCGTAAACAGAGATAACGAGTATATCAGAGAATAAAATGGAAATAGATGCAAAAGAGCTGGTTATCTTGAAGTGCTGGCGCTAGTTAGGGAGTTAATGTGCTAATTATCGCGATAATGAGGTGTAATGCCAGTTGAGATTAGATGTGTGGATCCACAAAGGTGTACAGTCAGGAAAATTAATTGTTTAGCAAATTGACACCCGCGTCATATTGCCGTTCATGCAATGTCAGAATGGCAGTTGTAATTTGAATATGCGGACAATTAAGTTGGTACCAAGTTAATTTGCTGAAGAATTAATTTCCCTGACTTTACATACGAAGAGGCAGCAAACGGTAGAAAAAAATCAGAGGGCCAATTCTCGTAATTTTAAGAACGTGCAGTCTGATCTCAGTCGCAATCTGACAAAAATACCTCTTTCCCAACATTTTTGACCAGTTTTTGACATTGATTTTCGCTAAGATGAAATTGCGACTATGTTGATTTTGAACGTATTTAATTACGATAATCGACCTTCTGAACACTACTCAAAAACGTTTAAAGAAACACAACGTGTAACGTTAAATGCCCAAAACCTCAGACACCCAAACTGTTTTTAATTCAATTGACCTATTTCAGAGAGAGAAAAAATCGTAAAAAAAAATGTAAAGGTTTTATGTGCTGTTTTAGTTTTACTGGCAATTCTGATTGTTTCTTGCGTCTGCGACGACGCTCTATCCACGGAGGAGTCGTCACCGGGCCGCTGCGCCGCGCTGACATTATTATTTACTATCTACGCTCATAAAGATTATCTTTGAACAGTAATTTAAATGTTTCCATCACACTTTTCCAGGCTTTGGACTGGCAACATTAGGTAACCCACATTTTCAATTCGAATTTGCATTGAAATAAAAGCTATTATTATCCCGCGTATGAGAAAACTTAAATTGGTCGACAACAATTTGTGTTTGTTTACCTATTTTGGCGGGTTTGTGATGGCTTGACCTATTAATAAATAGACACGGCAACGTTTTTAATGAAGATTTTTTTTTAAATGTGACCTTTATTATTAAGTGTTTCAATTGATTCTGCTCGTTATTCTGATCAAACCATTTTCAGGTTTTGCGCATTTAACGTTACACGTTGTATACACTGTAACCCTTCTTTTTAATTAATTTTGTTACCAACGAAAAATAAACGTAATTCCTTTTAGTTATTTTCATCGTTATAATAATTTATGAATATCATTTGCAGAGTAAAACCATTACACATAATCGCAAATCTCTGGTAAAAAATATTCAGGTCCTGCACAAATACCTCCGTCCCGGCAACTAAACTAAATCAGCTTTCAACTGCTTCATCTTACTTTACTCATGCATTTCGTTTGTTTTCTCAACTAACTGCCTTCTTTACGACGGAGAGACAATAGGGGTTATACAGAAAAGGTTTTTCAATTGAAATGTTTTTCAGGAAGAATTTTATGGCATTCAATTTATGTAATTGGAAGGCTCGGTTTGTCTTGGTTGCTTTGTTGTTTTGTGTTTTAGGGGAGTTTAAAATGTTGCTGCTGTGTTTTATGGAACCCTGGTAATTGTATTCTCCCTTTGGAATAAAAACTTTGCTTCGTTTTAAAGTGGTATCGGCCGGACATTCGGCCGATACCACTTCGGAGTAGACCCCCTGATGTCATCACGCCAAAAAGCTAGATATAAATTAAGGTGTGATACGTTTTTAATATGTCTATGTATTTATCCAATCGTACCCCGTAGTTGAAGAATTGCCAAACTTAAGTGGCAGTGAGCAGGGCACCTTGCTCACAGAACAGATAGCTGATGGGGTCGAAAGGTTCTGGAGTGACGACCGCGTACCGGAAGACGTAGCGTTGGAAAGTCGGACAAGGTGAACCGATGACCTTGTGAAGGCCGCAGGAATCTGCTGGATGCAGGAAGCACAGAACCGGTCGAAGTGGCGCTGTTTAGGGAAAGCCTGTGTCCAGCAGTGGACTTGTAACGGCTGAATTGAAGATGATGCCGTGCTTATTATAATCTAGAGCAGCCCTTTTTTTTATCTAACTTGTTACAAGGAATAATTTGTTAGACACATAAGATTAGTTCTTATTTTTTATTTGACATAAGTTTAGCGTGAACTGTTTTGTATTTTATTTATATTATACCTAACAACATACTTGCTTTTTTTATATAAAAGATAACAATATGGTGCTCAGTTTATTAGATGGCTCGACGTCATAATGTAACCTACTGATGTGAACTGTATGTTCTTTGAGAAAAATAAATGTCTTTAAACCGAACTTTGGTTCTAGCCTAAACCTTTGAGCCAGTATTTGTATTTCGAACTTTATTTCGATTTAGGCAAAGTTCTTAACACTAAAATGAAACTTAAGCACTGAACTAAGCTGTCATTTTATTTTTATAAAGAACTGCATTTCTACAGCAGTTAGGTTCTTAATCCAATTATTAGGTCGGTGGTTTAAACCTGATCCAAAGAAAAACCTTGTTTTGTAATAAGGGGGTATATGTTTAAAACTTTCTAAAGTGCTCTTTACCAACATACCGCTACTATTAAACAACCCCCGTATATTTGCTACACTAATGACGATGTGTTCGACAATTCCTTGTTATCTTAAAGTTTTTGCTTGGCGCAATATTTCATTGGAGTCAACATTACTTACTCGAGAATATTCAGCGGAAATACGGTGTCTATTTAAACTTATGAACGCAAAAAACTGTTCACGGTTAAGTAGAAAATACTTGATTAAATGTTAAAATTAAAATGAGGTAGGTAGTCAATTTAATATAATTGTTATAATATAAATAAATATTTTAGCCTTAAATTATAAGTTTAAATTAACATAGTTTAAGTAATACGGATGAAATTATAGGTAATGCCTGAATTAAAGATTAATAAACTACCTAATTAATAAATTGAGCGAAACAATTATCTTAATCTCCTTCTGCCTCATCATCATCTGCCTAGCCTTTTCCAAACTATGTTGGGGTCGGCTTCCAGTCTAACCGCATGCAGCTGAATACCAGTATTTTACATGGAGCGACTGCCTATCTGACCTCCATAACCCAGTAACTGGGTTGTGGAAGTCGATACCTCTTGGCAAGACTGGAAGTCCTAGTATATTCATAAGAAAATAATCTACTGACAGTAACCTTGTTCTCCTTCAGGGGGAAGCGCCAGGGTTGCTCGTGAGATTCAAATTTTCTTAGATTTTTGCAATTTGCAGGTAATACGATACACCCTTGGTAAGACTGGTTGTCAGACTTTCGGGCTTCTGACGACCTGTAATAAATTGACTGAAGCAATAATCATAATCTTTTTCTGCATCATCATCTGACGAACATACGATGATGAGTTGCTGTATAAGCATAATTAGCCTATAATGTTCCCACTGCTGGGACACATGCCTCCTCTTACGAACTAATTGCTGGCTTATTCAAAATTATGCATTTCTTATCTTTGGTGGTTTACCAATGTCAGTCGGGTAGACTTGATCTTAAACAATAAGGCAGAATTACCATCGCTGAAAACCAACGCTGGAGCTCTGCCTCGCATATGGTCGTAGCATTATGCTGAGCGGTGACCTTTTTGCGTGGATGTGACGCAAGTAAACGTATTTTCTTTTTTTCTTCTTTCTAACTAAGCTGTGTAGAGCAACTATCTTCGCAGGATGGCTGGGAGCAAATGGATATGAGTAGCCGAGAATCTAGTTGTTGTGCGAGAATAGACAGGTATATGTCCAGCAGTATACTATAGACTGATGATGCAGCATTGACTAATGACCAGCGATAGCACTAGGAAGTGGTGAAGGGCGGACGTTTTTGGGAAACTGTCATTTGTAATTTTGACGTTCAAAAAGTGCTGATTCTGAGCCTAATTTGAATAAATGACTTTTGATTTTGATTTTTAATTTGATGGTTATAGGGGTCTAGAAAGCTTAACGGAATTTAAAATTAGGACGTGCTTACAAGTCTTAGTTTGCCAGCGTGGTCCGCGACATTCAAAGTTTCTTATGTTTTAGCAATTCAGTCAGCAGGTCAGTGTCATGTGTCAAGTTGTATGTACGAACAAAATATGATTCGAGACCGAAAAAAATATGTATTTACAAAATTAAAATCATCAATACAACCATCTAAGTTTATATTAACCTATAGAATCTGACCTGCAAATTGCAAAAATCTAAGAAAATTTGAATTTCACGGGCTACCTTGGCGCTTCCCCCAGAACGAGAACAATGTTACTGTCAGTAGATTATTTTCTTATGAATATACTAGGACTTCTAGTCTTGCCAAGAGGTATCGACTTCAGATATGCAGTCGCTCCATGTAAAATACTGGTATTCAGCTGCATCCGGTTAGATTGGAAGCCGACCCCAACATATTTGGGAAAAGGCTAGGCAGATGATAAGATGATGACACTAGGACTTCACGTTCAGCCATGAATATACTCAGTCACGTTTTCGAATACAGCTACAGTGACATCTAGTTTTAACTAAACTCCGAACTCGTTACCAAACATTTCATAGATCGTAGGGCAGACCTTCTGAGCCATAGTAACGTATCCTGAGTTCTGATCAACTTTGTGCGAGTTTGTCAATATGTTCCATATGCAGTACGTGTATGGTTGCCCCGTCACCTGGGCTAGGGGCCCGGGGCCCTCTCTTACCAGCATGTGGGCGTTTGAAAGAGGGATCGGGTAAAACTTTTCATGGCCGAAGATTGAGAGTCCTGAAAAAAAAAGAAAAATTGGTATAAAGTCTTCCTTCTATAACGCAACTAAATGTCTCTCTGCCAATCTATACGTTAGTGAGCTTCTGTATGAGAGGGGGTCGTGGCTAAATAATAATACGAAGGTTGAGCTACGCTTGCCGCGGTCGGTTTGTGGGTGGTTCAGATAGGCAGTCGCTCCAAGCAAAATACTAGTATTCATCCAGATGCATCCGGTTAGACTGGAACCCGACCCCTACATGGTTGTGAAAGGACTAGACAGATTGATTGAGTGGGCTTTTGTAAAGGTGTTCGAAATCATTCCCAAGTTCAAAACACGGGAGTTGTTTCATAACGTCTACGTTTACGTTTAACATATAAAACTAATATAGATATTGTTTATAGCAACCCGACAGGAAGAACATCTGGCACGGTAAAAAGCACGACAATATAAGGTTTGAACTGCAATCTGAGGGGCAATTCTCGTAATTTTAAGAACGTTCACAGTCTGATCTCAGTCTCAATCTGTCAAAAATACCTCTAATTTCCCTACATTTTGACATTTGTTTGTCGCCGAGATGAGACTGCGACTAGATTTTGAACGTTTTGAATTACGAGAATTGGCCTTCAGACCTGCACCCCAATTGGATGTAGTTTAGCAGAAAGGACTCAAACCACAAAAAGTGATTTTTGAGTTATCGAGATTTTAAGTTTAGGTGTGTATTACTGCAATGATGTTGTACATGGAATATTTTGAAATATTGTCACTTGTGGGCAAATATACCAATATTTTTATGAGTCAAGTTGTATTACATAGACTAACGCAATTTTCGAGTTATGTGCAACACACAATCACAATCTTTCAGATTTTGAAGGAAATTGCTAAACCATTGCTTAATATGGTCGAAAAAATTGTGTATTCGACAACTTAAATAACGCAATGAATGTTGTCAAATTTGCAAAATGAAAGGCATTTGTGCTAACAAATGCCTTTCATCTTGCATATTTGCGCATATTTACTTCGCTGAGTTGGTGGTAGTGGTTTGGTAAAGATAAAGAACCTTAAAGAGGTGTGTAGAAAGGTTGAAAGTGCCTCATCTTCCATTAACAATGGAGGATCCTCAAACGGGTGTTTTGTACGGTAGGCTACTGCACGATGGTTGCTATCGGACTTGTTGTATAACTTTGATAACGTGAAGTAGGATACGTCAGATATAGTTCGTTTGTAGCGGTATAGATGTCGCCACAACCTCAATTGGTTGACTAAATTAAAACTGGAAGGTGCCTTTTGTTAACGCGACCACACATTCTAGTTCACCGAACAAGAGGTAACTCGAGGTATAGATACTCCCGAGGGAATTTAAAGAAATCGAAGTGCACCCTTTCTCCTTTCATTATTTTTATAAAAATATATATTTTTTCAGGTACTCCCTTACTTCTCCTAAAATTGTTTGTCCGAAAATCACTATCCATAACACGTTTGCTATAAACTTCACTTACCATAATGTTGAAAAATTCGAAATTTTGTTTTACATAATTATCTTTACTTCTAAAACTATTCTGTCATAAAATCAAGTAGGTACTATAATAATTTAATCTCCTAATTGTACATGAAATAAAGTCAATGTCCTATGTATTATATAATGTGTATTATTCCGAATGTTCAATTATAATGAAATTGTTAGCCCTAAAACATTTGCTAAAAATTAGGTTTTAGTGACAGAAACGAATCGCTGTAAACCCGACTCCACGCAGTCTTGTCTGCCCTACCCCTAGAGTGTAATTTAGAATCGCGTAGGCGCGTGGGGCCGCCGGGGACCCTCAGCACCGGAGCCGTGACAGAAACCATGCCTGCTGCATGTTGCATGCTTGCTTGCATGCTGCATGCTTGCTGCCGGAGCCGTGACAAAATCCATATTGCTTTTGCATCTTTACTATTTATATACTCGTATTTTATGAGTTGGATTTGGTAAAATAATAAACATAAAAAAACAATTAAAGGTAAAACAATAACATTTTTTTTAAATTATATTTTTATTTTATTATTATTTATATTTTTATTGTTTTATTATGTCGTTTATTTATTTACTTATCTTATTTTATTACATTTTTAAATATAAAAATTAAGTATAAAAAAGAACATTTAAAATTATAAAAAAATAGTGATCCATCGATGTCGGAAGCAAGGTCCAAGCTACCGGTAGTTAGGGCTCCAGAGACAGGAACCTCCTCACAATGCGAGCCATATCGAGGAGTACTGCCTTTTGAATCAGGCCCTTAATCCAACCGCCTAACGAGAGCCTCGATAGATGTTGATCGAGGCTTTCGGCCATCAGGCCATTGGCTGATACGACAATCGGCACAATGATAGCCGAGCTCACATTCCACATGTCAACAACCTCATGTGCTAAGTCGAGATACTTAATTTGTTTCTCTTTCTCAGCTTTCACGAGGTTCCCGTCATGTGGAATGCTAACATCGATAATCATTGTGCGGCGCGCTAATCGATCTATCACCACTATATCAGGCTTATTGGCGACAATAGTCCTGTCAGCAATGATAGACCGATACCAATTCAACGTGACATGGTTATTTTCAAGAACTGGGTCTAATTATTAAATTATTATTATTAATTATGGCTATTATTTTAATTATTAGGATAAATAAACATTAAGTAATTTGATTTTAGGACTTATAACTTTTATTGAAAACGATTTTAAGTATTTTGTATATTATTGATTGTAATATTTATAACAAACAAAGGTCATTGGGCATATTTGACCCGGTTCATGAAAGGTTGCGTACAAAAACCAAATGTGTTTTACATTAATGAGCTTGGTCTCACCTTTCATTCTATTTAAGTAGTTTTTTTTTAAATGGCCGGGATGAAAGGTATATTTAACATTTAATAATAAATGTTTATTACTTTATTCGGTACTAAAACACAAAAGTAAATGATTTTTAGTTGCAGTGTACCATGCCATCCTGCGGCGGTCTTTTTAGATGACCTCACAATTGATTTTGATCAAGCAGAATAAAAATGTATATAAGTTGAGTTAGTTTTATTTTAATCTTCCTTCTGACTATGAAGTCTAACTGAAGGATTGACGTTCAGTTAGACTTCAGAGTATCCAAAGTTGCACAACGACTATAGTTAACGTCAATTATATATAAGAATAACCTCCAACCCACCGAAGCACTCTCTTCATACATCCCACGCATTCTCTTCATACATTCATTTTTCAAAGTATCTCTTCCGACGCTCTTTTATTTCATTACCATTCGTCAAAACCTTTCCGTTTCCATTTTTTATACATTTAATATGCGATATATCTATAACACTCTTTTTTCTAGCTTTTACTATATTAAATAGCTGTTTTTGGCCTTCAAAACCATCCAGAGATTTCTATAAAGCCTGTCCTAGGCCTCAGCTCTAGCAATCACCACTACTCTGTGTACTTATCTGCCTGACGCATCCTCCTACAAGTTTTAATTTCTACATTATTTTAAATGTTTTTTTTTTATTTTTTTCTTACTTTTTTTCTGAGACTCTCCCGGTGTCTACAAGAATGCGACCCTTACCATTGTGTTTCAGAGATAGATACCTTCACAGTCTGACCTATTTTTTTTGTGTACGCCGTGGGTCAAACGTCCGAACAAAACGCCCAATGACCTTTAGGGCATATTGTATTTAGGGATTTCAATTATAAGGCATGTGATATCATTCGGACAAATGATGATTAGGACAAAAAAAATTATGGCACTTTAGATTATGGATAAAAAAGCCAGGTAACACATTAGAGAACTTTTTTTCATGTTGACACTTTACGTGGTATTATTTATCTCCCCACGTAAAACTCATCCGTCACAAGATATGAACCTGACGATTGCGCATTTCCGCGTCGTGTTTAGAACACGACCTAAGAGTCCTAAAACTGTAGCTATTCTTTACCTCTACAATCCCCGGTTCTTTTCAGAACTCTCCTGCATCTTCTCTGAAGCACTCTTTCGATTGCTAAGGCACCATTAAAAAACCAGCTCTCAGAATTATACGTTGAAGTCATCTCTCTGCAATAAAACAATAATTTAATTGTATAATGATGATTTAATCGTTATTAAATAATTAATCATTTACATGTCATATGAATGGCAAAACATTTGTTGGAAATCCTAAATCAATAAACATGGCGCCCTACCATTTTTTTTAAAGATATTTGTATGTTCATGTTTCACAAATAAATGATATATTCTAAGACACCGCTCCACAGCGTTAAGGAGTGGAAAGGCAACAGTAGATAGATAGACAGATGGCAAATATGAGTTTCGGGTGAATGAATTTCAGTGCTTTTAAAGCGAAGCTAAGAAACAGAGGTGTAAAATTAACCGGGTTGAAAGAACAGCTAATTCAGAGGTCAATTTGTTAACTGTTTACACGTTTTTTGTTTGTTTAAATATGATTTGAATGTATACTTTGTTTTCACGCCCGTAATAACAAAGTTTGAGAGCCTACTTCAGGATCTTACTTCACAGTTGCGCCAACTGGTGAGCACAAAAACGATAGCCCTTATTAACCTAAATCTTAGTCTTATATTAAAATGGACTTGCAGTAGGAATCACGAATGGAGCACATAATAAGAAGCTTACCGAAGAACGGCCCTGGTTAAATTCTGTCCAACCTCGTCTTTAGAGAACCTCATAACTCCAGAGGCTAAGAGATAAGGCGACTCTTTCGCAATCCAATTGTTCGGTAGATCATTGAATGACTTCGTCACGAGTACATCTAGATCTACACTCACTCCCCCCCACTTGTTTAAAGTCAACATCTTCATTATGTCTGCAGTGTGTTGTACAGCCTGTAAACTCTGCTTTAACCTGCGGCTGACTAATGACTGTACAATAGTATTTGTAGAGTAGCTTTTTACGCGTATTCTAGCAATCTTTATGTTTGGAAACTGCAGGAGCTTTACCAGACAACTCTTCTTGAGCATGACATCGGTAACTGGCGCGGTGAACAGCAAGTATACCTCCCAGTCAGGATGCGCTCTGGCTGCAGCCTCCACGGCACAAGCCTGCCGCGAATCGATCCCGCCCCGACAAGACGTCTCGTGGAAAAATATTGATTTTGACTTCGGTGAAAAACTGGGGTCCTCCACGGATAGTAAGGCGTTGGTGGCAAGTTCACCATAACACCGTATGTTTCCATCGACCGGCGGCCAGTATATGATGACGGGAGACTGACTCCAGACGAATTCATTAAACTTTTCCCAGAGAACAATGAGAATTTGAAGTGTTAAAAACGACGTGACGATGTAAAAAACGTACAAAAAAGGTGATTTTCTGTACAACATTTTCTTTTATTTGCTAAGAATATTTAATTTACGATATTTCATTGTTTTCTTACGGCACTGTCGATTATGCTGTAATTTTAATTTTATAGCGTGATAATAAGAAACAAATGACTTATTTGATTGGTTCCTCATGCGTAGTATTGCTGATTAAAAACATAAAACTATATAGCTCTACAGCTATGGTGTAATGGAACGCAATAATGTACGGTAAACTCCCAAGGTCTCCAGCACAACATAAAAATACGTCATTATATTTTTTTGAAAATAAACTCTAGAACCGAGTACCTCTAGAATAGAGATCAATTAATTACTGAAACAATAGAACAAGCTTGTTACACAGTAACAACAATACCAATAACAAACGTTGTATCTCACAATAACATATATTATCAAATCCGATGCAATTTTCTAAAAACATCTCTTTGGCCCTTGTATTGGAGTTTTTATTTTTATTTTAGGACAATATAAACCCTTTTTAAGGTCTTGTCGAGACGTAGTACTATGGCAATGCAATTTGATAATAATAGCGTAATAAAATGAGATATCGTGGAGGAGTAGATGCTCGGTGTGGTTGTGAAGGCAGCGGAATGTAAACTGTCACAGCTTTTTAAAACTGAGATCGCCTATGATCGCCCTATCAGAGTCATTGTAGATGCTCTGTGATCCCAGAAACAAAATGAAATGTCTCACGTGTCTGTATTTACACCAGCACCTACTCTGTACCCTTTTTTTTTGGGTAGGAAATCGTCAAATAACTTCTCCCGCTCTGAGCGGATCGGGAGGGCATGTCAGACTTTTACTGACTACCGTGTTCCTTCAGTTGCCTGTGCCAGGGGCCACGGTAACTCTTTCGAACAATCCGCGACCTTAGCAGATTCTGTACCCTTCAATCCGGAACGCAGCAGCGTTGCTAGGTGGCAGAAATATGAAAGAGGATAGTACTTCCCCGAATGAGCTCCATCACACACAGCTCCAGCTGTTACTAATAGGTAGAATCATATCAGCCTACTCCAGTTCACTGCTGGACTTAGTTCTCTTTGAAGTTAACGCCACAATATCCGGAATATATATATATATATATCAATATCCGGTTCTCCGTCATCATCCAGTCTGTCAGTCCAGTCCTGAGGCGCTCAAGGTGGTGTACTCTAAGAATACCGAGAAGAAGGCTTAAACATGGTGCCGCGACATGTTTGAGCGTGGTGCTTCGTGCAAGTGCCCGCACGCGTACTTCGATAATTTTTGATCTATTATGTCGGTTGCGCGGTGCTCTCCACTCGTATGCATTCAAAACAAGTAAAACTGTTATAAGAGGTGGTGGTACTCTCCCTGGCCATCTTTTTATAGTCGTCGGTCCATCTAGCTGCTACTAGGTACAGTTCAGCCCAAATCAATATATCATAACGTATAAGCGATTTTAGTCTCTTTTTTAATGGCCTGACGGGTGTGGCATCTAAATAAACCACAACAAGGAGCTCGTGGGGTCGTTGCACGGGACCTTTGCAGTTCACATGGCGTCGACTGTACCAAGCTCATTCATAATACAACCGCTTTTTATGCTCATGCATATTTAAGACAAATTGTCTGAGCAGATTAGGACATCGTCTGGCATGGTTTGATAAAATTGATGGGTTAAAAGAGGTTGCTTGTCATTTGCACCTACTTACTGAAATATCGCCTTTGATTTTCCATCAGGAATGTTCAGTAGAAGCCCGAAATGAGGAAAGACCACATGATGGCAAGAGACTCGTCTATAACATGAGACTAAAATTAACTGACGAAATGTGAATATTTCTACTATAGGTAGGCAACAACAAACAGGTGTTATTAGGGGAAAACCGGTGTTAATTATGTTATTCATGGAAAACCGCTGTACAGTTTAATTCGCAAAACAACATCATTAAGTTCATATTCTTTCAAAGAAAACAAATGACATTAATTCAAATTTTTTCTCGTTGTCGTGCATAATTATCCTAATTTATGTATATTCGTCTACATAATAACCTGAAACTTAAAGAAAAAATTACAGGAGGCTTTTAGCGTTTATTTACTTTGTCATAGCTCAGGGTGGCTCGTGGCTCCATTAAACCGACCGTAGCGAGGGGTTATAATGTTTTAAACCCGAAACTTGACACTCGTTCACTTTGTAGACTGGGAGACTAAAAAGTTGGCCTCGATTTTTAAAGGCAACTTTTTGTGTTTTCGTTTTTGCACTCTGGGAAAGTATTTTTTTTTTTTATTTATAATGTAGGCAGCGTTAGCCCACGTTTGCACTGATGTAATAAATCGCGGCGGGATAAAATCGCGAGGTTCTTCCACCCCGCGATTTTTTATCGCACGGTGATCGATTTTCGACACTCGGCGTTGAGCATTAAATGAATACGGCATACGAAGTTCTATGTATAATTGTGACAGATTAACACATAGGATACTTTTTATCCCGATGTTCCCACGGAATCGCAACTTATGCGGGTGAAACCGCGGGGCGCAGCTAGTATAACATAAAATCACCCCTGTACTGGAAATACAGATTTTATGTTATATTGCCTCTCACAGGTTCAGAGAGAGTGTTTGCATAAACCTACATTTTTCCAGTTACGTTTACGTCACATGTAATAAATAAATGGCGAGCCTATTGTCACATTTTGCGTACAATTTCACAAATGGGCTGCTACAAAAAAAATACACTGTCTGAAAACCCAATAACAATTTTCCTGAACTGAAAATCGAAAAAGAACCACAATATGCTCCACGAATTGTGGATTACCACTTTAAAAAAAGTTACATTCTCCCAACTTTCAGTTGCCCGTTTGGTGTCCCGAAAATGTTTATCGCAAATGGGGTTTATTTGGCATAATGAGCGGCGTAGTCGTACATTAGCGTATTATTTGTGACTTCGACGAGGCCACGCCGAGCATTAGTACTAGGTACGTATGGCAACATTATAATGTCACCTGTCGCTTGTTTTTATTCAATTTAGAAAAAGTGGAGCTGTAATAAAGTTTGATGTTGGTTTTGATTATTTACATGTTATTGTGTCATGTAGGTAATTATGGAGTTATTCGCGGTCATAATTATTCACATAACGGGTGTTGCTGAAAAGCCAGGAGCCCATAAATGTAAAGTAGGTCACAGTATAATTTTAAACCAAGTAACTCTCGTCACCAATGTCTTGGATGCCAAGCGTCACGTTAACGGACCATCGTACCTTCCCGATACCTCGGTTACCTTTATCGATGACAGGAATTATAAAATCAATGTACCAGGACACCATAAATAAAAGTTAGTCTTACGTAAGCGCCAATAAAATACCCAAGTTATAGCTATTAAGTCGTATCTTCCACGAAACTGCGTCTAAGAAGCATCTAAATTCGATTTAAACCCAATACCCTGGATATAATCCCTGCAGATGGAAGTTTAAATCGCAGTTTCGCTATTAAGTTTTTGACTAGTGGCCAATTTATTGTTTATCCGCCAGGGTTCGGTTCCGTTTGATGCAGAACTTTATTATTGTACGTGTTCATACTTTGGTTGTTCCGTCCATATCTCTCTGTTTTTCTGGAGAGGCTTCTGACGGATATGTTTGCCTGGTATTTGCATATGAGTTTAGTGTTTCGTCATGAATGAAGCTACATGTCAGCAATATACCACATATACTGACTGTGTACTCTAAAAGAAGTTAAGCTTCTGCGCCACGGACTTTGTAAACGGTAAAATGCCTTCAAACAGCTTTTCTGGGTCCAGAAAAAATCTCAGAATATGAGACAAGCATTTTGATATCTTAGGATTTACTAAAGCATTTCCAACTAATCTAGGCTCAGATAAAACTACATTTGTTAACGGACCTTTACATTCAGATGCATTAAACTGGAATCCACCTCCAAAGGCAGCAATTAAAGGCTGATTAATGATAATGTTGAAACTACCCTCCATCCAAAACACAGTCAATTAACGGGAGACTAATAACAGATTTATAAAGTACAGGGTGTTCAATAATAGCAACAGTTTATTTGCCAGCAAAGCGGTGACACGGTGAATTTATAGTCTGTGGTTGGGCTGGCTTCTGCCGGCACTGAATTAACATTAAAATAACTCTCAAATTGCACACTAACTACTTAGTGTGACCATGGCGGCTAGCGCATTAGGACACGAGTGTTTTGTGCTGTTTTTTTATTCGATCGGTCTGGTTTTTTTTGTATTGCATTGTATAGGAACGTTCACTGTTTATCTACATACTAGCTTCTGCCCACGACTTCGCACGACCACGTGAAATTTCTTATTTTCCCAACCTAACCGTCCCATTGCATCGTCTGCCCGCGCTATTCCTTCGTTTTCACTTAGC
The DNA here is from genome assembly GCA_911387795.2 of Apamea monoglypha. NCBI lineage: Eukaryota > Metazoa > Arthropoda > Insecta > Lepidoptera > Noctuidae > Apamea > Apamea monoglypha. The sequence goes on along the minus strand of OU426922.1, from coordinate 2,133,477 downwards.
GTTCTTTTTTACTTTTTGCTCGACTCCTAAGAGTACACGCGTAATTTTAAATAGCCTATAGCCTTTTTTTTTACAAATCATGCTGGTAGTTCCAGAGATTAGCGCGTTCAAACAAACAAATTCTTCAGCTTTATTATTAGTAAAAATATAGATAGATGTTCTAGAAATATACATTGACTTTAGGCCTACCACGTTTCTAAAACATGTTGCTTAGCAGACATGTTTTTCATCTTGCAACATAACAATATTAACACGTCTCTATCAGACTTTTATCAACACTATAAAAACCAGTTAATACACGTTATGTACCGCAATAAACATAAAACATTGTAGGTGAACGTTCCACGCTGCCGCTAGTCTATTCCGTTATAACCTTATTAATTTAATAAAAGGAAATCCTGGCTCTGCTGTAGTTATGGCTATGCTAAGCCGCAACGGCGCGGCAAGTTAAAATGTGCTTGTTCTAAAAACACGATGAAAAGCTGCCAAATGTACGTTATTTAGCTGTACGGTTATACGGGATCGTATTGCAGCTTGAAACGTTACTAAAACACACATTGTTGCCACTAAAATAATGCCCCGAAAATGTATTTTTTATATGGTGAAATAATATTTTTTCGTCCGGGACACTGAACATACACAGATCTAAAAAACCATACGTGTTAGTGCCAGTTCGTGTGTCCAAGCAGACGATTTAAAGTGCGCACTACATATGAGAACCTGAGAAATGCACACACATTTCCCTGGTCACAATTAAAAGATAGCTTATGACGGCTCATTAAAGGAATTCAGCTCATCCCGCGATCTCCGTCTGGGCTTGCCGCGATGTCGTTTGCCATTTAGTGGGACCCACTGGGTCGTAAGTTAAATTTGGCCCATTGATCGTCTGACGCGGCAGATATGTCTCGCACAATTTTATTTAATGAAGACCTGTTCTTGGCAGCACCCGACAGAGAGGGGTGTAAAGATAGTAGGGAGGCCTTTGCCCAGAAATGGGACATTTATATTAAATGCTAATAAAAAAAAAATGCTATGCTTATGTTCAGCAGCGAACAGACTGCTTTCACTGTTGAGAGTTACGCTTTCATAGCTGTTATTTTAGGTGCCTTATTTTTACCACACATAGGAGCGACATTTTTACAATACAATACAAGGTAAACCTCTGCCGAACTCTTCGGGAATACATGCGTGTTGTTATGCTATGCTGTTACATACAAACCACAGCGATTTTCATCGAAATGCTCTCCCGTATGTCAGCCCACACTATGTTGATATGGCGTATGTTTATTTTATGATGGTATTTTGAAAAGTTTTAATGTGCACTTTGATAAAACATCAGTATAAATTCCGCATGAAATTATCATAATAAATGATGTATTGAATGAGATAATATGTCGTGTGCCTGACTCGGAGGGCGCCATCTTGTGTTCACTCGTACTTTGGCGATTTATGGGACTGTAAAAGGCTGAAAGGCTGTAAGGATTTAATTCTTTTAGACCAAAAACGAAGTCACAAAATCAAGTCGAAGACAAATGCCAGATGGGTTTCCCTTCTCGCAACGAATGCTCAATCATCTGAACTCGGAAAAGGGGATATGTAGTAACCCCCCTGACTACGTAACTGATTTCAGTGTGCCTGACTCCCGGACTTGGAGACGAGAGCTCTCGGAGAGCCAGCGCAAATACCAGAGCTATGCAAGAACCTGATCAAACCACCTGTAGCCAGAAAGCTATTAGAAGCAATAAAGATTATGTTTGACAAAATAAACTTTTGCTATCTTTGGAGCATAATTAAAACAGTCATCGTCATCTTAAACATCTAGGGGTTTATTTATAAATGTTGCTTAAAGCTAAGTCATGATTAGCGATTGTTTAAACATACATTTTTTTGAGGTCTAAACGTCTCTTAACTTTAAGCAACGTTGATAAACAAGAGGGGTGAATGCTGATTAATATCCTTCTGGTGTCCAAACGATGGGACACGTAACGATGGGACACTTAATATCGTGTCCTGCGTGTCCTGTCAGCTGCACGTTACAGGAACTGATGGACGCTGGTGATGGCGCCAAACAAGTGGCCGAATTCTGGGCCGAGTCCATTTAGATTGCTATCGACACGCTAAGAAGAAGAATATCCAATCATAATATTATGGAAGTTGTTGGCATGACGACATGGCAGACAGATTGAGATATGAAGATACCAAGCTTTGTCCTTAACTGATATCCTCTAAATTAAAATAATGACGTACCTCCCTAATTTTGAAATGTGTTCGTAACAAGCAGCATTTAAAATAGTCCATCTGTAAAATACATCCTAATATTATAAATTTGACGACACGGTTGACGCAGAGGCTGTGCGATCGACTGCTGCGCTGCATGTCGCGGGTTCGATTCCCGCACGAAACAAATATTTCTATTGCCTACAGGTAGTTGTTCCGAGTATGTGAGTTTAAACGTTTGTAAACGCACCCACGGTACAGGAGAAACTCCTCGTGTGGTGCAATAAAAAAAAAAAATGAAAAAGTAACTGTCTGTCTGTCCGGTACGCTTTCACGCCCAAACCACTGAACCGATCAATAACGTGGGACATCATAATCATTGACAGATAAATAACGTGGGACCTGTGGAGTAATTGTCTAATACACTATCAGTAGCAATGGCTTTCATTTTGACAATTCAACAACATCCATTGCGCTATTTACGTTGTTAAGCAGACAATTTTTTCGAACATATGAAGCAATGGATTGGCGATATCCTTCAAAATCCTTCAGATGATGATTCAAAGTGTATTTACGCAATTCGGTTGCTGGAGATGGACAGGAATGGATGGATCCTAGATACTTGTATAAAAAAAAACCACGAAGGCGCGAGCAACAGCTAGTAATAATATAAATAAAAAAATATCACAATAAAAAAAGTCTTTATTCATTTCAACTGCCAACTGTTCAAAGTCCATTTTCTCTAAATTCCCTGTATCATGTTCTACCTTCAAATCGGACGTAAGTATCACCTTCTGCTCTTACACTAAAGTCTAGCGGCTGCATACGAAGGGGGTCAGCAGTCCTCTTGCACGGGACTATATGGTAGTTCAATACTAAGTAGTATAACAACACTTTCATCGTTAGCAACGCGTATCTCATACCTGCAAGAAAGAAACAGGTGCTTGAGAACTTAATGACTGAAGAAAATTGGTGTCTATGCCATATTTTATGTACATACACAAGAGCAGCACGCGTCACCGGCAGAGGCAACTGCAACCATTGACATTAGTCAACGGCTGCCGTCGACGCGTCACCGGCAGAGGCAACTGCAGCCCTCGACGCGTCGACGACTAGTGTCAACGGCTGCAGTTGCCTCTGCCGGTGACGCGTGCCGTTCGTGTGAATAAACACATAGTAAACCACGAAGAACGACTTTGTTTTATACAAAGTCGTGTCTGACTGTGCGACCACGAGTTCTTTTGAACTACACAATGGATATCGGTGTATACTTTTCGTTTGGGATTATTTCTGTAAAGAAGTAATCTTTCGAACGTGGGGTTAAATTTCCAAGTCACGCACTGCTATTTGGTTTCCTCAATAAGAATTTCTCAGAAGCAGTCCTGAGTCTGTATTTGTACCGAGTGTTTGGCAACATAGGCTCGCCCCCTATAACATGGGTGTGTGGCAACACAACCACATAACTAGCGAAATGTGGTTGAACTTTGCTCGGCTCATCCCTTTGGAAAATATAGGTGTGTAATGTATGCAAAACTGCCCCGCTCGTCTTGTGGTCGCAAGCGCGACTGCTGAGCGTGGAGTCCTGGGGGTCTACTACGAAGTGCAAAGTGCGAATGATCGGATCGGACCGACACATGGCCGAACCGAATATTATTGAAAAATGCGAAAAAAGTTCGGATCGGCTCAGTTGGGTCGGGACCATAGTCAATATTCGAAAGAGTGTAGGAGTGTAGGATCGGGATCGACCGTACCAAAAAGTAACTTCGTAGCAGGAAACGGCCGAACATTCGGCCGATACCACTTCGGAGTAGACCCTCTGGGTTCGATTCGGTCGGGTAAAGCGTTATTGGGTTTTTTCGATTAGGAATTTCTTAATAACGGCCGGGCCGTTATTAAGAAATTCCTAATATTATTAGTTGGCGGTGTGATAACCCGTGCCTCGGAAAGCACATTAAGCCGTTGGTTCTACGCCTGATCTATTTCTGGTCATGTCGGATTGCCGTCCTATCGGACTATGAGAGTGATGGAAGAGAGAGTGCACCTGTGTGCAGACACACCTGTGTGATACCGACATTTGTGATATGATGGCTAGTCTCCGTTGAGATTGTGTCTACTTACCGATACAATTTCTCGGTCCCATTCCGAAAGGCATGTAGGTGAACGACTCAATTTCTTGCTTGTCAGAAAATCTATCAGGATTGAAGGTGTCTGGGTCTGGATGATGCTGCTTATCCATTTGAACAGAATTCACGAGGTTGTAGACTAAATCTCCTGGATGGATCTGGACAGAAAATAAAAAAAAGATGGATGGTGGATGGTGGAAGATGGTAAGATGGTGGTGGCGTAAAAACTTTGCACTTTTGTTAAAATGGCTGGTTTTGTTAAATGAAACGATGTGCTTAAGAAAAAGAAATACATTTGTATAATATATTCGCAAAAAAGCAAATGCATTTACCTAGTAGTAGGAACTTGTTTTGCATTCAAAACATCCTTTTTGTTACCATAATTATCTACCTACTGGAATAATTCTATTTTATGTTCATAGATAACATCTAAAACTATTTGTGGAAGTATGTAAGTTTTCTTTTTTTTTACTAAATTAAAATGCTTAGCTATATACAATAAGTACCTATCTAAGCTAATAATTAAGCTGAATAATTTGTTTGTTTGAACGCGCTAATGTCTGGATCTACCAGTTAAATTTGAAAAAATCTTTTTGCATTTGATAGTCCGGTTCTTGAAGAAGGCTATAGTTTATTTAACATTGCACCCTTAGGAGCCGAGCAACAAGAAAAAAAGTCAGATTTAACGCTATGGTGCTACGGGTTGGGTCGGGCAAACAAGAAATTTCACGCGGACAAAGTCACCAGCAGTAGCTAGTACTTATAGTAGACAACAATAACAAAACTAACTATTTACAGAAGTTAGTAAATTAAATAAGATAAGATTTAATGTGATAAGATGTAAGATTTAAGATGTAAGTTAGAAACACCACGCTACGCTCCATAACTCAAGTAGCGGGTTTTGGAGAAAAAATAGCCCGGCTGAAGTGGGAGTGGGCCGGACACGTCTCACGGATGCACCCGGAGAGATGGGCAAAGATCGTCACTCACTGGACGCTTGAGGCAGGAGATCGCCGTCGAGGTAGACCAAGGCGAAGGTGGTGCGACGATTTGATATAATTTGCAGGGCCAACATGGCCAGAGATCGCAAGACAGGGAGGGTTTGTAGAAAAAAGGGAAGGCCTTTCCCCAGCGGTGACGAAATAGGCTAACAAAAAAAAAAGATGTAAGATTTATATTTTTCAAATGAGTGCATTGTTGAGAAATTACACAAATATTTCAGCCGTTATTCACAAAACCCTATAGGTATATTAAATTCTCCCTTTTAACAATTATTTAAAAGATTTCACAAAAGTTTTTTTTAATTAAACAACAGAACAAAGCCGGCAGCGGGTATTCCCAGGCTAATTTAAGAGCTAATGAGTTCAGGCTAATCTCAGAAACTAGCGGAATTTAGTGCAGTTTTCACGACCACTGTGAGTTGGAGCTGGGTTTAATAATATTTAATCTTGCTACAGCATGTAAAATAATTACGGTTTCACCGTGTCCTGACACAAAATGAAGAGTTTTAGATAACATTGTAGGTATGCATTGAAAATTACAAAAATGAAGTTAGACTGTGAAGGGCGTACCGTATGCCCAGAAGCATATATCTATATATATATTGATTATGATAATCTGGGCTACTCACTACATAAGGTGAACCGTTGTCTCTAGGAGCTGGCATGACGTAAGGCTTTGTACAGACTCGGTCCATCATCACAGCCGAAGACCATTTTCTAGATACTTCTGTAAATACATGAAAATATAACGAATGTACTAGAAATGTTTGAGATGAAAATACGAACGTAATTGGGGAAACGGCCATAAACGCATTTTTTACTACGATATAGTAGTATAATACCAATCAATACATATTGTTACTTTTGCTCCTTATCATCATGCCTGCACTCCCTGAAGGGGAGGCAGGGCAAGTCCTATGAAGTCCCATAATGTGCCTTTTTTAATCGGGCACTAACCCAGACTTCGCGCTGTTATTAAAAAATCCTGAAGATAAAACCCAAGGACACTTTACCTTACCTAGGAATCGAACCCAGGACGTTCAACAGTCGCGCTTGCTACCACTACATCAGAAAGACCGATAATGATTACCGAAGTAGTACCTTGTAGCACGCAATCCAAATATTTCGACTCAGCAATGCATTCAAAAGTCAGTTCTCCGAATGTCTCCTGTTTTTCTATGATCTCCTGGTACAATTTCTCTTGGACATGTGGATGGAGAGCCAGTTCATGGATGCACAGCGTCAGGGTAGTGGAGGTAATCTCATAGCTCGTCAGAAATGCGAAGTATATTTGACCGGTTATTTCGTCTACGGTTAAATCTGGGAAAGTCAATAAAAGGTTCTAATGCACATAAAACAATATTGTAGAAGGTGTGGCGCTATCGCAACTTGTGGAGAAGTAAGCATTTTGGTACAAGAAACAGGACTCGACTCTTATTGGCCATTATTTGTAGCTACATGAATGCCAAAAATATCTTGTGTATTTTAATCAACAGAAAAATAAAATAATTAATGTAATGTAAAAAATAAAAAATATCTTGTGTATTTTAATCAACAGAAAAATAAAATAATTAATGTAATGTACCTTGAGAAGCCTCCATTAGCAGATGAAAAAAGTCAGTTCTGACTACATTGTTCTTTTTTCTATACGCTATTGTATCGGCTACTATCTTTCTAAAGAACTCCGTGCCTTGTGATGAAAGGAGTTGGATACCTAAAAACTGGAAAGACATAGTTGGATATATCACTTGAATAGACGAAAACATGATTTGAAACGAATATAGACTAGAAAGAAAGAAACGCGGGGCTCCGCATTTACCCATATACAAGTGGTGATATGCTGTTTCAACAAGTCTAGCAAAAGACTTCTCGAAAACATTTCGTGTAAAAAACATTTATCGCACATTTATTTGACGTTGTTTCAGACATGTATTATCAACTATTTTATTTTTTGCACTACACTTATAAAAAAATTGACAAAAATTGTAAACTTACTAGTCTTTACAACTTGTTTAAGGTGCAAACGATAAACAACAACAGAAGGCCAATTCTCGTAATTTAAAACGTTCAAACGTGTCGCAGTCTCATCTCGGCGACAAGCAAAATGTCAAAAACTGGTCAACAATATAGGAAAATATTAGATGTATTTTTGACAGATTGAGACAGAGATCAGACTGTGAACGTTCATAAAATTACCAAAATTTCCCCTCTGTAGACCCATGCAGAGATACACACATACTAGATGTCAGTAAACTCCAAATAAACTACGTCGTGCAGGAGGTGGGTGATACGTACTTGCATAATCTTAGCGACAGCAGGAAATTGAATCGTCAGAAAGTAGTACAATCGTCTCCAGAAGGTGAAGTTAGTTGCTTTTTGGCCAATGGTGATGAACTCATTGTTTCTATCCTTGAACGAGTCCACGTGAAGACCGAAGCCAGTGGAGGCCACAACGTCTGTGTTGTAGCGACGCATCAAGTCTAAGACGTCTATATCTTTAGATTTATGACCTGTAAAGACAGTTTAGTTAATAATACTCTCGGAAACTACACTGGGGCTGTCACTCATGCTTGTGTGATAGTCTCACTTTGACGCCCGGGGCTCCTTTGATTTTGCATCACTGTCAATATCAAAGTAATCTTTATTTTCATTGTGATAAGGTTGCTGGTGATTAATAGTAGAAGTCCTATGTCTACGATAGTTTAAAAATATACGTCTACCTTTCAAATAATCCACAATCCTGTTGCTGATCTCCATCATGAAAGGCATCATGCATCTCATCTTGGAGCCAGTGAATGCTCCAGTGAGGCGACATCTCATCTTGCTCCATTCGTCATCTGTCCACAGATACATTCATAGAGGTACAGGAGAGTAAAGCCGTAGGGAGTCATTTTCTAGTATGGTAAATATCTAATTGGAAATACCCTTGAATTTCGTCCTCACAAAAACACTAATAGATTTCAGTAGGTACTTTTGAGGGTTCAGTTAGACGTTCGTTACTTTTAATCCTTCAAAATAATACTCGTATTTCATAAAATAATAAGTTTAATTAAATTTTGTTTAATTTGAACATTAAAACTTTAAACGGTTTTAAATCCCATGTTATTTAGAAACAGAAAATGTTTCAGAAATTCTGATATAAAATCTAAAAATACGTAGTCCGAACTCGCAAGATACTCACAAAGCTTACCAATAACTTAAAAAAAAACATAACTTCACGCAAATATTCCAAAAAGGATTAAGCACAGGTGTGCACTGCATTAAAAACTGACCTTTCATATTTATCAGGCTAGACCCAAGCAAAGGTTCGATCTCCGTAGGGAACGTCACCTTTCGGTTCACGAAGTGGTCGAAGTCCTTGATGGTGATGTTCTTCATCAGCTCAGGATCCCTCACTAAGATGACCGGCTTCATGCCTTCCATGAAGCCTACGTATCTAAATGTTGGAGAATTGTCGATGTTTGTGGAAATTGAAGCAGAAGAGGGGGCTTACCACCAGCTCTTATAGCAGGGCAGAAGCTGAACTGCACTGTTTTTTTGTACTTAGTGATAGAATAAAAAAGGAGTGCAGTTCAACTTCTGCTCTGGCCGGTTATATTAGGTAGGGCCCTGGGGCCCTACTTATTATTACTACCCCTATCAATGATAACACCGCCCATTGAGACACCCTTTGTAAAATTTCTATATTTATGTCTGAAATTTATAGGGTTTACATAATAAAGAGATCTATTCAATGCGGGAGATTTGTCAAAAAATTACAAAATTGACAAATTTTCACAACAGATGCTATTGTGATCGATGACCATGTGAAAGCCACAGGAATCCGCTGAATGTGGCAAGTAAAGACCTGGTAAAAGTGGGAAGAAGTGACTTGGGGGTGGCCTATGTCCAGCAGTGGACGTCTTCCGATTGAAATAATGAAAATGATGATGAAAGCAGAAAACGAATAAGGAGACTAGTAAAATGGTCGGATTGTCTCTTGTCACCTGTCGCCTGTCGGTTTTATAGAATAGGCAACAAGAGAATTTCAAACTGCTTGTAAAAGAGTTCTTTTGGGAAAGTACTATTACCACTTTTGTAAGGAAACTACTCGTTCTCCTGTAGTGTTGTCACCCCTAGTTTTTCCGATAGTGTCTCTAAAGGTGCTGTCTATTGCAGCTTGTTTTTTTTTTTTTGGAAAATGATTATTATTATGTTGACTTTCAACTGTGTATTTCTTAAGGTTCTTAGTCAACATGCTAGCTTAGTAACTAAAAGAAAGACTTACCTTTCATTAGGGAACGCCTTATATACAACGTCAATGTCCTCGATAAGGTGTTTAATTGCAAAAGTACTCTTAAAAGTGTTCCCAAATATCGGCACACCAGGCTTGAACTTTATTCCCCATTTCGCAAAATGGTTATGCAACTTCTTATACTCATATATTAGATAAAATAAAACTACAGAAAAGGAACAAAGCGCCAGCTCAGTTATCATTGTCGAAATGTTAATTTTTGTGATAAAACATCAGTTTATAAGTAACGTTTAATTACTGTCATTAAAATCTTGAATTGATTCATTGTTCTGTCGTATTTTCACACGACAGAATAATGAATCAATTTAGTATCGAGGACATTGATGTCGTTAATAATTAAGATGTCATTCTAGAAGCTCTCAATTATTTCGATGTTTTGATTAATTTATCAATATTTAAATTAATACTAACTTTAGGCCACGTTATACTACTAACATTATATGGTTTTTTTATGTGAAAAAAATATTTGAATTTGAATTTAAATGAAATTATGAAATGTCACTCTGTAGTGCCCTAGAGCAGTGGTGGCCCAGTGGAAACGGACTCGACTTACGAGTAAGGTCGTAGGTTCGAACTCAGGTAGACGCTTTAATTTGTATAAATTACTTCAGACCAAAAAATCGAAGACATGTGAACTCCACCAACCCGCACTGGGCCCGCGTGGTACGTTACGGCCCACACTCTCTTACTAAGAGGAGGTCTGTGACCCAGCAGTGGGAAAAAAAAATATGGGTTATTCATTGCAATAATTAATATCGTAACATTGAATACACTGGGCTACAAAGAAAGCGAGTCGGTTATAAAAAATGCAAAAATTTAAAAAAAAATTGAGCAATCCTTTTAAAATAATAACTAAATTAAAGTTTATTTCATTCAAAATATAGGAAGAAGTAAAACCTTTTTTATTTATTTTTGGTGATTAAATGGAAGACAATTTTTCAAATTTTCACAACTTTGAAACCATTTGTTTTACTTTTTGTTACCGACCCGCTTTCTTTGCGGCCCAGTGTATTAATTTTATGTGTAAAAAGCATGTGGAAAGTTACAAAATGCTTTGCTGAATGCACCCTCTTAACTAGCAACGGCTAATAGAAATATACGTCTGTAAATTAAGCCTTATATACGTACTTCGTTGGAAAAAAATATAAAGGTAAACAAACTATGACGCACGTAAGTGGTTTTTATCTGTAAGCCCATCTCAGTTAGGCAGGCATTTAAACGAACTGGATATTTATAATTATTTTTTGATAATCAGTATGGTTTTCGCACAGGAATCTCAACTGAGATTGAGGTGCGGTTCTTGAGCAGACGCAATTCGCTGCTAGGAATCTTGAAAATAGAGTTAAAAGTCTAGGGATCTTCCTAGACCTTTCTATAGCATTTGACACTGTATCTGTTCCCAAACTTATCTCTAAATTGAAACTCCTAGTGGTACGAGGAAACACCCTCGAAATTTTCAAAGACTATCTGAATAACCGAACCCAACGAGTACAAATTGGAGAGCATATAAGTGAAGAAGTATCTATCACTTACGGTGTACCCCAGGGAAGCATCTGAGGCCCCACCCTCTTCCAAATATATGTCAATGAGTTGTGCATAATGACCAGCCCCAACTCCAAGATCATTGCGTATGCAGACGACACCGCAGTCATAGTTTACGGACCAACTTGGGATAGCGTTAAGCGCTACGCAGAAGCGGCATTAACAAGTATAATGAAATGGCTCAACCTAAACTTACTTACCCTAAACTGCGACAAAACATCGTACATTCCATTCGCTATCCGGCGTAACAGCTTGCCCGACAAATCTTTTACCATAACAGCGCACACCTGCTCCAAACAATCCCCACAATGCTTATGTCCGACACTTACTCGTACTAGAACTGATAATGTGAGATATCTGGGTGTCCAAATAGACGGAGGATTACGATGGGACAAACAGGTTGACGCCATTACCACTAGATCTATGAAACGTTTACATATTTTCAAATCCCTTATAGACTCGGCTGCGCCTGAAACCCTGAAGATGGTGTACTAGGCATTATGTCAATCCGTTATTGGATATTGCATCACAGTATGAGGTAGTGCAAACAAAACCAGTCTTATGAGGATTGAAAGAGCGCAGAGAGCCGTACTGAAGGTGATGTTGCGCAAACCTTATCGCTATCCCACTACGCAACTATACGCTGATTGCAAAGTACAGACGCCAGCACATCAAGCTACTACAATCTGTCAAATCTCTTTAATATCTCTTCAACTTTATCGCTAAAGCATTAAGGTTCAAGGTTGATTGGAAAAATTTGTCAGTTTCAGGTAGCTTGACCTGCTGGCGTCCGTACCTTCAGTGCGCCAGCTTTTTGTACTGCAGTCAACTGTTAGAAAACACGCTAGCGTTCCCCCAACTGACCCTAAAAAAAGGAAGGAACTAGGTACCCTTAAGTACCCCTCACAAAATCTCCTTCGCTGTTGAGCGATGTGTATTATTGGTGTTGACCAATACTACACATTAAGTACATACATCTACAAACAAATTCACAAGAAATTAAACATTGTCGATCTAAATAAATATGAAATAAAATCAAAACTAACGGAATGGCTACTAAAACAGGACTATCTACAAACAGAATCCCTACTTAAGTACGTCGCCTAACTACCTACATATCCCCAATCACACACGACACACCCACCCACACACACACACACACACACACTCACACACGAACGCACACTCACACACATCTCATATAAAATATAAACACATAAATTAGCTTTGTTTATATCTTCAATCGTTCGGGTAGATCGACACACTCTACTATTATACTAAGCACCCCATTTTAAGCTGAATCACTGTCTCTCAAGATACAGGTTCCCTAGTTTGAGAGGCAGGGTTTTTCATATTGTGTACAGATTTTAGTTCTTAGATTTGTATTGCATTGTGTTACTACCAAAGCCTAAATGAGCTTTATATAAAACTGTCTTTATATACAACATGTTTAATCTGTATTTTCTATGAAATAAAGTTATTATTATTATTGTTTTTTTCAAAGATGAACATTTTTTTTAGTACCAGGCTCGCTCACGTGGCGGTGATTTTGACATTCAAAGTGATGGGAACGTGAAGTCATAGTATTTTTGTAAGAAATGTATCCTTATCAAACCTGGGCATAGTACGTGGAGCCCTGACACCGCCAGAAGTCGTCGCGGCAGACCCCTTTTTGTACATACCTATGTCTTGATTTCTGCCCGAAATATTTTCTTGTAAAGCTACCATTTACTGGTCACCTATTGACTTGAATGTGCCCTGGCGCCTGAGAGTATGTCATGCTCACTCAAATGTCTCGCTGGTGGTGGCGTGTGTGTTGGATCATTAACTTATCTTCAAAAAGTTGAGCTGAATGGTGCTGATCCATACATCATGTTTCTTGAACCGCCATCGTCAGTACGGACTGTGCATCTTTTAGCCGCCACGGCTTATTTAAATTTTTTATTTAAATTTCATAATTGATTTTTTTTTTATCTTTTTATGTACGGACTCTTTTATCGTGCACGTCTTTCTACATAGTTCTCACATGTATAATTTCAACATGAATGACCAATGTTTTCTAATATTTTTTTGATTTCAAAGAGTGTCCGTGGAATTTCTTGCCCGTTCTTCTCCACAGGTACCTACTACGCTTTGGAATGGGCTACTAGCTTCATTTTTCTGGCTGACCGACCTCTTGGCAACTAGCTTCATCTTTCTGGCTAACCACGCACTGGTTGTGCACGCTAATCTCAGAAACACGTTAACCGATTTGAATGCGGTTTTCACTAAAGCATTTTAGTTTGCTCCACTTAAAACTTAGTGTTTGTTTAATTTCAATCGGTTCATAAATAAAAAAGTTATATCAATCTAAAGAATAACATATAAAATTCTATAGAATAACCGATCAGTTGAATTGGCTGAAACTCCTAATACCTAAGTAAGTAGGTATTATCTAATCATTGAAGTATATAATACAATGAGGAATGAGTGAGAAGCTCGATGGCTTTGCAGTCGTAGCGCTAACTCATGTCAAGCAACCCCGGTCGTGGTTCCAACTAGGACGGGTGACAACAATTGGCACAAAAAATATAACAAGTGGCTCAGTAATAACTCTGTTTGCAGAATTGATCATCGCCAAACGCGATCTGTATAGAAGGTGGTTGTTACGTTTTCACGCCTAAGCTACTAAACAAATAATAATGAAATTTTATGTCAGACATACGGAGAAACACAAAGGGTGTCTTACGTCCCATAAAACTAAAAATAGGTATAATAATAATCTATAATTAAATACGTAGGTAAGTATATAAGTTCATGCTTTTTTTAATTATTCAGTTTTTGATTTTTAAGTATATTGTAAAATTTGTATTCTGGAATTTGTCTATTTTTAATAGGTTTTTTTTTTAAACCTGTTGTATTATTAGTGAGAATGCCTCGAAAAAAATTACTAATATAATTGAACGCGAATGATTTGTTTGAACGCGCTAACCTCACAAGCAAGCCGAATTTAAAACTTCCACGTTTATAATAATAGTAGGATTATAGATCTTAATAAAGTAAAATAACACCGCAGGTCTCAAACTCCCAAAGGTATAGCACCTGAGGAGGCTCTTGTTGGGCAGCTGAATCAAGGGCTTGATTCAGAAAGCTACTTACTACGGTACTTCTGAACACAGCCCGCATTGTTAGGAGATTCCTCTCTCTGACGAAGCCCTGACTTGTATTATCTCTAGATAGGCTACCAAAAACCTCAAAATATCAAGTCTTGGCAAACATTGTATCAAAATATTTATATTTAACGAAGATAAATGCGATGTTTTTTTTTTTTTGTTTTATTCATGAGGATCAACAAACAGCTACAATATAGAACATAGAAACAAGAAAAACATAAAACATATAGACAATATTGCAGCCCACAACGCTGTTCACAGATTAACAATAGAATACAATACAGTGAAAATAATCGCTAAGGTTACAAATACAATTTTTAAGTTATTAAATTAACTCTGTTTAAGATGTATATAATACATATAACATAAATGAATATATAAATAGATATGTTGATTAGACTAGAGTATTTGTTGAGTAATATACAATCACAAAATCACATAAAATTATTCTCTCTTCTGAAATTTGACCCAAGATCCATCCATGTCCTTAATCTTAAAGTTATGAGGCTTCAACTTTATCGGGTCCGAAGTCTTCTCAGTCTTCACGATGGTGAAGTTCAGCATTATTTGGTAAATGAGGACTTTGAACTCCATCATCGCGAACCTCATTCCTGTGAAACAAACCTCCTGTTAGATTATGCATGCCTGGTATAATGTTACTCTTAAACATCATTTAAATAAAGCAGTCATTTGGTCTTTTAGATAACTTTACATGAATGATGATGATATTTTGATAACTTACCGATGCAAATCCTCGGGCCCCCTCCGAAGGGCGAGTAGGTGCATGGTTTTATATTATGCTTGTTCTCTTCAGAAAACCTCTCAGGATCAAACTTATGTGGATCAGGGAAGTAATTTGGATCCATGTGCAGGCAGTTCACCATGTTGTAGACAATGTCACCGGGTTTCAACTGTCAACAGTTATAACACTAATATCAAATACACGTGTCACATAATATACGTATGCATATCGCTAATTGCATTTTGTTTGACTTACAGTGTAGGGTTGTCCGCCATCTCTTGGTGGCGGCAGCTCGTACGTCTTCTGACAGACCCTATCCATAAAAATAGCTGGAGTCCACTTCCTTAGGGTCTCTATAAGTAAGAAATTTAGTTAGACATTTTACAACACCATAGTATTTTTACGATAGTAGTCAGCAAACAGACCTACCGTTTATAACACAATCCATATACTTGAGTTCACTGAGTTTGTCAAATGTAAGCGGTTCTTTGTCCTCCTTTAGCTGTCTGCACTCCTGGTACAACCTCTCTTGGACTTCGGGGTGTATGGCAAGCTCGTGGATGGTCATTACCAGAACAGATGCTGAAGTGTCAAACCCTGCAGCGAAGAATATGAACACTTGCGCAGTTAAATCGTCTGGAGTCCATCCTGGAATGGGGAATAAGAATTACGAGTCGTCCAAAGAGTTGTGCTGCGTTGGACTTTCGCCAGACATGTCCGGCTCATTGCCACTTTATTTAGATTTACCTCCCTTAGCCTCCATGAGCAGTTGAATCATATCGGGTCGCTCCACGTGCTCTTTCTTCCTGTACTCCATAGTAGAAGCCACAATATTCCTGAAGAAATTGTTGGTCTTTTCGGAGAAGATACGTAAGCCTAATTTCTGCATGACAAAAAGAATACGTATATATCAGTAATTTAATGTAATAAACAGTAATGTTATTCCCTATTTTATTCACTTAAGCAACAATTCCTAAGAGTTCGGTGGCCGCCACATAGCGTCCGCAATTTACCGTCGAATGACGTCACTGAAACGTTATTTACAGAAGTAAATTACATTTTTTGACACCGTTAGGTCAAACCCTGGTGCCTTCATTTTCATGACACCCGTCACTGTGACCGTTATGTGGCACCGCTCTACTAGGAAACCACAGCTTAAGCACCGATTTTTCAATCACCAGGTAACTTTTATTTGAAGAATAAAATATGGCGGGTTGGCATTATTTTCCATACAAAAACTGTCAAACTGTCTTTGCGATTCCTCTCAAAGATATGGGATGATTGATAAATCAGCCCTCACGGTGCCAACTGTTTATTATATTTATAATATGAGAATAGAATAGAAAAGAATACTCTTTATGTACACCATAAATATTACAGATGTAAATACAACGCCGTGGAAGTGGCAACGTTTTGGGAAAACAAGATGTAAAATACAGTCGTACCAGCGACATGAAGAAGAACAGATGTAAATGCAAAATGTTTACAAGGGGTGACACAATGAGCAGTCTTATCGCTAAAAGCCCACACGCCCTATCGGTAAAACTGTTGTGGTCAAAATTTACAAGATACTTGCCTTAGAAAGATTAGGGGATAAAGTAAATAAAATCATCAACATTCTCTGTCTCAGGTTGAAGTCAAAGATTTTGTTTCCAATTCTGTAGAACTCATTGTCTCGGTCCTCCAGAGAGTTGATCTTGAGGCCGAAGCCAGCTGATGCGATGACGTCATTGGTGTACCGACGCATCAGGTCGTCCACTTCGATGTTTTGATTTTGATGAGCTGAAAAAGAATTTTAATAACTTGAGGAAATCTCTCGGAAAATAAAAAAAAACTGATAGATTTTTTCACTTGTTATTTATTTATTCAAATGTTCCCTCTTTCGCTTTTGCAATTTTCTGCTCCGAGTCAGATTGTTTGTTGATCAAAATATGATTTGCAACTGGCGACCGAAAGATATATATATCTTAACATAATTATAGTCATTAGAAACATCAATACAACTCTCTCAAACTGCAAGAAACGTAAGAAAGTTTTCATTTAACGGCTATCTTTATTTAGTCTAGTCCCACTGCACCTTTCTAGCGCCACCTCGATCCAACCCTTGCGGTACGCGTCTAGATCGCCACTTAATAGCATCATCATTTTAGCCGAAAAATGTCCACTGCTGGACATAGGCCTCCCTCCCCCAAGCACCTCCACTTCGACCGGTTCTGTGCCTCTCGCATCCGACGGGTCCTGCGGCCTTCACAAGGTCGTCGGTCCACCTTGTGGGAGGCCTTCCAACGTCTTCCGGTACGCATAATAGCATAATGTATCAATAATTAATCAATGGTAAGTATTTATTTATCCTTACCATGGAGGTACTCAACAATATTATTGGCATTTTCCACAATTAACGGAAGCATCAACTTCATTTTGGATGCAGTGAATGCTGGGCTCAAGGTGGTCCTCATATCCCGCCATTTTTCACCTGAAAATAAACACATTAATTAAAAATTAACCATTACCAATGAACACAATCTACAATTTGGTGAGTTTTTAACCTAAAGCCTATTTAAAACCCTTATTACCAATAAATATTATTTACGCTTGGGGCTAATTTTACCAAAGTCAGAGGGGTAATTCTCGTAATTTTAAGAACGTTCAAAGTCTGATCTCAGTCTCAATCTGTCAAAAATACCTCTAATTTCCCTACATTTTGACAAGTTTTTGACAGTTGTTTGTCGCCGAGATGAGACTGCGACCAGATTTTGAACGTTTTAAATTACGAGAATTGGCCTTCTGATACCATTTATAAGCGGAATAAAATTGACGTCTGACAGATCTAGTATGGAAAAACTGTAAAAAATTCATAATTTATTCTCAGGATAAGACTTATTCTAGCTATAAAAGTTTGGTGAAATTCACCCTTACACGAATAAGTATCAACTTTACTTTTTTAAGAGCAGTGGTGACGAAATAATCTACACAAGGTAAAGCGCCTGTCTGGGTTCGAACCTACGACCTACATTTCATAAGTCGCGGCCGTTACCACTGGGACACGATTGCTCTCTTATCACTGGGCCACAATAAATTGCTCTCAATACGACAATAATTATATACAAACCTTGAATGTTTGTTCCGACATTGGATACCTATTTGTATACACGATACCACTAAAAATTATAATTATCTTGTAAATAAAAAATAAAAAATATGTAACGTTTCAGTATTTGGTAATATGTACCTATTTAACTACAACGCATTTTAATAATAAAATTAAAGCGTGTTGTAGTTAAATAAATTTTCGCTCATACTTATATTTATTAAAAGATAAACAATTATTATGTTGACATAATAATTGTTTATCAGAACTATGAGCGAGCCATTATTCGACAGATGGTAATTTTATCACCAATTGTGTTATTTTATTCACAAAGAAAGCTTATAAATACATCGTTGAAAAGAGAAACGTGTTAAAATGTTTTTTTTAAAAGCCTCATTAACGCCAGGCTTGACCCAATTTAAGGTCTACTAAAGAAAACCTTGTTTACGCATGTTTTAGATAAATTAGAAACACCAAAGTGTTTAAATATTTACTGAAAATCAGTAAATATTTAAGTATTAAGTAGTAAGCTTCAAGCTTTTCAATGTCTAACGTTATTTTGTAAATAAACAGTTTTAATTTAAAGTTGTTTTTAACGAAGTAGGGTGTAATTGTGGAGCTGTGTCGCAAACCATGCTCCACTTCATTTCCTGCCCTCTGTGTTCCAATACGATTCAATAAATCAATCAATTTAAAAACAAAAAAAAAATTGTTGTTTTTTTTTCTCTTTATTTATTTTGGGGGTTTTTATCTAAACAGATATGTCAATCCCATCGTGCCTTTTACTATTGTTAAATTAAACCTTATAATTAACAAATAAACTGTACTAACCAGTTACACAATTATATAAAATACTTGGGGTAAGGTTAGAAGTCACTGATGAAGGACTGTCATTAAATGACTTAACTTTTTGGCACCTTCTGAAGTTGGTTGGGATAAAATTGATTGTATTAATCCTACGTCTAGCCTATTTAAGTTCAATTCCTTCAAAAGTGACTCCCTCTCGCGCCTGTTGCGGACACATTCCATCAGCAAATGCTGCACGTCATCAATCTGATTACATTCTCTGAAATTCGGTGAATCAGTTTTTTTCATAAGGAATGCAAACTTCGCTGATGGATAGTGTCCAGAGCGAAGTCTTAAAATTAATTTAATATAATGTCTACTTAGTTGATCGATATCGAACCAAGGTGCACCCTATCCTATCCTATTCCTATACCATATACCCTTTTGCTGACTTATAGTTTCAAAGTGTTGTTTCCAGGATTTATAACAAATAACTTTATATTTAGATATGTATTCCCAATAATCAGGTAAGTAGTCCATTGTTGTACCCTCTCCTGCTGCTAATTTAGACAATCAGTCAGCCTCCTCATTACCACGTGGTGCAATGTGAGCTGGAACCCATTGCAACTTAATTTCTATTTTATTCTTATTTAATAAAATAACATTTTCAAGAGTATCATTTGCTATCGATGCACCTCTGAAACCAGAGGCTCATCGAGCAATATGCTGCAGTGCGCTTTTACTGTAGAAAGAATAACGATTCTTTTTAAATTCTGACTTCGGCTATAAAGGATCGCTTGATAAATTGCAATGAGTTCCAGTGTCATTATTTCTTTAAAACCGAGATTAGCTCCTAAGCTTTGGTCAAATATCCCTGCACCTAGACCGGAAGTACCCTTAGAACCATGTGTAAAAATTTTGTGCCAATTACAATACATACAATTTAACTCAGCTATAACTTCGCACACTAATAAATTTGGATTATAATGGGATTTAGGAACCTTTACACATTCTAGATTAACATGTATTACATTTTTAATCTCAATAGCAGTTGTCCAAGTATCTAACTTATACATTTTATGAATATCTGTTGAAAGAATATCTATGTGCTTTAAATCATTATAAATTTTAACCAATAAGGGTACTTTTTTGTTTTCCCAATATTTGATACTACAAAGGGCACTCAGATCCACAATCAAGGTAACTGTCATATTGTTTGACCATGACATTATTTTCAAACAATATTTATAGGAAAAATACTCTCTTCATAAAAATAGTGGGGGAATACTCAAATCAGACTCCATTACATGGATTGGGAAACTTCTGATATATCCACCTATAATTCTCAGGGCTTGATTCTGTAACTTATCTAGCTTGGAAACATGAGATTTTACGCTACAATCATACATAAAACACGCATAGTCAATTCGACTTCGAATTAGTGAAATATACATATAACCTACGTATATGCTTTGTGTGTATTCCCCATGAGCTACCCGTTAGAACTTTTAATAGATTTAGAAATTTTGAACATTTACTTTCGGTTTCATTTATATGTTTGCCCCAACGGAGACTTCTATCTAGCCACATACCTAGGTATTTTATGCATTCAGAGAAAATCAAGGCTTATTTACTTTTAGGGTAGGAAGCATTCTACGCCTGCCCCTACTGTACAATCAAAAGGTAGATTTATTTGCAGATAATTCCAAACCAAGTTCATCCAAAATCCTTACAATAGAATCCAACGCATTTTGTATATACATTTTACATATTTTAATATCTTTGTGTTTAACATAGATGACAAAATCGTCTGCATTTTGAGATAAAACTACCTCAAGCGGAAGCTGACACAATTAAAAAGTAATGGTGACAAAGGGTCTCCTTGAGCCAACCCTTTATTAGTCCACCGAACTGTTATCTCATCACTGTTTTCAGATTTGATCTTTAAATATCTTTCACTCAAAAACGCCCATATATAAGAACAAAATTTTGCTCCAATTTCAATTTTATCCAAAATACTAACTGCTACGTCAATCGACACGTTATTATAGGCGTTTTGAATATCCAAGAAACATGCCAATGTAGGGTTATTTCTAGAAAATCCATATGTGTTTTTGTAGTGTATAATAAAGTAAATATAAATAAATAACATGCAATCAAAGTGACCTCTGCGCTGCTACTGACGACGCCGTGGAAGTGGCAAGTTTTCGGCCAACAAGATTTAAAATTGGACGACGGCGCAGTGGCTGAGCGATCGACTTTGCCAGACCTGGGGGTCTACTACGAAGTGCAAAGTGCGAATGATCGGATCGGACCGACACATGGCCGAACCGAATATTATTGAAAAATGCGAAAAAAGTTCGGATCGGCTCAGTTGGGTCGGGACCATAGTCAATATTCGAAAGAGTGTAGGAGTGTAGGATCGGGACCGACCGAAACAAATAGTAACTTCATAGCAGGAACCGGCCGAACATTCGGCCGATACCACTTCGGAGTAGACCCCCTGCACTCTAATTGCGTAACACACTATCAAGCGCAATCTGAATCATTTTAAAGGATATTGCTATCACATTGCTTCATAAGTTAGAAAAATGTCAAAGTCAGACCTCTGAAGACCTGGAAGAACCACTTAAAATAATCCACTAATCATGGTATCATTCCTGTAACAAACTACTCATAACTACGCAATTTATGACAATTTGACTGCTACGGATGCCGAACTGACCTTGAATTATTTAGCTAACTGATTAGTATATAGGTATAGAACATAAGAATTAATAAAGCATAGTCATGGAAATAGTAAATAAGAATAACTCATAAGATTTAGGAAATGATGGTGAAGTAACCATTATAATGGTGGGTATAGGTTCCATACTTAGTTGCCCAATGACCTTTCCATTGCTAATGTGACAGGGTCCTAGAATTGTATAAGTAGACAAACCCTCTGATTGGTGGATCAACGGAGCCGCAATCAATTTCTAAGCAGATAAATCATATGTATCGTCATTGCTTGATCATTCATCGCAACATTTGATTTGATTTGATTTTTTTTTTTTCTGGGTTGTGGAGGTCAGATAGGCAGTCGCTCCATGTAAAATACTGGTAGTCAGCTGAATCCGGTAAGACTGGAAGCCGACCCCAACATAGTTGGGAAAAGGCTAGGCAGATGATGATGATGATTTGAATAGATTTGCAAGTTGAAAAATGGCAAATCCATGAATGAGTGACCATTCATCACTATGTCATGTACGTTAAATTGTCGTTCTCAAACATAATGTAACATCGCTTGCCGCTAAGTGCTGGTGAACAAGCTTCTGTTCACCAGCACTTAGTGGATTAGATTAACATAATTCAGATTTGGAATTTAAAAAAAATACAATAAAATGTGTGGTTGGACTGCTTTCCAAACTCATCTTTCAAAACTATTTATGTAAATAATTAATAACACAGTTTAATTTTAAAATGTACCTTTCATCATCACAAGGCTGCCAGAGAACAGAGGATCCGTCTCTTCGCTGAAGAACTCCCGGTGATCAGTGAAGTGATCGAAGTCTTTGACGGTAATGGTCTTGATCAGATCAGGATCCCGGATTAGTAGTATCGGCATCGTGAACTCCGCGAAACCCACGTATCTGGAATATCAATAGTCATGATTATGTTGCGCACAGACCAGGGAAGCATGACACAAAAGGGAGTTAATCTTTACTCAGCAATCCGTGGAACGTGGGCTGCCAATGATAATATCAATAAATGTTGTGCACAAACTAAAGTTATGTTAAACATATTACTATCTTTTTCTTGCACACAAACTATGCAAGAGATGGGAAATGTGCTCAGATCACTGGTAATTATACATATAAGTTTCAAGTTTACATTGACACCTCGGAACATGTTGCGGATCTAATTGATGATGTCCTTCAAAAAGATCAGGTGCGTAGTATTTGCACCAGGCGTGCAGGTGTGACTAGAATACGTATGAATACGTGGACGTAGTATAAAACGATAGACGTAGTAGTAAAATCACACATAAACAAGAAAAATCGCCAGACGCATCAATTTCTTAAAAAAAAACATCGACGCTCTACATCATTTGTACGGTTACATCATTTGTTAGAGCATTCAATTGACAATTTAACCTTGAATGATATTTGCCGCCAACAGTTTTAGTCAATTTAACCTTGAACGATATTTGCCGCCAACACTTTTAGTAGAAGATTTTTAGACTGTTCACCAAAAAAAGAAAATAAAGACTAGTAAACAAAAATTACTCACTTTTCATCCGGAAACGCATCATGGGCCTCTTGCATTTCATCCAGAAAATGCTTCTTCCAGAACGTAGAATGATACATATTGCCGAAAAACGGCACCCCAGGAAGGTACTTCACACCACGTTCTTTGAAGAAGTTTTGCATTTGCTTATAGCTGTAGATGTAGTACCCTACGAGGGAAGTTAGTAGAAATATCAATATTTCGAGTATCATGTTGATATGTCACGCGCCGGGAGCCGACTGTGACTGTTACAACTGCGCACGGGCATATAGACGTAAGTGAGGAGCATATAAAGGAACATGTTTATAGCGTATCATAGTCACAGATAATTTAAAGATAAAGATATATTTATTGCATACCTATGTACATACGCCAAAACGCCCGCCCTTCACCACTTCCTAGTGCTTTCACTGGGAAGAAGAAGTGGCGCAACAGACTCTCCAGCAGCACAGCTGTCTATTCAATAAAAAACTTCCTTCTATACAATAGTAGGTATGCAAAGTAATTGACATTACGAAACACAGAACATTAAATTAAATTATTTGACATATGTCAGATAGCCACGCCAATATGACACACTACACTCAAGCACAGGATTATGTCTCCCCATTTCCAAATTCACCGATAAATTACATATAATATTGGGTTGCAATCGTACCTAATTATGTTACCTATAAAGTATGGAGACTGTATTTTGTCTGGATCTAATAAATAAATAAACAATACGTCAGCATGACTTGCACATTATAGTACTCTAATTATCAGTGACTATGATACGTTATAGTCACAGATTATTGAAAGATAAAGATATATTTATTGCATAACTATGTATATTAAGTTCTTATTGATAGACATTTTGGTTTCAACAGTCTATCCGTCGGACATGCAATAGTATTTTAAGACAATAGGTACATACAAATATTTTTTTTTTTCAAAAAACTCATTCAGATTGTAAAATACATTAACAATTAACATTTTTTTCAATTTATTATTAAACATATTTCCATTTAATTGCTAAATTGCTGGCGGTAACTTATTGCACACACGAATAGCAGTAACATAGGTACTTTTATAATACATCATATTGTTAATAACCGGTAAATTGATGTCATATTTTTATTGTTTCCGAATGTTTCTTTTAGAATTTGATTTGAAATTAAAAAATTGCATATTGTTTTTAACAAATAAATATAATTCGAGTATATAAATACCAGTCAGTGTCAGGAAACCCTCCGTTCTGAAGACGTTTATTTGGCACGTATTAGTAGGTACGTCATCATTATCATCATCATTTCAGCCGATAGACGTCCACTGCTGGACATAGACCTCCCCCAAGTGTCGCCACATTGACCGGTCTCGTGCGACTCGCATCCAGCGGATTCCCGCAACCTTCACCAGGTCATCGGTCCACCTAGTGGGAGGCCTTCCAACGCAACGTCTTCCGGTTCGCGGTCGCCACTCCAGAACTTTTCGGCCCCATCGGCCATCCGTTCTGCGAGCAATGTGCCCTGCCCACTGCCACTTAAGTTTGGCAATTCTTCGGGCTACGTCGGTAACCTTGGTTCTCTTGCGGATGTCCTCATTTCTGATTCGATCACGCAAGGAAACTCCGAGCATAGCCCTCTCCATTGCCCTTTGAGTGACTTTAAGCCTTCTGATGAGGCCCATTGGTACGTAGGTACGTACTTACTAATAATTATATAGTACCTGCTGTAAAGGTCGTCTGCAAAAGGGAACGTTACATCACTCAGGCTGGTAGAAAAATTATTGCAGAATATAATAGATCCACAAAATCAAAAGTCAGCAGTAGCTGGTAGCAGCTGGATGAGAGTTGCCGAAAATCGAGTTGAATGGCGTGCAATAAGAGAGTCCTATGTCCAGCAGTGGACTGCTATAGGTTGATGATGATGAAGTAACCATTATAATATCCAGAATGGACGGATGGATGACCCCTGTAATACAGGTTTTGCCTAGCATGGGGGTTGATCATTTATTTTGTACCAGGCTATTCGTACGCTTAAAGTAAGTGTCATTCTGTATCTGTGTACCTTTTTATGTCAAATAAATGTACTATATATATTATACTTTATTCTGTAAAAACAGAGTCTATATATGATTGTACGACAATAAGTTGACAAGAGCATTGTTTATACCTACGAAATGATAATGGATATTGCAAATAAATGCAACAATAATATCAGTCTATCGTAAATAGGTTTATTGATAACAAAAGTTGAAAGTCATGCAGGAATGGCATTACTGCAGAATGTCAATATTTACCTTTAAAATTTTAACTCATTTTTCAATTCAATTCAATTATTTATTCAGTAACAATTCACGTTCCTTTCGAGTACCTACAAGTCAACATGAAGCAAAATTATCCTACTTCCTACTAATATTATAAATGCGAAAGTTTGTATTGATGGATGAATGGATGGATGGATGTATGTTTGTTACTATTTCACGCAAAAACTACTGAATGGATTTGAATGAAATTTGGCACACAAATGTTTTATAACCAGGATTAACATATAGGATACTTTTTATCTCGATATTCCTACGTGATCGAAACTTATACGGGTGAAAGCGTGGGGCGCAGCTAGTCCAACTAATATAATATTATAAATGCGAAAGTTTGTTTGGATGGATGGATGTTTGTTACTCTTTCACGCAAATACTACTGAATGGATTTGAATTAAATTTGGCACACGGATAGTTTATAACTAGGATTAACACCTAAGATACTTTCTATCCCGTGAAATTGCGGGGCGTTGCTAGTTCTAAATTAAATAAGAAAATATTAAAGAAAATTATACCACGAGGGGTGTTATAATTTTGTATTTCCATCGGGGTTAAAAATTAATTAAAGAAGTAAGATGTAAAAAAGTTTAGCGCTAATAATATTTACTAAACTAGAGTGATATCATTGAACATAATTAACATCTAAAATAACAAAAGTATCAAGTTCATAAGTCAATGAGTTCGATTGACCTTCCAATAGCGAGTTCACGCTCCAGTAGGTACTTGCTACACGTATGCACAATACCATAAGCTATACACCTGACTATGTAGAGACATTCTTTTTTTTTTCTGCTGGGAAATCATCAAATGACCGCTCCCGCTCTGGGTGGAGCGGAAGGGAGTGTCAGACTCTTACTGACTAAAACCCACCCATGTTCCTTCCTTCGCCCTTTATGTTCCGGGGTAGCGGTAACCCTTTCGGACAATCCCGCTGACCCGGCAGGCTTCGGCCCTAAGGGGCCCCTCGGATTATGCTGACATCTCTTTGAGGCGCGCGTGTGGAACACTTACGCGCCGTCCGGCACGGGCCTGATCCTGGTACAGACATGCTTTCGTCTCCAATGAGTAGGTACAGCTACAATTAGTTAATTAGTGTCGCAACTAATTGAAGCCACGACAGACATAATAATTAGTTGCGACAGAATCTGATGTCGCGTAATCTTATCTATGTTAATTATTTTGCGAGTAATCACTAGATATAAATACATTTTATTATAAACCAAAGCTCCAAGAATGCGATAAACTCAAAAACTATCGAACGGATTTTCATACGGTATTCACCAATGGACGGAGTGATTCATGAATGGTTTAGGTGGTAGTACGTTGCGATATTTTCCAACATCCATGTGGGCGAAGCCGCGGGCAAAAGCTAGTTTATATTAAACTGAAATGGATGTATGAATAGGATGTAAAAAGACCCATCACATAGCCGTCATGTACGCATTCAGTACATCAAACTAAGAAATTTCTGCAAAAATAATAACTGGGAAACGTCTTTTATTTTTTAAGTCTTTAATTGTTCATTTGAGCTAAGTTTTAGGCACTGTGGTTATGTTTAGACAGATAGTATTTCTATCGATCGTAGACCAGAATTTAAAAATTTATAATTTAAAAAAAAAATATTTTCAGAAAATGCGACAGAAAATTTGACCCTGCAGTGCAGTGCACAATACAGTTAGTCAGACTTTTTAATCTATAGTAATATAAGTTTATAAAGACTGTTTGTTTGTATGTAAGGGGTAATCTCCGGAACTACCAGTCGGATTTGAAAAAATATTGTTGCATTTGATAGTGCAATTTTTGAGGAAGGTTATGGGCTATTTAAAATCACGCCAAGACCCTTAGGAGCCGAGCAAAAACCGCGCGAGCAGGCGATACGATGCGACGGGGTGGCTCGGGGGAAAAAGAAATTTCACGCGGCCGAAGTCGCGGGCAGAGACTAGTTTTTCATAAAAAAGTCTGAATTCAAGTGAGAATTTCCCAAAAATATTAAAAACCTTTTAGCTCCTAAACTATAAATAATCGCTGAACATACATGGGTATGTGTTGGAAAGCCCTTGAGAGTTGTTTGTAATTCAATTCAATTACCAAACATAATGGGAATAAACAAGTTGATTAATTTTCGATTATTGGAAGGTTTCTACCATTTCAATAGGTATTAAATTATTGCTAACCTAACGTAATTCTCAAAACAAAACCGCGATATTATATGAACGGAATGTTTATTAAAATAAAGTTACACAGTTATAGACTTTTTATACAGTTAACGACAAACGTATACAGCAAAGTGGCATAAATGATAAATGATTTTATTTTGTAAGTAGGTTGTACAAACACTTTTACACGTCAATCATATTTTAAAACTACATGAGGTCGGCGTTTCCTATCTGACTAGTCTGAGAAGAAAGGCCGAAACAAACTCAGAGGTCTCTTTTAAAGTCCAGACATAATCTTGGTCAGATCATATGAAGACCATGTAGATCGATGTCTGAGATGGTGTTTTGGGGAAAGAAACACACAGATTAAAAGGACCTGTCCAGTCAGTGCACGCATTTGTCAGAAATCGTGCAGCTCAACTCAAAACTTTTGGAGCTCAACGATTCGACGAACAATACCAAAGAAAGGACATTTGGGTAGGCCACATTAATTACTCAAACTGCCAGACATGACAAAAACTAACAGAACAGAGAGAAAATTAACAAAATAATATAAATAAAATGACCCACATAATCTTTACATTCACAATAATAAAAATAATAGAATACTTTACAAAGTAAGCAAATGTCATTGTATATGACAATTGTTTTTTTTTTTTCAATGATATTCTATTCTATTCTATATAAAATTCATTATTGTCAAAGTG
Organism: Apamea monoglypha; assembly: GCA_911387795.2. Lineage (NCBI taxonomy): Eukaryota > Metazoa > Arthropoda > Insecta > Lepidoptera > Noctuidae > Apamea > Apamea monoglypha. The sequence goes on along the minus strand of OU426922.1, from coordinate 2,105,099 downwards.
CGTATGAAAAAACAACAACGAAACAGAAAAAAAATAAAAACATTAAATATGTAAAAATTGGAAGCAGCTCAATCCCAAGCCTTTTGTCCTCGATATAATCCTTAACGGTAAAAAAATTATTAAAATAAAAGGCTTTCTGGCACAACTTACGTTTAATGAATGATTTGAATTTATTAAGGCTTAGATAATCTTGAACGGGGCTTGGAACTTTATTATAAAAGCGTATACATTGGCATCTGAACGAGCCACCTATTTTCTTGAACCTCTTTGTAGGTACAACAAATTTGTGTTTGTTCCTAGTATTTATATCATGGATATCACTGTATTTATTAAACAATTTTATATTTTTATGGGCATATAAAAGATTTTCATAAATATATTGAGAAGGCACAGATGATGGGTTTGGGGGATGAACTGCTTGCGTCCGTAGGATCTACTTGAGTTACGACCACCCTACACGTGTCCCCTGGGTAGTGCTAAACGAGCAGTAATAATGGTGGTAGGCCATAGCATCGGCTGCCGGCTTAAAATTTACCACCCACCAGACAAAGTCATGCCGCCAAGCGATCCGTCGTGTTCCGACATGATGTCTGGTGAAACCGTACAGAGGATGGGTCTGAGCAGCTGTGCTGCGATGTATGCCGGGTATGATGCGCCAGTTGTTGTTGTGTCGGGTGTTTGGTCGTGGAGGGTAACGGGATCCGAAGCACGGTGCCCCGCTGGCCGACCGCAGGTAGTTGGGGGCCCAAGTAGTGTGCCAGCCACACACGAAAGGCTGTCCCGCCAACTGTGAAAAATCCCAAGGTGGCCCAATCGTGCCGGTTGGCGACCGGACGAGAGGACCCGATGGCGATCCCTGGGGGGTTCGGGTGTCCCTGCAGTCTCCAGATCAACCCCCCACTGGCGCAGTAACACTGATCGTGTTATTGGGTTTAACATCGCATCACCTCGCTCAACTGCCGTCTTCCTTGTCCTTCCTATTCACTCAAGATTTTTGTTTTATAAATGAAAGGGCCAATAAAGAAAAGTAAGTGTCCACAGCGGAAACAGGTCCCAATTGATAAGGCAAGCGACTAGGGTGCCAGATGTAATTGGTCATACCGCCAATTGTCTGGACCTTCCGCTGACCACCGATCCGGACAGATGTGTTGTGAACTTCAGATCACTGTCTGATGAAGTCTGTGTCGTCCTTCTCCCCACCTGACTGCGACTCACGCGGTGAACAACGAATGTCTCCATACAAGTCAGCAAATTGGGATGAGATGCGTCACTTTTTTGCGTCTTTTCCTTGGCAGCAGCTCGCTTCTGCAAAACAAAGATAGTCTGAATATCAGCGGCATTTGCCCACAATAGAATACCGTACGACATTACACTATGAAAATAGCTAAAGCACACTAAACGGGCTGTCTCTATATCAGTTAAATTACGAATTTTCTAACAGCATCTGCTGTGGAACTTAGCTTCTTTGACAATTTATCTATATGCGGACCCCACTGAAGCTTAGCATCCAAAGTTATGCCCAAGAATACTGTGCTGTCTTCAGAATACAATTCTTCGCTCCTTATCGACACATTAATTTTCACCTGCCTAACGTGAGGTAGCGTAAACTTAATGCATTTGGTTTTTCTCGTTTAAAAGTAAATTATTAACATTGAACCAGTGGACTACTTTAGAGATCGCGCCATTTACTTCGTCAGTAGCCTGCTGCTGACGTTTAAGTTTAAACAAAAGTGAAGTGTAATCTGCAAACAACACTATATCATGATTATCCTTTATGAGGTACGCAAGTCATTATATTATAAATAAGAAACAAGAAAGGACTAAGAATTGAGCCCTGTGGGACTCCCATTGTTACTATAAAGGGATCCGGGAGATCTTTTTCGATTAACATCAATGCTCTGAATCCTCTTACTCAAGTATGTAATAAGAAGATCCAGAGCAGCGTTCCGGGACGCCTGTTTAACGCAATCGAATGCCTTGGACAAATCACAGAAGATGCCCAAGGTATCGCAATTATCTTCCCATGCATTATAAATATGTCCTAATAGTTCAACACAGCATCAGTAGTTGAACGACCCCTTGTAAAACCGAACTGTTTGCTATGTAATAATTTGTGTTTATTAAAAAATCTTTGCATTTGGTCTAAAATTAATTTCTAAAAATTTTTACTAAAGGTACGGTCTCGTACAAAAATAGGTGTATAATTTGTGGGGTCTGATGTACTACCTGATTTAAACAAAGGTATTATTTTACTATTTTTCATGAGGAGGTAGGAGATATTTTACTGTTTAGCATAATAGCCTTTAATGTTCCCACTGCTGGGATGGGACACAGACCTTCTCTCTGTGAGAGGGAGTGGGCCATTATCTACCACGCGGGCCCAGTGCGGGCTAGTAGTAAAGTAGCAAAGCGGTTAAAAAAAAAAAAGCTAAATAGTTAATTTAAATCGGAACAGAAGTACAGACGCCAGCAGGTCAAGCTACCCGAAACTGTCAAATTTTCCCAATCAACCTTGAACCTCAATGCTTTTGCGATAAAGTTGAAAATCTATTAAAGAAATTTGACAGATTGTAGTAACTTGATGTGCTGGCGTCCGTACATAAAATTAATAGAATATTAACTCATAGATATTATATCTGGTGTATTGTATGTCTTTTAGTGTGTGCTAAATAAATGAATTTTCTTTCTTTCTTCTTTCTATATAAGGCTAGAACACAATGTATCGATTTTGTGTCAATGTAGATGATGTGCAAATTAGCAGTTTTAATGGACTTGTGTGGCTACACCATCATCGTATCAGCGGCTGATGGCTAACAGCCGATATCCATCAGTGAACTTATATATTTAGAATAACTAGGTTTTGCTCGCGACTTCGCCCGCGTAAAATCTACTACTACCCACCCCGTTCCAAGTAAATACGGCTAAAAGCTATATTGGACCACGAAATTGTTTTACCTCTGTTGACAAAAACTTCTTCTTCTTTAAGCAAAAATATACCTGGACGTTTTATGACGGCAAGTGGTATTCAACCTGAAGGTGATAAATCAATTACGAGGTCGACTATACCTATAGCCAGTGTTATTGACTTTTTTTCATCTTCTACTGTTTAAAAGTTAAAAGAATTGAACAAATCCGTACACAGCAACTAGTTTCCAACATAGGAAGGTTTAAATTCATTAGCATAATGATCCGCGACCATTCGACCGAAAACTGCTGAAGAGTCACTGTGAAGCGAACGGAGGCTTTGATCGAAGATATTCTGCTCCACTTCGACGCGACTGCCATAATGAGACTTGTAATAAGGTCGTTATAATGAGGACGACATTTTGTGATAATTGGAGCTATTTTTGGGTAAAATGGCACCTTAATAAGGCGTTGTGTGACGAGATTTTATTCAATGACATTGTTTTTTTTTTTTTTAATTCAGTAGTTATCGTAACTTTTGACGAAGGAACACTAATATTGTGTTGGTTTGGTAGTCAGTAAACCCCCAAAGGGGTTGGCAGGAGTGTGTTTAAAATGTATAGATATGTTTGAGGTCTGACTATTTTTGTTTACTCCAAATATCCAATTATTTTAGGACACGAGCAACAAAATCTATATTTTTTTAAGTTGTTCGTAGAAAAAATAGACAAAAAATATATTACATAATAAGTAACAATATCACTTACCAGATTACCTAAGTTTATGTAGAGCACCTCGGGCTACCATCAGAGGTTGGAGAGTACATATAAGAATTTGGCTTTAAAAATAATTTATGTTCATGTCCAAAACACATGACTGACTTATTACAAGTAATGAGTCAGTCATGTGTCTTGGACATAACTATTTTTTTTTTTAATCTTTATTCTAATGGTGATTGTAGAGATCAGAAAGCCATTAAGGCCGTAATTAAAAAAGTTCAAAATCTAGTCGCAATCTCTTCTCAGCGACAATCAATGTCAAAAACTTGTCAAAAATTTTGGGAAATTATAGGCATTTTTGACAGATTGAGACTGAGATCAGCGGGGTAATTGCGTAACACAATCAATACAATCAGTAGCAATCGGTTTCATTTTGACAGTTCAACAACATTCATTGCGTTATTTACGTTGTTGAGCAGACACATTTTTGAACATTTGAAGCAATGGATTAGCAATATCTTTCAAAATGATTCAGATTGAAATTGATAGTGTGTTACGCAATTATGGTGCAGACTGTGAACGTCCTTAAAATTACGAGAATTGCCCCTCAGATCATCATCATTCATCATTTCAGCCGATAGACGTCCACTGCTGGACATAGGCCTCCCCCAAGTGTCGCCACATTGACCGGTCCCGTGCGACTCGCATCCAGCGGATTCCCGCAAACTTCACCAGGTCATCGGTCCACCTAGTGGGAGGCCTTCCAACGCAACGTCTTCCGGTTCGCGGTCGCCACTCCAGAACTTTTCGGCCCCATCGGCCATCCGTTCTGCGAGCAATGTGCCCTGCCCACTGCCACTTAAGTTTGGCAATTCTTCGGGCTACGTCGGTAACCTTGGTTCTCTCAGATCATTATTATAATCAATTCAACGAGGCCCAGATTTTTTTATTCTTAAAAAATATTCCGAATACAATCTGCGGAACCCAGAGAGTTAAAGTGGTGTCGTATGAGGCAGGAGATAGCTAGACGACATATAGTCGTTAGCCGCAATGACGCGGGCGCATCGATGCGGTAATCCGTTCAACCGGTTAGTTTGCTGGCGAGTAGGAACGGCTTGACTTGGTGGATGCGGCAAAAAATTCCTCTTTGTTTTCTTAAGTCAACTTCAATTGAATTCTCAGGTCGAGAAAAGTGTTATTGGGTATTTCTATCAGGAATTTCTGAGCCAAAATCAAAATATTTTATTTCACATAAACCTACAAGGGCACGTATGAAATGTCAGAAACTAGGTGCACGGTTCCAATTGGTCGTTTAACGGTTCCAATTGGTTGATGGCAATAAGTTCGCCCCCTATTACATGAGACTTAAACATAACGAACTGAAGTGGCAGTGGGCTGGCCATGTTTGTCGAAGGACCGATGGCCGGTGGAGCACACGAGTCCCGGAGTGGAGACCGCGTATAGGCAAGCGTAGTGTGGGACGCCCCTCAGCTAGATGGATGGACGACCTAAAGAAGGTGGCTGAGACAGACTGGATGCGGAAAGCGGAGGACAGGGTATTGTGGCACAGCTTGGGAGAGGCATATGTCCAGCAGTGGACTGCGATAGGCTGAGTTAATTGAAAAATAACGAAAAAAAAACGTGTGTGTACAAAGGGCCTTACGCTAGCTTATTTTCGGCGGCTGACTGTGAGCGTCTATTACATTTGGAGTAAACCTATCTCTCTCAAAAAATCCCTCTATAACATTTCGTCGCGTTTATTATGGTAAAGTAAAAAATAAATCATACCGCATCGTTTACTTCCTGGTGTCAGCTCAGATTTCCTTCAGGAATGACTGTTAGATTTTTGATAGATGTTCGCGACCAAGCCGGGCCGGGGGAGATGAGACATATTTATCTGCTCCACAAAATAATTTTTCCCAATATATATTTTCTCTCCCCTATCACATTTAGGCGATACGTGATACGTAAGATATTGAATAAACAGTTCGGTCAGATGGGTAAATATTTTTGTGATCTCATATTTTGGGAACCTTAACCCCGACAATCCATCTAGTGTCTTATAGGACATAGTGACAGCAAATATATATCCTGTAATTAATCTTTCATGTCTACTGACTGCGCATTTTTTAATAAAGACGTATTAAAGTAAGAAGTGTTTTGACTCTCGTTTTATTTTTTTAGCCGTTAATGTCCCACTACTGGGCAAACTCTCTTTCCAACTCTCTCTGTCTAGGGCTGTCAAGGACCAATCTGTATCAAAGGAGTCCAGCTCATGCCGCCATCTCCGTCTGGGCCTCTAAAAATCTGAGGTGTAATTTTGATGTTTTTTCTGATGAAAAGATTATATTAAGTGTTTTATATCATATCTGAACCATTACTTGTAATCATTGTAGCTCACAACATTGATTGTTAAAAATGGTCCCTGGTATGTACCACGTGTGGTAGACGTAATGACCACGTTGATCACGTCAGGAATCCTTACGTCCACGCCCCATACGCGTGATTATCACCCAAGCTACATGAAGAACATAGGAAATTATAAATAATGCCTTTTCCAAATCTAAGTGCGAAGCTAGGTGTCATGCGCCGATGCTGTGGCTGGCAAAAGATTTTCTGAATGCGTTCAAAGTCAATCAACATTGTAGCCGCACCCTTGCGTAAATACATTTTCTATCACAATCCGAAGGGTTTAAAGGATTTTTATAATCCATTGCTTGACTAACCCGAAGTGGGCCCGTGTAGTGGATTACGGCCCACTCCCTCTCACCGAGAGGAGGCCTGTGTCCTAGCAGTGGGAACATTGCTATAGGCTGTATGCTTGATATTTATAATGGAAAAATTCTCGTCAGCTCATCGACAATGTAAATAACGCAATGAATATTGTTGAATTGTAAAAAATTAATGAGATTGGGTTTGTGGGTGTGTTTCGCAATTATCCTACAGATAGACACCTACCGAATCCTGACTGGTTTAAACTAGGTAGGTATCACATATGCCTCGAAACTGTAGGGTAATAGAGCGATTTTGATATAGCCACATACCTACTACATACCAGGGAAGCATAGCACAAAAGAGGACTATACTCAGCAATGGGTGGAACAAAGCTGCCAATGATGATGTCTACTATTCAAAATATTATATTTCTATTCAGATTTTAAAATAATATTAATCTATTAAACAATAATTTATTTATTTAAACTTTTCGCACAAAAAGGTACAAAAGGCGGACTTAATGCCTTAGGCATTCTCTACCAGTCAACCAAGGGTGGTGAAGAGATTAGATGGCAGGTGCTTTGGTTGGGAGGGACAATGATAAAAAAAACTCTTAAAACTAGGTACACAAATACATAAATAGGTTATGTACACATACATACTATTACTATAATATATACAAAAACAAGGTCAAATAATTCAATTTACGACAGCCTCAGGTGGATTGACTAAATAATAAATGTATAACAAAATTTTAATTAACGCCACTAAAAGGTACTGTCATGAAGAGGCTGGCATGGAACTAAAGCATTAATTTGGTTAGCAACATTCATTTTATGGAAAATACAACATACAACATTATAATGGTGGTTTATGAATGACTAAAAACAAAAACCTAATCTAACTTATTGTTTTCGCGTTTAAGGGCTGATTTTTCAATCGACCTATAATTCTTATTCGTGGAATAAAACTGACGTCAGACAGTTTTTGTATGAAAAAATGTCAAAAATTCAAAATTATTCCTCCGATTAAGTTATCTGGCGTTGGAAAAATCAGCCATTAGTCATTTAATTTATTTAGTACCTAGTGTAAATAGTTAGCTGTGTTATATGTTGTCGGTAGGCATATCAATGTATATGAAATGTTCAGAATTTGGAATTTGTATGTTACACGTCAATCATATTTTAAAAACTAGATGATGTTGGCATTTCCTATCTGACTTGTCTGAGAAGAAAGGCCGAAACAAACTAACAGAACAGAGAGAAAAATAAAAACACAAAAATAAATAAAATAAGGACGCTAAGCGAAAACTAAATAATAACGCGGGTAGGCGACGCGATGCGACGGGTGGGGTCAGGGGTACCAAAAATATGACGCGGACGAAGTCGCGGGCAGAAGCTAGTGATAATATATGACCAGCACTTTAGAAACATCAAAGAGGAATACTACGATAAAAACATAATATGGACTTTCTGGTGAACTATGGGAAAAACAATTTTCTGTAGTCATCTAGAAAACGTCATAATTACAGACTTTCTGGTGGACTATGGGAAAAATAATTTCCCATAGTCCACCTAGTCACCTAGGTGGACTATGGGAAATTATTTTTACTAGGCGGGTGGACCATGTGCAACAAACGTCACCACCAGATAGGACAATCACCAACTCGTCTACAAGATAATGGTGATTTATGCATAAGGAGATTGATGAGGATTTAATATGTACCAGGATAACATAAGCCTAAAGATCTCAAAATAAAATTCCAAAATTAAAGAACACAATGCACCGATCAAGCGATGACTCTTGGCTCGGCAAACTTGCAGGTCGGCCATAAATTGTATAATTCAACAACCAGGGTAACAGAAATCAGTATTGGGCCGGGAGTTCGACGCACGTTAACTCTCCACAGGGTGCGAGCGTGACCTGACTGTTTAGGTGGCCAGTTGCGAGATGCGAGTTATAAGAATGTGGCTGAATTATGTTTTACGGGATTCTTTTTATGGGTTTTTTATTTGATAGCGGATCCTAAACTGAGATAAAGATTATAAACCGAGCCCAAAAAAATCTTCAAAAATATCAACCGGTTTCTTCAGCCGCTCGAGTATTTTTAATTTAATGTGAAGGCAATGATGCTCGTTGTGGGTCGCTGTGTGGAATTTCTTGCCCATTCTTCTCCATACGACACAACTGCCTTTTGGAAGGGGCGACTAGAATCAATTCTATTTTATTGTCATTTTTGACGTTCAAAAGTGCCTTTAGGTGCCTATTTGAAATAAACGATTTGACTTTGATGATTGGAAGTTAGTACGGTTCCCCAATAAAAAGAATAGCAATTTTATTGAAAATCACAACGTTTTTATCTCATTGGTCATCACAAGAAACCCAAATACATCATCGTATATCTTTTAAAAACAATTAGGTCTTCTCTCTGTGGTGAGAAGGAGTGGGCCGTAATCCACCACTCAGGCCATTTGCTTGTTAGTTCATACCTAATTAACAATTATAATATTACTAACCCGCTAAAACTTTACCTCTTGGACCCGGCCACACCCGACACAGTCGCGAGTCGGATACGAAATCAAACAAAATATTGTTCAGCTCGCCTCTTCAGATTCCGATAGTTTTTCATCCATTTCAGTTGTGATAAATTCTGACCATTCGTCGTAATTAGTAGCTCTTGTAGTGTGTTAGTATTTCGGATACTGGTATCTTATGATGGTTATTTTGCAGATTGCATCAAGAAGGCCACCGTTTATGCAGCATTTTATGCCTTCAAGAATGTTCGGAACTGTCATTTCTGACTGCCTCGTTGGTATACACCACCCTAATTGCGTAACACACTATAAATCTCAATCTGAAGCATTTGAAGGATATTGCTAATAGATTGCTTCGAAAAAAATTCATGCTCAAGAACGTAAAAACGCAGTGAATGTTGTTGAACTTCAGCGGGATTGTCCGAAAGGGTTACCGCTACCCCGGAACATAAAGGGCAAAGGAAGGAACATGGGTGGGTTTTAGTCAAGAGTCTGACACTCCCTTCCGCTCCACCCAGAGCGGGAGGGGTCATTTGATGATTACCCTCTCGAAAAAAAAAAAAAAAAGTTGTTGAACTGTCAAAATGAAAGCCATTGCTACTGATAGTGTGTTACGCAATTACCCCGCTGGGTCACATTCGAACGCGACTGCTGAGCAGAATGGTCTTGGGTTTCGATTCCTATATCCAGTAAACTGTTAATGGGTTTTCCCTTCAGTGGTCTCTCAACCGTAGTCTGGATTTGCACCCGGTTGAATTGGCTCGACCGCCTCCTATTACACGGGACTAGTGAATTAAGCATGAATAAGCGTTATCAGCCTATAACGTTTCTACTGCTGGGACACAGGCCTCCTCTGTGTGAGAGGGAGTAGGCCATAATCCACCATGCCGGCCCAGTGCGGGTTGGTAGATGTCACATGTCTTCGAATTTTTTACTCGTAGTTCTATATATTCTAGTCAGACTTACATGATCACATCTCTTCTTTATCATTCTGTTATACATTGTGATCACCTAATTGCATCTTTATCTTCGATTTATAATGGCACTATCAGCTAACACGTAAACTCATACATAAACACACACTAAAACACACAAACGTAAAACACACACACACAAACAAACCCACGATCACACACTACTTCAGCTACACAAACACATACTCACAATTGCACAATACACAGAGCTGCTAATTACTTTTTATGTCATTGTTTTCTCGTTGTTTCTAAATTGGTTCAATTAGTTTTATTACTCTGATTTTAATTGTTACAGAGTCTCAATAGTGTATAAGCTATCAAATAAGGGGAAGAGCGAGACAACCCCAACACAAGTATTATTAATTACTTTCCGGGGCTGTCTCAATCACACCTGCAAATGTAACTGTTTGAGACCCAATAAAAAAAAAAAAAAAAAAAATAAATAAATAAAATAAAAAAAAATAACTTAAAAAACGGTGAAGGAAAACATGGTAAGAAAACCGTATGTCCTAATACGGTTTTCTTACCATGTTTTCCTTCACCGTTTTGAGAGCAGTGGTGATGAAATTAAACTCGCAAAGTAAAGAGCCTGGCTGGGTTCAAACTCTGAACCTACAACTCGTAAATTAAGGCCGATACCACTGCTCGCTGCGAAGTGTTATGTTAAATATTCCCTGCCAAAACTACAACCTATTATATATACTTGCTAAATAGACATAAACCATCTCGTTTCCCCTACATTACCAACAGACAGCCTACTAATGAACCCAGCGACGATTGTTTGCAGTCGCCGGGGTTGTCAATTAAAAAACGAGATATTATTCCGTTAATGATATACAAACGGATGCCCGGCGTTGCGAAAATATTGCTGTAATTGACGATGTTTTAATTATTATGGTATAATTTGGTGCGGGATGATAATTTGTGATGATTGCGATAATTTAATTATGTTTTGGTAATTATATTTTCCTTTTTAGGTAAGGTCTTCATTTCATCAAGTACCAGGAGTTCAGCAGACTCTAAGAGCTTATGCTTCCAATTATGATTAAATTATGATTGTATTCTGCGAGCAAATGAGAATAATGCTAGAACTAAAGTATCGGACGTGATTAAATATCTCTTTTGATAAGTTTTCAGACAGATTTTCAAGGACGGTTATTGCCCTGTCTTACCGTCCGTTATCCATTAAAATGTAGGTACAGTCTTATCTTTACTCAAAGCGTTCTTCTCAGTTTAGGGTCTCACAAATTCACAAAGAGAAGCGCTGTCAGATAAAATTTCTTCAAAGGTTTTTATCATTATACCTCATGCCTCATAAGCCAACAAAAAAAATTAATATATAATAAAAAGAAATAAAATATCCCCCCGACCGATTTCGGTCACGTTGGCCAATCTCAACGGATATTATAGCCAGGTACGCAGGAGATATTAAAGTGCACAAGTGTGTGCGCAAACACAGGTACACTCTCTGTTCCTTTACTCTCATAGTCCGGTGGGACAGCAATCCTACACGACAGGGGAGAGATCAGGCACAGGACCAACGGTTTTACGTGATTTCCGAGGCACGGGGGTATGACGCCACAAACTTCAACACTCCCGGCTGCTAGGACTTACTTCCTATTTACTAAGCCAATGAAAACCCAAAAAAACGACCTACAAACCCTTTCAAACAAAAACAGTATAAAAAACAAGGAGCATTGGAAAAATGATCTGTCTGCCTACAGACGGTAACAATAACTCATTGGATTGTGAATCTAAAGGCACACATCACGCCAATTAAATCGTGGTGTGGGACAGAATGGTATTTGCTGGCACCCAAAACATTTGTCAAAACGAACGGAACGCTTGAAAAATTTCAACTGAGGCCATACGGTGCGAATGAAAGATTAAATCGGAGTTGACGTGGATTTAAAGTTGGTGGAAGCGTCTGCCGTGATTTTTCAATGTATAGGTATACTATACACTACACTATATACTTGATTACACTACTATATTGATACTATAACCGATAGGCTTAGTAAGTGTATTTATGTTATGGACTGTTAGTTCGGACTCGATTGAAAAACACGAAAGCTTTCGAATACTATTTCACAAAATCATAAACGCAATACAGTTATCAAACTAAGAACCTAGACTTGGGCATCCCTATTGGAACCAGTAGCATTAATTATGGTTTACAGTAGTGACACTCAGTATTACAGTCCTTTAAAACAGCGTCGACTCGACACGGAAGATTAGAATAAATCAATACGACATTATTTCTCTTGTCAATCTACATCGAAAACAGAAGACCACCGTAGCAATCTCTTTCCGACAAAACATTACTATTTTACTAAACAAAGGAATCATACAAGAACGCGGTAAAATGAATTTCATTTCCTCTATTTACCTACTTGGTAAATAATTTACCCTTTTGAGAGACATGGAAAAAATGAACGTGTCCATAATTTGATCGGATTTAACGTGATGTTGCTTCAGGCACGAGATGAGCAAATCGGTTCAGTAAATTGATCTTTGTTTTTGTATTCTAACTAGCTATTAATGGTGTAGGTACCTTTAATTCTTGTTTTAGATTCCCATGATAAAAATCTAGAAAGTCATTCAAGATTTTTATAATGGGAATCTCATCATGGTAAACCTCACTCGTTTCCTTTTTGACAGCTCTCATAAACGGCCCATGGATGTTATGATTTCAGCACTAGCAACCCGCCCCGTCTTCGCACGGTTTTTACGACTTGACAAAACATCGCGGTTTGTTTATTATATGTAAGTTTAATATTAATGTAATAAACACATAAACATTACGGCCAAAAACTGGCCCACCTGCACCAGCATATTTTAATTTGCCCGCCAACGGTCACCAGACCAGTCAGCTGGTCAGCGATTGTCTTCTGAGAACTGATTTCAGGATTTAAAACCAGATCGAAAAATATTTTGCCCCTTATGAACCCGTTCTCAATTAGCCAATATCCTGCTAGAAATTACAGAAATCCAAGAGATTTACAAGATGGCCCGCCGGATATCACAAAATAATTTGTCTGGTATGTCTTCAAAATTGTTTGGACAGCCTTGCTCTAAACGAAAGTGCATCAAAATCCGTGTGTGGTTTAGAATAACAACGCGAACACACATACAGACACCATAAGCGACTTTAATTTATTTAAAGTGAACTATAAAATGAATGGTTTGTGTCTGCACGAAGCTTATGTTATAAAAGATCTAGGGGTCCTTTTGGATACAAAATTAACATTTATCCCACACATAGACAATGTTATAAAAAAGGCATCGAAATCACTGGGATTTATCATTCGCAACGCAAAATCCTTTCGTAAGCCTAAAACTAAAATCTATCTATATAATTGCCTCGTCCGTGTAGCTTACTTGAGTATTGTGTTGTTGTTTGGCGACCACACTACTCAACCCACAGCCTGAGGATCGAACGTATCCAGAAGCGATTTCTAAATCACTTAGTATATTCTACTGCGAAACGAAAAATCCCGAGTTACACAAAACGTTTAAGCACCTTTAATATGATATTCCTCGAAAAACGTAGAGATATTATTGATTTAATATTTTTATATAAAATTTTAAATAACAAGCTTGATTCTCCACAGCTACTAAATAAATTAAAATTCCATATTCCGCACAATTACCCTAGAAATCCTATTGATCTCCTATATTCACCATTTCGCAGAACTGTTTCAGGTCGTAACTCTGCAATTCCTAGACTTAGTCGACTACATAATAAATTTAGTAAAATTGATATCTTTGGCTCTTCCCTTCAGCACTTCAAGCACCAATTGTTTCTAACATTAATTTAGTATATAGTTAGTATAAGCCTAGTCTAAGATAGTTTTAACTAATGTCACTTAATGCCATATTTACTTTGCCATGTATTTTCAGTTAATATCACATAAAAACAAAATTGTTTCTGGTCCTTTTTTTTTTTTACTTTTAAAGTTGTTCTTTTTATATATTGCATGTGGTGTTTACCTCTTAATATTGTACATCTAGTATGAATTTTTTGAGCTCTTTTTATTATGTATTGATGTAACAATTGTTGGTGAACCAATAAAATAAAATAAAATAAAATATGTATAGATAGATATGAATCGATCTCACATGCACACAGATCTTTTTAAATAATTATTTGGTCTATTCCGAAGAAGTACTTACCGCGAGAAATTTTCCATCATCGATAATATTGACGAGATAAATGACCCCTATACGCTCCTAGGCACATCTAGTACTATCTAGCTAGTTCTGTGCACGAAATCCTGGGCGCATCGCTTTATCATTTTAATCGGTTTCCGGGCGGGCAGGTGCGAGTCGTCGTCGCGTTTCAACAATTTCATTTAACACCCGCGATCAAACTGCACGCTATAACCAGGATACTAGGGTATCAGGATATACGAGTAGGTGGGTTTTATCTTATCGGATTTGTGCGACTGTGTATTGGTTCAGGAATATATTGGAATTGAAGATTATTTTTGTTCTTTATTACCATCTGATTATGACCATATTTTTAGCTCGGACCTTTCAATTTTGCCAAGACGCCGTAGTAACACATGGTTCTGAAAATTTCAACCTACTACGGTAGAAAGACTAAGACGAAGATGGAGGGAAGAAATTGACTCCTACCAAAAGGCCTGGCCCGCAATGGCAGTGGACAGACGAGTGTAGACAAGGGAAAGGAAGGCCTGTGCCCAGCAGTCAGACCAGACCAGATAATACTGGTTAATAGATAGATAGATTTTGGTTAAAGAGATGCAGCATGTGATGTGATAGATAGACAGACACGGCGTGGGACGTGGACGTGGAATAATAGGGACTTATGAAGCATATGACATCTTTGTTGGCAGCCTTTGAGTACGTAGAATGAATGGATGAATGACATGCACCGACCCCAGCGTGGTTTGATCAGACTCGATTAATCGAATGAACCCCAAGATTTCCACTAGCCCCTGCAGCCTCATGTTTCATGGTGCTGCAGATTCCATTGCATATCAAGCCAAGACCAGCAGAGCTATTCACAATCGTCCGACACGCTATCGTATCGAAAATTACACATTTCGATAACCCGGACTTACGGACAGCAAACAGCTGTCGGAAGAATAGTGGTCGTCTATTTCATTTAAACTGACATTTTCGGGTTTTAGACTTGTGGACAGGGTTTACAGGACTCCTACGATAACATTGATTGATGTTCGATGCGGTACGGAAGCGTGTCGAGTGGTTAAGAATAGCCAAGCAGGTTCGTCGCCAGCTTTTGAGTACGGGACCCTAAAAATATGCATTAGGTTATAAAGTCAAAAGTAATAAACGAACCGGATTAGTTTTAAACCTCATACATACTATCTTATTGACGTCATTTTTACGTCCCAGTGAAGAGCACCTGCCTCAATACACGAGACATGACATGCATGTGAAGCAGGCAATATATCCGGTATCAATGTTGAATTATTATTAAATCGATATGGCAACACAGAAATGTGTACAGTCACGAACACTATGTCAACACTTGGCAACTTTCAATTCAGAAGACTTCTAGAAGTACTTCAATAATGATGTAGTTATTAAAATGTTTTTATTTTTGGTACAGTACAGTATTATTTTAAAAATAACTAACCGTGGGCAAATAATTAGCTGATCGCTAATTATGGGGATGGCCTGAAACACAGGTTTTTTATTAACCTAGCTCAGGCAGGACGCCACAAGTTATAATGTCAGTACCAACGCGCCTTTCATAGGTAATTAAAAACATATAAATTAAACTACGATTTTACGATACTGCGATTTTTTCGTGAAATAACGAATGCAACGTTGAAATACAACACATTACATAAACCTGAGAGCAGTGGTGGCCCAGTGGTAACAGCTACGACTTATGAGTTGTAAGTCGTAGGTTCGAACCCAGACAGGCGCTTTACTTGGTTTAAATTATTTCATCACCACTGCTCTCAAAACGGTGAAAGAAAACTTCGTGAGGAAACCGGCATATCCTAGAACCAAAAATTCGAAGACATGTGACATCTACCAACCCGCACTGGGCCCGCGTGGTGGATTATAGCCTCTCGAAGAGAAAGGCCTGTGTCCCAGCAGTGGGAAGGGTATAGGCTGGTGATGATGATACACACTTATGCTCGGGACTGTAGGTTTCAATGATAGTTGACATTGCAAAGTGACTTCTACCCCTTATTTTGTTGGTCCATGTGATTCGTTTTGACTTATTTTTCAAATCACATCAAACGTACTTCAGTAATTTGTTATCTATACTTACCGGTATTTCGGTAAGCAATTTGTTTTATCCTTCATTAAAAGGTTCAGGTTCTTCATAATTACAATCTAGACTTTAAGACTAATTAAGCAATTTTAATCTAAAATGTTAGCTAGTACTTAACTAAGTAAATATTTTGATTTAATCTAACTTAATTTTTATCCGTGATAATTGTTTTAAAACTCAGTCTAGATTAGTAAGGTAAAATAGAGTAGAATTAGTACTTAGTCTTAAGAGAGGCTCGTGGCTAAGTAATAACAGCCGCACGGGTCGATCGAACAGGTTAAGTTACACTGGCCACGGTAGGTCCGTGGATGGGTGACCATCTTTACATATCAAGACCCCTCCGAGCCACGGAAAGCACGTTAAGCTGTTGGTCCCGGATGTTATTCGTAGAACTTTGACAGCCTCTACAGGTAGTCAGAAGCCCGAAAGTCTGACAACCAGTCTTACCAAGGCGTATGATATTACTCAGTAACTGGGTTGTAGAGGTCAGACAGGCAGTCGCTTCATGTAAAATTTTGTTGTTGCAAAATCATGTTTCCATACTTTTACTGACTACGCCTGAGCCAGTTACCTCTCCTACCAGGGTCGCGGGTTGTTCGGAAGAGTTACCGTGGCCCCTGGCACTGGCAACTGACATACCTCCCGCTCCGCCCAGACCGGGAGAAGTTATTTGAAGAGACCCAAAAAAAAAAAGAGCCTGTTGTAGTTAAATCAATAGGTACTCGAACCTAGCTAGCTGCCTACCCAAACATCATTAGATTACCAGAGACTAACTGTTTCTTTTACACCAGCTAAGCTGTGTGTTTAGTTCTAAGCCACACGCTGGCCTGCCGCCGTCAATTAGCCCTCCAATTAGTAGGCACCGCCTGTTAATTACTATTCTAATTGTCTTGTGTGAGGGACTCTGTAATTGTCTGGACTTCGGCTTGAATTGGTTTGTACATAGAGGAACATAATATTACGCCTGTATTTCCTGAAGGGGTAGGCAATTCGACCCTTTGACTGCAGTCTGCAGATGCAGAGCTTGGAGAACTGGGGAGACAGAACTATGTAAGTTACACTTTTGTACCTGCATTTCAATTTTGCTTGGATACTTTTTTTTTGCTAAGTAACAGGCCAAGACGAACATGGCGAAACGACTCCTACCGTAAGGACTGGCCAGGCTTAGCAAAAGACAGAATTGTGTGGAAAAGGGAGAGGGAGGGCTTTGCCCTGAAGTGAGACAATACAGGCTAGTTATATAGAAGAAACAATAATTGTATTATTAACATTAAATTTTAAACAAAACATTTATTACAATTTAATAATAATGAATAAATAAATAACAATTAATTCATAATTTATTATTATTTTATTCATCATAATCATCAGTCCACTGCTGGACATAGGCCTCTCCTATTGCATGCCATTCAGCTCGATTCTCGGCAACTCTCATCCAGCTACTACCAGCCATCCTGCGAAGATCGTCGCTCCACCTAGCCTGAGGGCGTCCCACCTTATGTTTGCCGATTCGCAGTCTCCACTCAAGAACACTGATTAATGTAAGAAAGAAAAGAAAGAATTTTTTTTTTTACTATGCGTTCGAAATCTGCGGTGTTCCACCTCTGCCTATGGCCGGGGGGGATACGGATTTCGCATAAGCATTCACCGCTCCCAATGTACAACTACCTACACTAATTAATATTTCCTTTTATTTAAATACATGCGAGATACATAAATACGACAAAATTGGTGAGTTATTTAGTTGCCTTTATACAAATAAAAAAACAAAATAGTTTCAACATTATACAAAAACAAAAAGAACTTTTGGAGATGCTGGGATTTGAACCCAGGACTTTCAGCATGCGAAGCAGACACTCTACCACTGAGTTACATTATACAAAAACAAAAAGAACTTTTGGAGATGCTGGGATTTGAACCCAGGACTTTCAGCATGCGAAGCAGACACTCTACCACTGAGTTACATCCCCGATGGAATGACTGGCGAAATAACGGTTCCATTTCCAAACTATACGATACTATTACGCTATTTATTACATTAGTGGGTAGAATACTTTCACTAGCCTTCACGTAGGTACATGCGACACATACATAATTAAAATAAGTATGTCAATACTGTATGTAGTGTTATAGTCTGAGGCAGGTTCATTTATACTAGTTTAATTTACTTGTATAAACCCTTCAAGTGTTCTCAGAAACAAGGTGAGCAGAGTTCGGCTACAGCCACTTATAAAATTATTTTAAAACTTATTACAAGAAGAGTTCTATCTTTAGTCCATGCCCAAACCTTCGAGCTAATAATTGTATTGCAAACTTTATTCTGTGCATGTTAAAGTTCCTAATACAAAATTGACAACTTAGTCTAGTGTTTGACGTCAGTCTTTGTAATTATAACTTTAATTTTGTCGGAGTAGAGATCAAAATTAAAAAATTACTCGATATTTTAAATCTAAAGGCCAATTCTCGTAATTTAAAACGTTAAAAATCTCTAGTCGCAGTCTCATCGCGGCGACAAAAAATGTCAAAAATTGGTCAAAAATGTAGGGAGATTAGAGGTATTTTTGACAGATTGAGTCTGAGAACAGAGGGGCAATTCTCGTTATTTTAAGAACTTTCACAGTCTGATTGACAGTGAACACACAACAGACTGTCAACGTTCGTAAAATTATGAGAATTGCCCCATTCAAACACCCAAAGATAATCCTTGTTTTGTAATGCCGATAAATAAAGCCGATATGGTCTGCCAGATAGATAAGTTCACCGAAACTTTGAGCCCAATTACTATCTACTACTATGAGGTTATCACACAAGTTCATTCGATGAATTTATATCACAATTCCATGAATACATAAGAAGCAAATAACAAAAATTAGATCTACGAGTATCTACGAAGTCGTTCGCTCAAAGAAAACAAAGCGCGCATCGGCAATCAAATCAAGACATCATAGCCAATGATCTGAACAGAAATCAAACGTTAGGTACCAGGGCGGCAGAGGCAGTGAGACATGGCACTATAACGCGAAGTAAGGCAGTTGGGGGTCCGTATCGTAAAAAAGACCGAACGATCGACGTCCGGAGCTCTCGCCATTAAAGTGCGCACGGTCGGTGTGGGGTGTAGGAAGAAAGCGGGGGCGGAAGCGGGGATGGTATTGAGTGATTTCCAACCGGCTTCTGAGAAAAAATCAGCATTAAAACAGGGAATTGATAGATTGACAATCTTATTTTAGTTGATGTGATTGGCTCGCTGAAATAACACCACCTATAAAATCACTTCAGAAATGACATGAGTTTGTCAATCGGTTTTTTTTTTTTATCAATTAGCCTTTCAGAAACTTACTGTTAAAGTTACCATCATAGCTGGGGGCCTACTACGAAATGCAAAGTGCGAATGATCGGATCGAATCGACACATGGCCGAACCGAATAATAATGAAAAATGCGAAAAAAGTTCGGTTCGGCTCAGTTGGGTCGGGACCATAGTCAATATTCGAAAAAGGGTAGGTGTGTAGGATCGGGACCGACCGAACCAAATAGTAACTTCGTAGCAGGAAACGGCCGAACATTCGGCCAATACCACTTCGGAGTAGACCCCCAGATTTTATAAGAAAATGTCTTCTAAACTTCTTTTTTAAGCGCAGATAGTAATCTGACAGGTGTAACGTCAAATGTCTATACTAAAAAAACGCAAACACAAAAGACATAAATGTCAGATTAGTATCTGGGATTAAAAAACGAACTTTAGTAGGTCTGTAAAATAATTGCCAGTTACAAAAATAAGCCTACAACAACACTCTATAGAAAATCCTGTTTAAGCCATAAGCTTATCACTTATACGCGGATCGTTAGCCGAATCCCATGGACTTAAACTATGGAAGCGATTCTTGAAGTAACGCCTCCGAATGCCTTTGCGTCACTTTTGCGAAAAAAATAACAGGAAATTGCGTTCCTTAAAGAGAAATGAAAGGTTTTAGATCGTATTACGTGTTTTAAAGCTAAATTTATTTTGTTCGGAATTACGCAGAAATCTAAAACAGCAAGATGGGACTTTACTGAGTTTAAGAAGCCCAAAATCATGTCTGGGAAAAATCCAAAAATAGGTGAACAAAATGTTGGAATTTCAAACAATTTCCAAAACCCTGTATTGTGTTGAATCGCTATCTCAAGAGGCACGGATCCGTTTCCGGTAGTTGTCTAGTTTTATGCCTGGATTTCCACCGCCCGTGCCTTAAAAGCCGGAACACTGCAAGCTGCTTGGCGGCAGAAAGGGAGGTATCACTTTCCCGGCGAATTCCTTTACAGGAAGCCCTACTACTTGCTTGCAAATAGTGTTTAAAATAGACTCATCATCTGCCTAGCCTTGTTCCTAACTATGTTGGGGTTGGGGTCGGCTTCCAGTCTCACCGGGTGCAGATGAGTACCAGTATTTTACATGAAACGACTGCCTATCTGACCTCCACAACCCAGTTACTGGGTAATATGAAACCCCTTGGTAAGACTGGTTGTCAGACTTTCGGGCTTCTGACGACCCGTAACGACTGTCAAAGATCAACGAACGACAGCGGTGACCAGGCACGGAAGGGTCTTGGTTTGTAAAGATGGTCACCCACCCGGACCAACCGCGGTAAGAGTAGCTTAACCTGATCGATCGACCCGTGCGGCTGTTATTACATAGCCACAAGCCCCTCAAGTTTTTAAAATAGACTTTGTTATCAAAAGGAATCCTTACGGTCAATTTATTTCCTCTGATTTCTTCAATCGTCTACCAAATAAGACCTAAATTACTCAACTAATAACCCCACTACGTCAGCCTAGTTGGAACAATGGTCTTACTAGGACTTCAGATATTGGAGATTCAAATGATAGGTCTTAAAGACCTCGTTTTAGCGTTCCTTAGTAACTGAGCGCCTTGAATAGAATAATGGTTTTGTCATTCGTCCTTTTGACCCTGTGCCCCTAGTCCTATTAGTCTATTAATAGGCAATCTTTGAAGGATATTAATATGACCTATATTATTAAGATTCCCGGGGTACACAGCTTTTTGTCTCCAGTTTATTGATTTGGAAGCCGTGACGCCTTAGAATAGAATACTCTTTATTAAGTACACCATATAAATTACAGACATAAATGTAGAAATTTTACAAAGGTTGACACAATGGGCGGTCTTATCGCTAAAAGCGATCTTTTAAAGACAACCTTTGGATGGATTCAAAAGGGGAAGGAGAGACAAATACTGGGAGACTACTACGAAGTGCAAAGTGTGAATGATCGGATCGGACCGACACATGGCCGAACCGAATATTATTGAAAAATGAGAAAAAAGTTCGGATCGGCTCAATTGGGTCGGGACCATAGTCAATATTCGAAAGAGTGTAGGAGTATAGGATCGGGACTGACCGAACCAAATAGTAACTTTGTAGCAGGAAACGGCCGAACATTCGGCCGATACTACTTCGGAGTAGACCCCCTGAAATCTATGGTGTCAACAATCAATCAACTCAGCCTATCGCAGTCCACTGCTGGACATAGACCTGTCCCAGGCTGCGCCACAACACCCTGTCCTCCGCCTTCCGCATCCAGTCTGTCAGCCAGTATGTGGTGTACCACTTAAATAATACAATAAATAGATACATAAAGTATATTATACTAATATAAATAAATATATATAATAATAAACATGAAAAAGGAGCAAAGAAAATGTAATAATGGTGTTTAAGGAGAGAAGAAGTGCGCCTTCACGATCTTCTATTCTTCTTGAGCAATTTTTGTGAAGACTGCGAATAATCAAATGTAGGGTAGGATATCCTGAGAATAACTCGAGAGTTAATCTTAGCAGGATGGCTGGTAGCAATTTGTTTTATTTATATGCACTTTTGAATTGTCAAGGGGTCGGTCACTCAGAACGATGAAGCTAGTAGCCTATTCCAAAGCTTAGTAGGTACATATGGAGAAGAACTGGCAAGAAACTCAGTCAGTAATGGAATGCTCGGAGGGTAATGAAATTATACATATTTGGTTGGAAGGAGACTGATACCAGAAGGCAAATTCTCGTAATGGAAAACATCTCACCGACAATCAATGCTAAAAACTTGTCAAATATGTAGGGATTTTGGAGATATTACTTACATATTGAGACTGTGAACGTACTTACATTTACAAGAATTATAGTATACCTCAGACTGCAAATGTTCTTAAAATTACGAGAAAGGCCCCTCAGACTGAGAAAGTTCTTAAAATTACGAGAATTGCTTACCGATAGTGACATGTCAAAATTTTGTTCCGTATTTTAAAATTATTTTTTATTTAACTTTTAAGTGTAATTTTAATGTATTACTATATCCAAATGTAAAATTACTGCATAAATACTCGGGATCATTGTTTTCCTGCAAATTTACAAAGTTAAATACAGTGTTTGGTTGCCCACCGTTACCGGTACCCTCTCACGAACAGCTGATGATCGACCTGCGGATTGAAACGGGGAGTATTGTTTACTTCTATTCTCTAATTAGCACACAATAGTCATAGACTGTAACAGATTAATTGAGTCACAATTTTTTGTTGATTTTGCCTAAATACTATCAAAACGTTGTTGTTGTGAAATATCTAAATACTGTTATCCTATTAGTGTTTTTTACACTGTGTTATATACGTAACAACAATAACATTGACTATCGTTGATCTCAATTGTAATGTTTTATTAAAAACTAGTTTTTTAGTCAATTTTTTATCCAGGCATCCTACCCACATAAGCAAAAATAAAAGCATAAGACAATATAATCAATGTAACTTATACTTGATCTAATCAAATTTCAATTAGATTCAGCAGCCTATCTCATTACTCTATTAAGCAACAATAACTTCTAACAATTATTCTTCCATTTCTAGCTTTCCCTCCTTTTGTCTGTCTGTCTAAGTAGTTCTCACCGTTCTTTTAATTTTCCTTTCAGTACTAATTCCTGAAACCATGCCTGTGATGACCCGTAAGGCTGTGGCTCAGGAGGTGGAGCTTAGATTGAGAACGACCGTTCATGAACTTGAGGCTTCAGAGAGAAAATGTCAAGCGCTGTTAGAGGAGAGAGAGGAAAGTGAGAGGGAGGTAGAGAAAGTCATATGCAAAAACACAAGCTTAAAACAGGAGCTAGTAGACTTACATCTTCTGTACCTCAATGTTGTCGATGAACGGGATCAACTAAGGGTTGTCACAGATGGCTTCAACAACTGCAGTAATGTATACGAGGAGGCTTTGTGTAAGATTAGGGACCTGGAGGATGAATTAATCCATGCGAATGTTCAAATCCTACAATTACAGAAAGACAAGGAACATTCTCAGATCAAAGAAACTGACCATTTATTTAATGAATTGTTAAATAAAAGCTGTAACCCACATTCCATGACAACAATAAACCTAACAGAGGCTTCCTTACTGAAACATAACTATAGTCATAAAATGAGTCAAAATAAAATAAAAAAATATGCAAGATTGAATAAAATCATTAAAAAATGTAATAAATTTAAGAAACAGCAAAATCATTCTTCCAAAAATATTCAATTAAGGAAAGAACGTGTTACTCTTGTGAATAAGTTGAAGAACTATCAAATTAAATTAGAAGATAGTATAAATATTTATGAAATAGACACTCAACGCTTACAAACTGAAATTCAAGTTCTTGATGACTCACTAAAGTCCCTTTATAATAAATATATATGCTCTCACCACCAAATCAAGGAACACATCCTTGCTACAAACGAGTTGATAAACAGAGTGGACTTGCTGACTCTCAGCAACACTCAGTGTACCTGTCAGTGGGAATCCAACCTTGATGCTCTCCAGCCTGAGGCCACGGAGGACCCGTCCCAAGTTGTGAGTGCTCTGGACTGTATCCCCAACCAAGATATACCTGATATTGTGCAAGAATTATCTCAAGCAATACAGTCAGCAGCTAGTAGTGTTTCCTCTTGTAATAGTCAAGTATGTTATCAGTCAGTTATGTTTTCAGATAGTATAGGAAGAGGTTTAGGGAAATTAGTTAGTGACAACTTTAGTTTTAATACTCAAAACTATTGTTTACCTGGGACATCCTTCAAAGAAATAATGATATCAATTACAAGAAATCAATATGATTCCAATACCAACATTACTGTATTTGTGGGTAATAGTTCACAGGTCAGAAAAGAAGTTATCACTGACAGTGTTTCTGAGCTTTTAAAGATAAATTGTAATAAAATTATTTTGTGTGCTTTTCCATATTTTGAGAGATTATCCAATAGACAAAACAATTATATACATATGCTTAATAACCATATGCATTTCTTAGTAAGTCATTACAGTGACAAACTTATATTTTTTGACACCAACAGTTTTGTTGATAAATTGAAATCGACAAGGAATACAGTGTATCTGCCCATTAGGTTTAGACATAAAATAGCGAGGCTATTAGCTTATATAAACTCAGACATAAGTAGTATGTCGAAGTCTTGTACCATAATTGACACCGCAATTATTAGTAATAATTCTAATGTACAGGTGGTTACCCGAAATAACTGTAGCACTAATGCTATAACAATTTACAATGGTTGTACGAAAGAGGATCCATGTGTCACTTTGGCAAATACTTGTCCTTATGTGGGGTCCACAAGTAGTCGGATATCATTGCCTGGTGATGGCTTGGGAGTCTTGGGGCTCACTCTGGATGTAGATTTAAACTAGTTAGTAAGACAACAGAAGACACTAGTAACAATATTGTTATACCTACCAACAACAAGGTGTCTTCTTGCTCTCAAATAGTAAAATGTAAAAAAGGGTCTGAGCAGAATTCCTTGAAATTATTTCATCAAAATATTCAAGGTTTTTCTTCCAAACAATTAGAAATTGAGCTATTTTTAGAAAAAACTATGTTTGAAATTATTTGTTTAACTGAACATTGGTTGAAAGAGTATGAAATGCTAATTCATTATGAAAATTATAGTGTGGGCAGTTGTTTTAACCGGAAATCTATTCTGCGTGGGGGTTCACTAATCTTAGTTAAAAATTCTATTAAATCTAAGACTCGTAAAGATATAGTTGATCTTTCGGTAGAACATAACGTTGAACTGTCCTGTGTTGAGCTAGATAAGCATGTTATAGTGTGCGTTTACAGACCGCCTAATTATCAAAACTACTCCATATTTGAGTCAGTAATGGAAGATGTTCTAGCAAAACTTGGAACTGGCAAAAAATCGCTAATTATCTGTGGTGACTTCAATATTAATATCTTAGAAAATAGTTCAAATAGCAGTCGATTATTAAGTCTCTTTAAATCATTCAATTTGTCAAATGTGTTTTCAGAACCAACCCGCGTAACTATAAATTCTGCTACATGCATTGATAATGTTTTTTGTTGCTGCGAATACTTAGATAAAGCCATAGTAAACTATCTCCCTTCTGATCACAGCGGCCAAACCGTTGTGTTCAAGTCTAATACACCAGTACAAAAAATTCTGATACAAACTAGACAAATAACACCAAGCAGTCTAAATAGATTTAATAATCACTTAATTAGTAAGTTAAGTGTACCAGGCCACATGAAAAACAATGTAAATGAATTATATGAGTGGTTCTTTTCGGTAGTACGCACCGAGTTCAATAATACTTTAAAAAAGAAAACTAAAACTATTTGTCCAAGTTTTTTGTTCAGTGACTGGGCAACTAAGGGTATTAGAAAAAGTAGGGAAAAATTGTTTGAGCTGTATGGCCTTAAGCCTTATATTAACTCTGAAACTTTTAATAAATACGTAGCTACCTACTCTAAAACTTTTAAAAATATTTGCAAGGTAGCTAAAGCCTTGTATATTAGCAACAAGATCAAATCAGCCGATAATAAAATAAAGACGGTTTGGAAAATTATCAATGACGAAACTAACCGGAATAAAAGACATAATAATGATTTCACAATAGAGACTTCGCGTGGTCTCATAAGCAATAACAAAGAAGTTGCTCAAGAATTTGTAAATTTCTTTACCAGTATCCCACATACAACCACTGAAATCTTAAATTCCTCGCCCTTGCGTTCTATTAATTTATTAAGAGCAAACGTCTCATCCTGCCAGATTGAATTTAAATTCAAGCATATAAACCCCATAATAGTAATAAAAGCTTTCAAGCAAATCAAGATCAAACTAACCGAGGATCTATGGGGAATGTCTATCAAAGTTTGTACCTCCATTATTGAGACTATAGCGCCGTACTTAGCCTTAATATTTAATTTGTGTGTGGATCAAGGAGTCTTCCCAGATCTAATGAAATACAGCAAGGTGATACCCCTTTTAAAATCGGGGGACAGTAAACTTACCAATAATTATAGACCCGTATCCGTGTTACCGGTCTTCAGCAAGGTGTTTGAAAAGGTGATGCTAAACCAAATGCTCAATCATTTTAACACCAACAGAATATTACACGACCAACAGTATGGTTTCACCAAGGGACGTTGTACGACTGATGCCGGTATCACCTTATTAAAACACATTTTTACAGCGTGGGAAGAGTCCCAAGACGCCATAGGAATTTTTTGTGACCTCTCCAAGGCTTTTGATTGCGTCGACCACGAA
Source organism: Apamea monoglypha (assembly GCA_911387795.2). Lineage (NCBI taxonomy): Eukaryota > Metazoa > Arthropoda > Insecta > Lepidoptera > Noctuidae > Apamea > Apamea monoglypha. The sequence continues at coordinate 2,078,390 of OU426922.1, read as the reverse complement.
ACCTTACTTTTAAAACTTGAGCATTACGGAATAGGAAAACTTGCGCTCAGTTTAGTAAAATCTTATTTAAATGATAGACAACAGCAAGTTCAAATAAATGGTGTCAATTCACTCGGTTTAACAGTAAAAATGGGTGTTCCGCAAGGCTCGATATTAGGTCCTTTCCTCTTTTTAGTTTATATAAATGATCTACCCCATTTGTTAAAAACCCAACCACAGATGGTGTTATTTGCTGACGATACTTCCTTGATTTTTAAAATTAATAGACGTGCATCAAATCTTGACGACGTAAATAACGCCCTACTGCAGATCCAAAATTGGTTCACTGCTAATAATTTAGTATTAAATGGGAAAAAAACTAAGTGTATAAGATTTTCTTTACCAAATGTCAAAGGTAGTCATTGTGAGATAAAATTGAATCAAGAGAAACTAGAATTCGTCGATGAAACTGTTTTCCTGGGGTTCACGCTCGACTCAAGGCTTCAATGGGGTCCTCATTTAACATCCCTTGCAGGACGACTAAGTTCAGCAGCGTATGCTGTGAGAAAAATCCGTCAATTTACTGATGTCGATACCGCGAGACTGGTCTATTTTAGTTACTTTCATAGTATCATGTCGTACGGTATTTTACTATGGGGACGGGCTGCAGACATCGAGTCTATTTTTATTCTGCAGAAAAGAGCCATCAGAGCCATATATAGCCTCCGCAGGCGTGACTCTCTAAGAGAACTGTTTAAAGATATTAACATCATGACGGTACCTTGTCAATATATATATGAAAACATTATGTACGTAAGGAAAAATCTACATATTTTTAGTAAAAGAGGTGAAAGACACAATTATATCACTAGAAATAGGGACCAATTAGTTCAACCAGGTTTCAGGCTGGCTAAAGTAGACTCATCTTTCATGGGGTACTGTTTAAAATGTTACAATAAAATACCTCCCCACATAATTGAACAGAATGAAACGAAATTTAAATCTTGTATAAAACGCACACTATGCAGCCAGGCATATTATAAATTGGGAGATTACATCGCTGATAAAAATGCTTGGCTAAACGCTGGTCCTGCTCCACAGGACGCATAAATAAATTGATTAGCATTTGAAAGTACTGTTGGAGCCGCTGAAGATTGTAAAATACTATTTTTGCATTATATAACTTCAATCGTCTAGTATTGTATAATTGTATAGCTCATGTGTGAGTACTATGTAGGTACATACTATAAAGCTACCATTTACTGGGTACGTCTTTCATTGACTTGAATGTGCCCTGGCGGCTGAGAGTATGTCATGCTCACTCAAATGTCTCGCTGATGGTGGCACATGTGTTGGATCGTTTAGCTCCCTTCAAAATGGTTGAGCTGAATGGTGCTAATCCGTGCGTCATGTTCGTGAACGGGCGCCGTCAGTGGGGACTGGTCATCTCTTTGCTGCCATGGCTTATTTTAATTTAATTTAATATTTGGATTGTTTTAGGCTATTCATTACGGACGCTTTTAACGTTCTGCATCGTTCTCACATGCATAATTTTTAACATGAATGATGTAACTAATACTTTGTAACCATATTTTGATTTAAAAGAGTGTCCATGGAGTTTCTTGCCCGTTCTTCTCCATAGGTACCTACTACGCTTTGGAATGGGCAACTAGCTTCATTTCTCTGACTGACCGACCCCTTGACAATTCAAAAGTGCCTGTAATTGGTTTAATTGAAATAAATACTTTGAGTTTGAGTTTGAGTTTGAGTTTGATACGTTACAAAAGAATAATAAAATTATCATGAAAAAACATCAAAGTACAGAACCCCAAGCGTATGTCCGTCACGAACTTGTCAGGTTTTTTACAATCTCGCCAGACCTTACAAATAGGTCTTTTTTCTCTCAATGTCGATAGTAAGCAATAAAAAGGGTGAATGCTCCTAATTTGCTCCACTTAAACGTGATTTATTTTTATTAAAGACTTTTAGCTTTAAACTGGAGCCACTTTGCCTTTTTAATTCTATTGTTCTGTCTTGAGTACTGTTGTGGTAGTTTAAGTTTTTGTTGAAGTTATATAAGAGAAACTTTGTTTCTGGCTGCTGTTTGAAGTAAGTCATGAATTAAGTTTTCTAATTAACATTTTTATTTTACTGTCTGTTTCTGTTTTTTTCTTTTAATGTTATCTATAATAATTGAAATTGTTTATTGAAATAATTGATTTACATAAATATTTACAAAATAGGGCCCAAAACTAGAGGTAGGTAAGAAATAATTGGATTCTACCTGGACTAAGAATAAACCTGTATCTCAAGTATCTCACTCAAGTGTTTACGAGTATGTATTATCTAGAATTCCTACAAATAGTAAATAATTTATCTATTTTAATTATTCTATATATTGAAATTGAGCAAATCGGATAATCAGCCTATAATGTTCCCTCTTCTGGGACACAGGCCTCCTCCCTATGAGAGGGAGTGGGCTATAATCCACCACGCGGGCCCAGTGGGGGTTGATACTGTTATTTACCGCACCACAAATAGGCAAGGTAAGGAAAGATAAGGTGGTGGGAGGTGGTGGTGGAAAGAATGACTGGTAGAAAATGCCTATGGCATTAAAAATCCGCCAGCTCTGTACATTTATGTGCTTGAAGTTTTAAATAACAAATAAATGGCAACAACAAAATGCGAAAACCAACTCTGCATATCCACAACACTAACTTCACTTCAATTCCATCGTTTCGGAGACCATTCAACGAAATTGTAGTGATTATAATTAACTAATCCCATTTCCAAAGTGGTCTCAATATGGAGGGACTTACAAAATCCTCTCCCGAGGTCTCGGCAAAGCATCAAAAGCTCCAACTGTGCTGCAACTGGATCTTGTACTAATTAAAACTTTCGACCAATCGCCGAACGCTAATTCCAGCTCTGCGAGTTACTTATCCATTTAGACTTGAGACGGCAATTGTATACTTCGCCCCATCTTGTTTTCGTGTTTGTATTGCATTTCTTAGTAGGTATATTGTTAACTTTTGTATTGTTCTTCTTTTATCTTGTACTAGCTGACCTTCATACTGCCTCAGAATCAAATCGAAAGAAAAAAAAATTCTCGAAATCAGAGGGGCAATCCTCATAATTTTAAGACCGTTCACATTCTGATCTCAGTCTCAACCTGTCAAAAAATACTTCTAATTTCCTTACATTTTGACAAGTTTTTGACCTTTGTTTGTCGCCGAGTTGAGACTGCGACTAGAATTACGAAAATTGGCCTTCGGATATCGTTCTCGAGATATCATCAAAAAAGCCGTTTCATACATAATGTATGAGATAATTAATTTTTTTTTTTCCTTAATTTAGGGAAATTAGAAGTATTTTGTTGAATTTGTCTAACAAAAACAAATCCAACAAATCAAAGATCATAAAAATCGGTCCAGCCGTTCTTGAGTTATAAATGGCACTAGCCCGACTTTATTTTATTTATATCAAAGACTAGCTTCTGCCCGCAACTCCGTCCTCTTGAAATTTCTTGTTCCCCCGCCCCACCGCGTCGCATCGCATCGCCCGCCCTCGCTACTATTTCGTTTTCGCTTACCGTTATTTCTGACTTTTTTTTCTTTTTGTTCGGCTCAGTGCAAAAAAATGTCATGTTAAATAGCCTTCCTCAAGAATCGGGCTATCAAGTTCAATTTTTTTTTTTAAATCCGACCGGATATTCAACGTAGCGCGTTCAAACAAACAAACTCTTCAGCCTTATTATTAAGTAGTATACAATAGATTGGTACAACATCACCAGAAAATCTGATGGTGCCTTGGTAGTATTGGTTAGCCAGCAAGGACGGACTGAAGTGCGTGGCTCATTGTATTGGGCGTTCACGTTAAAATAGGCAAGTAATTACCAATTTAAGTTTAGAAATTACCAATTAAACTGAAACCTTACCCAGATTGTGCGCATAATTATTTAAATACATACTCTTAACACTTAGTTCATCGACCCATGGTAATAAAGTTCAGTTTACGAGCGACAAAGTACTAAGGAAACATGAGTTCATAACAAGTATCCAGTTCTCTTCCTTAGGGCGATTATAGAATATTTAAATGACTTTGCCTAGACTCCGAGGATCTCCGTCATCTGTTGCGTCGTTTATAAACTATCAAGTTCTCTGTGGTTACTTCAGCGTTATATTGCTCATACTTGATATACTGACTTACAATAGGAATAGGATCGAGTCTCAAGTAATGATGGGCTGTATTTGTTTGCTGAGGCTCAGTAATCAAACTGTAGCTGTTTGCATACACACTTGAAGTGAGAACGCAACCATTCTTTTTGGGAGGACAAACCGCTTTTTTTATTGTATGTATGTATACGTAATAGGTGTTGTCATAGTTGTGTCTTATGTATGGTCACAAAACTTAAAGTATAGCAACGCGCCTGCTGAGCATGTGGTCTTGGAATCGATCCCCAGGTCTCGAAAAGTGTAATATGATTTTTCTCTTAAGAACTTCTATTGGATTTTTTATCAGTCTGTATTTCTGCCTTACATGGAAATTAAACATAATTGTGAACCTGAACTATACACCTCTGCTTACCCCTTCAGAGAATACAGCGCAATGTTATGTTTAAAATACGTACGTATCATTTACCTAGGACCTTTGTCGACCTCTCAAGGTAATGAAGTGAGTTTTACGAGCGACGCAGTATCATGAGCTGAACTTTATAACGAGGTATCCAGTTCCTCTAGGATGGTGTAAATATGTAAATGTCGCGACAGTTACCTTGTCGCTGCGGTACCGGTAACGACACCTATCGTCTTAGTTAAGAACTACGGGGCCTTACATGCGCCGGAAAGCACATTTTCCAGTTCGGAAAATACTTTGCATTTTTTTTATAATTTTGTTTACTCCCAGCCAGCAGCCACAGCCAGTTCACTAGTTGTATTATTCTTAAAACTGCTGTGCTGTGAGATCCGGTTTAAAAGGCAAATCTCACTTTTTTCTAAAAAAAATGCGTTCCGGTTTTCAAAGGAGACCTAGTAGTGAAAATAGGTCTAAGAATCAAGCATATAATATTGACATAACAGCCACGGAGCAGGGCCACAGAGCCACAAGGAGCGTTGTTCTCGATCCGGTAGATCAAGAACGAATTGCCTTGGCTCGATTTAGTTTCAAGCCCCTCCAGGCATAACTGCGCCATTCTCCTCAGTTAATGACTGCGATGTCACCTTCAAATTGATGAATCGCTACCAAAATGGCCCAGTGTGTACAGGATATATCCATTTAAACTACCATCCTAGAAACAAATTGAGTATCTATTTTGGTTTATCCTTCTTACTACGTAGTAAACATAGATAAAGATACCAGGGTATCATAGCAGTAAGGAACTCAATATTACATTAAATCCGTCTGACTGAACGCCAGTCCAGTTGCCACAAACTCTCAAGTTGGTCCAATTCTCAGATGCTATTGACAAAGTTATCCAGTCAGATTACTTAAGCAAAATACGTCTTGAGTCTTGATTACTCAGTACGTCTTAGATCGATAAGATCTGTGAGGAGACGATTTATAAAGCTTGTATAGACAACCCTTTCTTATTTTTAAAAGCAAATATTATTATACACAAATCGTAGGTGAAAATGAAGCTAGAAGAACAGACAAAAATGGTTCCCCAAATCTTTTGCACATTCGTTTAAAATCGTCCCTTTTCTCAAGTACAATATGCAAACATTTCCTTCATATACCAGGCTCAAATAAAAGGAGTGGAGATGATGAAAGACACGGCGGTGAATAAATCACGCTGTGTATGAGAGCGTTTAATCAAAATTCGCTTAAATCACAGTTGATGGAAGTTAGTTCCTGAGACGTGTGGGAACATGTTACTGTATAAACTGCTCCTAGTTGCTTGGGGCAGTTCCAGTAAGGACGGGGCGTTGGATACAAGAAAGTGAAGAGTTCGTTACAGAATTTGTTTTCTCTCAATACCTTTTACAAGTGCGTTGAAAAATTTTAGCACAATTAAATACGAATCTATGAATATAAACCTATCCTCATAAAATAATCATCATCACTACCGTCATCCAAATATTGCCACGATGATCGATCCTGGGGGTCTACTCCGAAGTGGTATCGGCCGAATTTTCGGCCGTTTCCTGCTACGAAGTTACTACTTGGTTCGGTCGGTCCCGATCCTACACTCCTACAATCTTTCGAATATTGACTATGGTCCCGACTCGACTGAGCCGATCCGAACTTTTTTCGCTTTTTTTCAATAATATTCGGTTCGGCCATGTGTCGGTCCGATCTGATCATTCGCACTTTGCACTTTGTAGTAGGCCCCCTGTACTTCGCGAATTCCTGTGACCTTCACAGTTCACACGTCATCAGTCACCACCACATCCGGTAAACGGTTGCCACATCGTAAATTTTCGGCCCCATCTGCAAAATATAATAATGAAGTATCAAAATCAGCAACAGCACTAAGAATATGAGTCAACTCTCGCTTAATCTGAATTTATGACGCGCCCGACACCTCCCACAGAGCTGTCGTATCAGACGAAATGAATACAAAGTTTGTTATGAATGAGTCGTGCCCTTACTTGCGTGTGCAAAATACGCCGTGGAAAAATCGTCGTGGAAAAATATTCGTGGAAATATTGCCGGAAAATATCGCCGTGGAAAGAAGGATAATGACGGCAATGGGTTGAATGTGGACAATTTGTAAGGATTTTTTATGAGCTTATGAATAGGAAGTGTGTGTAAAATCTTTATTTACATTTTTAAATTGGGGCGGAATAAATGTTATGAGGTTCATGAATCTTGATACGTCACAGGAGTTAATGGAATGTGACGACTGTCATTAAACAGGAATACAATCTGACAGAAATGAGCCCTTTTTCGAAGTAGGGAAGGAATGGAATTCATGAAAGAAATATTCACCCGACTAAAACATGAATCTGAGTTTCATTCGTTTCAATCTACACAAAAAAACGGTTGGATGCAGCAAAAGCTTACAAAAATGGCCCGTTCGCACAAATTGATCGCATATATTCATATGCGATCAATTTGTGCGAACGGGCCATGGGCCACGTGCCACGGGCCACGTGGACAATTTTGTGTTCCACTCATTCGAGTGGAACACAAAATTGTCCACGTAAAAGCAAAACGAGAACAGTTGATAGGCCTCCAAAGCTTTGTGTTATCTCTTCACAAATAGAACCCAATGGTGTTTGATATTGAGAATATTGCATCCGAAGTCTAACAGATTCAATAGTTTCAATATTACAGTGAACAGGGACACAACATACAGTCTACTTTTAATTTAAAATTAAACTGACCAATGGCCGAACATCGGAAAGTTAGCCTTAACTAGAGACCCCCGGTGAAATTTATCACTTAATTTATTACAGGATTTGTTACACAATACGAAACTTTAACGTCATAGGGATAAGGTAGGTATTGTAGTAATTGATTTTGCTTTTCCGTATTTGAATAGCTTAGGCCATGAAGACTGCGATACTGCAGGTGATACGCTTATCTTTGTAAATGTATGTTTTTCCGGAACAAGAGCGGCAGTACAAGGATTTTAATGGATTTATTATGTATAGTTTACGGTCCTGTTATGAGACCTTAGTACTGAGAACTGTGTTCTTTGTGAAAATGGAAGAAAAATTTATCGCAGAATGACGGTGCATATAATGAAATGCCGACGACGACCACGACGGTTGAAGTGCGCAGGCTTGTTACAGCAAACTAATATTATATTTATAGTTTAATTTGGTGAAGGGAAATAAAATAGGTATAGTTTATGGCTCTCTCGTTGTCACCTGCCTCACCTGGCTAGCCTTTTCTCATGTATGTTGAGGTTGGCTTCCAGTCTCACCCGATGCAGCTGAGCATTTTACATGAAGCGACTACCTATATGACCTCCACAACCCAGTTACTGGGTATTACTGGTCAGACCTTGGTAAGACTGGTTGTAAAACAAATCTATCGAATCATTGAAATCAATCTATAGCTCTCCAAACTAGCTTAACTTTAACACTTCCTGAAACTCTCAAGCACATTCCAATCGTAAATTCAAAAGCACGGCAAGCAACCAGGAGGGGTAAGCACAAATGAATCCACCAGCCCACAACGCTAGTTTTTTGGCCTCGGACGAAAACTCTAAACGGCACCGGCGCGGCCAATTAAAAGTTTTACCAATTAACCAGTGCCAATGACGCCACGCAGTTGCACGCTGTTATCTACAACTTTATAACCTGCATAACATATCCGTATGTTATCTCTGGAACAAATTGCTACAATAATGTACGGCATTATTTTTTGTTCGAACGGATTTTGTCAAGGGGATTTGTAAAATAGTGGATTGGTTACTCGTAACGATAGCGTATTTTATTTGTAGTTTGGTGATTAAAGAAATTAAAGTCTGACAACCAGGCTTATCAAGGGGTATCGATGCCCAGTAAATGGGTTGTGGAGGTCAGATAGGCAGTCGTTCCATGTAGAATATTGGTATTCAGCTGCATCCGGTTAGACTGGAAGCCGACCCGAGCCAATTAGGGTGGGTGGGTAGGCAGATTGATTGGTGATTAAGGGAATTTTATATCTACTGTGTTTCGTGATAGGCACAGAAATATGTGTCATGAAGAATGTTTTTTTTATTTAGTATCTTCTAGAAATAAATAAATAGGTAACGAATATCAACTTCTATTCAAAGGCATAGAACATTTCTCTGTTTCCATTGCCAATTGCTAACACTCCACTTCTTAGTTTTCAAATGAAAAGAATATCCAGTGCCTTTGAGTAAGAACATACAAACAGGATGGGGAGCTTCTTACTTACCAGAAGTACAGAACAGGCAGGAGGCATCGATTACCACTCGTTACCTGCTACACTGCATTGAAATAACTTAAACATTGAGCTGGAATCACATAGTGCAGGGAACCAGTAGGTGAAGTTTACGTGCGAGCTGTCTAACTAAGGTATGACCAATTTCAATGCTTGTCTAGAAAGGATTTTCAAGGTAAGTAAATATTGTGGGTCTCCCTTGTTTGACCGAAAGGAATTTGACAAATTTTCATTTCCCAAAAAATGTTTCGCATAATTTCATTTGCCAAATTATTACTTAGCAAAAAATCTATTGACAAAAAATTGTAACGCAAACCTAATGTTTGGCAAATGAACGTTTAAACTATAACTTGTTTACCAACTAGTACTTTTAACATTTTTCATTTAATCAAATGTTTCAGTTGGAATAACAGTTTTTACGCAAAATCAAATAAGCCAAATATTTAGTATCGTCAGTTTTCAATTCACCCTTTCCTATTCAGTCAAATGCTTCAATGACGAAAATGTGAACTGCTAAGTGGGTAGGAGGTAAATCAAAAATTCTAAACAGGTAATAATAATATGAATATTAACTATTTTTTTTCTATATAATGTAGTCGTTCCTGGCACTCGCCGGCCGCTGCCGCGGCACCGCTCGCTTCGCTCGCTCGGCTCGTGCGTAGGAGGTCACAGTTTTAACCTAACCTAACCTACCCATTTTTTTTAAAGAAGAAATTAACCTAATATAAATAGTTGAGTTCCGGGTAACTTAAAACAATATATTTTTTTCTATTAATACAAGTCGTGTCTGGCACTCGCCGGCCGCTGCCGCGGCACCGCTCGCTTCGCTCGCTCGGCTCGTGCGTAGGGGGTCACAGTTTTAACCTAACCTAACCTAACCATTTTTTTTTTAAATAAGTAATTAACCTAATCTAAATAGTTGAGTTCCGGGTACCCTACTAAAAACAATATCTTTTTTCCTATTAATGCAAGTCGTGTCTGGCACTCGCCAGCCGCTACCGCGGCACCGCTCGCTTCGCTCGCTCGGCTCGTGCGTAGGAGGGCACAGTTTTAATCTAACCTAATTACCAAAAAATGCTATTTTTGCCTTAACATTTTTTGTCTTAACAAATCATTTCACCAAACGTTTATTGTCTGAAGATTGTTTGCTGTAATAAATCATTTGATTATAGACCAAATGCCATAATGACATTATACTTGGCAATATTTTGCCAAGTAAAAATTTGACCAAATGAAAATATGCGAACTAAAATCATTCGAAATATTGCAATGGTATAAAAAAAGGTTGCTAAAATTTGTTTGGGTAATGAAATTTTGGCAAAATCTTTTCGGCAAAACGGCAGGCACCCAAATATTGTATACGAAATGACAAATATGAAAAACAATGGCCGCATAAGTTTTCATACTTCTTTTCTTCTTTTTTCTTCTGCTTTCTTCTTTTCCATATTTACATTCCAAGACCCCTCCGTGCCTCGAAAAGCACGTTAACCCGTTGGTTCCAGCTGTCATTCGTGGATGGAGTAACAGGGTTGTGGAGGTCAGATAGGCAGCCATTCCATGTAAAATACTGATATTAAGCTGCTGGAGGCCGACCCCAACATAGTCGGGACGAGGTTAGGTAGATGATGTATGAAGTTTTCATGCTTTACTAAACATTGTTTTTATTAATCTTAAGTTTAAGAAGTATTTTGCCATAATTTTTAAATTCCAGCTATAAGTTTTGTTATTATTATGTGTGATCACTTATTTCTGAGATGTTGCTGATGCTGGTAAACCTATAATTGGCGACTGTGTAAGACCGAGGCTATTGTGATCTATAGTACTTAAGATATATTATACATAGAAGAATAGAATAAATTATCAGGAGTGAGATGCCTATATATTTTAGGGTCCAATTAACACAACTAGGTAGGTAGTACCTAAGTTATTTGTTCATCAAAATAAAATAACATAATCGCTTTATCACAAAACCCTTAAAGTAATTGAATTCATCAATTCGCATTCAACACAAAATAAAATCATCTCGACAGCCTCAAAAATTTACGCACTAACGAATTTATTACAGTTGACTTACCGCTTACTCATCGACAGGGGCGGAGGCTCGTTCAAATTCAACACTGGCTCCGTCCGTGGCAGGGGATTGTCCCGGGATTACGTCGAATCCCGTGACGTCATCGGCCCGTGGCTTATACCCGGCTGACTTATCCGAGCACGTTTTTTTCTCCGCGGGAAATATCGTCTTCGCAGTCGCTTAGCTTTTACCAGAGTGACGCCTCTGAATTTTAATTTGGCCAGTCTGTGATGAATGAAATTAGATTTTTTTGTATTGATTTTTTGTGTAACAGTTTAAGAGTTTCAGGGACGTTTTAGTTTTTTTTTGTGAATTCGAGGCGTATGTTTCGTGTTGAGAGAATTAAGTTTATTTCCCTTATGAATAACCCGCCCAGAATTCACTCAAGTACCAACCCGCTTTATGACGGTGGTAAAGTGGGAGGCACATACTCGGAAATGGTTATTTTTAAGTAGATTTGATCAATTCAACAGTTCCTAAGTTTTTGTAACTGCCTCATTGGTCTTGTGGTTGCAAGCGCGACTGTTGAGCGTGGGTTCCTGGGTTCGATTCCTAGGTCGGACAAAGTGTTACTGGGTTTTCCATTAAGAATTTCTTAGTAACAAGATGGAGTTTGGAAGTTGGCGGTTTAATACCCCCGTGCCTCGGAAAGCACGTAAAGCCGTTGGTCCTGCGCCTGATCACTCCCCGACCGTATCGGATGGCAGTCCCATCGGATCCCATCGGATCCCATTAGAGTAAAGGAACAGAGAGTGCACCTGTGTTTACGCACACACTTGAGCACTATAATATCTCCTGCGAACCTGGCTAATCTCCGTTGAGATTGGCCACCGTGACCGAAATCGGTCTGGAGGTTATTATTAGATTTTATTTGTATTTAGTTGTCCTTTTTTATATTCTCTGATACTTTTCCAATTGCCAGCGGTCGTTGCTTCCTTCACAACAGACGTTCAATGTACATAGATATTTAACCACTAAACCAGGCAGGATCAAAGTCTTGGTAGAAATAATAAATGGCAGCCAGTTAAACCCTGATAAGCTGACGTGAGCTAAAGCTCATCTTGTAACTGTGGCGTGTGTGTTTGTGGCTACTTTTGTATTTGCTCGAGAAAACCTTAGCAATCGTAGCTAGTTCATGATCTTTATAAAGAAATGTTCAGTGTTTGTATGCTCAAAGGTGGCACACTAAACAATAGAAAATAGTTGGTAGAAAACGACTTGATAAAAGAAGAAGAATGACAAATGCTAACTTTTAACATAGGGTAATGATAGAATCAGCTAAAATAAACCAGCAGCGTAATTGTAGCACACTCATCATCATCTGCCTAGCCTTTTCCCAACTATATTGGGGTCGGCTTCCAGTCCAACCGGATGCAGCTGAATACCAGTATTTTACATGGAGCGACTGCCTATCTGACCTCCACAACCCAGTTACTGGGTAATACGATACCTTGGTAAGACTGGTTGTCAGACTTTCGGGCTACTGACGACCTGTAACGACTGTTAAAGATCCACGAATGACAGCCGGGACCAACGGCTTAACGTGCTTTCCGAGGCACGGAGGGGTCTTGGTATGTGGAGATGGTCACCCATCCACGGACCAACCGCGGCAAGCGTTGCTTAACTAGATCGATCGACCCGTGCGGCTGTTATTACTTAGCCACAAGCCCCTCTAATTGTAGCACACTATCAGTCGCAATGGTTTTCATTTTGAAAGTTCAACAACATTCATTGCGTTTTTTACGTTGTTGAGCAGACACATTTTTCGAACATATATGGAGCAATGGATTAGCAATATGCTTCATATGGAAAGTGGGTTACGCAATTAGGGTGCAGTTTCTTTATGTTTTTAATTCATAAGCACCCATTTTACAATAATAATGACGTGTAATCATATTGTTCAGCTAGAAAGAGAGGATAAAAGTACGAACAAACCATTAAACAAAGACAAACATAATTAAAATCAGAACAATGGGCTTTTTAAAAGACCTTCGTATAAAAATAGTCGGTAAACAACAATACGGGGTGGACAAGGAAATCCCTTAAAGGGCCTGCCTGCGGCCAGAAACTACCAGGCGACAAGAACACGCGAGGAGATAAAAAAGTAACGTACACAATCGCTCATAATCAACGCTGTGCGAAGAACAACGCGAATATCACGACGAGACAGATTATATCGGAGGGGCAGTGTGGTGTAAGGCAAACTGTACACAAAGACTGAGAATTATGAGTTGGCATTGGGCACAAAAAATTATACTACATTTGTATATGGATGTGAAACTGAATACAAAAAGGATGCTTTCAAATTCAAATAAGATAATTTTGCAAACGTATTCATTGTAACGAACAACATAAAAATTACAAAACGCTTTTATCTGCATCACAATCAGACAAAAATGTTGAGTTATGAGTAAGTACTTAGTATGTAAAACGTTGCATTGCCATTCGTCTGTCGCACTCACAAAGCGTAGGACTTCCACGAAGATGAATTAATACCCAGCGAGACTGCGAGCGAATCCACTTTATTGTCCTTTCAAATAGCTGGATAAAAAGCTGAATAATAAAAATAAATTTGGAGTAAATAATGTCTGAATTTAATAAACGTGAAAGTTTTTCCGTCTGCTTCACATTATAAATATTCCAGTATTAACAATATCATTATTTGTGATACCAATTAGGAAGTTTAATTCACGAAACTAGCAATGGTTAAAGTAAAAGTAATTAAGTAAAGTAATCTGCTGAGTAACTATGAGTTACCAGGAAAGTAGGTACAATAGGGATTAATTTTCATTTTCAATGAAATATGAGATCAAACAAAGTTCATTAGCTCCAGTACCACCTAATGTTTGAAGTTAGACTTTCTTAATCTTGACGATCGATGTTGTTACATTTTGTGCCTTAGATTAATATATATAATTAAGCATTCAGGCAATCTTTTTAAGTAGGAAAACACAACTTTGTTCGACGTAAAAAAACTTAATCATGCAGGAAAATTCATACAAACTACATTGTAGTTCAACGATATCCGTACAGCCCATAAAAGGCTACACCCTAATGACGTAGTCACCATAAAGCTTTATGTTACCCCAATATTCCCTGACCTTACAGGAAGAAAACTCCGGTGAGAAAAAAGTAATATAGCAGCTGTATAAGGCACTTTGGCCGCCATTGTTTCAGCCCTGCGGTAAACCTCGGCGTTATCCGACATACGCGCGTCATCTGTTTTGATTACCTGCCCAGTAACGTGTTATATTATTTATATAGCAGTTACGGAACCAGAAACTATGTTAGGATAAGATTTTATGGGATTATTTGTAAGTAAAGTTATAGTTGACAAGGCTGTTTTTATGTAAGATATAAAATAATGCTTTTTTTATGTAAATAATAAGTAACGACGGAATGAGACCGTAGACAGTGGTCTACCTGATGGAAATTACAAAATCTATAATGTTCCCAATGTTGGGACACAGGCCTCCTCTCGATTGGAAGGAGTGGACATCCACCACGCCGACGCCAGTACAGGTTGGTGATGTGATGGAAATTAGTCATCCCCAATTGGTTCACATATTATGCGGTTTTACGGATGACAACTTTTTAGACCATGGCGGCGATCCTTTATATGATGTTCCATGTCATATCAGAAACACAAAAGAATTTAAAAACTGCAGAACAAAAATTATTCTTTATAATTGTTTGAGTCGAAGCATGTTAGAGTATTGTAGCGTGGTGTGGCGGCTACACTTTGCTACTCACTCATTGCGTCTTGAGCGTGTACAAAAACGTTTTCTGGGGCATCTGGCCTATGCTAGAGGGCTGTCCAAGAAAATACGTTCATATAGTGATAGACTCAAACATTTTAATATGATTTCTCTTGACAAACGTCGACGACTGAATGTCGAATGACGCGATGTTTGTATGTAAAGTTATGGCCCAAAAAATTGAGTGTCCGCAAATATTAAATAATTTTAGATTCCGTGCCCCCTCCAGAATTCCTCGCAATCCTATAACACCACTCTGCCCTCCGCAGAGAAGAACGGTTCTGGGTGCTAACTCTCCCTACGCGAGGTTTTGCAGGGTTTTGAATGATTGCAGTGATCGGATCGACCTCCATTTTGACAGTTTAGGCAAATTTAAAGCCAGTTTTTATAAGTATCTCCCCGAATATTGAGTTTCTTGGCCCTGCATTATCTCGCCGAGTGTTATTTTTTTGTAATACTTAGTTTTGTTTAGTTTAGTCTGTAAGTTCTAATCAGTGCAACTTACACAAACACACATACCTACACATGCACAACACACACACACATACACATTCACATAGTCTCTTCTTTCTTTTGTTACTTACGACAACAATTTGTGTGCATGCAGAGTTTACCAATAAGTGATTGTTACACTTTATTCCGATTTGTTGCTTATGTTTAAATTTCTTATAATAGTGTATACAATTGTTGGTGAACCAATAAGTAAATGAAAAAAAAATGTCCCTTCCATGTCCCTATGGACGTTCGTAGGCTATCAATCTTGAAGGCGGTACAACCAGCCACACACAGTACGGATGTCGTTCAGATCTGACGGATCTTATCGTGGGCGGTAGCCTTTAGACGAAACTGCGAAACTTGAATGAAATCGTTCAGCGCAACACGTGTGTAGCCGACTCACTGGCGCGGATTACCTGCCGTGTGTTACCTTATTTGTGTGCATAGGGCTGCGACACCGTAAGGTCTGCTTGCACCACGTACCGAACTGTATTTTTAACAGTTTTTTTCCGGCATGGTAACAATTGAGGAGAAACAGTATACTAAAAGAGGCAAGCTGTAAATGCTTGGCAAAAAATGTGCCGTATCAGTTACATATACATACTCTTGATAAGCCACAAAACTTAAAGTTCATACCATTATAACATGACTCCTGTAATGCCCGGAGGGTCTGGCAGAGTTGTACCTATAGTAACACCCATATCGCCAGTTAAGCATGATTAAGTCCAATGTGGTGACGAGCCTATTGCAATCAACCGGGCACAAATCCAGACTCCGGCCTGTTACTGAGAAATTCCTGATGGAAAAATCCAATAATACTTTGCCCGACCTGGGAATTGAACCCAGGACCTCATGCCACTAGACCAACTTAGAATTCCTACCCAAAAAGTTACGTTGCTACTAGAATTCTATCTAGATCTAGTTACTGTTTTGTACCTGTAAACAGACAGTGATAGCCCTAGAGGTAACCGCTAAAGATGTATGTCTCCATTTGCAGCCGCGTGACTAATGTGCCGTGCTGTCGTCCTGGTAGGTGCAAGTACAAAGCATATATGTATGCAGCACACGCGTCAATTCAACAGTTCTTTTTGAGTTGAAAAGATCTGAGCTGGTTTCACGCGTCATTTCAAGAGTTATTTTTGAGTAGAACAGATATGAGCCGGTTTTCATTAGGAAGTAGTTAAAAACGCCGCTTTATTTGTGTAGTATAAATACTACCATTCAGGGCCTGTTCTGTCTTTAGACAAACTCGGCCATGACCAGACTTAAACGTTATTTACATAACTACTGTGATATGCTTGCTTAGTAGCAGAACTGTCATACTTCTTTGCCAGACTTTACGGAAAACAAAACAGTATCTACTTGATTGTGTTAAATTCGTTAGAGATGGCTGTACGGGAGAGTAGTGTGACCCTGTCGTAACGGCCTCGACTTCCGGGTTGTAAGTCGTGGGTTCGAACCCAGGCAGGCGCTTTATTATGTGTAAATAATTTCATCACGACTGCTCTCAAAACGGTAAAGGAAAACATCGTGAGGAAACCGGCATGTCCTGAAACCAACAATTTGAAGACATGTGACATCTATCAACCCGCACTGGGCCCGCGCGGAAGATTAAGGTCCAGCCCCTCTCACAGAGAGGGCCTCCTCTCTGTGAGAGGGGCTGGACCGTAATCTGTTCCTACTGTTAGGACACAGGCATCTGTGTCCTAACAGTGGGAACAGCTGATTATGTACGGGAGAGTTGGCGAAAACACATCCGGAAATTATTATAAACCCCATCTCATTGAAGATTGGCTTCAATGTTTGATCTGTGGGTACATGAGAATTGTACACCTTTTGATGGCATGTGCTCTATTTGGACAGAAGAAGTAAATGGAGCTCCACCAAGCAGAAATCAAAGGAAACAGGAAAGGCATATGTAGCGCCGGCCATCTGTGCCGTGGTACTACGGCCATCACTCCCGAATACACCGGGTGAGACAGTTTTCTTTTAGTTTTTTTTTATGTTCCTTTACCACATTATAAAAAAAATCTTTATTCTCTTAAGACTGACTGTCGTTGATTTTCTTAAAAATAAAAGTTTAATTATGATCTCAATGTTTTCAGTTTTATTGAAACCTAAAAAAACTATGGCCGTCTTTAACGAATGAACCGCACATAATGGCTTATTTCAAGCGTGCACAAAAACGCGTAATAGGTCCCAAGCGCCGCTTATTAAATGATCTAAACGAGTCTTTCCTTTATGTGAAAAATAAAACTTCAGGAAAATATCAATTTACCGTGCTTCCTTTTCGTACAAAACGTATTATCTACATCCTTCTGCCTGTTTTCTCTCCCCACCTTTTTGCATCAAATACGAGATTTTCATGAGCTTTTTATAAGGTGAGAAACAACATCTGCGTACGAGAGGCATAATAACATTTTAGGAAATCATTTTTTGAAGGATATGTTTGTCTGTTAAAATTTGTTGGCACTACACTAAAAGCATATAAAATTAAAAGCTTAAAACCATTTTTTATTGAATCCCGAATTTATTTCACAAATCCGTTACCAAAATAACGATATCCCAAAACAAATAGTTAGTTTCAAACATTTTTTCCCATACAGTAAACATAAACATACATAATTTACACGTTGTTGTCTGTTCCCGTAAATAAATCTGGAATCGTCCCCGTACAACGATTTGTCACGATATTTGACATATTACGAACGAATCGCATCGGCAAAAAAGTTGAAAAATCGTTGGTGGGTAAAGTTTTTTTTACAAATATGCATGTAAACTATCGTATATTACAGTTTCGGAATTTGTCCGTGATGAATGGTGATTTCTAAATGTGTTCGCTTTGTTAGGTAGAATTGTTTGTATGATAAACTAAACTAGAAATAAAAATATTGCGCATTTGTTGTGCTATGTTTTAGTTATCCAGAGTTTTTCATAAAACAAAACCAATCTAAAATGCAAATGTATTCAGTTCCACGAAAAACTTAAATTAAATATTATGTTTTTCAACAATTAAGACATCAAACTAAAACCTCAACCACGCAAAACTATAATTACTATACGAAAAGAGCTAAATACGCAGAAAAACTAATTTGAAAAGCTGTATTCACTCGCAAACCAGACCTAGTTGAAATTAATTTATACATTTTAAAGCCATCTCTCTTGCTAAAGTACAAAAGCAGTTGACATGCACTATACCGTATGCCTCCAACATGCCAACGCACATATTTTATAATAAAGCCTAATTAGAGTCAGCGCACTAAATATTATAAAAGCCTGCATCCATTAGTTGTACCGTATTTTAACAACACACAATGATAAATGTGGCTTGCGGTATACATGCCGTGCGCTGGCTCCGAAACAAATATACGAGTACTTCTCGTGGATATCGTAAAAACGAATGCGAGTTTCATAAAAAAATTATGAAGTTAAAAATTGTTGTTATAAATTAGTGAGCTTCACCATCTACGATTGCATCACTGCTTTCCATCAGGCGGGATCGCAGTCAAGCACTAATTTATAACATTAAAAAAAAAAAAGTTGTATTTTTTTTTTGAAACTCGAATATTTATTGCGAATGTAGAACCTGCGTAAAAGCCCCTTAAGACCATCGCAGCAATCCATTAGCCATTATTGGAGTGATCTATGGGGAATTCTTGGACTACAGCAAAATGCGTAGGTAACAACTTAAATGCGATGTAGGCATTTTCTTCTAATGGTATACTTTGAAGAACAATATTGATGAGGTTGATAAGAAAAGATCTACCCACGCTATTGCAAATTGGATTTTATGACCTGTAAAATACATACACATTACGCATTTGAACACAGTGTTACGTGATTGTATAACAGTTATTATCAACACAGTATCCCTCTGTTTGCTTGGTTTTCAGCTTTCAATCATTCGATTCTGTTGTTTGATCGATACTAGCAGCTAGCTCCTGAAAAAGGTCACAAGCACCATCAATAATTTTAAACGTAAACGGGGCTACGGTGCAACTAACAATACTTAGGGATATGTATTTACATAGTAAGCAATCTGCTGGGCAATTGCGTTAGACAGTAACAGTAGGAATGGCTGTCATTTTGACAGTTCAACAACATTCATTGCGTTATTTACGTTGTTTGATCAAACAAATTTTTCGAACATATGAAGCAATGGATTAGCAAAATCCTTCTTAATTATTCAGATTGTGCTGTTCATTAGCAATTTGTTGTTATGTTCAATTATACGCACGCTGAATAAAACCAAATAAACCATCCTAGCACATAACTCTTTCGAAATAAAACTATAACGGCCCACCACTTACATCTTAAGCTGACGTATGTTATGCCTCTGCGAGAGCTCATATATTAAAATAAAGTCTAGTTTGGCTCAGCGTTCGCCAAATAACGCGGTATAAAACAGTACATTATTCGTGCAGTAATTTGACAATACGCGCACCACAGCACTGCAGTTTGCCAGGACGCGTTGACTGCAGTTTGATATATTGGTACCTATTTCGTTTACATATTTTATTTTTACGCTGAATTTCAAGAAAATTCTTCTTAAAAAAAGGTTCCTTATAAAAGGTTGCCTAAAGTTAAGAGTTTAAACATCAAAAAATGTTTGGTTAAGCAGTTAATTCTAACTTGGCTTTTACAAGCAATGTTTCAAAGTCAAAGTCCTATCCGTCCTATATAAGAAATGTACACTCTTACAATGCATTCAAAACTAAACTTAGCCAGCACATAATTGCGGATCGATCACTTCTGGAGAAATGAATGCATTGGATGGGTACTATTAAATTGCAATACTGATGACGAACATAATGTAATCCTTATTTTTAGTAGTGTTCACAAGTAAGTGACTTATGTCTTTATTGGGAATAAAGTTTCTTTAAACCGAAGTCAAATCATTTATTTCAAATGAGCACTTTTGAACGTCAAAATTGGGAGGTATATAAATTAACCCCCTAATATGTAAATGCTTGCCTGAAGATGAACGGCGCCGCCGTGAATCGAGCTAGAAAGCGGTGGCGAGATGACCTGGGGGTCTACTACGAAGTGCAAAGTGCGAATGATCGGATCGGACCGACACATGACCGAACCGAATATTATTGAAAAATGCGAAAAAAGTTCGGATCGGCTCAGTTGGGTCGGGACCATAGTCAATATTCGAAAGAGTGTAGGAGTGTAGGATCGGGACCGACCGAACCAAATAGTAACTTCGTAGCAGGAAACGGCCGAACATTCGGCCGATACCACTTCCGAGTGGTCTACTCGGAAGTGGTATCGGCCCTGGGCACGTACCGCGAGGGCTGGTTCGAGGTGGCGCGGGAAAAGAGTTCCTGGAAGGACTTGGGGAAGGCCTTTGCCCAGCAATGGTACAGGCAAAAAAAATGGGACTTATTTGTTTTACCGCTGAAAACGGGTTTAATGCAATCATTTGACAACACGTTGTTTCTACCATAATCAAATCATTAAGATAATATGCATATGTAATGGAAATCAGACCTACATAGATTGTTCTGGAGCCACTCAGTTAGCATTTAGATGGTGATATAATAATATTTTAATAGATTCCGATAACTCGCACAAGTCATTAGTGCCATAATGCCGGTAATTGAATGGCATATGTAGATAACACGATATTATGCCGTACACGTCTGGAATTGCAGCAGTGGTCATTATACTGAACGAAATTTGCATTGGGTACTAGGATATTAGGAATATACAGGCTGTAAAAAGAACGTCGAGGATCGACGCATTCTATACATCATACCAAGTAATGTTGTGGAAAAATAATTGCTGGGAAACGACTTCTAATTTTGGTGTGTGCGATCCTTCGTCCACGATCGCGACCCGGTCATAAATAATAGCTTTGATTGTTTTTATAGTTACCCATTTTTTCCAGTTTGTGTCTTTACACTGTGTTTTACAATTATATACCTACTTTTACTGTTAAGCGTGCGTTCCAATGATTTAAATAAACAACACACACCCTGATATAAAAAGTGCGCAATGTAAAGCACGCAAAACATTATGCTTGCGGATGCATGCAAAGGTAGAGGGATCGTGGGAGTATTTAAAGTTAAGTTATAATATTTGAAACTTGTTTTCGTAAAATAACGTCTATTTAATGATCATAATAACGGGAACAACAAGTGACTCTCGGCTTTGTTAAGGGTGTTTATTACACCCGATGTACAACATGTCATAAAAAAGATATGATACATAACATACATATCAAGTGCCCGGACTCTTTGACAATAATTGATAACACAATAGTACTTAATTGAATTCACAAGTGTAGAACAAAGACTTCTTATCATATTGAGGAAAACTAAATAAGTATGACGATCACACTCGAGTGTTGTAGATGACTCCTACGTCACATGCATACCTAGTAATTGTAGGACGTAATGATGCAGCAAGCCAGAGGTAATTCTAAATAGATAAATTCCCACTTTCCAAACTTAGCATAAACAGCCTATAATCTGCCCACTGCTGGGACACAGGCCTCCTATCGGTGATAGAGAGTGGGCCGTAATCTACCATGCGGGCCCAGTGCGGGTTGGTAGATGTCACATGTCTTCGAATTTTTGGTTCTAGAACATGCCGGTTTCCTCACGATGTTTTCCATCATTTTGAGAGCAGCGGTGATGAAATAATTTACACAAAGTAAAGCGCCTATCTGGCTTCGAACCTACGACCTACAACTCATAAGTCGCGGCCGTTACCACTGGTCCACCACTGCTCTCATTCTCTCCCAAAAGAAGCATTAAGAAGGAACTCTTTCCAAAATTAAAAAGGATTAGCATTTTGGGTTTTAAAAAAAGCTTCAATAATTTAGAAATAACAACAACGTAGGTAGTTCTTGAAGCAGAATTAATTCAAGATTTTAGGTAAGAACTGAAAGAAATGTTTTCATAAAACAAAGTTAGAAGAACAAGCGATGGACAGTTAATGTTGTATTGCAAAAAAAGGTTACAAAATCATTATTCCCATAAAACCAGCACAAAAATAAAACAAAAATCTATTAACACAATATTCTTTAAGCGCACACTCGGAACGCTCCAGACAGTGAACAAAAAAGAATACCTAAGCAACACTGCAATTAACAACCGCTTTTTAATACAAAAAGTTGATTGCCTGCTCATTCACTCCATGCAAAACTGCATATGTGTGAAAGAGACAGGCGCAACATTGTCGGCTCGCATCTGCGTCCCCACTTACAGCTTTTCCTGCATTTTTCCCACCTACAGGGTTTTTTATGCTAGTATGTCGGTTATGTGGTATTCTGATGAATGCAAAAACGTTGGATGCTTCAAAACTTATTATGCATTTGCACAATTATTTTGTAAAATCTAAAAAATAATAATAAAAGTCAAATTTAACAAGTAGGAAAATACTGTAAATTACATAAACTTTATTATAAACTAGTTATCCATAATTTAGTTAATCGTTACCAAAAATCAAACTAAACATTCTGTAAAAATATATTAAAAAAAAAAAACACAATCCAAGAGTCATGGTCATAAATTAAGTCAGACATCATTTTAATTACCATCATCTGCCTGCCTTATTCCAAATATGTTGAGGTCGGCTTCCAGTCTAATCGGACGCAGCTGAATACCAGTATTTTACATGGAGTGACTACCTATCTGACCTCCACAACCCAGTTACTGGGTACCCCTTGGTACGACTGGTTGTCAGACTTTCGGGCTTCTGACTACCCGTAACGACTGTCAAAGATCCACGAATGCCAGCCGGGATCAACGGCTTAACGTGCTTTCCGAGGCATGGTCGGGGCTCGGTATGTAAAGATGGTCACCCATCCACAGACCAACCGCGGCAAGCGTAGCTTAACCTGATCGATCGACCTGTGCGGCTGGTGTTATTTAGCCACGGGCCCCTTCATCATTTTAATTACCAATATCACAAAACTTTGTTAACATATAATAACTCGACCTTATAACAATTTGGCTAAGCCCGTCCGTTACGAGTCACAATCAAATTTATTGCCAGCTCTAAAATATATCTTAACTACACAAAAGCTGGTCTCCCCTATCTACCAATTTTCAAAGAGAAAATTATGTCTTGAAAAGATTTCAATCGAACAGATTTAAAGCCATGTTATCAAGATAAGTATAAAATAATGGATTTTTCCGGCTGTCCCTGACTTGTAATTTATTTTCCGTTCATTTAGTGCCTGCCTTCAGTTATGTATTACTAGTACTTGGATTAAGAAGATTCTTTTAACTTGATATCAAGTAACAGCTTTAAATATAAAATCCCAAATTGTCTTTAAAGTCAGTACAAAATTATACAAATACACCATTCATAAGCGAAACATTATTGTTTTCCGACATCCTCCACGTGAACGAAGTCGTGGAGGTGCCTTATCTTCTCAAATAAACTTTCATCATCACCCACAGACCGACTTCACCCACTATTTAACATACATAATCAGCTTATGCCGCTTGAGTGCGAGACTTTTGACTATGTGTATCTTATGTTTTTTTTTATTATTTTTTATTTGTAATTGTGCGTTTTATTTGTGCAGAATAAAATATTTATCTTTCTCTATTTTCTAGGCCTTTTCTCTATGAGAGTTGGCCGTAATTTCCTACGCGGGCCCAGTGCGGGTTGGTAGATGTCACATGTCTTCGAATTTTTTGGTTTCAGGACTACCCACGGTGAATGTCGCCCGCCCATCTTGACGCCGGACGAGTCGAGATGGGCGGGCGACACACACCATTCACATTCACTTCGTCTGCCAGTCTTTTTCTTCTGAACTGAAATAACGGCCGTGACTTACGAGTGTAGGTCACAGGTGAACAGGCGCTTTACTTTGTGTAAACTATTTCATCACCACTGCTCTCAAAATCGTAAAGGAATCGAAAGACATCGTGAGGAAACGTTTTAAAAAAAACGTTCCACATATGTTCTAGAACCAAAAATTCGAAGACGTGTGACATTTACCAACCCGCACTCACGTGATGGATTGTGGCCCACTCCCTCTCACAGAGAGGAGGCCTGTGTCCCAGCAGTGGGAAGATTTGGCTGTTTAAGCTAAGTTTGAAAAGTGGGAATTTACCTATTTAGAACTCTGGCTTGCTGCATCATTCCGTCCTACAATTACTAGGTATGCATGTAACGTAGGAGTCATCTACAACACTCGAGTGAGTCAACACTCGTCATACTTATTTAGTTTGTCTCAATATGATAAGAAGTCTTTGTCCTACACTTGTGAATTCAATTAAGTATTATTGTGTTATCAATTATTGTCAGAGTCCGGGCACTTGATATGTATGTTATGTTCTCATGTTCAACTGTTCCCTTGTGTGGGAACATTCTAGGCTAATTATGCTTATGCTAAACCTAAATTAACCGCAATTGAAACAAAGCACTCACGAGGTAGTTTGAGGTTGTGCTATCATTCCATAATAATAATAAAACCTCGTGAAACTTGAGAAAGAGAAACAAATTAAATATCTCGACTTAGCACACGAGGTTGTTGACATGTGGAATGTGAGCTCGGCTGTCATTGTGCCTATTGTCGTATCGGCCAATGGCCTGATGGCCGAAAGCCTCGATCAAAATCTATCGAGGCTCTCGTTAGGCGGTTGGATGGATCAAGGGCCTGATTCAAAAGGCAGTACTCCTCGAAACGGCTCGCATTGTGAGGAGGTTCCTGTCTCTGGAGCCCTAACCACCGGTAGCTTGGACCCTGCTCCCGACATCGGTGGATCACTATTTTTTTTTTTTTGAAATGTTCTTTTTTTTAACCTATTTTTTATATTTAAAAAAATATTTAAAAATGTATTAAAATAAGATAAGTAAATAAATAAACGAAATAATTATAATAATAGCGAGCATAATACCAACAAAACAATTTCACAGCCAAAACTGTCTGTAAACTACAGAAAACTGTTTGTGTTTTGTCTCAAGACAAGAATGTTTTGTCTACAAGAGTAATGTATTTATCTCTGTTGTTGGTGTTTGAGCATGTTTTTTTACTTTGATTGAAGCCGGCCGATGACCTCATTAAAAGGATTGAATGTCGCTACGAATTGAATGATATAATTTCCGCGCGTAGTTTAATTTTTATAATTATTATTTGCCAATTTATTGATTTTTTTGTCTGAAAAAAAAAGTGCTGTGCCATAGGCTACTCCCTCCCCCTCTTCTCTTCTTAGTCAAGTAATGATTTGCCACTGTTTAACGATACATTTTTGTCGTTGTCTCTCCTTCCCCTTTTTAATCCATCTAAAGGTTATCTTTAAAAGATCGCTCTTAGCGATAAGACCGCCCATTGTGTCACCCCTTTGTAAAATTTCTATATTTATGTCTGTAATTTATATGGTGTACGTAATAAAGAGTATTTTATTCTATTCAACTACTCCGTTCACCTTTTATATACTGTTTTTGTCCAGACGGTAAAAAAGTCAGACAGTATAATTCTTCTGTACTCCTAAACGGCTTGACCGATCATGATGAAAATTTTTGTACGTATGAGTTTGAGTGTGTGGTTGGTTAATCCGGGTCCAATTGTGGATGGTTTAGATCCACAATTAGATCCGGTAGATGGCGCTGTGATCGAGTTTTTGGAAACGGGACAACGTCTGTCCGGTCAGCAATTTTTTTGTAAAAAGCTGCAAATTGGAACCGACCCTCTAGGCTCTAAACCTTAGACAAATGCGTAATGATATCTTTAAAGTAACACAAAAATACCCAGTATCTATACCAAGACCTATTCACTTATTTAAACTTTTCGCACAAAAAGGTACAAATGCGGACTTAACACCTTAGGCATTCTCTACCAGTTAACCAAGGGTGGTGAAGAGATTAGATGGCAGGTGCTTTGGTTGAGATGAAAAATGATGTCAATGTCCAGCAGTGGACTGCGATATGCTGAGTTGATTGAACACAAAAATTAATTCAGAGAAATTTGAGAACGGGACCTTCTGAGAATGGGACTTTTTGAGACGAATATGGGACATTCGTTTTTCACGGTGACATTTTTCGAATGGGACATTCTGCGATGCTAATTTAGACCCAATACACGATCCTGAACGGAAACCCGCTTGTGTTCCACTTTTCCCCACGTTACCCTTCCATTACTCTATTATGATGAGCGAATGTTTTGTCGTTTGCACGCCTCTCTGCCTGGATTATACATTTTTGTTATACTTTTCATTAAAAAAATATTTTACTTGACATTTCGATAGAACGCTGTGCTTAACGGTTGGGTTAGTATAACCTTTCTAGTCTATGGAGCCTTTTATTTTTTTTTAAGTAGAGTATTTTGTGTTTTAAATTTAAATAAGCCATTATTTTCAAACCGCTTTAGAAAGAAAGGAAATGAAGAAGAGGATGTATTTTCTTTATTCATAAACGTTGCTTATAATTAAGTAGTAATTTAAAACTATTTAACCATACATTTTTGACGTTTAAACGTCACTTAACTTCAATCTTCATTTATGAATAAACCCCTTAGAGCTGATGTCAGTTACCCAGATCTTACTGAGGCACAACTAGATAAACTTGAGCGACTTCAAAACTTTTGCATAAGATTTATATTTGGCCTGCGCAAATATGATCACATATCTGAATTTCGTACAAAGCTCAAGTGGCTTCCCATACGTCTTCGCCGGAATTCTCATATCTTATTTCAGCTCTACAGTATCTTGTTTAATCCTAAAACCCCCTCTTATCTTAAAGAACGTTTCAAGTTCCTTCATGACACACATAATAGATATCTGAGGTCATCGGAAAACCTGAGACTAGAGATGCCGATGCATTCCACCAGTTTCTTTGACAAATCTTTCACTGTTCAAGCGGTACGGTTATGGAATGACTTGCCCGTGTCGGTGAGGCGTGCTCAATCTCTGTCCACTTTCAAAATTATGATCAAAAAGCACTTCCTCTCTCCTTAAACATCATCATTATTATTATTATTTATTATTATTATTATTTTGTTTTTTGCTCTTGTTTCATGTCTATTATTGTATGTATATATTTATTGTATAATGTAATTGGTACACCACAGACTACCTACCATTTTTGCCTCTCTTTAATTTTAATCCATCCAAAGGTTGTCTTTAAAAGATCGCTCTAAGCGATAAGACCGCCCATTGTGTCACCCTTTGTAAAAATTTTGTATATTTATGTTTTATAATTTGTATGGTGTACAATAAAGAGTATTCTATTCTATTCTATTCTATTCTATTCTTAGTGTTTATGAATAAAGGCTAAAATAAAAATAATTTTCTCGTAAATGTCTTTTCCAAGCTAAGTTCTACTTAAGCTAGAATCGAATGAAGACATTACATTATGTGAACTTTCTTGATGTCAAAGAGTTTTGCTAGAGTGAAATTTCCATTACGTTTCATTAAACTTTTTGAAAGATCTGATCTAATAAGAAAGTAGCTTAAAAATAAAAAATATACCCGTTATAATTTCCATCGAAGCCTTTTCTCGGAAGCCGTGTTTTTCCTTTGATTGTTAATTGTAGCAAAAATTAAGAGGACTGTGTACCTTGCTTATCAAGTCAATTGACGGTAGAGCATACAAAAAAACTAGGTGCATTAAATAAAAAAGCGTGTTTTTCTTTGTCAGCGTTTTTACTACCGACGAGTCCTGGAGTAAGCGTAGTTTGGGACGCCCCCCATCTAGATAGACGGACGACCTAAAGAAGGTTGCTGGGACGGACTGGATGCGGAAGGCGGAGGACAGGGTGTTGTGGCGCAGCCTGGGAGAGGCCTATGTCCAGCGGTGGGCTGCGATAGGCTGAGTTGATTTTACTACCGTACAATATTTAACGCTACATATTAAAAATAAATACTTTAGTAAAAAACGTGGGAATGGAGTTCCTGGAACGACTTGGGGAGGCCTTTGCCTAGCAGTGGGACAGAATAGGCTGAATAAAAAAAAAGTAAAAGACACGGTTCTTGTCCCCTTTTAATTTTAAACTTTATTTTGTTTTTATTATTTGTTGTTATAGCAGCATAGTAGTACACACTCTGTAAACATTACAAGTGTTGTCTACCTACTTACTATTCAAAAGATACAGTCCTGTGACAGACGGACGGACGGCGGGACCCTTAGTAATAGATCCCGTTGGCATCCTTTGGGAACGGAACGCCTTAAAATTCTTCTTCGTTCATTGTTCAAAGGGTTTTGTAAATCACAACTGAGCCGTTTCATGGGAAGCTCGAATACCGATCAGTATTGCTTATAAAATCGATGGGATGACGTTGTAACTCTTGTGGAGGATACAAAGAGGGGCGGAAGACGCTTGTAATGTAACAATGAAGGGTATTTGAAGAAGGCGTGCTTTGTAAGGAGTGAAAGACGGGTTACATTGCAATATATTAGTTTGTCTTAGGGCTGATTTTCCCGTCGACAGATAACTTTTATTCGAGGAATAAAATTGACGTTTGACAGTTTTTGTATGGAAGAACTGTCAAAAATTCAAAATTATTCCTTCGATAAAGTTATTTGGCGTTGGAAAAATCAGCCCAAAAACTGCTTAAACGCAGTTGCCAAAAAGTTTACGTTACCATAAGCTTAGAGGTTTTAGCTCAACGTTACTATAATTACTGTCTACGCACGACGAAATAATCAAGCTATATATTTCCAGTATAAGCTGACTTCTCACTGTACGAAAAACCTGTACAATGCGAGGTCAGCTAAAACTGAAAATGTCGCCATGAATGTGTCGCTGTGTGTACATAGGTACTTTATCAATCTCCCTGGCTTTTTCCCCTATTATTTTGGGGACAGGTTCCACCCTAACCGGCTGCAGCTGAATACCAGTATTTTACATGGAGCGACTGCCTATCTGACCTCCACGACTCAGTTACTGGGTAACACGATACCCCTTGGTAAGACTGGTTGTCAGACTTCTGCTTACCCGTAACGACTATCAAAGATCTACGCCCTATCTAATGACAGCCGGGACCAACGGCTGGACGTGCGTCCCGAGGCACGGAGGGATTTCGATAGACAGTAATGGATGGTCACCCATCTACAAACCAACCGCGGCAAGCGTAGCTGAACCTTCAATCGACCCGTGCTATTATCATGTAGCCAATAAAAATTATAAAGTGCTCGTCACTTTATAATTTTCATTAACGACTACACGCTCGCGATTTCGTCCGCGCAAAATTTCTTGTTCCCCCGACCCACCCCGTCGCATCATGCCATCTGCTCGCGCTATTACGGTTTACTAATGATAAGCATAAAATATATTATCATAATTTACATTGGCATAACGAAATTCAGCATAATGATCATTACGCATAATATTATTAGGCATAAATACTGCTATTATTATTATAACCTCATCTAACCCAAATGACTCACCAACAATAGAGGGGATCTGGCGCTCAGCGGCCGCTGCCGCGGCATGCTCGCTTCGCTCGCTCGCCTTCGAGCGTACTGTTGTAACAAAGTCTAACCCATATGATTCAATAATAATAGTAAATATCAGGAAACATCATACTGTTATAACCTTATCTAACCCAAATGATTAACCAACAATAGAGGGGATCTGGCGCTCGGCGGCCGCGGCACGCTCGCTTCTCTCGCTCGCCTTCGCGCGTTTATGGTCACTGTTCTAACCTAACCTAACCCATATGATTCTATAACAGTAGTAAATATCAGGAAACATCATACCTAATATTTGTATGTTAAATTACCAAGTACTTACCCAATTTAAAATTATTGGCTACATTCACCTAATTAAGACTTTTTATATTTATGGCTCATGATTATTAGACGAATTAATATTATGCCTTTAAAATTGATGCAACTCCAACTTAAGCCAAAACATATTAGACTAATAGTTATGCTAACCTTTGCATTATGACAAAGTATTATTATGCAACAATATATGCTAATAAAAGTTATGCGCAAACGTTATGCCAAACTATATTACCCGCTATTACTGCTACTTTGTTTTATGACATTTTTTTATTTTTGCTCGGCTCCTAAGGATCGTAGCGTGATGTTAAATAGCTTTTCTCAAGAATTGGAAAATTCAAAAAGATTTTTTCAAATCCGACTGGTAGTTCCAGAGATTAGCGCGTACAAACAAACACTTCAGCGTTATTATTAGTATCTAGATAGATGTTCGCTGCTGCTCAAAGACAAAGTTGCGTCACAATACGTTTTCCATCTTCCACAATCCCTCTACCCAAAATATGCTGAGGTTAAATTCCTCCATTTTACTTTATAATTTCCCGACAATATTACTCAAGCGAAAACATTATTCTTTCAAATTAAATACAGAACAAGAAACTCTTAACACTCCATACAGGCCAGACTTAAGACTTCGACTTCCAAAGTCGGCGACTTTTGAAGTCTTGTCAAAATATTTCGTTGGGCACTACGAGCCGACAAAGTTGGATGAACTTTTATCGTTGGATTTATGACAGTTGTTCATTCAATGGTCTTAATGTCACTAAATCTACTACTATCTACGAAACTACGTTTGTTTCGCATTTTATTTGACTTAGACATGCATGCGGTGTTTATGACCGTATAGGAAAGATATAAAAGAATAAACAAACATTGTAAGATATGGATTTGTCAAGTTTTTAATGTTCTGATCCAAAAATCTTTTTAACTTATAAAATTTAAATTCCGCATACTTAACAGTTATTCTTTGCAATTTAATGTACATTTTCACATAATAGTTATTCTTTACTAATGTTGATTCATCACAGAACATCAAAACCTCCATTAGCACAGTTTTCAGAAGACTAAATTGAAGTCTACACAAAGTACAAAGACCATTCATTAATAACGCTGTCAAAAAACTGAAGGTAGTCAACAAACACTGTATGTCAAAGCAAACGAATAAAATGTTTCTAACATAGCCTAAGTAATTCTAAGTAAATTGAGTAAGAGCGAAACATATTCAGAGAGCTAGACGCCTAAAAAATATATCATAAACTTTTCCAAAACTTATTACGTAGGTGCCAGTTGCCGCTTTTATAATAAAAATAGAAGCTAAAAATGTTAAAAAGAACGTAAAATAAAATAGAGCTGAATATGTTTCGCTAATATGTGAAAGAAGGGTGGGTGGGGGTGAAACAAGGGTCCCAAGGGCAAGGGTGTCTATCATATGAAAATCTTCTTAAAACTTTAAAGCATTTTCGCATGAGCTCTATTAAAATGCCCAAGATAAAACTTAGTAAACGTTTACGACTATTGGAAACTGTAAGTGCTTATGTTGTTCAAAAACTTTTATTATTTTTTACAGATTTTAAATTACAAGTATCTTGTAAAGGTCTCTTGTGTTTGTGACATCTATACAATACTTTATAGAGAAAAGATTTGACTTTTTTTTCTGTTTGTTTTGCCTTGAGAGGCATGAGGAACAGGGTGTAAAGTTCACTCATCCTCCATAGAAAAGGGAAGATCCTCCGACCAGACGGGTGTGTTGTGTCTGGCGGGCAATTGCCCAACGATTGATGTTGTGAAATTGTATCTATGCTAATTGCGCGGTAAACTCTGCTTGCGAGATGTAGGATTTGCGTGACGTCAGTATGACGCGTTGTTCGGATGTGGCGTTGTAGATACCGCTACAGGCCCCTTGGTCATCTGACATGCGACAGATGTGTCCAGCCCAATTCCATTTAAGCGTTGCAGTTTTCCAAGTGGCATTAGTTATTTTGGTAATGGAATGGATTGTTGTATTATTAACTCGGTCCACAAATTTATTATCCAGAATACTCCGTTCCATAGCTCTCTGGTAAACTTCGACCCAGTGGGTCCCGCATAACGGCATACGACATCGCGGCATGCCCAGACGGAGATGGCGGGATGAGTTGAACTCCTTTAATAAAGATAGGTCCCTGGCAGCTCTGGACAGAAAGAGGTGGAAGGAGAGTGGGAGGCCTTTTCCCAGCAGTGGGGCATTAATGGCTGATAAAATAAATGTTTGTTTGTTACGTTTTCACGCTAAAACGGCTGAACGGATTGGGATGAAATCTGACACATGGGTAGACTATGACCTGGATCAGGGCATAGAATACTTTTTATCCCGATATTCCCACGGGATCGAGAATTATTCGGGTAAAACAGCAGTGCGCAGCAAGTATAAAAATAAAATATTTATTTGACAGTACCATTCATTCAATCATCGTTTGACACTTGAATAAAAATCTATTTTTTTACCTTACCTTTTAATGAACCGCAAATTAACCAACATAACACAGAGCCTAATTTACAACCACAAAGTGCGTATGATTGTCATATAATGCCAGGGAAGTTTTGGCCCAACAGACATTGTGGTGAAACTTTAGCAAAGGGCCCGACTCACTCTTTCATGGTTTAACTTGTTAACTCAGTATAAACAGCCGTTCAGCGCCGTATAATGAAGCAGGGTAAACTCTGCTTCGGTTAGTTACACTAACAAATATTTCAAGTAAATAGTTAGGAGAAGGAAGGCACTGCTATACAGTATAATATCGCGTTCTGGGGGTTACCTAGTTATCATAGAGCTATAGCAGGTCAATATTAGACGAAAAGTAAAGTGTCAAGCGATTTTATACCGTGTGCAGTGCAACTGTTATCTGAAATCTTGACTGGCCTGACCCGACAGGCCCACCAACATAGTTGCATCCCAACTTTTTCATTCGGAATTATTTGTTGGATTAACAACATCATCTGCCTAGCCTTTTCCCAACTATGTTGGGGTCGGCTTCCAGTCTAACCGGATGCAGCTGAATACCAGTATTTTACATGGAGCGACTGCCTATCTGACCTCCACAACCCAATTACTGGGTAATACGATACCCCTTGGTAAGACTGGTTGTCAGTAAATAAAGATGGTCACCCATCCACAGACCAACCGCGGCAAGCATAGCTTAACCTGATCGATCGACCCGTGCGGCTGTTATTACTTAGCCACAAGGGGGATTTATGGGATTAACAATACTTATAAAATAATTAACATAGATAAACATATTCAGATAACTTGACATCAGATTCAATCGCTAACTACACATATTTATTATGTCTGTCATGGCTTCAATTAGTTGCGACACTAATTAACTAATTGGAGCTGTACATAATCATTGGAGACCAAAGCACGTCTGTACATAGTCAGGTGTATAGCTTATTGTATAGTACAGACGCCAGCAGGTCAACCTACCCGAAACTGTCAAATTTTCCCAATCAACCTTGAACCTTAATGCTTTAGCGATAAAGTTGAAAATCTATTAAAGAAATTTGACAGATTTTAGTAGCTTGATGTGCTGGCGTCTGTACATACGTGTAGTAAATACTAGAGCGTTAACTAGCACGTGGAAGCTCAATCGAACTCATTGACTACTATGTAGACAATAATATTAAGTTACTAGTAGGTATATCGGCGAGGTATCAGCCGCATAAGTTAAATGTAATTTCCATCTATCTTTCTTTCTAAGTCTATGCGTTATTTACGTTGCTGAGCAGACAAATTTTTCGAACAAATTAAGCAATTTATTAGTATTATCCTTCAAAATGATTCTAAATAAGGTTGATAGTTACGCAATTAGGTTGCACAGTTCTATTAGATGACATTCTGGTGCATTCATTAGCAGATTTTATTAGGTCGGTCCACCTCATCGCAGTCATACCTACATAATCAGACGGTCCCACTGCTGTGTCACAAGCCTTCCTCTCTTTGAATTAATGCCGGTTTCCTCACTATGTTTTCCTTCACCGTTGTGAGAGCAGTGGTGATGAAATTATTTACACAAAGTAAAGCGCCTCAAGGTGGATGCGAGAAGCACCGAACCGGTCGAAGTGGAGGTGCTTGGGGGCGGCCTATGTCCAGCAGTGGACGTCTTTCGGCTGAAATGATGATGATGAACGCGGCTGTCTGGGTTCGAACCCTCGACCCACGCCATTCCCACTGGGCCACCACTGCTCTACTCGAGTTATACATAGCCTTATTTGAATAACAACAATGACAAAGCAATAGGTATCGATCTTCTTGAGGAATAGTAGATATCTTATCACAAAACTTGTTTACAAACAGATTACTCGGGCATTCACGTGCAATACCAGGGCCATTGCACTTGAATGCTTGAGTAATCTGTTTGTATAATAAAATAAATATAATAAGATATAAAAAAATAAACAAATAAAAATTATTTATTTCAGACATTACAGTCCATAGACTGTTAGTAATAAGTTAGTATTAATTTGTGCTATCTGCTATGTTAGTAATGTTCGTAGATAACTCTGATTTTTTTTACCGTATTAAACCTAAAGCCATCTCCACCAGGTGCCTCTGGATGAGGCAGTCTGGTCTCGCATCGCAACAATCATATTCAGGATACCATTCCGACTGTTACGTAAAGGTTGTAGTAAGGATGCTTTTCATACGCATAATGGCATGAAAGCCATTATGCGTATGAAAAGTATGTGCTTCCGCATACATGCTCGACGCACTGCAACGCCACGGCAGCCGCAATAGCATCCTGAAGGCGTTGTTATATTGCACCGGCAGTACGTGGTAGGCTCGGCTCGTGTATGACACCCACAGACCGCTCGAGTAAAAAGACTGGCAGAACGCCTTAAATAAACTCACTCGTGCATCGAGCAAACCTGCGGGAAAGCAAATTGCCCCTCACTGCCAACCCTCTGCGTTCGCACTGTATGTCGTCATCATCCCGTAGGTCACCGGTGATAACGTGGCCCAGGAACTAGAACTTATCCACTACTTTGAGTACTGCGCCGTTGAGATATACCAAAGGTACACGGCGAGGCCGTTATTTGGGCGCTCTGAACACCAAGAGCAAACTCTTTTTTGAGTTGTAATTAAGGCCGTGCACCTCCGCATATATCTCGCAGGTCGACAGTAACTCTTTCAAACCACTTAACGACGGACTGAGCAGCACCATATCATCCGCGTAGCTAATGTTATTAACACAGGTGCCATAAATATGGCAGCCGACACGTGCGCTGCTCAGTGGCTCGATAAGCTGGTTCATATATAAATTAAATAACAAAGGCGAGCTTAACCCCCCCCCCCCCCCCCTGCCTTACACCGCATTCCATCCTGTATTCATCCGACATTGTACGGATCCATCTCACTCGGTTTGTCTGGTGAGCATACCAGCATACCAGCATATCTAAGAAGGGCTATATACCCTGCCGGCACACCCGCGCTCCTCAACTTGTCCCATAGCACATCGTAGACGACGAGATCAAACGCTTTCGACAAGTCGAGAAAACACGCGTACACACGTTTTTCTCGCGGTATAGTACCTACTTGACGGTGTGTTTTAGGCTAAATATGGCGCTCTCCGTGGACACTCCCGCCATATAGCCGAACTGGACGTCGTGCGCCGTCACGTGTTGTGAAAGGCTGCCATTCAACAAACCGTCCAGTACCTTCGCTGTGATGGTAGTGAGCAAGATGGGTCAAGCAAGTGGACCTCTTTCTTGCCCTAATATAGTCTCAAAAAGACTTAGGATCCTTTGCTAAGTTACTCTGCACTCGATCCTGATGATTTGTGTATTCACGGTGAATATTTTTTTAATCCGTGCTCTGCATGTAGAAAATGCATTGTAATCAATCCGCGACCCCGTCGATTTATACCGCTTATGAAGTCTCGCCTTTATTTGTATATCGGCAATTACTTCTCTCGTATACCATTCCGGTTAACAATACCTACGATTTACCGGTTTTGGCTGTTTTTTAGGTACACAATTTTCAGCTACCCCATTAAAAACATTGTAAAAATACTCTAAAGTTTGTTCTGGTTGTTGCATGATATAAATCGAATCCCAATCGGCTGAGGCCAATGAAGAATACAATGAATAAAAATCAGCTTTAGAAAAATTCCACGGCGGTTCGATTTGGCTGATGGGTACCTGACAGTGTTGAATCACGGACCCGGCGGCCGGTGGTGTGTACATAGCGCTTGTGCTGATTTGCAGGGTTATCGCGAGTGGCGGGTGATATGCGTCCACAAGCACCAGTGGCTCGTCTGCCTCGCATATTTGCACGTCCTCACATAAACATAACGAGCACAACACTAAGTCCAATTATCCCCCATTGCAGTTAGGTACTTTATTCCTCTGGGCGAATTCGCAAAATGACATAAAAAATTCAAAATAGTTTTTAGTGTTTTCATTACTTGAGTTTAGATTAAAATCAACTAACACAATAACATTCCTATACCTAGTCTTGCCATAAATATTATTACGAAGAAAAAAAAATTTTTTTATTGCAAATAATATTTATTACTTTTACAGTGTGTTAGTTTAATACATAAATATAAAACAATTTAAAATATAAAAAGCTTATTCGAAGTGGTCTCCATTGGCTGCAATACAGTCCTTTAAACGTTGAGGCCAGTTATCAATAGAAGCACGCACTCTTTCCATAGGAAAATTCTTCACTGCCAATCGTATGGATTGTTTTAGGGACTCCAAATTATCATGGCGTTTAGAGCAAGCCGCACTCTCTAAAACTGACCATAAATCATAATCCAGCGGATTAAGATCGGGACTAGACGACGGCCAGTCTTCAGCTCTGATGAAGTCCGAAACGTTCACTTCCAACCAAGACTGCGTGGACCGAGCTTTATGACCCGACAGCGACACCGAGTCTTGTTGGAAGGACCATACTTGGTTATTGAACATGGTGTTGTTAAGGGGCTTAACTACCTTCTCAAGAATGGTATCTTGATACACTTGTGCCGATGTTTTGATACCTTTTTCACAAAAATATGGCTCAGTCAGTCCTTCATAGCTAACACCCCACCAAACCATCACTGAAGTCGGATAATGCCCACGTTGCACTCTGTCGACTAATTGGGAAGCTTCCTTAGAGCTTTGAGCATAAATACGGTAATTTTGTTTGTTAAAATGTTGCTCAATTGTAAAGATTTTCTCATCCGTAAACAATATTTTTCTGTGACCTCCCTTTGCGTACCGCTTCAGTAGTTGTTTCGATTTTACCACCCTATTCTTTTTTAAATTATCAGTTAAAAAATGACCAGTGCGCCTCTTATAGGCTGCAAGTCCTAAGTCATATTTTAAAATATGCGACATGGTTCTGGGTGTTATCTTCATCTCCCGAGATAAAATCTTTTGCTTTCGGACAGGATTTCTTCGAATTCTTTCCCTTACTGCTTTGACCACCTTTTTCGTACGAACACTACGTGGACGGCCAGATCTTTTTCTGTCACAAACAGAGGAGGTCTCATTGTACCTATTAATAGCCCGGTACACAAACATTTGACTAATACCAAGCGTATGGAGAGTTTTAAAAATTGCATTTGGCTCCATACCAACTTTGTGTAATGCAATCACAGCGATTCGGTTCTCTTTATTACCCCACTCCATTTTAATATCGCAAAATATTGTACAATGTATTGGCGCCAAAATTAAAAAACTCAATGAACAATCGTATAAAAATGACATATTCCAAATTCAAATGTAATATCTTTCTTATTTTTAATTGTAACAGTATTTATGGCCAGACTGTGTATTTTTCACACAATTGTTCTATTATTTCAAAAAATATCATGTACTCATGTTCATTCGTCTTTGGTGGTATATAAACAACGCAACATGAAAACAAGAATCTACCTTTTACATGTACGGTCGCACTAACTAGTTCAATCAATTCAATGGGCAGTTATCTATGTTGACGTCACCCGGTGTATTCACTCGTCGAAGCTCGAACCCGTGTGTGGCCACGACAAACAAAATAACATCGTGTTTTCATTCGCAAATGTGTATGGCCACGCCTCTTTGTTTTGACGTTTTTGTGTAATGTTTCAAAAAAACACGTGAGGGAGACACGGCCCTATCATGTCATACTAACGCTATATGTCCCTCTACTTCCTCTTCACTTACTCTGTATGCCCGTGCGCAGTGTACAATCACAGTCGGCCCCCGGCGAGCGACACATATCAACATGATACTTGAAATACTATTATTTCTGCTTACTAGCGTCGTAGTGTACTACATCTACAGTTATAAACAAATGAACAACTTTTTCAAAAGACGCGGTGTGAAGTATTTCCCAGGTGTACCGTTTTTCGGTAATATGTATTATTCTACGTTCATGAAAAAGCATTTTCTGGATGAAATTCAAGCTATACATGATGCGTTTCCGGATGAAAAGTGAGTAATTTTACTTTGTTTAATTGGTTAACACATAACTTAAAATTCAAAATCAAAATAAATCACACATGCACATAAGAGCCGTCAGAAGCTTGCATGTTTTCAATTGGTCGTTATGGAGTAGAGCCGGCAACAAGCTCCACGGTTACCTACTCTTAAAAATTTTACATTAATGTTTTCAAATTACAGTGTTAATAGGTTTGGGAGGACAGTGTAGGTTTGTCAACAAGTAGGTACAGACGTCAGCACAACAAGCTACTACAATCTGTCAATTTTTTTTAATAGATTATCAACTTTATCGCTAAAGCATTAAGGTTCAAGATTGATTGGGAAAATTTTACAGTTTCGGGTAGCTTGACCTGCTGGCGTCTGTACTTAAACATCTATGTACTAAATACCCATGTTTGCAAACCAATAAATGATTCGATTTGAATATAATAGTAAATCGTCTACAAATCTTCAGTCTACAAGGCCTAAAACTTTCTCACATCACAAATATAAAAGAATCTGTATAAAAAATAAATAAAAAAATAAAATCTTATTTAAACCAAATGACATGATTACAGCATGATGCCATTACAACCACTAATAAAGAAATTAATTAGTTACCCACAGTAGTACCTAAATAGTCAGACGACCAGTCTTACCAAGGGGTATCGTATTACCCAGTCACTGGGTTGAGGAGGTCAGATAGGCAGTCGTTCCATGTAAATACTGGTTTTCAGCTGCATCCGGTTAGACTGGAAGCCGACCCCTATCATAGTTGGGAAAGGCTAGGCAGATAATGATGATAAGTAGTACCTAAATAGTACACCCACATTTCGCTAGTTATGTTTAAGTCCGTCATTGGAAAATATTCTAACAATAACTGTTTGTTGACCCACACTATAAAAAAATATAATTTGCAAATCAAAATAAAAAAAAAAATTATAAAAAATATGTCGGAGTTGGTTATCAATTACAATTGTGGGTAGTCAACAAAATTTGGTATGATTTGTGTTTATTATTAATTTAAGTGATTTTTATTATCAATTATTGTCTAGTAAATCGAAACATAATTTATTGAGTACTCGGTGTACGCCCTAATTGATTTTTGGCTACTTGTTTTGATAAATTGTACCCGTTGGTTTTATTCAAAACAACGGATGGCATGTTACTTTGTTTTTAAAATGATTTACTTTGTGAAATCACTATTGTTTAGTTATGACAATTATTCTTGTATTATTTGATTACTTTATAAAGTAAGTCTTATTAGATTTAGGATATTTTAGTGTTTTGTATCAAGTAAACTCGTGACGTGTGTCATCGGACAGAGTTGTCGTGGAGGCATCATCCTATAAAAGAGCGTGCACTTGTTTTGCTAGTTAGTCGGTCTTCGGACACGACTCAATACAGAGCACCTGCTCCCGACAAAACTGTCGGTTTACCTGGTACAGCGCTGCTGTATATTTACATAGCTGTGTTGGCTTGCTAAATAGCGAGTAGATACACTTTGTATTGGGTGGCTTGGCCGCTATACGAACTGTGACCCTAAAGGGTTTGTTCGATTAACTGTTTTTTTAATATTGACCCATTATTGTGTCTTTTGTATTGTGTAATTTGTGTGTACTGTAATGAAACCCTGTAACTGTTTATACTGTCTTGTTTATCCCAATAACATGGGAACGCCAAACCCTGACGATATACCGCTCGACACTCCTGTCTCCGACATCATAAGCGGGATTGAACCACAACGACCCACGTGTTCAAAATGAAATGTCGAAAATGGATGTGTCTGATGGAACAGCAGCCCCGCAGCCGTCAGCGAAGCCTTTCGTGTGCTGCAAGTGAGGGAAACCAGGATATATCGCAGTTCTGTGCACGAGTAGTGGCAGCTAAGCAGATGGTGGATAACGTGCTGGAAGTCGTGTACGGCGAGTGGACGTTGTACAACTACCCTCAGACACGTTAGAAAATAAAGGTGAGCTGTATTGTTTTGTTTGCGATTCTGATGCTGAATGCTCGTTTATTAAAAGCGGGTTGTGCAGCCAAATTAAGTGGCAAACGAGTTAATAACATTGTTGCATTGACTAGTATTGGTCAAACATGTTTAGTCAGCACAGAACGAATCATATGTAGTGTTGCGATTAGCGAGCAACAACTTGAGATTTTATTACTATGTTCTACCCGGAATTTACAAAGTAATATTATGGTAGTAGGTGCGTGAAATATTGAACCTAGGCTTTTCGATTAACATTTCTGCGACAAAGTTTTTATTGGATAAAGCTCTTGTAATAAATCCTGTTTTAAACGGTCAACAACAGAAAGCTAGATTTGATAGAACAAAGGCAGGTATAACAAAATGTTCTGACTGACCGACCCCTTGACAGTTCAAAAGTGAAAAAAATACTTTGAGTTTGAGTTCGGTTGACGATTTCATGTTATTAGAAAACGAAGAGTGAAATCAGATTATAAGATTATGTTAGATCGGAAGTTCAGAGGTCCGTTTAAGGAAGCGGAAGTTTTGGCGGGTAATCGCTATAAGATAAAAACTTTAAATTCTAACCTTACAAGTATGCTCACGATAGGTAAAGAAAGATGCTAGTAGGTCATGTACCAGTCGAAGTAGATAGTGAACACAGTCATGATATGAGCAAGCCTACATTATGGGAAGCACGCGAGTAGGGGTTCTCTATCGGCCGTAGTAAAAGTTGTGTGGTGTCACAGGGTGATGCACACGGATCCATGCGCTGGATGTGTGAGAGCAATGTGATTGCTGGTCGGCTGAAGAGCCATGGCGTTAGACTGGTTTACTCGTGTGTCGATTTCCAGGTGTCTAAAGCTCTTAGTGATTAAAATGATTGTTAAATGTGGATCACAATGGTACATGGCTCTGGTTGATGACTTACGCTATGATTTCATAATCAAAGTTTGTTTACATTACTCTGGTTGAATCAATACTCTAAAAGCCTTCAACTCCAGGCGCACGTATACGCACGCTTACGATCGCATACGAAAGATGCCTCTAAGTAGTTTTCCTAACGTAGAAGACGGTGAGGAGAGTTCCTCCACCGAGTAGTAGAGCACATACCACGGCTATTAGGTCGCACTGTACGTACCTACTTGTCTGTAGTCGTAACTGCAACTCACTTGTGAGTTGATCAGGGGGCGATGGCCAGCTGGTGGTGCAGCGGGAACCTGGGTCTCAAAGGAGACGGTTGTTGTGTTGGTCTTGTAATGACCTGGGAGTCGTAGACTCCTATGTGAAGTAATGTCTATTGGTCGTATCACTTGAGGTGATGACGATATGGGTGGCATGAGTGTCACTAGCTGCTGCGGCAGCCGGGCCATGAGCGTTGTATGTAATCTACGAGTAAATTGGTACAGTTCCTGACCAATTCTTACTAAGGCTTAGAGGAACCTTTTGTTATCGATGGTAGTTTTGATCAGAGTATTACTAACGAATTAGAGGAAAGTCAAGTAATAGTTTTATTGCTGAAACAGGGCAGAAATTAAGTTGTGTGGGTTTCGTGGGAAACCATAAAGTCCAAGAGTGATTTGGCGATCCGAGGGGGCCCATGCGCAAATTAATTTGACGAGTTAAGTAACTGGAGGTTACTAGATAGTATGAGACACATTCATCTTGGTTGGTTATTTTTATTGTTACCTTGAGATTTGGGAATCAAATAGTGGGTAACACTCTGAACTCTGCTATTTTTAGTTTATTCGAATTTTCATTGTGCTTTTGCCTGAACCAAATGTGGTCAAGAGTGACCGAGCTATGTGATACTTTGCGGGTATGTTTCTTTACAGATTAACACACGACGTGTGCAAACATAATGGCAGTGTCGAACAGCGCTGCACTCTTTGGATCTCCTGTACGAATAATCCCTGATCAAGGACGGTGCTTTTCGAGCAAGGAGTTTCGCGACTTCTGCCAAGGAAATAGTGGATTACAACCGGCCAAAGACGTGGTCACAGAGAAAATATCGACTCCGGTGACTTGTTTCCTTTTTCGGTGGCGAGCCCCTCCCATCACCACAAGCTGTCCAAAGAAACTGTACTGTCTGTAGTGTCTGTACAATCTGGTGAGTCGTTTTCATTTTGTTTTGACAGTTTTGTTCAATTTTAGAAATATTGGATGGTGATTTGTTAAAATCTTTGCATAGCAATAGAATTTGCAAATATGCCCATGATCGTGTACGAAAAATGCCTGAATGTCCAGTCACTGTTAATGATGTCAATGTTGACACTGATGATGATGATTCATCTGCTACTGACATACTATAGCTGAATTGACAAGATATCTATGTTGATTCTTGTTTTGGATGTCTATGTTGACTCCTGGATTTGGACGTTGAACTTGACGCTTATGCGGGTTGTCTATGTTGACGCCTATGCGAGTTGTCTATTCGACTTCAAATTACTTGTCAAATCCCATGGTGTGATTTTGGCTGGGAGACTATGTCTCTACTTTGGTTGTCTATCTTGACGCTTAATCGGATGTCTATGTTGACTCCTGGATTTGGACGTGGAACTTGACGCTTATGCAGGTTGTCTATGTTGACGCCTATGCGAGTTGTCTATTCGACTTCAAATTACTTGTCAAATCCCATGGTGTGATTTTGGCTGGGAGACTATGTCTCTACTTTGGTTGTCTATCTTGACGCCGGATGTCTATGTTGACTCCTGGATTTGGAGGTTGAACTTGACGCTTATGCGGGTTGTCTATGTTGGCGCCTATGCGAGTTGTCTATTCGACTCCAAATTACTTGTCAAATCCCATGGTGTGATTTTGGCTGGGAGACTATGTCTCTACTTTGATTGAGCTGTGTATTGTCTGTAACAGTATGATCATTTTGAATGATTGCGATGCAACTGCTATTGATTGATTTTACTTAACTAATTCAGGATTTTTCTTTGCTACATTCCTTTTATTAAGGCTTTTGTTTGTCAGAAAGGCCGATCGAGGATTTTTCTTTTCTACATACCTTTTGTTAAGACTTTTATTTTTCAGAAAGGCCGATCGATATTCACTAAGTGATTTTTTAGGATCACACGAGGCCGCGTAGAACGTCAGTTCTGGCCGTGTCGGAGTTGGTTATCAATTACAATTGTGGGTAGTCAACAAAATTTGGTATGATTTGTGTTTATTATTAATTTAAGTGATTTTTATTATCAATTATTGTCTAGTAAATCGAAACATAATTTATTGAGTACTCGGTGTACGCCCTAATTGATTTTTGGCTACTTGTTTTGATAAATTGTACCCGTTGGTTTTATTCAAAACAACGGATGGCATGTTACTTTGTTTTTAAAATGATTTACTTTGTGAAATCACTATTGTTTAGTTATGACAATTATTCTTGTATTATTTGATTACTTTATAAAGTAAGTCTTATTAGATTTAGGATATTTTAGTGTTTTGTATCAAGTAAACTCGTGACGTGTGTCATCGGACAGAGTTGTCGTGGAGGCATCATCCTATAAAAGAGCGTGCACTTGTTTTGCTAGTTAGTCGGTCTTCGGACACGACTCAATACAGAGCACCTGCTCCCGACAAAACTGTCGGTTTACCTGGTACAGCGCTGCTGTATA
The DNA here is from genome assembly GCA_911387795.2 of Apamea monoglypha. NCBI lineage: Eukaryota > Metazoa > Arthropoda > Insecta > Lepidoptera > Noctuidae > Apamea > Apamea monoglypha. Next base: position 2,034,536 of record OU426922.1, on the reverse strand, counting down.
TTTACATAGCTGTGTTGGCTTGCTAAATAGCGAGTAGATACACTTTGTATTGGGTGGCTTGGCCGCTATACGAACTGTGACCCTAAAGGGTTTGTTCGATTAACTGTTTTTTTAATATTGACCCATTATTGTGTCTTTTGTATTGTGTAATTTGTGTGTACTGTAATGAAACCCTGTAACTGTTTATACTGTCTTGTTTATCCCAATAACATGGGAACGCCAAACCCTGACGATATACCGCTCGACACTCCTGTCTCCGACAAATATATAAATAAATAAATAAATCTCATCTCGATACCTACGCTCTAAGACAAAAATATTTTTATAAGAAAAAAATACGGTCAGTAAATCATAAGAAGCGTTTATTGATCGGAAGGACAATGTTATGTAGGTAACTATAATCACATTAGGTAAATTAGTGTTACTTCTTTAAATCGATAGATAATATAATTTTTAAATAATCAACTGTTACATTTTTTTTTATCCAAGTACCCCAACTGATTTTAAAAATACAATCAAATAACAATGGAATATTTAACCAATAATTATATGCCTAGAAATAATGTTTTACCAACATTATTTTCTAATTAACACCAATTACACTTATACCAAAGGAGAATCACGGAGAGGTGTGGCTTCGACGACTCAGCGTGGTAAACCAGTGCCCCGGCCTCCCAGTAGTCTTCCAAAAAATCGCTGTCTTCGCGCGCCCCTCCTAACCTCTGATGACGTTACGACTAACGTTTGACACAATTGCCAGCGGCAAAAATAAGTGCGACAACATCCGGCCCTGCTCACGCGTTCGTCCTCGAACAGCGTTTTGGTCCAATGTAGAAGCTGGAAAACATTAAAGAACAATATCAGTTTACGCTGAGTATCCTCTACACAGATGAACTGCTTTAACACCGGACTGTAGATAAGGTGTTCGACAGATTAGAGCATGGTGTGCCATCGACGGTTAACATGCTCTAACTGTATGTGGTTTGAACTAGATCAATGTTCACTTAGTATCGATCTAGTTGTATATCACCACATATACTACAACAGCGTTCACCAAGGATGCCTGTTGGTTCCAAGACCGAACACCCTATGTACATCCATGTTTAAAGCGAATGCATTGGACCAAATAAACGATAAAGGCAGAAATTTCGGTCAGTAGGTCGTTTTAGGGACGGAGTTAAAACAAAAACTATATGCTATTATTATAAAATTACCATAATGCTATGTATACCTATGTATCCTTGACAAAATCTGGTAACGGTTTTCTTTAAACGAGGGAACCGGTATTTCGATTTAATCCTTTCAATAGTTTTATCTACTGCTAAATGCTCTACATTATCATGGTTAGCGCGAATTACATACCATATACATTTCTTTGGTACCAACCAACGCCTGCCAAATTCAGTTCTACGGTAAACTTTGTTTCCCGATAAGTCGAAACATTAAATAAATGTTTATTCGTCTCGGCTTCGCCTGACTGTAATATGTCTCTAATACTAAAAATAAATAAAAAATAAAATAATCTTTATTGACATAAAAAAGTATGTTACATTATTATATGGAAACCCTGACTCCTGCGCTAGGTAGTAACCTGTGTTACAGGAATCAGTGTCTTCTCCCAGTGGTTTACACAGAAATTATGCAATAAGATTTAAACAATTTTACATTATACAATATCTGCTTAAGGCGTATGGGTGGGGGTGTATGAATGAATGTGTGTGTGTGTGTGAGGGTGTGAGGGTAAGGGTGTGTGCGTGTGTGAGAGAGAGGGTGTGTGTGTGTATGTTTGCGTGTGTGTGTGGTGTGTGTTTATATGTTTATCGTGCATGTGTATAATGGGAAGCGCTAATTGCCGGGTTTATGTTATTAAGTTTTCTGTCTGTATGTAATCTAGTGTTTGTAGAAACGTGTTTATTTTATTTTTAATTTCCTTTTTAGGAAATGGGTTAATATCTAGGGTCTTGTTTATCTTATTATAGATACGCGTAGCAAGAAAAAGATGTTGCCTTCTGGCTGAGGCAGTCTTGCATTTGACGTATTTACAAACATTAGCGACTGTTCGTTTACTCTTGTAACTGTTGTTTATAGGTGTGATAAGGTGTTGCTTCAATGTGATATTGAGAACATACAGCTGTCTCACTGTGAGTACTGTGCAGTTTTGGTACAATGTTACGGTCGGGAAGCGGTATGGTTTAAAGGTCATGACTTTGAGCAATGATCTTTGAGCTCTTTCAAGGTGGATCATAATTGTTTTACAAGCTCCTCCCCACACCGTAATACAGTAACCAATTATCGATTGGGCTAAGGAGAAGTATAAAGTGCGAAGAAGATCAAAATCAGCCACGAGTCGAAGTTTCTTAAAGGCCCAAATAAGTTTCCTCACTCTAGAGGCAGTTAATTCAACTTGGGGCCGCCAACTCAATTTTTCGTCCAGTACTACACCTAAGTATTTTATGTTTGTTGTTTGTGATATTGTAAGACATGAGCACTGGAGCCTATTTCCAGGAAAATTGCAAGAATGTACCTTAAGGGTTACTGGTACTGGCTTGGTATTGGCAAACCTGAACTGCAAGAATGAGGTTTTGGCAATGTTAAGGGTAAGTAGGTTTTCTTCCAGCCAGTTACTGACTTTACAAAGTCCCAGCTCCGCCACACGCTGTGCCTCCTCCCAAGTCTCTCCGTGGAATATGAGCGCGGTGTCATCAGCGTAACTAAATATTCTACCCTTAGAAAGTTGTTGCTGACACAGATCGTTTACATATACCAGGAAGAGACTCGGGGAGAGGGCACTGCCCTGCGGTACACCACATGTAACGTTTGCTTCACTACTGACGATTCCACCTATCTTTACCCTTTGTGTCCTATCACTCAGAAACTCCGTAAATATACTGAGAGCTTCTCCCCGGATTCCTATATGGTCTAGTTTCGTCACAAGAGTGGGAATAGAGACGGTGTCAAAGGCCTTTGCCAGGTCGAGAAAAACTCCTATGCATTTTTGTTTAGCATCGACCTTCTCAGCGACATGATCAACTAGTTGGCCAACCGCCTCTTCTGTGCTTTTCCCAGACCTGAAACCGAACTGACCTTCTGATAATATATTGTTTTTATCTAAAAAAACTAACGATTCTAGTATTCAGTATCTTTTCTAGGATTTTTGACAGTGTCGGTAAAACTGATATGGGTCTGTAGTTCTTAACTTCAATAATATAATACTACATATACTAGGGTCTTGCAACTGGACCACTAGCAGCCAGTCGCCTTTAGTAATTGTGTTTACACTTTCTATTTTATCAGTTACATTGTTGCAAGTAACGATAGGGTTCCTACTTAATGCGTCAACGTGTTGCATCTGCGACGACCCGGCCCTGTAAACTACTTCAAACGTAGAATCCTGTGTATACAATAGCTATCTAATTATTCGTGGAATTATCTCTTTCTTATTTAATGCGTGTCGGACTGCATTGAAATCTGTTATAATTTTAAAACTCGTCCCTAATAAATAATGCCTAAATTTTTATAAAGCTGTGATAATTGCTTAAAGCTCCAATTCGAAGGAGTGATATTTATTTTCATCATTACTTGTCTGACGACTATAAAAGTACACAGGTTTTTCGCCGTTTTTAGTTAGCTGTGTAAGGATACATCCTATGCCATCATGACTGGCATCTGATTATAAAATGGGTAATTTAGGGTCAAAAACGCTGAGTACTGCATTCTCAATCAATACATCTTTCACCCGTGCTACAGCCTGGTCTTGTTGTTGGCCCCATTGCCAGATTGCACCCTTTTTCAATAAACTAGTCAATGGCTTACAGACAAGCGCACAATTCTTAATGAATTTTCTAAAATAATTAATCATCATCATCATCATCTGCCTAGCCTTTTCCCAACTATGTTGGGGTCGGCTTCCAGTCTAACCGGATTCAGCTGAATACCAGTATTTTATATGGAGCGACTGCCTATCTGACCTCCACAACCCAGTTACTGGGTAATACGATACCCCTTGGTAAGACTGGTTGTCAGACTTTCGGGCTTCTGACTACCCGTAACGACTGAAACTAATCAAACCAAAAAATTGTCTTAATTGATGAACTGACTTTGGGATTGGGTGTTTTGAAATAGCCTCTAGCTTTCGGGAGCTCGGACTGATACCTTGTTCGGCAATATCATAGCCTAAAAAGGTAATTCGTTCTTTGAAAAAGAAGCATTTGTCTAAATTGATAATCAACCCATTCTCGACAAAAATATCTAAAACCTTTACTAAGCAACCCATATTCTCTTCTATGGTTTTAGTGACTATGAGAATATCATCCATGTAACAAATTACACTTCCAAAATGTAGATTGCCCAAAACTGTATTCATTTGTCTTTGAAATACTGCTGGCCCATTATATACTCCAAAAGGCATTCTCAAAAATTCAAAATGGCCATCACTTGTTATGAACGCAGTTTTGTGCACATCCTCAGAATTGATGCTTACTTGATGATAACAGCTTTTTAGGTCAAGTGAAGTATAGAATTTACAACTCTGTAATCTGTCAATGAGGTCCTCTATGATGGGCATTGGGTATTTTTCCTTAACAGTGATTTTATTTAGCTGCCTGTAGTCTACGGATAGCCTTTTAGCCCCAGATGCTTTGTCAACTAAAAGAGCTGGGCTAGCATACGCAGAACTACTGATTTGAATAATCCCATTTCTTAAAAGGTCATCTATCAATTCATGCGTGATAGCTCTTTCTGACTCTGACATCCTATACGGCCGTTGGTAAATAGGCTTATTAGATGTTAGTTGTATTTCCAATTCTACACAAGAAGTTTTTCCTAAATTAGATAAATCTTGAGCATAAGATTGAGGGTATTTTAATAGTATGTTATCTAATTCCAATTATTATTATTATGTTATCTAATTACAAAAATAAGTGCGACAACATTTTTACACTGGAAAATATTTCAAGCGGCGATATTAGGTATTCATAAATATGAAAAACGTATTCTATGTAGGTATGGGTTAACAACACACATAACATCAAGCCAAATGGCAGGCAGTGGGCTTTAGTATACCCACAATACACCCACATTTCCGCTAGTTATGTTTAAGTCCCATGTAATAGGGGGCGAGCTTGTTACCATCAACGGGGCACGAAAATGGGTAAACAAATCTTTTAATTTATTGACTATGGCCCCTAAAAATAATTTGCACAACTGTTGTTAAACCTTAGGTAGCAGGGTAGCAGGTTCCTACCTATTTGTTTGCCAAGTTCGTAGCATGCGTTGGTAAAATACTATCTTGTATAGAGCAGTGGAAACGGCCGCGACTTACGAGTACTTACTTCCTTACTTACTTAGGTCGTAGGTTCGAACGCAGACAGGCGCTTTACTTTGTGTAAATTATTACATCACCACTGCTCTCAAAATTGTGAAGGAAAACTTCATGAGGAAACCGGCATGTCCTAGAACCAAAAATTCGAAAACATCTCACTGGGCCCCCGTGGTGGATTACGGCGCCTCCCTCTCACCGAGAGGAGGCCCGTGTCCCAGCAGTGGGAACATTATAGGCTGATTATGTTATTGTTGTTGTTGTATCTTGCTTTTAAAAGAAACAAGTTATCATTTTTTTAAAGCCTGTGATTTCTCACTGCTGGGCAAAGGCCCCCCTACTCTCTTTCCACTTCAAAGCTGCTGAGGACCAGTTCTTGTTAAAAGAGTCTGGCTCATCCAGCCATCTCCGTCTAGTCTAGACCATACATTCTTATTGCTGACTGTTTTTTGTTTGTAACTAATCATACCTAGGTATATATTTTGCAATTATAAGAGGAAATAAAGTACCTAAGAGTTATGAAGTAATGAGGATAATGTATGTTATGATATTAGCCATACACTTTCCCTATTTGTTAATTCGAGGACCCGCGGTAGGAAAAACAAATACGAATAAACTAGTGTTTTGTTTACGTACTTCCCGTAATTTTTATAAACATTTATTTGCTGGAAGAATGCGTCAAAGCTGTGTACTGTGTCATCACAATACAACAGTTATTTGCTAGTAAATGTACGTAATCCCGGCCGTTTCAACTACAGAATACCCACGTATAACGATCCTTACATCCTTGAAAATACGATTATCGTCTTCCTTCTTTCGACCTAGTATCAGGGGCCTTCATACAATTCCGATTCCTATCTGCTTCCCCTCGGAACAACCACTCTTCTTTAAGCGGCCCCGAAACGAATATTGTCAATCGCTTCAATTGCATTTAGGAGACGATTTATCAATGTGTATCAATCACTTAAAAATTGACAATTGCTATGGATCGCTTCGGGGCCCTTTAGTGTCTAATATAGCCAAATAATATGACACAGCTGTGTGTGTAACTGTATATCACATCACATAACAGATATAACGTCAGATTAATACATCATAAGACTAAAAACATTACAGAAATACCTACAATTTTCTAAGCAAAGAACTCCGATGACATCAGAGACAAAATAAGCCGGCCCTCGTGTGTCGGATTGCGGTACTAAATTCGTAGGTACGGACACAAGTGATTTCATGTCCCGTCGTAGCACTTTGCGACTAAATCTGTACACATTCATGACACATGCTATTAATTCTGTAAAACAATGTTTTCTTTAGTTTCCCTTTAATGATAATTGTAGCTGTGCCACTGGTATACAATGTTCATACACGCGCACCGGCTGCGATTTTTGAAGGACATTTTTCAAGGACAAACTGTATGTTCTTCTAGAGCGTCTCTCGTGTGTTTTTGAAGACATTTTCCGGTGTCAATCTAAAATTATTCTGTGTTAGGGACTAACCACGCCGCACGCGTGGACGCGTACGCATTCCACACAAAATCGTTGTTTTCTATGGACAAAAGCTGAACAGAGCTGAATAAGTGTGGTTAGTCCCCAAATCTTTGTTTAACCAAGAAACAGCTTATTATAAGTATCTTTCTTAGTTTATGGCCGAGTAAAAAACAACAATAAGTTCAATATAACTTTAGTTTGTACACACCATTAATTATCATTGTCATTACCAAGAATGATCCACCCACTGTTGAGTATAGGCTTACTTCCTATTAAGCCATGCTTCCCTGGTCCATGCGCAAAATAATCATGGTCATATATTTTCAGATACGTAGGTTTCCTGGAGTTCACCCTGCCCGTACTCTTGATCCGGGACCCTGACCTGATTAAGAGCATTACAGTCAAAGACTTCGACCACTTCACTGATCACAGAGAGTTCTTCAGCGAAGAGTCGGATCCTCTATTCGCTGGCAGTCTGCTACTGATGAAAGGTAAACTATATAATAAATAATAGATGGTTTTGTAAACTGTGGCCCCTCCTAGAGAGGAGGGTGATAATCGGTCTGGGCTGAGACCTTTGCTAACAGGGTTATAGCCTTCGCAAAGTGTGTTTTGTTGACACAATTGGTTCAGACGATGGTTGATGACCCACAGTTCGGTCAAAATTGGCTTGATGTTTAATGGATATTGTGATTAGCGTGAACAGAATAGGTTTTAGAGATTTTTCTCTGGAATGCAGGCATGCGATAGGTTTTTTTTTATGAACTTTGCTTTTTTTAAACTATTTTTCTAAAGATAATCCCGGTATCTTTCTCAAACTGCGCAAACAACTATTAATTAACTCTAGAATTAATAAATTGCTTTCAATTTGAAATTAAAATACTCATCAATCTATTGAATTACAAGAAATAAATAAGCATTAAATAACAATTAAGATAGATCTCCTATCTTAATTGTTCTATGTTCTATGTTATGGGATTGGTTTCCGCACTTAGTCCTTCAGGTGGACCATTGTACGTGGGCCATGGCGGCCGTCGGTGGTTTATTCCAACCAGCCCACCTCCCTCCAGAAGCTTATTAGGTCTCCTGGTCTGTTAAGAACATCTGTGTATGATCTGGGTGTCCCGAGGGTTTCCGACCTAATCTGGGTGATGCCTGTGCACTCAAAGAGCACATGCGCGACGGTCTCATCAGCCTCCATGCAGGCTCTGCACAGGGGGCTGTCCGTTATACCAATCGTGTGAAAGTGTTTGTTTAGTGAGCAGTGTCCCGTGATGGTCCCCGTCATCAGGCGCAGGCCTTTCCTATCCAGGCGTAGTAATCTTTTAGTTAGCTTGCCATCTAGTGATGGCATGGCCTCCTTGGACTGCCTGCAGCCCGGTGACGAGGACCACCAGTTCTCCGCTTGTGTATGGGTGTGCTCCTGTAGCCACCTGCGTAGCTGATTGAAGGGGATGGGCACGACTGGTTCTGGACCATAGACTGACGTGCTGGATGCCCTTCTGGCCAGCTCGTCAGCCGCATCGTTACCTAGTGATTCACTGTGTCCTTTTATCCATTGTAGTGTCATTGTGTTGCGGCTTGATACAGTCACCTGTTCAAGCGCCTTGTGACATTCTAGTATTAGATGCGATGTGGTACATCCCCTCTTCAGGGATTGGAGGACCGAGGCGCTGTCAGAGATTATACGAACATGAGCGTCCGTAATCCTCCTGGCTGCTATGGCATGAGCCGCTCGTATTATACCCACACACTCCGCTTGGTAGACCGTGTTGAGCATTCCTAGCGGGCTGGATATGTTTATGTTGAGGTCGTGTGAGAAAACTCCGACTCCAGTTCCGTGGTCGGTTTTTGATCCGTCAGTGTAGACTCTCAGCTCTCTCGGGCCCGAGTAGTCGTGCTGCTCCTCTTCAAGCACTATGTTGTAATGCTTTCGGAAGCAGTATTGCTTAGGGGCCTTGTCGCAGGGTGCTGCCATCATTGGCTGCCGTTTGATCGCCTCATCTTTTAGACGTGTGTGTTTGATCCTCGAGTCTTTGCTCAGAGTTCCTGCTAGATGGAGTCTGAAGGCGGACAGGGCTGCCTCCTCCCGCACGATAAGGTGTAGGGGAGGCAGTCCAAGTACAGCCTGAAGGGCAGCGGTGGGTGCAGTTCGCATGCAGCTAGTGATTGCCACACAGGCGCATCGCTGCAGCTTTTCGAGATCCCTTTGGGCTGTGCTCAGGTCTGTTCTGGGCCACCAGACTAGTGAGCCGTAAGTGATAGTTGGTCGGATAACTGTGGTATAAAGCCAGTAGGTGATCTTGGGGCTAATGCCCCAGTTTTTACCAATCATTTTCTTGCATTGCCACAAGGATATGCTGGCCTTCGTGGTGATGTAGTTGATGTGCTTTGCCCAATTCAGCTGTTTGTCCAAAAAGATGCCCAGGTATTTGGTTTCAGTTGATAGGCTTAGGGTAGTGCCAAAGAATTTTGGAAGTTGTAGTGTAGTAAGTTTCCTCTTTTTTGTGAAGAGGATCAGTTCGGTTTTTGTTGGGTTCACTGATAGTTGGTGTGTGCTACACCAGTTCTCTACTATTTTCAGGGCCTGGTGCATTAGGTTGCACAGGGTGTTTTCGTGGGTGCCATTTATTATTATGGTTATGTCATCGGCGTAGCCTACGGTAAAGTAGCCTTTATCGTTTAGTGCCTTTATCAGGCTGTCTACAACCAGATTCCATAGAAGTGGCGAGAGGACGCCCCCTTGCGGGCAGCCCTTTGCCACAATGGCCCTTGTGTTGTCGTTTACGGTCACTTGTACGGCTCTTTGTTTAAGCATATTGGTGATCCAGCCGCTCAGAGACGGATCTATACCGTGTCTGTCTAAGGCCGTGTTGATACTCTTAAATGTGGTTTTGTCAAAGGCGCCTTCAATGTCGATGAAGGCAGCCAGTGCTGAGCATTTGTGGTCCACTGCGCATTCAATCTTGGATACCACGCTGTGTAACGCGGATTCTGTCGATTTGCCTGTGGAGTACGCATGCTGTTGTTTGTGGAGTGGTTTTGCCCTAAGGGGACCGTCTCGGATGTTTCGATCGCATAGTCTCTCCAGGGTCTTTAGTAGGAAGGATGTGAGGCTTATGGGTCTGTACGCTTTGGGTTGCGTGTAGTCAGCTTTACCAGGTTTGGGTATGAAGATGACTTTCACTTCGCGCCAGGCTAGGGGTATGTGTCTGAGTGCTATGCAGGCCCGATAGATCTCTACCAGGCATGGTGTAATATATACGAGCCCCCATTGAAGTAGGGCTGGGAAGATGCCATCCAGTCCAGCGGACTTGTATGGCTGAAAGGTGTTGATAGCCCATTTTATCCGGTCTTCTGTTACTAGCCTGTGGGCGCAGGCCCAGTCCCGTTCCGTCGGGGTCCAATCTGGTGCGTCCTCCCAGGTTCTGTCCTCTAGGAGTTTGCAGTCTGGGAAGTGGGTTTCCAGAAGGACCTTGCTGGCCTCATGGTCCGTAAGTGTAAAAGTGCCGTCGGGTTTTCTCAGCGAGCCAAGGGTCCGGTCCTGGTCAGTTGATAGGATCTTCCTTACCCTTGCAGCTTCATTGTTGGTTTCTATGGACTCGCAGAATTTCCGCCATGCTGTCCTTCTGGCGGTTCTGATTTGTTTTTTATATGTGTGTCGAGTTTCTGTGTATATCTCCCAGTCTTCTGGGAGTTTGGTGGTTTTGGCTTTGTTGAATTGCCTCCGTAGTGCTTGTCTGAGTTTACCAAGTTCGGCGTTCCACCAGGGATTTCTCTCGGTGTTGGTCCGTGGCGTCCTTAGTTTACAGCATGCATGGTAAGCTTCGGTAAGGTATTCTGATAGCTTTGTTACAGTATATTCCAGCTGTGCTGGTTCTCTTATTGTTATTTGTGATAGATGCCTAGCTAGCAGGGCTGCCAGGAGGCGCTTGTAGCCTGGTACATCGGTGCGCCGCGGATTTCTTCTTGGTGCGGGTTTCTTGGTGTTGGTGGTTAATGTAAAGCGGATCCTTCTGTGGTCCGAGCAGGAGGGTTCGCCCGATACGTGCCAGTCTGTGATGAGGTTTTTCGCGTTTTCTGTAGCAAGTGTTAAGTCTAGTTAAACATCTTAATTGTTATGTAATGCTTATTTTAATTTCAAATCGGTATTTCTCACGTTTTTAACCATTAATTCCCTGTTCCGATGTAACTCACGGGTATTTGAGCCCGTCAGTTGAGTGTCCACCGTGTCCAACATGCTTTCAGAGGCACGGAGGACTATCGGCATTTAAAGAATAGTGTTTCATGGATTGGCACCTCGCAGTTCGATAAAAGCGACACAGCCGTTAATATGGCACATCAGAAAAACTATGATAAAGTGTTGTCTTTGTCATTCATGTGTAAAGCTTGGTGCCTTGCCTTGCTTGCCTTGCCGTATCCACGACCGAGTGCGATGAAAAATGACGATATTAGCAAATGTTTACGTCGTTTGCGTCGTCGGAGCGGAATGGTTTTGACGCAGTGAGTGCTACACGAATGCGACGTAGCTGCTCAGGCGTTGCAGTACCACAACATGTCTCGGAATTAATATTATGTTATAATTATAATACATGGAATACACGGAATTGTTACTATTATGTATGAAACATGGTTAATTTACTAAATTAGTTACACTGATGAAAATTGTGGCCACATTACAAATCTACGCACACACACACTCGCACATCTATATGGGTTTAGCGTATCGCCCATTTTGGTTTGTTTTGACTGCACAACGGAAGTTTGACTGTTATTTACATAGTTTCAATTATTTTTGGGATAAGAGATTACGTATATTACAGATGACACAAGTCGATTCAGTTATTCTGATCAAACTACTTTCTTAATGTGCATTAACATTAAGAGACTCACCACACTTATTCAACTCTGTTCAGCTTTTGTTGTTTTCTATGGACAAAAGCTGAATAGACCTGAATAAGTGTGGTAGTTCCTAATTCAGTTACACATTGTATATGTATGTGACGTGACTCTGACCCATATGGGTGCGCGCGCAGTTGAGGGCATGACTCGTCTGCATGATCGTGTTATTTCAGCTCCCCTCCATTTATTGGTCATTACACCAAGTCCCAAACTACGCCGATGTCAAATTGTCATAAATTGCGGAGTTATACTATCAACTCGATTGTGCCTGGATACCCGAAGATAACACCCGATACAATCCAGGCCTATCATACTCGAAAATGATGGGTCCCTAATTGACCGATTTGCGACGCTTTTAGTAAGAGATCTATACTCTGTCCACTAGATTAACCGTTTTTGACAGCTACCTCAGAACGTTACTTTTCCAGATTACGTAAAAATAAGTTTAAAATGCTTAATAAAATAAATATATAAACTGCCTAATCTCATAGGGCTGTTTGTGGCATACGTGCCCCAGATAGCAGTGTGCCAAATTTCGAACAGCTTAAGATTTTAACCTTTCCAGCCCTCTACATCTATTAGGTCGCTACATTTGTAAAAACCAATAGGGAAAAGTTTGGTAACCTGCACTCCCGTCGGCATGTCGACAATATAGCAAATAATATGCCCTCAAAAGAAACCCTATTTTCTAAAAGTTTCTTCGGAATGTCTTCACGAATTTATAATATGCTTCCTAAGCAAATAAGAGAAATTGAAAACATTACATTTTTTAAGAAAAAATTAAGTGACTTCTTAGTAAACAGACCTCATCATACAGTACATGAATTTTTGTCCGACAGATTCGTGATGAGTTAGTGCCAAATTGTTTTATGTTTTGATGCAAAATAAAGCTCTATTGCAATTGAAATGTCTATTTGAAATAATATAATAAATCACATAAACTTAGGTCTAATATCAAATTGTAAACTATTATATGCCTAACATGATGGAGCAGTGCAAAAGCACACCAATTAACATAATAAGAACTCTGTAACCACTATCTCACAAAAAAGATCTTTGACTTTTTTTTTTCCGGATGGGAAATCATCAAATGACCCCTTCCGCTCTGGGTGGAGCGGAAGGGAGTGTCAGACTCTTACTGACTAAAACCCACCCATGTTCCTTCCTTAGCCCTTTATGTTCCGGGGTAGCGGTAACCCTTTCGGACAATCCCGCTGACCCGGCCCGGCAGGCTTCGGCCCTAAGGGGCCCCTCAAATTATGCTGACAACTCTTTGAGGCGCGCGTGGAACACTTACGCGCCGTCCGACACGGGCCTGGTCCTGATCGGACGGTGAGCTACCCATTGCTCTCCGCCCGCAGGCCCGCGCCTACGATGGCCGGGAGTCGTCACGCGGCTCCCGACGCCCGGAGCGTCTCCCGCGGCAGCTGGGACGGGAGGCTCTCTCCCTCATCCATCCCGCCACCTCCTTCGCTGGCATGACTGCTTCGCAGAAGGAGGCGACTGCCTCCCACTCCCTCTCGCCCCAAGATCTTTGACTATGACTTTGATTGAATTATCTTATTTATGACTTCTTACAGACATTATAATACCGTACGTGTATCAGTTTTGACAAAAAATATATCTCACTAGTTAGATCTGATCTGTCAAAAAACGGTTAACCTAGTGGACAGAGTGTAATATGAAGTATTCTTTCTTTATAACGTACTGAGTACGTAATGCGTTATGGTTGGCCAATTGCGTAGATTCGACGCAAATTTTCCCCCAACTTGTTACTTTTTTATGTGTTTGTGTTCTTTTTCTTTGCCTGTTTACTGCAAATAAACGTATTTTCTTTCTTTCTTTTTTCTTTTGTTAGAATGTTTTCATTCGTTAGTTAAAATGTATTTTTCAGGTGAGAGATGGCGAGATATGAGGACCACCTTGAGCCCAGCATTCACTAGCTCCAAAATGAAGTTGATGCTGCCCTTAATCGAAGAAAACTCTGACAATATTATCGAGTACCTTCATGGTATGTATAAGTGTAAAACAGGGTGTAAAAATAAATGGAATTTGTAACAAAGTAACATCACATCACGTTTGTAATCCGCGAAGGGTTAGGTAGAGGTGTACCTATAATACACCCACATTTCACCAGCGATATTTAAGTCCCGTGTAATAGGGGTGAGCGTATTGCCATCAACCAAGCACTAATCCAGACTCTGGGCAGCTACTCAGAAATTCCTAATGGAAAAAACCCAATAACACTTAATTCACTGGGAGTCGAACCCAGGACCTCATGCTCAGTAGCAGCACATGCGACCACTAGACCAACAAGGTAACGAGGTATTTGTAACAAGTTTTACAAAAACTTCAGACAGAATCACAGAACGTTTCATTTTCTCGGATAATAAAGTGGTCCCTAATTATTTTTCAGATCATCAATCTGAAAACATTGAAGTGGATGACCTGATGCGTCGGTACACCAATGACGTCATCGCATCAGCTGGCTTCGGCCTCAAGATCAACTCTCTAGAGGACCGAGACAATGAGTTCTATAGAATTGGAAACAAAATCTTTGACTTCAACCTGAGACAGAGAATGTTATTTATTTTAGCTACTTCGTTTCCTGAATTTACTAAGGTAAGTGTCATGTGGAGTTTGACAAACAGTGGGTCATTACTAGGGCTTTCATCCCGGGAAACTCGGTTTCGTAAGTTTTGAGAGTCTCGACGACTTTTTGGTATAATTTTCGAAACTCGAGATTGATATTTTAGAAAGAAAATACATTTATTTGCAGCAAACATGACGCATAAAAAAGAACACAAATACAAAAAAATAACAAGTTAAGGGTATACATGCGTCACATCCACGCAAAACGGCCATCGCTCAGCATAATGATAAGACCCTATACTTGACAAAGCCCCAGCGCGGGTTTTCAGCGACAACGATTTTCGTTCTCGGGAATAACGAGACTTTTGAAGAAATGTAACAGGACTGAAAGCCGTAGTCAATCAAGGCCCATAGGTTCTACAAGTACATAGGGTCAACTAATGTATTTTTATATCATACAGAAACTAGGCATACGTTTATTCCCCGAGAAGACGTACAACTTCTTCAGAAATCTTGTGGCTTCTACCATGGAATATAGGAAGAAGGAACACGTGGAGCGTCCCGATATGATTCAACTGCTCATGGAGGCTAAAGGAGGTAAATATCTGCACGACAGTCTACCATAGTATAAATATGCGACTAAGTGCAAATATTGGCAGAAACTATAGCAAGTATTTACGCTGCATAAATACCACTACAATGGTCTTCAACCAGCACCCTCATTGCGTAACACACTATCTATCTCAATCTGAATCATTTTGAAGGATATTGCTAATCCATTGCTTCATATGTTCGAAAACTCTGTCTACTCAACAACATAAATAACGCAACGAATATAGTTGAACTGTCAAAATGAAAGCCATTGCTACTGATAGGGGGTTACGTAACTACCCCGCAGTGCGCCATGCCCACAGATGCCTATGGTGCCACTTGGGCTAGCTGGCCACATATTCAAAGTTACTCTATACTATTATATTCTAGTGTCTAAAGGATGCTATAGAGTGAGATATGCACGACGATTGTTTGAAAATTATATAGAAAAGAACCGGAGTCACCGACATCACCAGCAAGCAAGCTGAAGTGGCAGTGGAACATGTAATTCTTAATTAATTCCTATTACTCTTCGCAGAATGGTCTCCAGACGAATTGACTGGGCAAGTGTTTATCTTCTTCGCTGCAGGCTTTGACACTACAGCATCTGTTCTGGTAATGACCATTCATGAACTTGCCGTAAACCCCGAAGTCCAAGAGAGGTTGTACCAGGAGTGCAGACAGCTGAAAGAGGACAAAGGACTTAAGTTCGAAAGTTTCAGTGAACTCAAATATTTAGACTGTGTGATACACGGTAGGTCACAAAATCATCAAAATCCAATTTGTAAAGTTTTTAGGTCTAAAAATATGGCAAGTTTCAAAACCTGCTTTGTAAATTCTCTCCGAACTTAACTATGTACAAAGCTTATACTAACACAATAAGTTAATATACAAACTTGATAGAATGCAGTTGGAAATAATCTCTGTTTTCTATGAAGTTATCAACTGTCTGACATTTTCTTACTACATATAGATTGGCCAATTCGAATACAACTTATTTGGCCACCATTTTCATTTGACGCCAAATTTTTCGGCCGGCTTCGATCAAAGGATTGTGTGTAAAAAAAAAATATTTTTTGTAATATTTTTTGATCTGGTAATTTTCGTTTGTAATTAAAACGAATCGTATTTTAAAGTTGTATACCATCGAATTGGCCACCCTATATTTAAAATATTTTCAGAAACCCTAAGGAAGTGGTCTCCAGCTATTTTTATGGACAGGACCTGTGTGAAGACCTATGAGTTACCTCCACCAAGGGAGGGGGGACAGCCTTACACTGTAAGTCTTCTTGTTTTTCTTCGTGTGGATGGCACCGACAGTTGAATTTATAATGTTCAAACTGCATTGACATATTTTTCGTTCTCTTGGGATGAGTGACTGACTAGTAGGAATCGCGTATTATGCATTTGGAAGGTTTTATAGAGGTATGAGGAACAGGGTAAAAAGTTCACTCATCCTCTATAGAAAAGACGATCCTCCGACCAGATGGGTGTCGTGTCTGGCGGGCAACTGCCCGATGTATCATGTCGGGCAGTTGTATATATGCTAATTGCGCTGTAAACTCTGCTTGCGCGATACAGGATTTTGCGTGACGATAGTATGGCGCGTAGTTCGCATGTGGCGTTGTAGATACCGCTACAGTTTAAAGTAACCTACGTGTTTCAGTAATAATCTCCTTTGTTCAAATGATTTATTTCTTTCTGTTGACAGTTGAAACCCGGTGACGTTGTCTACAACATGGTGAACTGCCTGCACATGGATTCACACTACTTCCCTGACCCACATAAGTTTGATCCTGAGAGGTTTTCTGAAGAGAACAAGCATAATATAAAACCATGCACCTACTCGCCCTTCGGAGGGGGCCCGAGGATTTGCATCGGTAAGTTAACAAAATATCATCATCATTCATGTAAAATTATCTAAAAGACCAAATGACTAACAGGAGGTTTGTTTCACAGGAATGAGGTTCGCGATGATGGAGCTCAAAGTCCTCATTTACCAAATAATACTGAACTTCACCATCGTGAAGACTGAGAAGACTTTGGACCCGATCAAGTTGAAGCCTCATAACTTTAACATCAGGGCCTTGAATGGAACATGGGTTAAATTTCAGAAGAGAGAATAATATTTAGGAAAGTGATTTTTTTTAAGGTGCCTTGCTTTTTGTTAATGTTTCAACTCTAAAAGCTGCATTTATTTTTTTCTTTATTTCTTTAATTAAAACGGTTTAAAACCAATTATAGAAATTAAAGACACAGTTTGTCAGACACATAAAAGACAAAATAGAAAATCATCAAGTAAAAAGTTAAAAAGTTAACAACAGTTTCATAAATCCCTCTCACACACAGTACTTCGGACATAACAGACAAAATCTTTGTCCATTCGTCCGCAAAACAGATCGTTTGTTGGATTTGACTCGCTGTAATAAGTCACGTTAATGATTTTTTTTAAATATATTATTAATTAATCAGACATAGCATAGGTAGCAGGCGAACAATTTATTTAGTTACACTACAGATTTTCTGTTTTTTGTTTGTTTTGTTTTGGGCGGTTGTAAATTACGTGAGATAAGAATTACCCTAAACTTTTTGGTAATTGTTAGATATGTAATAAAATTTATTAATAATAGTGGAGATCTGTGACTTTTATTTGTTACTTGACACTTGTATCTTTAGTATTAAAATATTGATATTAATTGTTTTTTTGTTTATCTGTCAAAAATTAATTACTTTTAAGTCTTTTTACTAATAAAGGTTACAGTATTTTCTCACGAAGCGAGGCGCGCTTAACTTGTGGTAACCATGTCTACAAACACGCTGTGAGAGTGTGCGGGACATAACACACACACGCACACACAGATATTCTTGGACGGTACCGAGAACTCATGTCCGTGCTTACACACACATTCACAGCATGTTTGTACACTTGGTACCCACAAGTTAAGCGCGCGTCGTTTCGTGAGATAAAAATACTACAACATCTTACAGTTGGTAATTAGGTATAGATATATCTATATTTGGGTAACTTTTAGCCTTCTAATAAGGCCCATTGTAAGTTGGAAGGCCCCACAAGGTGGACCTACGACCTTGTGATGGCCGCAGGTACCCGTTGCATGCGAGAAGCACAGAACCGGTCGAAGTGGAGGTGCTTGGTCCGGTCTATGTCCAGCAGTGGACGTCTTTCGGCTGAAATGATGATATCTATGTTTTGGGCAGCTGCTAATTTTTACCATCCTCTAGCAACATTATTATTTATTTTTAACCACAACGTTCGTAATATTACAAAAATTTCAACAGAAACTTACAAGAAAATAATATTCCGCTTTTAATTAAGTGACTTAATTACGTACGAGGCGCACCACGCAGAGGCTTGGAATTTTTACCAAGTTCCCACTTTAAAATAATGTAGGGGTGTTGAATAAATGAAAAGTTTCAGTAGTTGCGGCCATTGGGAGTTTCTGGGAGGCAAGTCATTCGTCGGGTAGGTTTTTGAACATCATTTTTATTTATTAAGTTTTAGTTTGACCCTAATTAGGTTTATATTACTGTGGTATGGTCCCAAGGAACTTAAGTACGTTTGCTAATAAACTGATTATAAATAAAATATGCACTCTTCTCGTTCACTTTTTCTTGGCGCAGGTTTTACTATCTCCCTAGTCACATGCCTTTCAAGTTTTTATGGGTCATTCGTTTTTAACGAGACTGTTCATCTCTACAGACAGACTGGTTTTCAAATCTATTCTCAAGTAAGTTACCAGGACCACATGAGTATCAGAGAGTGGCAGTTAATCATACCGATGACAAGATCAATGACAATAAATAATTCAGTTCAACATTATCGAGCTTTTCAATGCTATTAAAACAATAGGAATGAACTGTGTAAACTCGACGCAACTGTTCGTATTGACACTGCCGCGTTGATTGTGTTTGTAACCGCAATTTTGATTGCAAATATACGTTCAGTTTTCTCTATTCTTTTATATGACCCTGGTAGGCTGGTAGGAGGATAGGTTTAGCATACTAGACTGTATTTTTTTTAAACGAATAATTATTTTGGCAAGGCACTTGCATTTTATTCTATACTAGTACTAGGTATTATCCTATTTTTTGATATCGATATTTATCACGTCAGCCAAGTTTACACTAAAAAAACTGATATTTCTAGTAACCACCTACGGTCCCCGGTACCTACCTACGGTCGTTAACCGGTAATAAAAAAATCATCAAATATTGTGTTTTTTTATATATCGATACCCATCACATCTGCCGAGTTTCGCTAGCTAATGTAATTTGACCCTGTATGTGCTGATCGCGTTCAGAATCAGTGGTAAAATTCGCCCTTAGTATATAAAACAGTTTTTAATAATAATAGCCGCACGGGTCGATCGATCAGGTTAAGCTACGCTTGCCGCGGTTGGTCCGTGAATGGGTGGTAACCATCTTCACATACCCTCGCCCTCTGTGTGCCTCGGAAAGCACGTTAAGCCGTTGGTCCCGGCTGTCAATCGTGGATCTTTGACGGTCGTTACGGGTCGTCAGAAGCCCGAATGTATGATAACCAGTCTCACCAAGGCGTTTCGTATTACCCAGTAACTGGGTTGTGGAGGTCAGATAAGCAGTCGCTCCATGTAAAATACTGGTACTCGGCTGCATCCGGTTAGACTGGAAGCCGACCCGAACATAGTTGGGAAAAGGCTCGGCAGATGATGAGTTCATAAAACAGTTTTTAGCACAAAAATGGTTTTGCTTCGTAAAATAAAACCGATAACTAGGCTTGTTATCGAAACGCGATAGTATTGAACCCGCAATAACTATTTACTACGCGGTTTTATTCAGCGCTTGTACAGTTTCATTTTATCCGGCCAATATCAAAACTGGTACTATTTTTCACGAGTTTTTTTTTTAATCTACTTTGTATTATCGTGGAGCTGATTTTAGTTTTTTTTTACGCAAAAACTACACGGACTTGGATGAAATTTGACACACAGATAGTTTATAACCAGGATTAACACATAGGGTACTTATTTTATTAGGGGTTGGCGCAGCATGTCTTCTTCTTCAATACTTCCGAATTACTTAGTCACCCCCTTCCTAGCCATCTTTCACACAGTACATCAATCGTTTCTTTGATCCTCCCCTACTCTTACAGTCATCATACATAAAACATTCCTCCACACAACCGATTTCCACGCAACTTTTCAGGTACCGATGCTAGACTTATCTCACTCATTTTTTATTCTATCCATTGGCGTAACACCACACATCCCTCTTAGTATTCTCAGCAGCTGCTGCATTCAAGCCTTTTGTGGCCCAAAATTCCGATTCCGACAGGTGACTACCGAGATGACGATTATTACAGAAGTATGGAAGAAAAAGACGTTGCGCTTACAACAAATAAACTGGGATAAGGACAGGAGAATGAATGAATGAAATTCTGATCCATACAAGACAGCAGACAAAAAAGACAATTATAAAAATTTCTCTCTGCCACGTCTGAACCCTAAATTCATCATCATCTGCCTGCCTTTTCCCAACTATGTTGGGGTCGGCTTCCAGTCTAACCGGATGCAACTGAATACCAGTATTTTACATGGAGCTACTGCCTATCTGGCTTCCACAACCCAGTTACTGGATAATACGATACCCCTTAGTAAGACTGGTAGTGAGGCTTTCGGGCTAGTGACGACCCGTAACGACTCTCAAAGATCTACGAATGACAGCCGGTACCAACGGCTTAACGTGCTTTCCGAAGCACGGAGGGTCTTGGTATGTGAAGATGGTCACCCATCCACGGACCAACCGCGGCAAGCGTAGCTTAACCTGATCGATCGATCCGTGCGGCTGTTATTACTTAGCCACAAGCCCTTTAACTCGATATCCGTGCCTTAAATTCATCTCCTTAGCAATCAATTTCCCGCGTTCCAAAGTATGTTAGTGTTAAAAAAGGGAAGATTGTAAGAGTTTCTCGGAAGTCAATTAAATCTGTCTAAAGTTATCGCGTTCTTCGCGAACTCGACCCACTTTGATTTGTGAATATTAATACCCGGGTAACGAATGTCAGAGGTCCTAACTTTTGTAATTAAGGCTACAACTTCCTTCTTAACTTTAATGAGAGCGAGCATAAACATTTGTTCCATTCTACTTGTTGAAAAGTGTGAAAGTCTTGTCAAAATCAAAAGTCATTGCCTAAGTGTCCTTTGTCTTTGTATTTATTTGTATAGTAAGTTAGTTAGTCATTTAATTTTGGATCTAGTGTAAATAGTTATCTGTACATGCAAATAAATGATCTTTATCGCTTTATCTTTTTGAGCGTCAACATTACATAAGACAGTCCCCTAAAACCGCCCTTCACCACTTCCTAGTACTTTCTCTGGGAAAAAAGTGGCGCAAGAAACTCCCCAACAGCACAGCTGTCTGTTCAGTTAGAAGAACTTGATTGTCAGAAAATCATAGGAAAAGAGGGTTATATTGGCATTACGTAACAAAAAATTGCAAAATTCTCGTTATTTTTACATATTTGATCGGTGCGAGTCCTCCATGCTGCAAAGGTGGGTGCGCGGGTTCATGTCGTAATTTAATTTTGTTGCCAATACCAACAGTAGTTTTTTAAGTACAGACGCCAGCAGGTCAAGCTACCCAAAACTGTCAAATTTCCCCAATCAATCTTGAACCATAATGCTTTAGCGATAAAGTTGAAAATCTATTAAAGAAATTTGACAGATTGTAGTAGCTTGATGTGCTGGTGTCTGTATATTGTTACTAACAAAATATGGACCTGTACCCTAATTGCGTAACACATTATCAATCTCAATTGAATCATTTGAAGGATATTGCTAATCCATTGCTTCTTATGTTCGAGAAATGTGTCTGCTCAACAAGGTAAATAACGCAATGAATGTTGTCGAACTGTCAAAATGAAACCCATTGCTACTGATAGTGTGTTACGCAATTACCCCGCTGGTCTGAAATAAATGTTTATAATAATAATTTCTGGATTTTCAAATCGTAAAATAACTCTAAATTAAATTATTTCAGTAAAGAGGTCTAGATGAAAACTTTCCACTGAAGCATCGTATTCAAATAAAACATAACAAAACCACAAACTATTTGTCCACGTTCGCAGGGCCTTAACAAAGAGATTTCAATTTAAGTAAAGCAATCCAATTTCACACGACCATGGATATAAATGGGTGTAATTTTATACCGCGGATGTAAGCCCCGCTTAAAATTAACGACTGTTAGTTATGACGACCTGGTAGCCGCTGACTGATATTTTATTTAGTTTTCATTGAAGATAAAACGACAGATTACTTTATATCAACGTTTTCCAAACATTGTTCTGTCATGGCCCGATAATTTTCATATAGCTCACGTGACCCACTCAATAGTTTTAACCCCCCCTCCCCTCCCCCCGCTATTACATTAGGTAAAATAATACACGTTTAATGTTATTAAAAGTATGTATATGTCGCAGCCATAGATATCCGAATAACAGCCAACTAGTTTAATTAGCCGGTTAGTTAACAGCCTAGCCTTTTAACTAAACGGCGGCCGTTCAACTAACGGCCTGAATGATATTCAATAAATTATAGTTTAGGTTGGAACTGTAACGAATCACGTGCGAGCCGAATGGGTCGCAGTAAGTAAGCCAGGGCACCCCGACCAAATGGGTTAGGTTAGAACTGTGATCAACCGCGTGCGAGCCGAGAGAGCGAAGCGAGGTGAGCACTACTTCCAAAGACCAAGCGGCTAATTTAACCAGTTGGCTGCGACATGTATATTACCACATATTTATTACAATTAAAAAGTAAAAGAGTTTATTGACACCATAAAAAAAAAACCTTACATACAAATCCCAACAATCCTGCGATTTGTGTCCAATACAAATATAATTATGTATGTGCTTATAAATACCTGTGTACGTTATGCGGTTGCTTGAGCTTGATTCCCACTGACCTCCGTACTAGTGAAAATTGTATTACGGCAGGTCAGTCTCCCTCGTTCACAAACACTCACACACTTCCACACAATTAACGATAATTTGCATTTGACTGCTAAATAAAACACTGATTTACGAGTATGGTTATAAGAATACAGACACTTTGAAAAGGTTTCTACTATAACTTTTCCAACTACATATAATAAAATAAATAAAAAATATTTATTGCATTAAAGGGTATTTGTGGTACGTACAGTCGCTTGGCAACATTATCTGACCCACCCTAAAAACAAACGAATTTGGACCCTCTGCCTGTAACATTAAGGTTTATTCAATTTATATGAGCTTATCAGACAAGTGCACGAAGACTCAACCAAGAATTACAATAATAACACAGACATGCAAATTTGATCTTTATAACGTTACCATTAGGTTATATGTTAAAACTACTTGTTATAATATAATTAGTGTAATAGCTTATTTTAATAATTGCGTTCAAGTAATTCTGGTCTCGTGGTCTGTGTATAAGACTGAGAAAAACAACTTGCGAGATCAAATCCTGCGACGAAGATATTATTTTGCTTTCAATTTAGAATGTATTCCAAAACTATTTAATATATTATTGTAAAGAACTATAGACGGATGATCTTCATACATAAACTTTCTAAAATGGTAATATTTTCGCATAACTTGTAATAAGTGGGTAGTTGAAAAATAAATAGTCGTATTCATTATAAAACTGGTAGGTATTCAAAAGCAACTAAGGGTATGCAGTGACTACGCGCAAACATGTTTTACCTTGCCTTACTAAATTGCAAAAACAACATCTCTTTACAATTTTTTATTTTCTATTTTATAGGTAGTTTTTTTATTATCATGTCTCAATGGAGTGATTATTTAAAATACAAAATAATCTATTTGCACCAGGAGAAGGTTGGCTGCTTGTGCTGTGCAAGAATAAACTTTATGAAGTATACTATATGGTTCAAATTCTTTAGAATATGCGTCTAGCATTACAACTAAGATCAAATTTCAAAGCGCCTTATAAGAGTTGAGTTGGTCTTGTGGTCAATAAGGGGTAGTGCGGTGTTCATCGTTGTCTACGTTCGAAACCAAGTTTAACCTAAATATATCTTTTTGCTCAGCTGTTTTTTTTTTAATTATTTTATTACACTAAAGAAATGTAAAAAACATTTCTTTAATGGACGACGTAGGGTCTTGTCTTTTTACACGGGTAGGTTGTATAGGAATAAAAGTAAACAATTGCAAGTTTAAAATGTTTATTATTTCATTAAAACACTTAGGTAAGATAAAGTATGTAAATGCTCATATATATCCAAATTAATAGACATTTTATATTAGTATGCCATAATCAAATCTAACCATTTATAAACATTAAAAAAGGCGTGCTTATGCTTAAAAGTTTGTCATCGAGAAAATGAATTCATCTGTGAAATGCTTTACAGATTTATAGCTGCCTATATGTAGTGAATAAACATGATATTTAAATAGAAAAAATCTATTTATAACAATAACATCACCACATAATCTGCAACATTTTAATGGTTTAACAATCAATCCATTGAGCATTTACTTACATGGTGTGTTTAAAAATACCTACTAGATTACATAATTAGTAGTCCCCTGCTATAACTTGCTGTAAGCGGCTACGCATAACGCGCACCATATTCCAACACAAATCTTTGCCATTTAAATATTCCTGGGCAAAACGAACCCTTTCTTCGCGATGAGCAGGTGTCAATGTAATTTTCTGTGCTGGTTTATAATTCCTTATCTTAGCAGCGTATAAATGCCTTCTCACTGTTTCCTCTGAAATATTGTGGTTTATTGCGGAATGGGAAAAAATGGATTTTCAACATGCCTTGAAACAATGGCCTTCGAATTCGGGACTATACTTAATGGCTTTTGCTCCTGGACGAATACGCTGAATATCTCCATTGTCTCCATAACGTTTTAGCCAAAGTCTGACCGTATTTCTCTAAAACAAAAAAAAAAACATTTTTGGAACCGTGTATGTAACTTGTAAGGAGTGAATGTAGTGGTAAAATAGCCAACTACGCATTCATTAATCACAATCAATAAAATAAAATAGGTATAAAAACACTTACTGCTATATTAAGTCGACGACCAATCTCTCTAATTCCAATATTCTGCTCATGTAAAAATATGATTTTTTGTTTGGTATAAGTAGTCATTAAGTTGCGACATGCTTTTTTACACCAAATTGCTTAAAAATACTTAACGAGTTATGTGAAACGATTTACAAATGTGTGTGCGCAGTTACTGCTATTAGGCGTAGTTTAACTTTTGTCACATAAATGAATTTATTATCTACCTCACGAAGCAAATATATGTTTTACTTCGTATCCAACCATTCTTAGTAGGTAAATATAAATTCTGTGAACTTAAAGTTTTTTAATTTACCCACCTGTTTACAAGATAAATTATTAGGCGTAAATCATATTGGTCGTTCTTTAATAATGCAGGCAATATTGTAGAAATGAAAACAAATTAAAAAAGAAACTGATTAAAGGTGGACCGTGTTTTCGAACCCACATGTTGTTCGTCGCCAATCCAGCATCAAACCGTTAAGCCACAAGAACTTGTCAGGAATACGCGAAATTAAAGATTGGGTTCTAATTATGTAGTGTGATTTAAAAGCTTTTCAACTTTAATGTCAACGAGATAATGATTAAAATAGCTTAACAAAATGATATATGTATAATGCCGGTGGCTCCGACAACGTTGCACGAGCGCCGTCTGATAAGCTCATATAAATTGAATAAACCTTAATGTTACAGGCAGAGGGTCCAAATTCGTTTGTTTTTAGGGTGGGTCAGATAATGCTGCCAAGCGACTGTACATATTAAAGTTATTAAGTAAGCGTAGAACTTATACTAACAAATATTTGTAGGGGTGAACTACTGTTTTCCTAGCTAGGTAGCTGTGCAACCTGTATTAAGGAGAAACAGTTTGCGTCCCTAGATAAAGATAATAGAAAAATAAATTGAGCATAGCGCTACGTGTTGTCTCCCAAATCAAGTCCCTAATTAAGTTACATACATTATTTACAACGTTGTTTAATGGAATAAATCTATATATATAAATTAATACTTTTTTTTTCGGATGGGAAATCATGACCCCTCCCGCTCTGGGTGGAGCGGAAGGGAGTGAGGGTGGGTGTTAGTCAGTAAGAGTGTCAGACTCTTACTGACTAAAACCTGCGCTGGTTTTACATCATAATCGAACGTGTTTTTTCACGGAAACAACAATGTTTAATAAAACAATGGTCCTTGCTACTTATATTAACTAAATTTCTACAAAGTATTATAATATGTTCTCTATCTGATGTATGCACATAAACGAGGCAAAAGGAGAAAGCAATAGGAGTAAGCAATAGGAGTAAGCAATAGGAGTAAGGATCGTAGCAATGGGCGTTCTGTAGTCTCTGCCT
Source organism: Apamea monoglypha (assembly GCA_911387795.2). Classification (NCBI taxonomy): domain Eukaryota; kingdom Metazoa; phylum Arthropoda; class Insecta; order Lepidoptera; family Noctuidae; genus Apamea; species Apamea monoglypha. The sequence continues at coordinate 2,008,233 of OU426922.1, read as the reverse complement.
ACTATTGGTAGAAGGTCTGAGTTTATATGTATTACAATGATATTATATATGTGTCTGGGCTCAATCGGGACTTTATAGTAAAAGAAGTAGTGGACAGTATTAAAATAAGTGTAATACCATAATTTACTAAATAATCCACATATATTATAAGATAAAAGAATGAAACGCCCGTAGTGGAGCGAGTCTGTGAGCTGAGTGGAGTGGAGGGCGCGCAGCGGCCGTCCGTCACGTACCGGGTTCAGTACCCCAAAGCCCCGCGCCTTCCCCTTGGCCAATCACGCGCATATTTGATGCGCCGACATATGTATCTCTATCAGCCGTCAAATTCTTCATATCCATTTCCTTGCCACTGTGTCACTTTTCACCAATTTCACACAATATTATATTCATTTTTATCGATCTACCTATCCGCTACGCTTTTCTATAGTCATCTACATTCATACTTTAAATGATCTAATTTACTATGTTACTAAATAAATCTATGAATCCAGGAAGAAACAATTTACTTGGTCATACAAAACCGAGCACGTTTCCAAAAACAAGCAATGTTAGCCTCGCTGACATATTGAACACTGGACTATAGTGTGTACCCTGTATTTTGTAGAGGGTAAATAAATGTTAACTATAATGTGAACAGTGGGGTATTTTAGATAGCCTGCGCCTGTCTGTAGCCTGTCACCGACATCCGAGAGGCGTCCCACGCGACCCTCGGGTTGAGAACGTAACTTTATGTGCAGTTATTTTTTCTTAAAAATGTCCAGACTTCGGTGAAGGGCGAGCGTTTTGGGAGAGTTATGTAATTTTGACGGTCGAGAATACTGATTCTCAGCCTAATCTGAATAAATGACTTTTCATTTTACAGATTTACACGTATTTATACACACACAATGTTAAATAATTTACATGAATGATAGATTATATGTTTAAATAGATTCGACTACGAATCCTCCTTCGAGGAATATCCCATGCCTTGGCATTAGCCAAATACAAAAAGGGTGATCTTACACTTTTTATTCGGCGTCCGCAAGAAGCCCTCGATAAATTTTAAAATGAAATAACGAATGTTTTCCTTGAACCTGAAAAACCATAACAAAATAGACGTTATCAAAAATCCGACTACGTAAAAGATTAGTCGAAAAGGTACATGTGAAAAACTTAACACTTTTGGCAGTCGAATAAAAGGCGAACAGCGCGAAACATACAAGCAAATACAAGAAAAATTACTCTAAAAGTAAATTATGAGGTTCAGGATTATTCATATTCATATCTATCGCAGCATTAAAATACTGGTATTCAGCTGCATCCGGTTAGACTGGAAGCCGACCCCAACATAGTTGGGAAAAGGCAGGCAGATGATGATCTATCACAGCATTACAACAATCGTTTAATTATAATACTACATAATTTCGTACCTTTTACGTGCTATCGTCGTGCAAGTCGGGCACGTCACTGAACGGATTAACGCTACATCAAGCGCCCCGATACACCTGTTGGGTGCATTGCAGTTCAACGCAATGTGAATTATTATTATCTCCGTCTGTTCATGTCACCTTGGTAACCGTAATATTTAAGGTTCAGTATGCTAACAGCCTTACAAGCCGAGTGCTCCACACCACCTCTACACCTAGCTAATAACGATGTTGGTCCTTTATGTTAGCCTAGTACTTCTGGAATGTGTGTCTGCCCACACACGCGTTTTGTTCATACAAGTCGTGGTTACAAACAACAAATTCATTTCGTGTATGAATCATAATTTACTCCACAATTTGTGGTAACATTTCGTTAATCAAAATGGCTAAACAAATGAAATACTTTTATGATTGCCGGTTTAATTATTCGTAGTTGGTTTAAATTAGTAAGCCTCTAGAGCTGCGTTTTCACTTAGCGTTCTGAACAGCGGTGCTATTCTGTAAGAATCTCATCGTGAAAACTTAGGTGAAGTGAGATGTTAATAGTGTCAATCACTAGCATCGGAATGACAGCTCACATCACCTAAGTTTTCACAGTGAGATTTTTACAGAATAGATCGGCAGTTCTGAGCGAGCAAACGTTTGTTCGCGCGGCAAGTGGAAACACTTGAGCGAGCGAACATCTTTGTTTTGTGATGATCGGTTGGACTCGGCGAACAATTACTCGCTCACTCATTCATCGAGTGAGCACTCGCTCTGCGCATTCGCTCGACGTTGGACGTGCTCGGTTGGTATGCGATATATTTTTTTTATTCTACGCGAACCTGGTCTACTACGAAGTGCAAAGTGCGAATGATCGGATCGGAACGACACATGGCCGAACCGAATATTATTGAAAAATGTGAAAAAATTTCAGATCGGCTCAGTTGGGTAGGGACCTTAGTCAATATTCGAAAGAGTGTGGGAGTGTAGGATCGGGACCGACCGAACCAAATAGTAACTTTGTAGCAGGAAACGGCCGAACGTTCGGCCGATACCACTTCGGAGGACGCCCTGGAGTTGAATCATGAAACAACTTTGCAACTAAACGGAAGCGTCCATCTTTTGAATGAGCACTCAGCTCCGCTGTTAATATACTGGCATTTTAATTTTCTCTGTTAAAAAAAATTACAACCAATACCACTTTTTTCGTTTCTGTTTTCCAAACGCTAGTACAGACTAGCCAAAAGCAAATCAACGTCATGATCGTACGTTTATACTGAGTAAGAATGAGAACGCAGCTGCGCCAACGAACTGTTCAGTACGAGCTTTTATTTAGAATTTAGTAGTGTCCGTTTTCGTTCGTTTCGTTTTTAGTAAAAACGCTGCTGATGTTTTCTGATTTGAGCGAACATCGGCAGTACAGCAAACATTTGCTCAAAATGTTCGCGCGGCAGAGTAGTGAAAACGCGGCTTTAGGCTCTTACTACATAATCAAAAGGTTTGACAGTGCATTTTCCTCCCAGACAGATAAAAATGAACACCCATTACGATAGTTGTACCGCGTACTTCCCACTTTCCATCCTGTATGACTGATGTATTCACATTTCCGCGTGTACACAAGTAAATGGCTTTTTGCGAGCACCATCGTTCATCATACATCATATTATAAAGCTGACAAATAAAAAATATACAAATTGTCAAATGTAATTAATTCGCTCCCGGATTTTAAGGTTTGTTCAAAAAGCAATTAATCTGATAGCTTGTTTAATTGGAAACTGGTGATCATGTTTCAAAAATGTTTATGCTGTTTAGTCTGGCCTTTTTACTATTTTTGTTGCACTTTGCTTCGGAATTTTAAAACTCCTAACTAGAAAATAGCCTATAGTCCATTAGGTAAACCGTTTTTTTTTTTGACAGATGGAACTAGTGATTGCAGCAACACACAATACATTGATTGATACACGTACGGCATTATAATGTCTGTAAGAAGCCATAAATAAGATAATTAAATAGGAAAAGGCAGTTTATATATTTATTTTGTTACGCATTTTAAAGTTAACTTTTACGTAATCTGGAATTTGTACGTTCTAAGATAGCTGTCAAAAAACGGTTAACCTAATGGACAGGGTATAGCTTCCTATTTGTGTCGATTTATCGTGTCTGTCTCTGTTTCATGTTCTCTCCAGTTCCTCAGAATTGTCATTGATTCATTTTAGTTACATTTTGCTTCGGAATTTCAATACACCTAACTAGAAAATAGCCAGCTTCCAATTTGTGTAGATTTATCGTGCCTACTCTCTGTTTCATGTTCTCCCAGTACCTCAGAATCGCTATTAATTCAGATGAAATTTCACGGAAGGATAGTTTTTGTGGTGACACGATATTTTATAGACACGAACTGACCAAAAATATCCTTCTGTTCATACCAAGGCCCTTCGATTAACGGTTCTATTGTTGACCGAAGCCAAGGCCGCTATGATTCTAGTACCAAGAAATAGTATATTAAAAAAACCTATTTAGATATTTTATCCTTCCGAAAGCGAAACATACCAAGTATAAAACTAAACTTAGGGCTGATTTTTCCATCGCCAGATAACTTTTATTCGAAGAATAAAATTTACGTTTGACAGTGTTTGTTTGAAATAACTGTCAAAATTTCAAAAATATTCTTTGAATTTGTAGATGATTGAAAAATCAGCCTAGTAATTTACTTCAGCTACTTACGCACTAACAGTTGGGTCGCTTACCACCTAGAGCCCTGTGACTTAACATCCTTACGTACACTCTAGGCGTCTAGCGAATGTGCCAAGCGCGCAGTGCGGACTCGCAAGGAGACTCGCTAGGCTCTAGGCGCTAAGCAAGCCACCTGTCAGTGTGTACGTAGCCTTAGGGTTCTAGTTCTAGATGATATTATACGTATAAACGTTAATTCATAAATTCTAAAAAATCGAACAATTATCAAAGAATCAATAATTACAATGGTAATGGTTGCTGCCTGATTCCCAGAGATTTATCTGGTAAGTTGAAACTGAAACATTAAAGAGCGTACAGTCACGAGCATAAGTATGTATACACTTGGCTTTATTCAGAAGCGATTTACTCCTTTATTTTTTTAATTTTATGCTACTACAAACATAGTGTTTTCGAACCCATAGGTTTTTACAATATGTCGTATTTTACTGTTATTTTCGTTACTTTACGCAAAAATCGCTATTGAAAGTTTCCAACTGTTGACATATTAGTGCTAGTGAACAGTCACGAGCAACTACCTATTCTGATTAATATTAACAATAGGTACAGCTTCTCTGTCTATATAATCATCTCTTAGCAAAAAGTCCATCTGGCTAGTGGAACAAGAAACGTGATTACAACTACCCCCAGCACCGGTACCCTGCTGGCTGCCGACAAAATGTGTAAATAGCGTTCCCGCTTAAAGTTGCACACCGGTCCGAGCCAGTTTAAACTAGTTGTGAATGTTAGGGGCACTGTTGCGAAACTAAAGTTTGTACTAAAAATTATCGTTGTTACATGCAATTGTTGTTCTTTTTACTTCGTTTCTCTACGTATTTTACATTTTCTCTGCATGGTTTTCGATGTTATACGGTGTCTGAATTAAATGTTTGCATTGCAGTGTTTGGCTCCATTAAGTATGGCGAACGGTCTAATGTAATCTGAGTACCATGGATCCGTTTATTATGATATTATGATGTATGTTGACTTGAAAGAGCATGGCAGTTGAGTATGTCATGCTCACTTAAATTTCTCACTGATAATGGCGCGTGTTGGATCATTCGGTTCACTGCAAAATGGTTGAGCAGAGCCCTAATTCAATATGACCACTCAATGATGCCTTACTTCGAAACCACGTCAATTCCTTAGCTAATCACGCCAATCACGCGTTCATTTCGCTCGGTTTCGTTCATTGTGTCATACAGAATACGGCCCCTGGATGGTGCTGATCCACGCGTCATGTTCGTGAACGGACGCTGTTGGTTGAGGCTGGTCATCTCTTAACCGCCAAAGCTTATTTTTAATCTTTTATTTTGAATTCATTCTTCATTTTATTTTTTTACATTGTTCTCGAAAAAAGCAACAAGAATAATGTTCCCAAGATTTTGTAATATCTTGATTTAAAAGTGTCCTTGGAGTTTCTTCTCCATAGAGATCTACGTTTTGGAAGGGGCAACTAGCTTCAACTTTCTGACTAACTGAACGAAAGTGAGCGAGTGAGTTTGTTCGAGTGAAATGTGGGCTAGACTGCTAATACATAGTTATATCATCAGCATTCATAAAACTTACCAAAAGTAGGTATTATATATCGCAAAGCCTATTCAAACAGAACAGAATGAGCCCTCATTCTGTTCGGTTCATCGTTTTTGTGCTCACAAGTTGGCGCCACTGTCGAGTTAGGTCCTGAAGTAAGCTCTCAAAGTTTGTTATTACGGGCGTGAAAACAAAGTTTACATTTAAATTATATTTAAAGAAGCAAAAAATGTGTTCGTAAACAGTAAACAAACTAACCTCTGAATTAACTGTTCTTTCAGCCCGCTTAGTTTTACACCTATTTTTCTTAACACCGCTTTTTTGCCGTAATTAATCTTAGGTATTGCAAAATATTCACAACATTATTCTAATTAGAAATAAACCCGCGTCCCACTCACAAACAGTGACATTTGACATTTCGGAGACCTCACGCTACAATAGCGCCTCTAGCGGTGAATTCATACGCGAATCATTAGATAAAATTAGTTAAAATTACATTAAATTAGACAAAATTAGATAGAATTGGTAACTTAGATCTTCTAGAAAAGAAGAAGAGTAAATAATTACTCTTCTTCTCTAATTTTGTCTAATTTTATGTAATTTTAACTAATTTTATCGTAACAATAACATTGCAGATTGCAGAAGAATCTAGTGTACAATTAACAGTTAATCAGATTGCGGTAGTTAAAAGCTCAGGCGCTTTTGATTAAATGTATGGTTTGTTAGTTACTTGGCATCATCAATTAAAAAAAGGTACCCCAGTGACTACCAGAAGATATGTACCAGTGCCTGCCATAATTAATCTCTGGTATTGCAAATATTCACAACATTATTATAATTAGAAATAAACCCGCGTAGCCTACCCTTAAACAGTGACATTTGACATTTCAGAGACCTCAAGCTACACTAACGCCTCTAGCGGAGAATTCATACGCGATATCCTTCATTTAATGTAGTGTCCTGACTGGTTTGTCTAAAAATCCTTGTAATAAACATAGGTATAAGCTTGTTGTAAGGCGAGAGATAGGCCTTCCATTGCTGGCTATAATTCGGTCACGGATTCGCCCGTGACACGTACCAACACTAGACACAATTATGACCTGCTACGTGCCGGTTCTGTAGGGTATCGTGCAGCGTACCATTATTTATGTATTCTTAGTACTTAAACACAACATATTAACATCATTTCTGGTACTCCATCAATGGTGGAAAGTATAGTGACGAGCATATACAGGGTGGCAGGGACAACGACGCGCATCCTGTTACCATGGATTCAGTACATGATTCTGAAACCACCTGCGTTGAAATGTTTCGACGGTTATAGTAAAAAAAAATTGCTGTTCCATACATTTTGACCGCGATTCACTTTTGTATGAAACTTGAAGATTTTTATTTGATAACCAAAGAAAAATTTCTACGCTAGGGGGAAGATTGGACTCGCTTTTATAAGCAGGTAAATTCAATGCTCGTTCCTTCTCTAAAAACACTGTGACGTCATGAATTCATGACCTTCTAACACCCAAAACTCAGGGGTCCTAATCCCTCGGCTCTTGACTCTTGAGCCCCTTCCTCCTCTCACTTACAATGACAACTGTGAAGGAACCCCAATGTATCTCAACAACTCGCATCTCAACAACCCCGAATGGCACTTCCGTAAATATATACTTGTATATAGATCTGTGTTATGTCTGTGAGGGCGAAAAGAGGAACCTTTCCTACTTATGATTTTGGTTTTTAGTTAGGATTGGCAAACCAAGATGTTTTACATAGTTGCAAAAACTGCTGATTAATGTTGTTATAAGGTTGTGGGTACAAACTGCAAAGGTCATTGCGCAACACAATAACAGTAGGAATGGCTTTCATTTTGACAGATCAACTACATAAAAAAAAAAATCTTTCTTTCTTTCTAACATTAATTGCGTTATTTGCGTTGTTGGGCAGACAATTTTTTCAAACATACAAGCAATGGATTAGCAATATCCTTCAAAATTATTCAGATTTATTTAAACTTTTCGCACACAAAAAGTACAAAGGCGGACTTAATGGCCTCAGGCATCAACATTGTGATTGATAATGTGTTACGCAATTAAGGCGCAGATTAAAAATTAACATAAGTGCTTATAGCTCTTTTTTTTTTTTTTTTTTTTTTCTGGGTGGGAAATCGTCATATGACTTCTCCCGCTCTGGGCGGAGCGGGAGGGCGTGTCAGACTTTTACTGACTAAAACCCACCCGTGTTCCTTCAGTTGCCTATGCCAGGGGCCACGGTATCTCTTTCGAACAACCCGCGGCCCTGGCAGGCATCGGCCCTAGCGGAACCCGTCAGTTCGTGCTGACATCTCTTTGAGACGCGCGTGGAACACAACGCGCCGTCGACCCGGGCCTGGTCCTTGCCGGGCGGCGCGGCGAGCTGCCCATTGCTCGCCGCCCGCAAGCCCGCGCCTACGGTGGCCGGGAAAGTGCTTATAGCTTGTAGGAAAGTTACTTGGGTCTTAAACATGAGTGTTTAATTGATGTAGATGTAGACTGAACTATCTTCACATCACTGCCCACACCCTTGGAGAAAACAGACGTGATGTTTCGTAGGTAATACGATGGGCGTCTTTGCTAAATTTTCGTAGAATATTTCTGTAATAATTAAAACTTACAAGCAATCGAAATTCCGTTACAACAATCTTAGGAATTTCAATTATAATTCACTCAATACTTGTTAGAACTATGTTCGGCTCCAGATGAATTCATATTGAAGAGAGTTCTTTCACAAAGCTTACCGATCGATCAAAACGTTTCGTGAGCCCTTAGGCGCAACATTTCACCTCATTTCGGGTCCCACAATTCAATATCATAAACCTAATTTTACGGATCGCAACACAATTTACAAGTAGTCGTCTAGATTTGCGGGCAAATTGCCGACAGTTGTAATGGAGGCAACATTGGAAAAATACTTCAAAGAAACTTGTAGTTCATTAGTTTCGGTTGAATAGAAATATACGCGCTTTTTTTTATAAAATATATTTAAATATCGTTCCTTTTTTATTTCTTCGTTTCTTTTTTTTTTTTAAACGTTGCCCTACACTAGGAATTACTCCTGTATCGTGGGTGCTTTTACAAACATTTAAACTCACATACACAAACAGCCAATATGGTCCAGGTATATTGTACAGACGCCAGCAGGTCAAGCTACCCGAAACTGTCAAATTTTCCCAACCAATCTTGAACCCTAATGCTTTAGCGATAAAGTTGAAAATCTATTAAAGAAATTTGACAGATTGTAGTAGCTTGATGTGCTGGCGTCTGTACTTTGTGCCGGTTTACTTCTGTAATATAAATTAGATTTTTTTTCTTATTTTCTTTTTTGCTTCTTTAGACGTAAGTACACTTTCTGTACGGCTTTAACTGGCGAGCAAGTATTTGAATTGGTATTTTATTCTACTTTCTATAAGTCATGAGACCCTGGTAGATCAGGTACCGCGATCCTTTACTTCCAGGCCTTTTCCATCGCCTCATAGAGTAAAAGTGAGAACAAAGAATAATATCCGAACGCTAACATTGAACCACACAATCTGTGACACCGCATCACAAACAGTGAAGATATTTTTTCAACAGTCTTTGCCCTCCATAAAAAGTATCATATGAAATTCTCAAAGAAAATAAAACCTGCCTCGCGTGCTATCTCTATCCCTTTTATGGCAGAGAGAAAAAATACAATATTTATTTCATGAAATGTCGGTGCCCCCAAACCGTTGAAGAGGAAAATACAAGTTTTCATATGAAAGTATTGTATATTTCATACAGAAGCCCGGAACTTTGTCGATGTAATAGTTTAGTAGTATATTAAAACTCAGGGGACTGTTGTGATATGTATTTGTAGGTACAATTCACTAGATTTCTTTTCGAGACTAAAATAACTGTGATTCAAGTAATGGACGAGTTGGTAAGCTCTCGTACGAAGGCTCTCCGTAGTTACATCTAATGGACTTAAAGCAGGGGTGGGCAGAATTAGATTAGTTGTTATCAGAAGCGTATTCATGCGATTGGTGCATTAAGGCTCTCCTCCCCCATGGCGTGTTATAATCGGTCGATAATGTTGGGTGCGTTATTGCGATAATGCACCCCGATTCGTTGCCCCACAACTGCGTTTATATCGTCCGATATTTCTAACGTGTCGTGTAACACTACAGGGGGTCTACTCCGAAGTGGTATCGGCCGAATGTTCGGCCGTTTCCTGCTACGAAGTTACTATTTGGTTCGTTCGGTCTCGATCCTATACTCCTACACTCTTTCGAATATTGACTATGGTCCCGACCCAACTGAACCGATCCGAAATTTTTCGCATTTTTCAGTATTATTTGGTTCGGCCATGTGTCGGTCCGATCCGATCATTCGCACTTTGCACTTTGTAGTAGACCCCCAGAACGCAAGCGTCCTACTTCTATTGCGTCTTAATTATCGCAGCAGTGTGTAATATCGTGGCCGTCCTAATACAAAATTTACTGAAAACAGATATTATCGCGCCTGTGGGGGAGAGCCTTAAGCGGCAGCAATACTTGTTTGTAAATAAAATTTGTAACCATAATATTAAAGAAAATTAGTAACCGAATTAAAATTTAAATAACATGAACTAATTAGGTAGTGCAGAAATACTTTTCAGCACTACCTAAATTAGTTCATGTTAGACTTTTCATTTATATGATTATATAAATGAAGAAAAGTCTTCGATTTTATTCAAAGTCACCTCTGACCTCATAACCTTTTCTCCCAATTTACACAGCTTAGTAGTGGGTATAAATAAATAATAAGAAAGAGTACACGGCTATGCCTAACCACTGTAATTTAGTTCCTTTGGTTGACAACCTAATAACAAATTGTCAGTCCTAAGCATTCTTATGTTATTTATAGTAACAAACTACGTGAGCACGTACCTACTAGGAATCTAGGACTCGAAAGAGGAAGCTAGCAGATATTATTAGATGTTTTTAATTTTAACTTTTTTAATTTTCCTCATCAAATTCGCTTCTCTCAACTCTTTCGCCGCGGCTAGCCCGCACTCGCGAGCTACACTCAATCACAAGTTGAACTCGAACCCAGTTCAGAACGTGCACAATTATCTACTAACTAACCAACTAACGAGAAAGTTAACCAGCACTTAAACAGCCACTTCGCCTCGGGCTTTTTGTTTACGATAGTACCTACTCGCTTACTTCTTGTGTGAGTTCTATAACTTCTGTAACACGACTTCATTTTGATTTGTTTATGCATCTACGAACTACTTAGGTTTGCTGCTATCCTGGTACTAAGTTTGTTTGAACGCGGCAGGTTAGGAGTCCTCAGGGCTTACCATGTACTCTTATGAAGTTAATTCCAGTTAGTTTAAGTCGTACTACTACGTGTCGAGACATTATGTCACATTATTTTAGTGCAAAGAGGATCGCACTGTACGCTCTGTAACGCTACCTCTCTTAGGGGTCATTTTACCAAAGTGTATATCTTTTATACGTTTGCCCGAAAATCCCGAATAACTTTATCCTGAATGAACGCGATCCCGAATAGAATAACACTATCCCGAATGAACGCTTTCTCGAATCACGCTATTCCGAATGAACGCTATCCTGAATCACTTTATCCCGAATGATCGCTATCCCGAAACACGTTATTCCGAATGAACGCTATCCCGAATGATCGCTATACGACCCCTTAATCGATATTTAACCCTCAATTAAAGCTATGCATAAAATAGATGTGGAATAAAATTGACGTCTGACAGACAGTTCTATTATGGAAAAACAATCAAAAATTAAAAAAAAAAAGTCTCAGGAAGACTTATTCTAGGTATAAAAGTTTGGTGCACTTCTCCATACCACTGCAGAGCTATTCGCACTATGATAAATTTCCAATTTCCCTTAATTTTCCGCGAATTTCCTTTGCTGCTTCACGAACAAGACAAACAGACGATACAGGTTTCCGCGTGACATCATTTCAGAAAGTTCGACACAACAGGGAACTTGGAACTACTTTCCCCTTCGGAGTGCCTTAAAAGCTTCTGACTTACCTTCACAACTAACATTACTTTGTGACATAGTTCCAAACTATAGTTTTAATGCTTTCGGTATGTACGCAGGTAGATGAAGACATACGTTTGAAGTACCTACCTACGTCAGCCTTTTCTTAAGTATGTTTTACGTTTTTAAATTTACTGACTTATTTTTATTACACACGTTTTTCTTGCCATGAAAAACTACGGTTTATTCGCCGTGTCTAGGCACGGTCGTCAGTGTTGTATGGATCACTATGTAGGCACGGTCGTCAGTGTTGTATGGATCACTATGTAGGCACGGTCGGCAGTGTTGTATGGATCACTATGTAGGCACGGTCGTCAGTGTTGTATGGATCACTATGTAGGCACGGTCGTCAGTGTTGTATGGATCACTATGTAGGCACGGTCGTCAGTGTTGTATGGATCACTATGTAGGCACGGTCGTCAGTGTTGTATGGATAACTATGTAGGCACGGTCGTCAGTGTTGTATGGATAACTATGTAGGCACGGTCGTCAGTGTTGTATGGATCACTATGTAGGCACGGTCGTCAGTGTTGTATGGATCACTATCTAGGCACGGTCGTCAGTGTTGTATGGATCACTATCGAAGCTTGTTGACGGACACATTTTTTCTACGCGGTGTATACACCGGAGAAAAATAATCCGTGCCGTGTAATAAGGGCCTAAGGCTATTTTACATATTTTCCAAAAACTCTAAAAATAAAGTCCTCAATCAAAGCCTGCTAGTTGCATATTTATTTTTCTCATAGCAAACTTGTCTGATCGACACAAAAAGCTATAATTCAACCTAACATCTGATAAAACAGCGACAATTCAGTGTCATTGAATCGTTCCTCCCCACTACAGCTCGTGCAATAATAGAGATGCAGCCAGCATCTTTGTCAAACGTAACTGAATGCAAGGAGCTCATTACAAGCCTCTCATTCACAGACTATTGGAAATTTCACGCAACGCCAGGCAATGGAGGATTCAATAATAATGTGGTTCTATGAACAACTCCAGTGGTAAGGGTACTGCAGAGCTCCTGTTTAATCAAAACTATTTTTAATACGATGGTATTTCTCGGAAACAGTTGAATTATTATTGCAATCTATATATATATAGGTAGCAGGGACATCGACTAGCTATACCTTCCTACTTTTAAAACTAAGTCGCTTTTCGTGTCTGCCTGTGTGTCTTTTCGTCGCTTTGGTCTACAATGTATTAATTGTATTTACTCCACAATGTATTTTGATGCAGTTTTCACCATAATTGCATTGCAGAGCATGTATACTGGAAGGGTTATGTGTACAATACATTCATTATATATTATTAATGTATATTAATTATATAATTTAATTGATTTGACACGGTTGGCGCAGTGGCTGAGCGATCGACTGCTGCGCTGCGTGTCGCGGGTTCGATTCCCGCACGGAACAAATATTTGTATTGCCTACAGGTAGTTGTTCCGGGTCTGGCTGTTTGTGTATGTGAGTTTAAATGTTTGTAAACGCATCCACGATACAGGAGTAATTCCCAGTGTGGGGCAACGTTTCAAAAAAAATAATCATAAAATTCTGGCATAACTGATTAATTTAGAAGATTATTAAACTGACCATTTTAATGTTGCTAGACATTGGCGTTACGATAAAGTGGACTCATTAAGCCGTGGAAGTGTTACAAATTAATGTCATATTAGCAGGACAGTATAACTTAGATTTTTTTTACCAAGAAAATTAAACTTGATAGCATTTCCAGAAGATTGGCATGCCTTTACTGGTTTTATCATTTAGGTAGCGTTTAGCTAAACATGTAATGATATTGTACTCTCTTTTTTTTTCCGGGTGGAAAATCATCAAATGACCCCTCCCGCTCTGGGTGGAGCGGAAGGGAGTGTCAGACTCTTACTGACTAAAACCCACCCATGTTCCTTCCTTTGCCCTTTATGTTCCGGGGTAGCGGTAACCCTTGTTATGTTATGTTATGTTATGGGATTGGTTTCCGCACTTAGTCCTTCAGGTGGACCATTGTACGTGGGCCATGGCGGCCGTCGGTGGTTATTCCAACCAGCCCACCTCAGGTCTCCTGGTCTGTTAAGAACATCTGTGTATGATCTGGGTGTCCCGAGGGTTCCCGACCTAATCTGGGTGATGCCTGTGCACTCAAAGAGCACATCAGCCTCCATGCAGGCTCTGCACAGGGGGCTGTCCGTTATGCCTATCGTGTAAAAATGTTTGTTTAGTGAGCAGTGTCCCGTGATGATCCCCGTCATCAGGCGCAGGCCTTTCCTGTCCAGGCGTAGCAGTCTTTTTGTTAGTTTGCCATCTAATGATGGCATGGCCTCCTTGGACTGCCTGCAGCCCGGTGACGAGGACCACCAGTTCTCCGCTTGTGTATGGGTGTGCTCCTGTAGCCACCTGCGTAGCTGATTGAAGGGGATGGGCACGACTGGTTCTGGACCATAGACTGACGTGCTGGATGCCCTTCTGGCCAGCTCGTCAGCCGCATCGTAACCCTTTCGGACAATCCCGCTGACCCGGCAGGCTTCGGCCCTAAGGGGCCCCTCAAATTATGCTGACAACTGTAATATTGTACTGTAAGAAATCAAACAACGTTAAGATTTCTTTACGTTAGTTCTAAGCAAACATCATCATCATTATTTCAGCCGAAAGACGTCCACTGCTGGACATAAGCTCCCCCAAACATTGGCCCCGCCTCCCCCAAAGCCAAGTCTCTAAAGCTAAGTCTAAGCAAACGTCTTTACATTACTTCAGCTATATTGTCACTTTTTTCTTCCAAACTAAAACCCCTATACCCTGTCCCGTAGGTTAACGGTTTTTTGACAGCTGCCTTAGAACATGAGTATTCCAGATTACGTAAAAGTGAAAACTGCCTTATCTTCCTGAATTATCTTATTTATGACTTCTTACAGACATTATAATACCGTACGTCTACCTATCAGGTTTGTCAAAACACGGTTTACCTAATGGACAGGATATAATACTAAATATTTGACACTGGCGCCGATTCCCTTGTTCACAAACTAAACTAAATTTAAGTATATCAACCTTACAACTATCATTACAGGCCTTAACCTAATGCGACAGTGTGGTTATTAACTTAAAATTAACTTATATAACCTAACAACAAATAATATAACTTTTTACCTTACATAACTAACTATATTTAATAAAACTCTTGCAAATTCACTCAAAGAGCAGGAAAAAATATCCAGTCTCTCATGGACTTCGTTCACCACACGGATTGTTCGGGTGAGGGGTGCTTTCGTTCAGCGGGATTGTCCGAAAGGGTTACCGCTACCCCGGAACATAAAGGGCAAAGGAAGGAACATGGCCCACCCATGTTCCTTTTAGTCAGTAAGAGTCTGACACTCCCTTCGGCTCCACCCAGAGCGGAAGGGGTCATTTGATGATTTCCCATCCGGAAAAAAAAAAAGGTGTGCTTTCGCCAGTAGATTGGTTCTGGCCACGGGCACGTTTAGCAGTTGCGGGCGTCGCGGTCGCCGCCTCCACACGTACCGGTCCGGCACTCGGCATATTATTGGGTTAGGTACTGTAAAGGTTGAAGTTGTAGAGTTGTTAAACAGTAAACCGAAGAAGATGAAGATATGCACTACAAAAAACTAGTATTCTTAAAAGATATATTTTAAATATGAGAAAATTTTCAATTACGTCAGCCATAAATCGATACTTGCCACTTACCGGGTGGCACGCTGTCGTGTCTCGGCATACTAATACAAAATGATGATACCTACGCTAGTAGTTCAAAAGACCCTTTCCCAAGCACTTCTGCCGTGAATATTTTAACGTCGCTAATTGGTTTACATTGCTTCCCCTACCACCTCTACCCCTTTTAATTGGCTATCGAGTTTTTCGTGTACACTACGTAACAGTATACATTCCGGCTGGGATGCACTATTATGAATTTGGTAACCGTTTTGGTAATATGTTTTCTTGGTACCTACATGTAGCCAGTAAAACAATGATGCAGGAGATAGTCATGAGTTTTCTAACACAATTGTAGTTATAAACTACCCTGTCCATGGTAAACCGTTTTAAGACAGATGGAACTAGTGATTGCAGCAACACACAATACATTAATTGTTACACGTACGGTATTATAATGTCTGTAAGAAGCCATAAATAAGATAATTCAAAAAATAAGGCAGATTATATATTTATTTTATTACGCATTTTAAAGTTAACTTTTACCGATGTTAAACTAGGTAAGCAAGTACTTAAAACAGCTTTTAGAAAACGATCTGGACATGTACCACTAAAAAAATTTACATTTTTAATGAAGAAATCCCTTTCACCTAACTGTATTGTTTGTGATAAACCAGAAGATATCCAACACCTCCTCATAGATTGTATTCGCAATAATTTTGAAAGGCAAAATTTATGTAAAATATTCAAATTAAATGCATTAGATTTAGGTAAATTCCAATGTCAGAATACATTGCTTACCCTGCAAGCAATAAAGCTAAGCTTATTTATAAATTTATATTTAATAGTCTTGAGAAAATTTTGTAAGTAACTTGCGTAAGGAAATGATGGGGCTGACATGACCCATTAATGGTTGCAAGTCCCTAATAAATAGAATAGAATAGAATAGCTTTATTTCGGACACAAAATATCCATATAGTGTTAGTAACAAAACAAAAAATAACTTATTGCCTAGTGTTAGTAAAAATCAACCTCCGCACCAACTGTTGTATTATCGGAGAGCTGAAACTCTCGGCTACAATTTTCAGGATGCTGTTATGACTGCCCCTCACTCTCCTCAGAAGCGACGCAGTTTTTTTGCGTATAATTGTATAGAAGCCGTCGCGTCGGTGCGGGCTTGCGCAAACATGTTCGACGCGCTACAGCAACGAGGCAGCCTCAACAACATCCTGAAAGCATTGTTATATTGGACGCGCAGGACATCCAGCGATCTCTTAGTACAATTGACCCATAGACTGCCCGTGTACAAACTTTGGCAATAAGCCTTGAAAAGTGTTACTAAAGCGTTATAAATAAAGACGAAAAAAAATAACTTTTACGTAATCTGGATATGTACGTTATAAGACCGCTATCAAAAAACGGTTAACCTAATGCGCAGGGTATAAATAATCATGATAATTATTTTATTCAAGGAATCCCAAGGACCTGTACAGTTTATAGGTATCTGGTACTGAGATAGTTCTAGATATAATAGGAAGGGACCATGGTATAGCACCTGTAAATGGTTTACCTACCTTTCAAAAAAAAATCAGCTGTTCCCTACATTTTGACGAGTTAGACGAACATAAATGTAGGGAACAGCTGTTTTTTTTTCGCGATTTCTGGTTTGGTCCCATAGTAAAAGTTGTTCATAATGATGAGTACAATGACCTCTTAAGAGGTTGTTGGTGTTTTACCAGTAACCCTGTATATTATTATAGCCTTCCTCGAATAGTGGGCTATCAAGTGCAAAAATAAATTCAAATCCGACTGGTATTTCCGGAGATTCCCCCCTCTACATACAAACTTACAAACAAACAAAGGACATCAGGTTCGAAACCAAAAATTAAAGTGATGGTAGGTACTTTTTAACCCACATAGCAGCCAAGGGGTTAATTGCAGATCTATGTTGTAATAGTTAAAACATGTTTGCGATGTTATATTCAATTAAAAGTTGGTATTTTTTTAAATGTTAGGCTTAAAAGACTTGCTATAAAAATATTATATTTGGCATTTTCAATCTCAAATAGCAGCCAGGGGGTTAGTTGTAGACTTTCACTCTAATAGTAAAAAATGCTCAAGATGTTCTTTCCCATAAGAAAACAGTATTTTTTTTTCTGGATTTAATTTTTGGGTTTAACATGTTCGACACTTGAATTATATCCCTACCTCTTTACAATATTAGTATAGATCGAAGAGTTCCAATGAACACTTTGCCTAGCAACGTATTTACTATTAAAAATCTTTACGTTTACGTTTTATCTTGATAATTAAATATTCCACGTAGTTACATTTGTTATCTCCCCTGTTAACTGTAACACAGAAAGCCCTGTATCTCTTTTATTGCGCATCATATTTCACAGTAACCGGATAGTCGTCGTTAACGCCGGCGCAAGCTACTGCCATATTTACGCCATGTCATCTGATTAAGTTGGGAAATCGAGCTGAACTTGATTGATGGATGGCAGCATCGTTAATTACACTGGATGATCTTGTTGCCAACAAAATGGTAACCTTTACGGTTATTTGCTGGGATTTTGGGTTGATTCTCGGAATAAATGAAATAAAAATAAGTGAAATTGCTTGGTATTTTAACAATTCACGGTTCTTCCTAATAAAAGTCTTCAACAATAATGACCTACTAATTTAAGTTACCAGGACATCACACAGCAATGAATTAATAGCGCAAACTAGTGCAAGGCATGCAGGCTATGCAGCAAAGTAACGTATTGCCATCTGGTGCCGTCCGTCCACCCCTAACAAAAGGACCGAGTTAAATGCTCCTTGAATTATTGCTATCCTGGTATGCAGGACAAATTAGTACCCGTAACTTAAATAATTAACTTAACTTAAAATACTAATTATTGTGCTTTCAATATCTATTACCGTTTTTTTCGATTCCCTTTAACTGGGCACAAATTCAGGCAGCTAAGTGGGAACCAAAAAATAAATTTAATTGGAAGAACTCACTTGGTAGGCTACGTACATCGTAATTTAAATAATTGATCCGAAGAGCCACAAATGAACGATGGTGGTAATTATAAGGCTCCAATTAACAGGGATTACCAACTAATTAGTAATGCGTAAATTATGTACATTTGTCTATTTATTTACTCAAAGCTCTGTGACATAGAAATCGTTGGCCATTACTCAGATAGGCTTACTTAACTCGCTGAATTTTAACTGGGATTTAGTTTTAACGCTCGTTCACGTTCATGTTGACTGTATGCCAGTTACTAGAGCAAGTGTCTGAAACTGTGAAAATTGTGAACGGTATGGACGGATTACAAGCGACTTTATACCAGTAATTTTGTTGGGTAAGACACATTTCAATAATAAGTGGGTTTTTACATTTCAAGAGTTGCTTTTGAAAAGACGCTAAAATTGTGCCAATAACTGCTCTGTGTGTGTAATCTTGACACATTAGTAAAAGAGCCCAAGAAGCACTGCAAATGAGAAGAATTTTATTTCACAATTTAAATTGTGGTAAATAGATACTAATCAAAACAACAACGCGTCTACTTAATAAAAATCTTAAATTCGTTCATTCACTGACTAACAACGCACAGCTTAAATCGCCCGGTGCAACATGGAATTTTGCAGAAGAGACCTATATAACGAAAGTGAGCACTAAAGAAGGTTGTTTGATCCCGTAATATGAGTTAACGGTTGACAGGGGAGAATGGAAGAAGAAATCGTGTTGCACTGACCCCAAGTAACATGAGAAGGGCAGGCAGAAGATTCATAGGGTTTAATAGGGCATGAAAGTTACTATGAATGTTCATCATTTTTGCCGATAAAGAAAGAATCTTATTTGCACACAGTTCATGAAACACAAAATACAAAATTAACAAAATATAAATAATGTTTCAATCAACAAGTGTGTCTCACGGCTGCGCCAAAAAGGTTCATTTCGGCATTAATGCCAGACAGATACTGTCTGACGCTGCTTTTTTAATGAACCTTTATAATTAGTGACGGGGAGTACAAACAGTTTCAACATACCTTTATATACTTATAAATAAATAAACTAGTAATCAAATGAGAATCCCATCAGGCACGTGGCTTGCTAAGTATAAAGAACAAGTACCTATTACGTTTGTTCTAAATGAGCCGTGTAAACGAGGCACCAAGACAAAAGCCTTGCTTCGGTATTTACGATTTAAAATAAATGGTTGGGATTGGTGGCTAAAGCCCCGCGCGACGACGACGGCTTACTTCAATCTCGCGATGAGACGATACCGACATTGTTCCCGTCTCGAATTCAACACCATTACTTTTCTACCTACATACAATCACGCCTGAAGTGTATTTTCCGAAGTAGTGAACTGAGGTATGTTGTAAAACCGCATTTCGCCAATAATCTTCTTTTTTTTTTTTAATGGGCCTGTTCTTGACATCGATCACGCCTGGTAGAAAGCGATTGATGAGGTTTATGATGGAACGAGCGCGCCCAAAAGATGCTTGTTCTTTAACACTTTCGACTCCACCCACTTTTCATAGAGCTCATACGTCCTGCAGTGCGATTCTGTAAACATCTCACTGTGAAAACTTAGGTGAAGTGAGCGTGGAGTGAGCTGTCATTCCAACTATTGCTAGGGATTGACACTATTGACAGCTCACTCTAAGCTCACTTCACCTAACTTTTCACGGTGAGACTTTTATAGAATCGATCGGCTGGAGGGTCACCGGCATTACGTTTGAGCTAAAGTGAACCCTCGAGGAGGGTCGTCGGCATTAGGTTTGAAAACGTCTTATAAAACACTGTAAAACGAAGTAAAATAATGTTTTCAGGACATCTTTTTGCTATATTTTCATCCCTAGGGATGACATGTACTAGTTGGGTGGAGACGTGAAATAATAAAAAATAAAAAAATATGTAAAAGGATAATCGCTCGCTCTGATCCCAAGACAGGGGTATCCAACCTCTTCTGAAATTGTCACGCAATGTAATAATTTAATTTTTTGGTATCAATGGCATACATACATCATGTATTTTTTTTAAATGTTATTACGTACTCGTAGTTATTTTGTAACAGCTGATTAACGTTCAGTCTTCTATTATTACCCTGATCGTCGCTCATGATTGAAAAAAAACCGGCAAAGAGCGAGTTGGTTATGTGCACTCAGGGTTCGTAGGTAAAATATTTATACATTTTCATAACAAAAATTTAATTTTATGCGATTGCTTATAAAAATGCTAAATCCTTAAAAACCTGCAAAACTCCTTTCCAACGGCTAGTAAAAAAGACATCGTTTTATTTTCGTGCAACATTTACACACATACCTCCCAACTAGATTTATTTCAGAATTTTCGCTTTGCAAAGAACAATGGCCATTTTGGAAAAAAAACAGCAGTGCGAATCTGTAACCATAAATAAATAAATAAAATAAATAAATAAATCCCTGGACATTTCACACAGCACCATTTGTCCCAAGCTAAGCAACCTAATGCTTGTGTTATGGTAACAAGATGGCTGATAAACTACTTATATACAATTTTTTCTTTTGTAAATACATACATATTATAGATAGAAAAACACCCAGACTCGGAACAAATACATGTAGGTCATACAAATATTTGTTCCGTGCGGGAATCGAACCCGCGACACGCAGCGCAGCAGTCAATCGCTTAACCACTGCGCCAACCGTGCCGTCAACCATCTCACCGTGAAAACTTAGGTGAAGTGAGCGTGGAGTGAGCTGTCATTCCAACTAATGCTAAGGGATTGACACTATTGACAGCTCACTTCACCTAACTTTTCACGGTGAGATTTTTACAGAATCGATCGGCTAGATTTATTACCGAGATTTGACTATTAGCAAAATTAAGTACTTACCTACCTAAATTTTCTTTTTGTGTAACTATCAGATAGTATTAATTTAGTTTTAAAATCAGGGGATATAATTGAAAGCAGTCTTCAAAAATACAACTTCTGCTTATCAGAACGATAATATATCTTATTTCTTAAAGCATCCGTAATTATTTTGTTTCTAGAGATGTTTATACTTTTTCTAAGTTCGGAAAGGAATTAATTTCTAAATCCATATTAAATCCCAGAGAATGTCGACCATATAAACTCATGTCAATTATTAAATAAGATAAGCCACTTGCACAATTTGATGTTACTGACAGTAAAAAAAAATGATTTAATAAAGCTAGTTTATTCATTAAAAACATGATTTTACGTTTAAGAACCGGTAATTACCGTAAATTAGTCGATAACGAAGCCTTCCCTTTTTTGTCTTGTGTTATTTGGCACTCATTATTATTTGGTGTTTATCCGTAGGTACAGACGCAAGCACATCGAGCTACTACAATCTGTCAAATTTCTTTAATAGATTTTTAACTTTATCGCTAAAGCATTAGGTTCAAGGTTGATTGGGAATATTTGATAGTTTCAGGTAGCTTGATGTGCTGGCGTCTATACTCTACAATACACTCATTTTAAAGTGAAAATTTTGTTGTACATTTTGTGTAATTACTTTATTCTCTGAACTTATAATATATTATAAGATATTGATATTTCTAGTTGTATTTTTACGAAATTTTTTTATCATAACTAAGTCGAAAACTATGTGGCATAAATAACGTGGTGGGGGGTTGGTGGTGGGGTGTGGGTGGAGGTGGTGTGTGACGGAGGGTGCTGGAGCCGATAATAAAGTCAAAATGAAAATCCAAGATGGCGGCTGCAATTTTTTATTTTATCTTTCATCATGCGTATCGTTTTTTATGGTTATCAAGGGTGCTGAAGCCGATAGTGAGGTAAAAATGAAAATCCAAGAAAATCTTGGATTTTCATTTTGAACTTCGTTCCTGCCGGAGGTTCCCCGACCACACTTTTTTTTATACCCAGTAAATCAATTACTTTTTACTGAAAATGCCTGCCTACCTGTTTTGATAACCAATGCACGCCACTGCAACCTCAATGGCTGTTCCAAACTTAATATTGCTTTTTTTAAGTTTTTTGATATACCTAGATTGGCATAGGGATGGGGACTTGCCTACAGTAAATGGCACATTGTCATAATCAAAGAAGATATTCACTTTCATATTGCCTGCTATAACTTAGCATTATGTTTCAACATTGCAAAATCAATATAATAAAAATATAAAAATTTTACCTTCAAATAAAATTTGTATTATGTTTCCTAAGACGTCCGAAGTCCATTATGAGAGAGTGCACGCTTCGTTCCATGAACAGCTGTTAGATCTCCTTACTTTCCGCCTCGTAATCGCGCCACTGGCGCCCCCCAACGTCATATCTGTGAACTACTTTCAAAAACCGCATACAAGCCGCCATGATGAAGTTTTATGTCATTGTTGGGCTCATAATGATGCAAAGGTAGGTAGGTATGCACCAGGAAGACCTTACCTGGACTTCGGACGTCTTAGGAAACATAATACAAATTTTATTTGAAGGTAAAATTTTTATATTATGTGTTCCGTTTGACGTCCGAAGTCCATTATGAGAGATATGTTTGTTATCTCCTGGTGGATTGTATGAATGAAAAGCAACAATGTGAATTATAAACCAATATTATTTTTAATCACCATTTTATTATACCTTAGGTACCTTCATATACACAGGTTTTAAATATGAACAAAAATCTAGCCATTGAAGCACTGGCAGTACCTATACTTATATTAAGAGAAAACGTAAATAAGTAAGCAATCGTGCAATATCTTCATGAGTAATTTTAACCTGAATCAATTTGATTTGACACATCGGTTAACTTAGAATCAATTAGGGACTTGAAATAGTCTTGATAATGAATGTGCTGAGGATATTTCGTTATTAGATCTGATTTCTTTACGGTAAAATTTCCTGAAAGTTGATTCATGCCTCCAGTTGGCCTTAGTTAATATGTCATTTATAGGATAATTTTCTACCCAATTTAATGATGAGACAGCCGATCTAAAACTACCTGGAGAGGCTTGTATACCAGCGTCAGATAGAACACGTTTTATCCAACCACCGATTATAGTTGGTGTGGCTGCTCTAACGGGATCTCTAGTAGTTATGAACAAATTTTTTATTGAACCCCGTCTTTCCTTTGATAAATTTTTTAACGTGCGGAGCCAATATAATGGATTTGTATTTTGATCTTGGGATGCCAACAAAACCCAACTGGATTGCTGGAAAGTCGCACTATCTGTCTTTGACCCGAACACTGGGTGTAAAGTTATGGAATCTCCATTATCTACAAAATGATCACAGTCAATATGCAAAAGGGAAAGGTCGTGTACACGACGTCCCGAACATAATAATAAAATAGTTGCCGTTCGCTTAGACACCTCACACAAACTACTGATGCAAGGAGTTTTACCTTTTAAATAAGTAATTAATTCCCTGGCGTCCCATGTGGGCACCTTAGGTGGCAACGGCTTTGCAATTGAAATTGCTTTCAAAATGTGTTTAACAATGTGACTAGAAGAAATTTTAATATTTGAAGCAGTTTCACAAATAGAAGCGATAACGGACTTGTGCACTAGAATAGTTCTGTAAGCTAACTTTTGATTTAGATATAGATATGCTAGATATTTCGCAACATCTGTCGGATTTGGTGTACGGAAATTTACATTATTTTGACTACACCACAAAGACCACTTACCCCAAATAGGTCTGTAAGTTTTAAGAGTTGAAGGTCGCCAGCAAGATAAAAGAAGTTCTTTCTCTTGTGGAGACCAATCGCTTGTCATGGTGTCCCAGCCGAAATGAGCCAGGCTTCCAACTGCAGATCTTTGACATGAGCTGGTGGTAGGCCGGTCACCGTGTCCACTAAGGTCTTCTTCAGGTCTCTGATCTTCAGTGGCCGTGCCAAGGATCGATTCTTCAGGTCTGGTCGCCAAAAGGGTTTCTTCCACTTGGGTGCTACTATTATGTACCGACCTGATGCCGAGTTGAGGTGGTGAAGAACTCGTGGCAGCAATGACGGCGGTGGGAACAACCACGCTAGGTCGTATCGCCAGTATCTGCTGAACGCGTCGTGATAACAGGCGTTGGAGTCTGAGGAATCTAGAGAAACGTAATTTGTCACGACGTGTGCGGTTTGTGACGCGAACAAGTCTATGTCCGGTTTTCCCCAAGTTTGAAATATCTTTGAAGTTGCTGCCACCTGCAGGTGCCACTCGCTGCCGGCGCGATTTCGCGACAAGTGATCGGCTTCGGTGTTGTACACCCCTGGTAGGTGATGAGGGATCAGTACAACATTGAGGTCGTCTATCAGAGTCAACAATTCCCGCGTCAATTTCATCAAACGGTGTGATTTCGTGCCCCCTTCCTTCTGAATGTACGAAACCACTGTCTTGTTGTCGGTCTGTAGAATAATCCTGGAGTCCCGGAGGGCTCTGGATTCCTTCAACAATACAGCAATCACAGCATACATCTCTTTGAGATTGCAATGCCATTTTTTCTGGTCGGGTTGCCATGCACCTTGTACCTTGTTGTTGTTGACCAGGGCACCCCACAGAGTGTCGGAAGCGTCCGTGATGACAAAGTTTGTGGGTAGCACATCTCTGTGAATTTCTGTCTTTTGACCTACATTCTCCATCCACCACTTGAATTCTTGACGAATGTCTTGTGTCAGCTGTACTGCTCCGAGAGGATTTTGACGCAGTACTTTGATGTGACATTGCAGCGCACGGCAATGCATCCTTCCCCGGTGGGTGATGAAGGACGCAAAGTTGAGAAACCCTAAGAGGCGTTGCGCCTGTTTGAGGGTCCAACTGCCCGCTGCGAGTCTGGTCGAGAGGAACTGTCGAATTTTTCTTACCTTCTCTGGTGGTAGGGACTTGCGGTTTGTGTGGGTGTCCCAATCGATGCCGAGATATTCGATCGACCTCGTTGGCCTGGTGATCGATTTCTCGTGATTTACACACCAGCCCAGACTGGACAAGAAGCGTACAGCTATGTTTAGATGCGTGCTGAGTACTTCCTTGTTCTGGTGGACTAATAAATAGTCGTCTAGATACACGACCAGGCGCAGACCTTTTGTGCGAAGGTATTCTGCAGTCCAGTTTGTTACAGTAGCAAATATTCTGGGGGCAGCAGCCAGGCCGAATGGTAGACATGTCATCTGCAGAAGTTGACCACCGTAGCTGATGCGCAAAAAGCGCCTGTGTTCTGTGCGTATTGAGAGGTGATAATAGGCCTGGCTGAGGTCCAGCTTGACCATCCAGTCGCCGTGTTGCAGAAACGAAGGCATTTGTTGATGGTGGAAAAGATGGAAATGTTTTGGCTCCATGTATAAATTTAGTGCTTTCAAGTTGAATATCACTCGAGTTTTGCCATTTCTCTTTGTGACCATGAAAAGGGGGCAAATGAATGATGGGGTCGAAGGAGCAGGCTCTAACACTCGTTCTTGAATCATCTTGCGAATTTCTAGTGTCATTTTTTCCGAAACAGGGGTTTGAAATTTTGACAGGTTGTCCGAAGTGGGTAGAATTAAGGGCGGTGCCTGATTGAAGGGGATACGAGCTCCCGATATCATTTTTAAAATAGTTTTTGGAGGGTCGAAACGATTCCATATTTCTATATAATGCTGAAGACAGCCGCCCCAAAATCTCGGTATTAAATAGTCATTTATGCTTATGTCCTGCTCGCCCCCCGTTCTTATTTTTTCGCCCCCCCTTCTTTTTTGAAGAGAAATCGTAGTTTCGTTTGTTGTCTTTTTTGTCGTTTCGCTTTGGTTTGTTTTGTCGCGAACGAAAAGTATTATCTTGAAAAGACGTCGAAGGCTCTAAAGATATCGGACGACTAGTTCCCGCACTATTATTCTGTTTTTCTAATTTTTCTATACCCCCAATTTTTTGTAGGTAGTGCGATAAATTTTGAGGATTGAATATATATTCGATTGAGGGTGGAATTTTTTCTATGTCGTCGCGTATGTATTTACTTTTAACATTTTTCAACAATGATCGGCGACGCGTCTCTATGACCTCAGCTCTTTTACCGCAAATAATTTGGAGAATATCGTGAGATACCGTTTTATAAGATGACTCAGCACCAAACAACTCTTTTAGTTTGTCATAGATGTTAGTTGAAGATAATTGGACGTTCGAATTAGCAGACCAATCAATTAGTTTCTGTAATGCCGCGTTCACGTGCTCGTTTTGAGTTAGGAAAGCATTAGATAACGCCGCAAAACTGCGTTCCATTTGAAACCATCTTAATGGTGAAAATGGATCTTCAAAACGCCGCAATTCTTCATTCACTTTCAATTCGACAAAACTAGGAAAAGCTACATATTTTTTCTGTACTTCTGTGTAACGTACAGCATTCCAATCCGGGGAATCGAACCTCTGCATTTCTGCTATTTTCGTTACGCGTTCTGGATTTGCTTTAGGTACACTAGGTTCCTTAACGGAAACGTCTAGATTTGCAATATTTTCTAAGCAAGGGGTAAGCTGCGGCGGGCGTAAGAAATTTTCATGTAAATTGAGGGTAGGAACAGTCGATGTTGAAGGTAACGCGGTGCCAATATAATTTTGCGTGGCGGGTAGGCTTTGCGCTAATGGAGCACTATTTGTGGTCATATAATTTGTTAAAACATTATTAACATGACTCACCAACTGCTGGGATAGTAGATCAAACCTGCGATCCAGTTCGGACTCTTGCGAGAGGGAGCGCTCGCGTACCTGACGGGGGCGTTTGCGCGGCGCTGGATCACCTACATCGCTCTCCGATGACCCCGTGTCACCTCCTTTCGATGACGATGAAGAACTCGAGCTCCGTGTCCTTTTCCGCGAAGTATCGTTTGGCGCGATAGTTTCACCGTCCATTTTGTTTAAAATAAACACAGTTCACGAGACGGAAAATTAATTTAAATTATTAAAATACTAATGTAATGAACTTTCTACTTTAATCTCAAAAGTTCTAAAAATAAAAAATTTCGCTTGATACGATATAAGCGACAATCTAACAAAGCTGCGCACAGTTCGGAAAACGACGCAACAATGACATAAAACTTCATCATGGCGGCTTGTATGCGGTTTTTGAAAGTAGTTCACAGATATGACGTTGGGGGGCGCCAGTGGCGCGATTACGAGGCGGAAAGTAAGGAGATCTAACAGCTGTTCATGGAACGAAGCGTGCACTCTCTCATAATGGACTTCGGACGTCAAACGGAACACATAATAAAAAAAATCGAAGTGTCTGTTTGTAATATCAAAATAACATCTTATAACAAAAAAAAAAACTATTTTTAGAATTTTTGTCTGTATGTCTGTTTGTTCCACTACTTTTTTCCTTTTGAAAGAATTAGGGTTCAGAGCAAAAATATTGAAACCCATGAAATTCAATTTGTTTTTCGACATGCACGCGAATTAAAGCGCGGACACAGCTAGTTTGAAAATAAGAATTGTGGATATACTATGTACAGTCAACAAAAGAGATAAGTATGCAGGGTCGTCGGATATAGTTGAAGTTTAGTAAGAAACGGATTGATATTTTCGGATAAAACTTTATTTAATTAAAGGAAAACAAACACTTCATTTATTAAACTAAATTTCATTCTAGAACATCCATCGGTTTCTTACTAAACTTCAACTATATCCGACGACCCTGCATACTTATCTCCTTTGTGGACTGTACCTAAATAACTTGTTACTTGTTAGTCGCGTAGCAAATAAAGTACCTACTCGTATACAATATGCGAACAGTTTTTATGAACAAACCCATTCCTTCGGTCTAGGAACTTTGAACTTGGCACAGATACTTTTCTAAAAAAATAATAAAGATCGTAATTATTAATTTTCCAAAACTAGGGGGGGGGGGGGGTATTGTAGTTCGTTCGGAGGGAAAGGTATGAAACTGAAGAGCTAGTCACTAATATGCAGCGTTGATTTGTAACCTCTCGACTCTTTACTTCCTTAGTCCAGAAAGACTGTTGTTGTGTTTTGTTCCTTTAAAAAAATATCCAAATCTTCTTATCGTATCGATGGCAAAATATTAAAACGTGTCTGGCCCAAAATTCAGCTGCGTGAACTCCGCTCACTGACGCAGTCACAAGATCATCAAGTGCACAGGTGACAGGGCGTGCGGCGCAGGGTGGAAGGTGGGCGGGAGGCATACACACTTGAAATCTGAGCCGTCCATAATTTCCAAATACAATAATACAACAAATCATTATTTAAATATTTAATTAACACTTCATAATAAAATAATCATATTTACAAAATATCAACAAATTGTACTAAATAATAAAAATTATCAAACCCAATTATATAGAAATCTAACACTAAAAGTACCTAATAGTTTCAATACAACGACACACTAAATACATAAGTATACATATTAACAATCAGATTCAAGTAACTTTTTATACTTTTATCACATTTAGTATCACTTACATTTAAAATATTAAATTATTTACAAAATAAATTCGCTACAAGTCTGAAATACAAGGTCAAATTAAATTATTTAGCGAAACTTCACAGCCTTGTTGGGTATCAACACCTAAAATGGTGGCACTGTGCTTGTGACATTTGCACGTTTTTATGAATATCCATTAATATTGAGTAACATTAAGGTAGGACACATATGCACACATTGTTGTACAGACGCACGTAACTTGGCAAAGTTTTGGCGTAGTGGGAATAAGTTGACACATGTACACTTAAGGCTGATTTTTCAGTGGACAGATAATTTTTATTCGTGGAATACTGACAGATTTTGTATGGACGAACTGTCAAAAATTCAAAATGATTCCTCAAATAAAATTATCTGGCGTTGGAAAAATCAGCTCTTAGTGCAAAAAATGACACTTATTGCTTGTGTATTCTATGGGTGTTGCCATAATTTATTTTTAAACACTTCTGTTAAGAAGAAAGTTAAATAAAGAAGAGGAACGACTAACGACTCTTGCCAAGTTACGTGCCAGCGACTGTACCGACGGGCCCCAAAAATAACGTACCGCTGGAACTGTAATTTATCGAATATTTAACCTGTATTTTTATAATTTGTAATATGTCATACAGTGCCGCTGGTTGATGATGATAAAGCAAAAACTCAAGTTACTAAATTACCAGGGAGGCAGCGGCCGTTGAACCCATAATCAGCCGTTCTTGAAATTATGAGCTAAGAAAATCATATTTGTTTTTGTTTTATCATTATATAGAGCAGTGATGGCCCCGAATTGCGAGTTATGGGTCGTGGCTTCGAACCCAGGCAGACGCTTTACTTTGTGTAAATTATTTAATCACGACTGCTCTCAAAACGGTGAAGGAAAACATCGTGAGAAAAGTCGGCATGTCCTAGAACCAAAAATTCGAAGACATGTGATATCTACCGCGTTGTGGATTACAGCCCAGGGGGGCTGTGTCCTAGCAGTGGGCATAATATAGGATGATTATGCTACTATGCTAGTTATTTATACCCTACTATCACTGGTGAAGTTTCACCAGATAATTTAAATTAATCTGTCCTACTAATGGAATGTTAACTATTGAGCACATTAAAAGTATAATACGGGACTTTATTATATTAAGTCTAATAGCTAAGAAAAGGCGAGTTTTCATTCCTATTCTTGTTTAGAAACGAAATATCACTGGTGAGAAAGACTTACAAAGACAGATCATTCACTTAAACATTGTCACAGTTTGACTTTGACAGCGTCTTTACTACGAAGCAGTAAGGACTGTTTTCGTAGCTCAAGTGTTACTAATGATGTGATGCTGACCGTTTGTCGGATGAACATCAGTATTTGTTTCGGCGGAAGCGTACTTATCGAGTGATGTCCAAACCTGCAAAGATAATTATGAATAATTATTTCTTATTATCGTAGCAAGAGAAGGAAGGTAAGCGTGGAGAGATATAGCGGGTAAAGAAGAACATTATGTGACGGGAACCGAAAAATATCTGAAGGCTAATTCCCGTAATTAAAAACGTTCAAAATCTAGTCGCAATCTCATCTCAGCGACAATCATGTCAAAAACTTGCCAAAAATGTAGGGAGATTACAAGTATTTTTGACAGATTGAGACTGAGACCAGACTCTGAAGTCTATCAAAAGCATTTCCAATTTATGTTATATCCATCAAAAAACGTAAACTTGGTCGTTATCGTTAAACGAAAATCGATTTTATACGAGTAAAAATTAAGTTCATTTTAGAATTAAAATAAAACATTAAAATATTTGAAGTTGTTGTGCAAATCGAACTTAAAAGAGACTGTGACCTCTGAGTTTGTTTCGGCCTTTTTTAGAGTAGTCAGACAGGAAACGCCGACCTCATCTAGTGTTTAAAATATGATTGACGTGTAAAAGTGTTAGTAAAAACGTATTTACAGAATTAAAATCATTTATCATTTAACTTTGTGTAGGTATTGTAATTTTTTTTTCCCAAAAACACATATTTGTGTACATGTTGGTTTGAAAATAAAATTGGAAACGCAGTAGGTATACAGGGTCAAATTGAATTAGCTAGGGAAATTCCGAGGACGTTATTTCAACTCTTTATTAGTGGTTGTAATGTATGTGTAAATGTGAGGACTTTGTAGGCCTTGTAGATTTTAGATCTGTAGACCATTTTAGATCTGTAGACCATTTTAGATCTGTAGACCATTTTAGATCTGTAGACCATTTTAGATCTGTAGACCATTTTAGATCTGTAGACCATTTTAGATCTGTAGACCATTTTAGATCTGTAGACCATTTTAGATCTGTAGACCATTTTTTTTATTTTATCAAGTACCTGGTACTTGTTGACAGGCCTACGCTGTCCATACCAACTGTAATTTGAAAAAAATGTAAAAACCAATTATTTTTAAAATAGTAACCGTGGAGTTTCTTGCCGGCTCTTCTCCATAGGAAACGACCAAATAGGACCGTGCACCTAGCTTCTGACGTTTCATAAGTGCCCATGTAGGTTTATGTGAAATAAAATATTTTATTTTTTTGTTTTGGTTATGGTTATCGATCGAAACATGAAAGAACGAAATAGAAATTAATTTAATGTTTTTTTTAGTGGGTTCGTCGGCCGCAGTTACTGTAGTCAATTGAAATATCAAGCTGAAAAGAGACAGTCATAATCTGAAAAGATACAGAGACAAACAGTTACGCAAAGTTTGGAATGTGAAAACCTCCGCTACCCACTCTCCACACTTACCCAGTCCTTGGTCAGCTGTATCTGGTATCCTGGTATCTTGATCTCAC
Source organism: Apamea monoglypha (assembly GCA_911387795.2). Lineage (NCBI taxonomy): Eukaryota > Metazoa > Arthropoda > Insecta > Lepidoptera > Noctuidae > Apamea > Apamea monoglypha. Next base: position 1,976,666 of record OU426922.1, on the reverse strand, counting down.
TGGGTGACCACCCAGACATACTTAGGTTAGCCTACAATTATCACAGCCTCGAAATAGTTGTCGGGGGGACATCAGTGTGTCCATTGCAGTTACGTGGGGAAACTGAAAAAAGGGATTATAATGTCATAAGCAAGTTGTCATGTAACTTTGATAGTTTTGTTAAAGGCAATAAGCAAGTATTTTGGCCAATTACTGTGCTTAAAGAACATGGATGTACAAACAAAATGTGAAGTTATGTCTAAGTTGCGAAGCAAGTTTGTAACGCACTTTAAGCTTTTATGTGTTCCTAGTACCTAGTACAAAGCGTCGAATAGGCTATGTGAAAATCTATGGTTTAAAAGTGTTAAAACATCGATTAACACCCAAAATTAATCATTGTATCTATTTGAGAGGGCGAATCACAAGCTGCATACTCTTAACTTAGCACAGCTTCAACAGCCTTAACACAGGATCAAAATCACAATCTGAATTATTTTGAAGGATATTGCTAATCCATTGCTCGAAAAATGTGTCTGCTCAACAAAAACGTACACGTAAATGACGCAATGAATGTTGTTGAATTGTCAAAATGAAAGCCATTGCTACTGTTAGTGTGTTACGCAATTACCCCGCAGGACGTCAAAGCAAGATTGGAATTGAGATAGAAAAATGATTTCAGACATAAATTAAGAGTAACGTTAATCCGGTAATCCCCCACCATGAAAAATGTCACAAAAAATCACAATTTAATCATATATCTACCTAATATATGTTGATCAATACTGGGTCCATCCACAAAGCGGCTCTCGAACCCTCGATGGATGTCCTCCATCAACTTCTGATGGCCCTCCTTGAAGTTCCAGCACAGGAACTTGTGGCCTTCCTTCTCTAGATCTAATATCACAGATATTAAGTTCTGAAAAGAAATGATAAGGTGAGATTAGAGAGAAAGATAACTATTGTAATCAAGTCGATGTAGAAAGTGTTTTGTTTTTTTTAAATACATGGTCTTATTAGCTAGCGAAACTTCACAGACAAGTTGTATTTCACAGAAATAATTATATTGTCATTATTTCAACAAACTGCAGCGGCACCTTATCACAGGCTCAACATTTTGTCATACTTGTAGTACGAAATAACTTAGAAGGATGCAGTCTGTAAGTGTTATTATCTAAACTAATCCTACTAATATTATAAATGTGAAAGTTTGTATGGATGGATGAATGGATGGATGGATGTTTGTTACTCTTTCACGCCAAAACTACTGAACGGATTTGGATGAAATTTGGCACACAGATAGTTTATAACCAGGATTAACACATAGGATACTTTTATCCCGATATTTCCACGGGATCGAAACTTATGCGGGTGAAACCGCGGGGCGCAGCTAGTATTATAAATAAAGAGAAAAGTTTTAATTTTTTGTATGTTTATTTGCTACGATTTCACGCTAAAACGGCTGAACGGATTTGGATAAAATTTGGCACATGGGTAGACCATGACCTAGATTAGGACATAGGATACATTTTATCCCGATATTAGCACGAAATCGAGGCTTATGCGGGTGAAACCGCGGGGCGCAGCTAGTAATCAATATGTTAGTGCACTACAGAGCAATATTTCATTATTTTATTTAGTAAAATTGCTAAATTAATCAGCCAAATATTTAACAACTACTTGCGACGTTGTAACCTTTCAGAGTGCACCCTCTTAAGGGCATTATTATCCAAAAAGGTATCAATCTGGTAAAGTCGCAGACTTTTTTGTTATTACTATTTATAGTTAGTGCTTACCTCAGCGACTCCCAGATCCATGGAATACAGCTGCCTTGCATCGAGAATAACTACGGCGATGTACGCGGGCACGTGGCGACGTATCTTTTTCGGAATGTGCTCCGAACTGGAGTATGATAGCGCGCCACATAACGCGATGGATACGCAGTCTTGGTTGCCCACCTGTGGGAAGAGTGGGGGCATTTTACAACATTTAATTATCACTAATATCTGCCAAATGTATGTATGTACTAACAATAGTGTTTAAGGTATTTATGTAATTATTACCGACTTGCATGGAAAAAATTGTGATTTAAGTGATTATATTATAGTCCTAGAATGTTTTTTTATAGATGCGAGTCAAATTGCAGTAGAAGTGTTGCAACTGGTATAATCGACTTCGTAAGTGTTTTATTTCATTTTCCCGCAAAATTCACAGTACATCGAGATTATTACAACTAATATAGACGCCAGCAGGTTAAGCTATTCGAAACTGTCAAATTTTCCCAATCAACCTTGAACCTCAACGCTTTAACGATAACGTTGAAAATGTATTAAAGAAATTTGACAGATTGTAGTAACTTGATGTGCTGGCGTCCGTACATACACAAATAGATTTTGTCCTTTTAGGATGTGCAAGTGATATTCAATCTTAGGGTGGTAAAATAAACACTAAACAATCGAATGCAAATATTAGTATTAATTTAGTTAAATATAGAAAAGTGATATTTTTGTATGTCAATGTGTGCTAAGATGCTAATGCTTTCGAGGTAATGAAGATGCTAAAAGTCTTCAATTATTTAGACATTCACTTTGTTCTAGAAAGGGCCGATTGTATTCTCCAATATAATTTTAGATGAGGTTACAAATTCAAATCACGTAATTGGTCAGCGAGTTATAATTAAATTCAGTATAATATTATTACCCGGTTAGACCCCAGGGTTATTATTAGTTACTTTAGATTAGGTTTGTATGACATATAATTTGCCATTCGCGAGCTGGTGGTGGAAAAAAATAATGTGTTAGCCTCGTGACCTTGAACCCCCCCGCCGCGACGGGCGGGCGCGCGGCCCGCGCCAGGCCGCGCGCCGCGTCGGCCGCCGCGCCGCACACGATGCCGTACTCCAGGCCGGCCGCCGCGCCCGCCAACACCGTCACCACGTACACCAGCAGCTCGATCTCTGTGCCCACCACACGGACTCGGTTAAGGTAACCAGCCAGTTATTCTGTAAAAACCTCACCGTGAAAATTTAGGTGTAATGCACTTAAAGTGAGCTGTCATTCCACCTAATTCTGGGGATTGACAGCTCACGTCAAAAATCCAAGTTTTTGCGGTAAGATTTTACAGAATACATCGACTGTTCATATCTATTCATAGAACAGTAAAATAAATTATATTTACAGAAAATTAAATTAAGTGAACTGCTTGGGTTATTAGTAATAGAAAACCTTGAAGCTAACTTACTCTTTTTAAGATTGGTTTAGTTTTATAAACTTTCAATAAAAAATTACTAATCTTAAATGTTTTAAATTGGTTGATTAAAAGAGGGGGCTGTTTAATGTTATTTATTGTATTTAACTAGAATAAAACCCATCGATGTGACCGAAACCTACCTCTTCCGAAAAGTAAGCACTTTTTTCCTTTAGAACTTGAACCAATTTTAGTTACATTTTCTCTTTCGATTAATAATAATAAAACAATTGATCTATTTCTATGTAACTCTTACCGACCCTAAAAACAAAAATAAAACCACGTTATTACTCACTGCTATTCCGCCACAGTCTCTTCACGATGGCCACCTCCATGAGCGAGAACATGGCCACGATGATGATCCCGGCCAGCGTGGCGCGCGGGATGAAGTAGAACGCGTCGGCCAGCAGAGTCACCGCCAGAAGCACCAACATCGCTGACGACATAACACCATGCAACGTACAGTAGCTGTAGCTTCCTCGTCAGTAAAAGACATATATGGCAGGTCTGATATTTATTTATTTTATTTTATTTCTTAAGAAAACTCACAGCTAGGATACAGATAGTTGACAGTTAGTGACTCGTCATATAATCTTGGCCTTCTTGCCAAGGTGATATGACGAGCACTTAAAAACGAAACACCAAAACCTTTGTTTGGCTTTTTTTTTTTTAAAACATTGCCCCGCACTAGGAATTTCTCCTGTATCGTGGGTGCGTTTACAAACATTTAAACTCACATACACAAACAGCCAGACCCGGAACAACTACTTGTAGGTCATACAAATATTTGTTCCGTGCGGGAATCGAACCCGCGACACGCAGCGCAGTAGTCAATCGCTTAACCACTGCGCCAACCGTACCATCAAATCATCATCATTGTGTGGAGTCTAGGGGGTATAGTGCCGATATGGAGCATAGAGGGACAGTGATCATTGAAACATAGTCGTGACACATACTGTCCTAGACACTGTTCAGTGTTTCCTTTTTAAATTCCGAGTATTTTATTCTGTAGTATTTAGTAATGTCCCTGTAATTGACTTTATAACAATGACCAGTTTGGACGTTATATCAATCAATCAACTCAGCCTATCGCAGTCCACTGCTGGACTCTGGCCTCTCCCAGGCTACGCCAACAACACCCTGTCCTCCGCCTTCTCATCCAGTCCGTCCCAGCAACCTTCTTTAGGTCGTCCGTCCATCTAGCTGTGGGGCGTCCCACACTACGCTTGCCGATACGCGGTCTCCACTCCAGGACTCGTCTGCTCCACCGGCCATCGGTCCTTCGGCAAACAGGGCCCAGCCCACTGCCACTTCAGTTTGCTTACTCTGCGTGCTATGTGGACGTTATAATAAGGAGTTATTTCTCCTCACAATTCTGCGCCCACAGTAGCTATATCTGTCTAATCACGATCCTAAGTAGAGGATCCGGCACATATAAGGATCGATGATCGCTGAATATTCACACTGAACTCTCTTTATTGTACGTTTCTTGAACGAGAAAATAGTCGATAGCTAGTCGCTTCCTCGTCGGCGGTGGGACAGGTGCCTTAAGTGTTTTCGCGGATAATAAAATATGGTATGTTGGTTTAAATTGACGTAATTAATCAAATTATTGTCAGGTTGTGGGGAGTATGATTTTATTTTATTTTATTTTATTTTATTTTGGGATAAAAAACAGGAGTACAATTAAATGTAATACATACTTCTTACTACTTAAAAGAATACTTATTATACTACTAGCAGCATTAACCACTTATTACTTATATTGATATTAATGCTACGTGAGACCAAAAATGAAATGAAAAAAAAATAAAAACGTGAAAATAAAATACTTGAACAGTTAAATTCAGAGGTCAAGAATGATTGCCTTCTTATGATGTTACGTAACGAGAAGAGAAAAAAAAGTTACAATACATAATAATTTACAATGCTAGGATAGAATCGACTATAGATTTTCTAAATTGGTATGATGTCAGATTAAATATATCAATTCTTTCAAATCTAGTGTTGTAGGAATCCACAAGTTGGCGCAGAGGAGCGCGAAAACCAGCCTTTGAGTTGCAAACTTGTCTGATATTAGTGGATAGTAAGGGGTATGACCGCGCTTGTCTGCGCACTACTGTCCTCGGAACGATGTAACATAGTTTATTTGTTAAGTCGGAACAATCATATTTATTATGCACAATACCATGTAGAAACATCGCTCCGAGTAGCAGTCTTCTGGATTCCAAGCTTGACAGTTTGTATTTTTTAAGCAGCATGATTCTGCTAACTAAAACCGGCTAATTGTAAGCCAGTAAACATGACGCCAATAATTCCCGAACAGGCAAGCGAATTACCTTTAAAGAAGCAGCCAGCCGGTGTGACCACTCCACTGGCGTGGTTGAGTGCCGTGCGAGTGAATGAGCCAGTAGATGGCATGCTCTGGCAGAACGACGACACCAAGTTGCACATGCCGATGGCTAGCATCTCCTGTGTCGCGTCCACTGTCGTGCTACCGGCTACAAGACAAAAATATAACATCACAACTATATTCTTAGTACATTCTGCCGATTTTGTTTAATAGGGGGGCAAGCTCATTGCCATTAATCGGGCACAAATCTAGAACACTGAGAAATTCGTACCTATTGGAATATTAACTAATAACACTTTTGACTGATTTGGGGATCGAAACTAACAAGCCAAGGTGCGCGCATCTTTAGTTTATTCTATAATGCCACAATATGCGATTTCTTCTTACGATCGGTAGCCTATTGATCAGTTTGGGTCTGTCTACATTTGGCAGGTTAATCGATCAAAAGTAAATAAAATAATCTTACCGAACGCCTTGGCAATGGCGATGCTCTCGAGTATGGCGACGAGTGGCATGACCATTCCCTCCCCCCCGAACACGCCCAGCATGTCGTGGAAGTACAGCGTGTCGTTACCGACCGTCGTGCGGAACGGGGGCGGCCCGAAGTGAGGCAGGCCGCCGTGGATAGTACCTGAGGGAACAAATGGTTTATTGAAAAGTATCCCTGCGGTACCATGGACAGGCCAGAAGTGGACAATAACAACAGTAAAGTTTTTGCAAAATAATCTCTTGCTTGCGCAGGAAAGTCGCGTGGCCGAGCCATAAAGCCATACAACGGTACTAGGAGCGCAGCAAATACGGGTGGTGCACTGACAGTAAAGGAAGGGTATGCAAATTGAGCTAGTTTAGGGAAAACAATCCAGAGGGTGTTTCTGTGTCACGTTGCGAAAAAGGAATGGCGCTTTGGGTCATGTATAGCTCCGTCTCTCTCTCGCACTGGTATTATGTGCCATCAATACGACCCCCTAAGTAACGTGCATTTTCTTACCAGGATTTCAACAATCGCATGGAGTATTTACTAACATTTTTTTTTATTCTAGTTTTTATTAGAGGCTTTTATCCACAGTGGTATGTCAGCCTCATCATAACATAAACTATTCTAAACTACCTCTTCAAATATAATACACATTATTAATGTCGGAACAAATCAGCAAGTAGGTTTGCTATCTCAGGTGAAGGTTGCGCTAAAGTTTTAACATAAGGACTAATTTCATATTCGTTTACTTTTATTCTTCTCAACAGTCTCTCTTTCCTTCTTTGTCTTAGTACACTCCATAAGTAGATGGTGAACATCTTCAACCGTTCCGCATGTTTCACAATTGGGAGAACTCACTTTATTCATTTTTTGATTTGCTAAATGCGACAATAATGTCAAAATAACTTTGTTTAGGGCATATTGCCAGGCTTTCTACCAATGGATGGGATGTTTGCAGCAGCGCATACTGATGACTTTTTGCGATCATGCTTATCCGCATCATTACTGCGTCGGATGCGAGACAACAGTCTCCTGAGCATTGTTGCGAGTAAGCCTGAAGGTCACCTAATGAGGCACTTGTGGGCAGTGCATGTACTGTTGCCGGGTGTGTCCAGAAGATGGCTTAATAGATATAACTAGTACTTCCTAAGTTATATTGGTTGTTATTATTGTTCCTTGTTTGTTTATGTGTGTGTTTATGTCTTTGATAATTATACTAACATAGTTTTAAGTAATACTAACAAAATTATGGGTAATGTGCCTGACACAAAGATAAAATAAATAAATTAATTAATTAAATAACCAAACTTGAGGGATGGGTAGTGAACAGAGTGTAATCTGTGAAGCACTGATAGTTACTAACCTGTGAGAGCAAACGGAGTGATTCCTTTCAAGTTGAGCACGAAGGCAAGTATGGCGGCTGCGAACACAACGATTGCGTTTCGTGCGCGCACAACATTGAGCCAGCAGCCTGCCGCCCGTGCTCGGCACGGAGATGTACTGCCCGATACGGCTATTGTGGCTCGCTGTAAATAATACAAGAAAATATTAATTAAAATATTTATATATAAAATATTATAGATTTCTCAGTAGCAGCCCTAAGTTTGGATTTGTACCCGGGCGATTGCAGTAGGTTCGTCTCCTACAGCATTATTACAGATTTAAACAATAGCTGGCTCAATGAGGTGGTGAGCACCATGTATCTATCACATAATTAATGTATATGTCATGGCTTCATTTTTATTTCTTTTACCTATTATAGTAAAGTAACTTTATTCTAGGTGCATCGTCTTCATATATAATTATAAAATTCGTGTATACAAAATATTGTAAAACATTTTAAAAGAGTAACAGTGGAGTTTCTTGCCCATTCTTCTCCATACGATAACTACCTTTTGGAAGGGGCGACTAGAATCAATTCTATTTTATTGTAAATTTTGACGTTTAATAGTGCCTTTTATGTGCCTATTTGGAATAAATGCTTTGACTTTGAGGGTATACTTCTGTCTACCCTATAGGGTACAAGTGTGATGTTCAGTTAAGTAATACTCACTTTCAGTAACAATAAAGCTATGATGGTGCTGATGCCGAGCACCGTATCCCACAGCTGCACCGTCTTCATGTGTTTAAAAAAGTTGATGATAGCATCGAAGAATGTGTTACCCGATGAGCCTGGAAAAAATAAAAAATCTAAGTATTCGGTCCTATACAATACTTAATCAAAGCATAATACACAGTAGCGATGGTTTTCATTTTGACAGTTCAACAACATTCATTGCGTTATTTATGTTGTAGAGCAGACAAATTTTTCAAACATATGAAGCAATGTATTAGCAATACCCTTCAAAATGATTCAGATTGTGATTGATAGTGTGTTACGCAATTAGGGTGCAGTTGCACAATTTCGTAATTTCGCCGAATTTTCAATGCTTAAAATATGATAGTATAATCACACGGTGTTCTAAATGGATAGGACGGATACTCAATCAATGTTAAAACACCCAAAAGTGCCCGTAACGATACATTGTAACGACATGAACATTGATACCTTTCTGGTACGAGTTGTTGAGCTGTTCTCATCAAGAGGCAGTTGTAAACAAGTCACTTCATTAATCACGTGTGGCTGTAAACGTGATGATCATTGTCATCAATAGGACAATGGCCTGACGGTGGTATACAGGGTAACACTAGCAGTAGCAATGGGTTTCGTTTTGACAGTTCAACAACATTCATTGCGTTATTTATGTTGTTGAGCAGACACATTTTTCGAACATATGCAGCAATGGATTAGCAATGTCTTTCAAAATTATTCAAATTGATATTGATAATGTGTTACGCAATTAGGGTGCAGGTATCGATATCTAACACGATAAAATAAAAAAGTTTTGATGATTTTTTTAGGGTCAATGAATATTTTTTTACTATTGCGATATTGACCTGCTTTTAATGTCAATATCTGAATTCGCGATGAAAAAATAAGCGATGGATGAAGTGTACGATGGAAAAAGCAAGCCTACAAAATGCCTGTTCCTTCTTGCTTTGAGTAATACGTGGAAGGGAACAGATGCTGGAACGTCTGCTAGTCCGATAGTAAAAGGGAGATGGTGGGAGCAGGTCGTGGAGCTCCTGCGCACAGTCTCTGAAGTACAGAAATAGTTTATCTTCTCTCAATTAATAATTACATGATCAACGTGGCTTTTAAGATGGCACATCGAATTAGTAAGTTCGGCTATAAAAACCACCGTCAATGCCACGCGTCGGTACCTGTGTGACAGTCTCTTTCTAAAATTCCATGTGACGTACGAATATTTGCACCCGAGTTATGTGCTCCTAATAAACAAGGGCTTACCTTCTATCCTGAACAGTGACTTCAGTTGTGACGCGCTGATCTGAAGCGCAGCCGCCGTCGTGAACCCACTGATAACTGGCTTTGATATGAAGTCTAAAAGAAAACCTGGAAGCAACATTATTTTATTAGAATTATGGGCACACAAAAACAGTTTTTTTTGCTGAAATGATGGTGATAGAAAATAGATAATGTTCACGCCTTAGGTAGCCAAAATATATTAGCATGATTTCGAAAGTTAGCCGAGGTTCGCACGGATGTAAAAATATCGCGGCCGGATTTTGCCACGTCCTGGATTTTCAACTCTCGGTGTTGAGCCGAGCATTGAGAATCCAACACAGAGCGCATCCCAGCGCGTCATAAAAGCACACTGTTGGATTTTCAACTCTTGGCGCTAAACAGTGCGTTGAAAATCAATTGCGCGAAAGAATCCCGCCGCGATATTTATATGTCCGTGCGAACGTCGGCTTAGATTACTTGTTTGAGCGACAAAACCGCCGCGTGTGCGGTTCTAATGTGTGCTTTGTCCCTATTACATAAGATCACCCAAGTCAATGAAAGTAAACTTAACACATACCATTAAATAACACAAAACAACAAAATTAAAATAGTTCTCCTTTCCTATTGTGACTTTGTAAACATCATAAAAAACATTGTAACATCACGGATGAATGCACGCCCTTGCTCTTGCTTGATTACATTGAGTTCAAGGTTATGTTAACAATAGGTAACTCTCGGTAATCTAGTAAAAGGCTAGACCTAAAGAAAACATTGAATAAAAAACGGTAAACTACAACAAGCAATTAGTTTCAGCATTACATTGCGGTAGAACATTATATCAGTCTAACAATGTAGCTATGAGCTGGACTCCTTGAATAAAGATTGGTCCTTGGCAGCTCTGGACAGAGAGAGGTGGAAAAGGAGCTATATAAGCAAAAGCATTGCAACTTTAAATTGGCCATAATATGTCGAGTCGGAAGGCACGCATGTATCGGTCATCGTGTAGCTCAACCCGTTTTTGGGGAGCTCAACGACCCGTCCGCGTCGGTCAACGCTACTAGTTTTGCAGGAGATTTGCTTTGGCCAATACTATTTACTCTAAAACATAATAGGTAAAAAAAAGTTTTGTAGATATATCTATTAGGTGGAGGTGCTATTCGCTATTCTTCTGAATAACCTTAACACGAATACATTATTAGAGCTATCAACGTAGGTAATAGAAAAGTTTTATCGTTGAATATACTACCTATAACTATTGTCCCCAATTATGCTTTAGTAAACACAGTTTCTCAACAAAAACAATAAACGCCAGAAGTTCAGTGTCTTGCATACATTAGCATAAACAGCACTTTCTCTTCACGTAACAGGGCGACAGATGCCGAAGGAGTTGTTAACATGCGATAGATGTTATGCTAATAGAGAAATTTGAATATGATCGGCACCATTCGATAAGAAGTGATTGACTGTTTTTATTTAAGTCGGTAAGTATTAAAACCATCTGAAAGTCTGATAGATAGGTAGATACCTACTTTGCTGTTCAAAGATCTTTTCCCTATGTAAGTTATACATTTTTGACCATCCTACTATAATATTACAAACGCGTAAGTTTGTATAGTGATGACTGATATATTGAAGTTTGTTACTCTTTCGCGCGAAAACTACGAAACGGATTAGGATGGAATTTGGCACACAGATAGTTTATAACCTGGATTAACACACAGGATACGTTTTATCCCGGTAGTACGTTCCTGTGGGATAATATACGAATCCCACGCGGGCGAAGCCGCTGGCAAAAAGCTAGTTTGGAACATAATTGCCTGTTAGCAGCCGCTATAATTCCAGGAAATTCTTTTAAGTCAGTATCAAGTACCTACTTACTTATTTATAGATAAAGGATCATCATTTTTTCAACTAACAATTCCAAGTTAATTTAAGTCAAAGACAAATTGAGTATTTGGCAAAATCATCATTGTCCTGCCCTTATCCCAATTTATTTGGGGTCGGCGCAACATGTCTTTTTCTTCCATATTTCTCTATTTGTCGTCATCTCGGTAGTCACCCCCTTTCTAACCATATCATCATTCACACAGTCCATCCATCGTTTCTTTGGTGTTCCCCTACTCTTATAGCCATCGACATAAATACCCAAATTGGACAGTAATTGGCAAAATGTCGTTCCAAAATTTGTAGTTATTTTTTTTTCGTTATACCATTGATAAGAGTTTGCAATAGTAGGACAATATTGCCAAGAGTACTTGCAACAGTATTGGAATATACTTGACATCAATAGCTTACCACAGTGATAACGAGCTGATAACTGTGGAAATTAGTTATAGTAACTACAGTTTTCTAGTTCATTAAGAAATTGGGTTAGTATGTTTCATAAATACATCGATAGATTAACACTTTAACAGTCACCAATAAGACCTCGTTTTTAACTTTTTCGGATATTCGGAAATGCGCTTTTATAATTTCTAGCTTAACGGTATTATCGTGGTCGTCCACGGCTCGACATCATGGTAACACAGGAAAATGTATGTAAGTATATGACGACACTTTTAATGGGCAACTAGCTTCATATTTCTGACTGACCAACTCCTTGACAATTTAAAAGTGGCTGTAAATGTTTTAATTGCAATAAATTGTTTAATTTTGAAATTTCCGATCACAATAACTTTATAAGGTGCACGACGTATTTCCATACATTTTATCACGCGCACATTGCATAAGTTTTTTCGATGAGTTTTCTATTACAGGTGAATTGATGAGTTTTGTGTATTGTGAATTGTGTTTTCCGTGTCAATTCATTAGAGAAGATTAGATCTGATGCTCAATGAATTGAGTTTTATTTTAAGAAAGTTCCACTGTTGGTCTCACAGGCAACTTCTCTGTAAGAGTAAGTGGAATGGCTACAATACACTACATACTTGCTAATAAATACCTAAAGCTGTGATACTTTTCGTATTGTATTTATAATAGCTTAGTAGTTCTTAAGTTGCTTTTGTACATTTTTTTTTTTGGTAAATAAATTATTATTACTCAACATGTCTGACGAGTCCCAAGCGTGGGAGAAGTATTATCTTGAGGCGTTTTCCTTAAAAAGTCACCGTGCAAAGTTTCGCACGGTTTTTACGAGTTAAAAAAACATCGAGATTTGTTTAATAATAGGTAGTTTTAATATTATCGTGTAATAAACACAATACATAAACCTTCCGGAATAAATTCTCCAAATGATGGTCAAACCCCGTCAAAATTATGGGAAAACCGCATCAAAATCCGTTGCGTAGTTTAGGAGAACAACACGGTCACACAGACAGACTCAAAAAGCGACTTTAATTTATAATAGTTATGTATAGATGCACTCACCTAACTGTAGTATCCCGAGCAGCAATATAACGCATCCTGACAGGAAAGCCGCCAAGTACGCGAAGTCAGCTGACTTGGCGACATACTTGGCCAGCAAGGCAGCCAAGATGGCGGTGGGGCCGACTGTGACGTCCTTACAGCTTCCGAACAGCATGTACATGAGGCCAGGGAATATGCTGGAGTATAGACCAACCTGAAAAGAAGATTGGAACACTTAAAAATGTAGCTATGTTAGGATTTGTTAGATGGTCAAGGAATTGCATGCGAGAAGCGCGGGACAGGACAATGTGCCGACGGTGAGGGAAGGCTTATGTCCAGCAGTGGATTTATTTAGGCTTACTGATGATGATGGACGGAGGATGGAGAGGTGAAGTACCACGGTTTGTCTTTACGATTTTTTCGCTACATGGTTCAACCATTTGGCCGCCTCTTAAACGGATTTGTTTGTCTGATCAGCCTATAATGTAACTGCTAGAACACAAACCTCCTCTCGGTGGGAGAAAGTGAGCCGTAATCCACCACGCGATCCCAGTGCGGATTGGTCGATGTCACATGTCATCGATTTTTTCGATTTGATTTGTTTGTTTAACTTCTTCTAATTTAAATACCTGCTGGGTGTTTCCTCCAGTTTATGCTTTCCTGGTACTAAGGCCAAATAACTATTCAAAAATATGCCTTAATGATTTAACTTCAGGATTGGATTAGAAGATCCAAAACTGAAAAGGAAGATGCTGCGTGGAGTTATCCTTAAGAACCGCATAACCAGACCAGTACATCAATCTACTACAATCTGTCAAATTTATTTAATAGATTTTCAACTTTGTTGCTAAAGTATTAAGGTTCAAGGTTGATTGGGAAAATTTGACGGTTTTGGGTAGCTTGATGTGCTGGCATCTGTAGCATCAAGTCAAACCTTACAAGAAGCAAACAATGATAAGGCTAAAGCAATAAAAAGAAGAAAGTACCTGTGGAGGCAAACCAGCTACCATAGCATACGCAATGCCCTGTGGTATTGAGGTCAGACCCACGGTGATACCTGCAAAAACAGATTAACTTTGAGGTATTTTAGAAAACATTAATCAGATCCGGTTAGACAAAGACTTAAGGATTTCAACGCCGTTTTTCCCCCACACACAAGGTCAAGTAAAGAATAAATTTATTTTCCTCATCAAGCCATGCAAATCAGGAAAAATGTTGGAGGCTGTATGGAAAAATACCTAAAAAGAACCGCACCTAGTCATCACGCAGTCATGCCTATAAAGCGTTAATTTTGAATACCAAGAGACGCTGACCACTGGGTAATCCTACCTCTACTAATCCTACTATATAATATTATAAACGTGAAAGTTTGTATGGATGGATGGATTGGGTGGATGTTTGTTACTCTTTCACGCAAAAACTACTGAACGGATTTGGATGAAATTTGGCACACAGATAGTTTATAACCAGAATTAACACATAGGATATAGATTATAAGCCTGTGTTGCCCACTACAGGGCAAAGGCCTCCCTTCTCCCTTTTTACTTTTCCCGGTCTACTGCGATTGTGGGCGAATCCTTTAAGGAGTCCAGCTCTATGGGATGAGCTGGGCTCCTTAAAGGATTCGCCCACAATCGTTTCCTACTATTCGGGAACCACAGAGAGTGGTGGTTTGTGCGTATTACTGCTCCAACATGCGACATATTATGTGGTCAGGCCAGTTCCACTTTAGTTCAGCAGCAGCAGCTTTGCGTCCAGCGTCTGCTATTTGTGTAAACGAACTAATAAAACCATATAATTGATGACAGAAATCCCGCTTATGAACAAACATCAATAAAAGAAAACCTGCGCGATATTCTGTACACAGGAGTGTTCTGTTTGTTTCGGTTACACATGCAAGGCCTTGAATGAATCAATTAGACATCAACATAATATAAACCATCGCAGGTCCACCGACTCTCAGATACGGCTCATAAAACTGCTAAATTTAATATTATTAATATTATATTAAATCCTTTATTTCATTTACATACTTACAGATTATATTTTTAAATATTTTTATAAACAAAAAGATAAAAAAACATTTAAAAATATAAAAAATATTATATTAAATATTATTATATTATATTAATATTAAATCACAGTTTAGATTTACACACCTATTTATATTTTTACAACATTGACTGGAGTGTTTAATAAGCATTTTCTGTATTATTTTGTACTACCTATTCCATTCTTTATAAAATCTTGTGCCTCCTTATCCTATTTGGTAAATGGTATATAAGACAAGCATACATACATGACATATATAAACTCACGCCTTCTTCCCATGTGGGTAGGCAGAAACTACAGAAGGCCACCTGCGACGATCCTCACATACAAGTTTTACTTCATACACGCGCGCCGGTTGCAAGTATGACCGGAGACAATCACTCGCAAATTAACTGTACTTAAAACGAGCTCTGACAGCAATTACATCTGTAACAGTCTTCATCAGGTTTTGCTGTAGAAGTTTAGCCCTTCAGATTTCTATTCTCATTGTTACCATAAGGTCGATGTCCCTACCTAACTCAAGGACAATGAATCATAAGTCATTGAGCCAAGAGATGATCACCATACGTTATGTAAATACTAAGATGACCTTGACTGCCAAAAATAAAGATGTTCCTGCACCCCAGATCCGCTTCACACCAGATTGAATGTATCTAAAGAGCCGGGTTTAAATCAGTGCTAAACACTGTTTCCACAATGCCGTGGGAAGATAAGATAACATTTATTTCATTCAGAGATTATCTATAAATCCCAGACGTGCGTAGTTTACCACCACGTTATGTTTACGTGCATCATACATAAATAAACAATTAAAATTCTAAACGCGCAGGATATTACGGTTATTAGTTGGCACTTAACGAGGTAACGTGTTGATTATATTCTCACTAGTATAAAACAGTGTTGTTTGAACTTCTGTGACCCTGGTGCCCATCGGGGCGAACACGAAAAAGAAAACTTAATACCAGCGCAACACGAGCTAGATTATGAGGAATTGGGGATTGCCCGATTTTAAAATTGTGGTATTTCTGTTAAATTAATTAACTACATAACTCGTCTATAAGTTTTATCTTTATTGCCTGGGAGCATTTATCGCACCTTCATAGCAACCTTTAAAAATGCTTTAGACAGAAAAAAAACTATCTATCAGCCTTAATGTGGTTCGAATTTTATATTCTTTATTTTTCTTCTATGCAAAACTAACCCCAATTAAATTATCGAATACACAAACGAAGCGACTGTATAATTACAAAACGGAAACATTGGAGCAAGTTATCAGCGTTATGTCATAGTTGAACCGGTTTATTTATCGGTCAGGCGGCGAACGAATTCGAGCATTCAGATAATTCATATAAGGTGTTCTGGTGTTCTGTTTTGATGCACTCGTATGTCCTTGTCCAAAATCTTCAGTCAGGTTTCTGCAATATTTAGGACACATTTTCCTACTAAGCATGTATGAGTAATTCAGCAAGACGTGTTAACAGAATCTCAATTTCTCTTTTGTTACAAAATGTATGCTAAATAAAACACGGTGATTAAATAAGCATTCATCCGGGAGAACAATGCCAAGTTTTATAAAGGTTTTTAGAAAATTCTTAGTTACAGCCGTGGTTATGAGTGGCCAGTTATTGGATGCAAATAAAACACACCGATGATTTTTTACCTACACCACCCCCCTCAAACAGGGAAGTAATGAAACCCACAGCTTACCAGGATCGAATAAGCGCAAGACGGTGCATTGCTGTTGCAGTGCCTGGCATCTTGCAGAAATATTAACGAAAGTCAGACTCCGATGGGACCCACCAAAACTATAGGGGTCCATATAACGAGGTTATGTTGAAGCTACCAAGATTACATTAGATACATAAGATTTGAAAGTTATCCCCACTCCCAATGTCATCGCAGCACATTGCATGACCTACGCGTTGATCAAGTCACCTCTTTCACATAACGCCTACCTACTTGAGTTGGTATACCAGGATCTCATAAGCAATACAGAACACACGTGGCACTAACGAGGACGGAACCACGATGCTGGTGAAGCTCGTCTCAACGGTGGATGAACGGATTTACAAAAACTTTGGGTGTAGTACCTACCAGGATATCATGGACATTAGAAAGTGTATCTCACCAGCAATGGCGTCTCGCAGTAGGAACTCGAAGCTGTACTTCGGCAGCCATATTGTGACGGGCAACCTTCTCTTCCATGACTCCATGCTACAGAGCTTTGAAGACAGCCGTTGTAGTCTGCTATTTGTCTGCTGGACATTTCCTGAATGAAGAAAGGTAGAAGATGAGAAAATGAATTATCATCACAGAAAAAAGACAATAAGAACATATGCACCATCTGCCTAGCCTTTTCCCAACTATGTAGGGGTCGGCTTCCAGTCTAACCGGATCCAGCTCAATACCAGTGTTTTAGATGGAGCGACTGCCTATATGACCTTCACAGCCTAGTTACTGTGTAATAAGATACCCCTTGATAAGACTGGTGGTCAAACTTTCGGGCTTCTGACGACTCGTACGTAACGACTGTCAAAGATCTACGAATGACTGCCGGGACCAACGGCTTTTAACATGCTTACCGAACCACGAAGGGTAAAGTGATTACCAATCCACGGACCAATCGTGGCAAGCGTAGTTTAAAACCAGGGGGTCTACTCCGAACTGGTATCGGCCGAATGTTCGGCCGTTTCCTGCTACGAAGTTACTATTTGGTTCGGTCGGTCCCGATCCTACACTCCTACACTCTTTCGAATATTGACTATGGTCCCGACCCAACTGAGCCGATGCGAACTATTTTCGCATTTTTCAATAATATTCGATTCGGCCATGTGTCGGTCCGATCCGAACATTCGCACTTTGCACTTCGTTATAGACCCCCTGGTCGATCGACGCGGCTGTTACATTACTTAGCCACGAGCCCCTGCTATAAAAATATATGCAAAGGCAAAAATTTAGAATTTATTATTCCACAGGTAGGTATCGTTACTACTTTACGAATTTAATTATAATAGTTCCCGTACAAGGCCAATGGTGGTGCATTTCCTAGCTATTTACATTATGTAACATAAAACGATCAGATAACTAACAATAGGCGATCTTGAAGATTTATTTATGACTTATGAAGCAACCGCGAGGTAATAGCGTAACAATGCAATGGTTTTCATTTTGACAGTTCAACAACATTCATTGCGTTATTCACGTTGTTGAGCAGACAAATTTTCCAAACATTTGAGGCAATGGATCTTCTTAGCGTGTCGATAGCAATCTAAATAGACTCGGCCCAGAATTCGGCTACTTTTTTGGCGCCATCACCAGCGTCTATGAGTTCCTGTAACATGTTGCTGACAGGACACGCAGGACACGATATTAAGTGTCCCATCGTTTGTGAAACAGCACCACATTTACACTCCAAAGCGGAGTCGTCTATGAATCTCCACCTGAACAGGTTTTCCTTGCTTCGGACAACCTGGGTCCGGAGTCTGTTTAAAAACTTCTAGGTTACCCAAGGTAACTCATGTCTTCAGCGGGCCATGGATTAGAATTATTTTTCAAAACGGTTCAGATTGAGATTGATAGTGTCACGCAATTTAGGGGTGCTGGCTAAAGTGGATAGGTACCTACTTCTTAGGTATAAGTACTAGGAACACATAGCCCATAGGTAATCCGATTAAATGGCTATCAACCTCTTATCACGTATAATGTGAGAGCAAACAGATAGCAAAAGAAAAACGGATCAACAATCAGTTATATTTTCTTTCTTATACAATCGCAATAAGAATCAAAGTAAAACAAGAATGCAAGATTTCTTTCTTAGCTATAAAGTGACTGTCAACTTGCGGGAAAGTTAAACATTGTTAATCTGACATTTGTATCAGTATAAACTTAGTTAAACAATGTTGTTTAACTAGAGTTAGCAATGAGTACCTAGACAAGCGGGTTGTGGATATTAAATATGATTGTTTTAAAACTTGGTGGTGTTAATGTAGCAGATTACTAACTTGCTATAATTCTAGGTATAACACAGTGAAACGGTATAATAATTGAACTCTTTATTATGGCAGTCAAAGAGCTTGCATATACACAAGCATTCTACACCACCATACCTATACCACCGTAGGTACGGTCACCAGTGCCGTTGGATATAGTTGAAGTTGTGTAAGAAACTGATGGATGTTATCGAATAAAATTTAATTTAATAAATAGAAAACAAACAGTTCATTTATAAAATTAAATTTCATTCGAAAACATCCATCGGTTTCTTACTAAACTTCAACAATATACGACGTCTCTGGTTATTTATCTCCTTTGGCGACAGTACCTATTTCTGCCGGTTAGCATCATTTGCTATGTTATGGCTTGTGGGTTTTTTTTCTTTAATTATTCAAAAAGGGGTTTAATCAAGACGCATTATGCCACAGGTGCCATGAATGCCAATGTGTACGAGCCTGTACAGCATCCAGCACCCTAATTACGTAGCACCCTATCAATCTCAATCTGAAGGATATTGCTAAACCATTGCTTCATCATTTCAGCCGAAAGACGTCCACGGACATAGGCCCCAACCACCTCCACTTCGACCGGTTCCGTGCTTCTCGCTCCAACGCGTTGCTTCATAAGTTCGAAAAATGTGTTTGCTCAACAACGCAGTGCATGTTGTTGAACTGTCAAAATGAAATCTATTACTACTGATGGTTTGGTACGCAATCACCCCGCTGGCTGCTTCCGAAGCAGGAGCAGCAAGGACGATGTTATATGCTTGTAGGTTTCATGGATGTCGGTGTGGTTACAGGCACATGAGACATTTGAACTGTCTCCCTATCGTGGGAAACGTAAGTACCTGCGATGTCTTTGCTATTACAGATATTTTCGGGTGATAATTACCACTTTGCCATTATAACAATATCAGATTAACACAAATTAGTTCCAAACTTTTTCACAATAAACAATATTTTATCACACAATGTATGTTTTCACAAACCGTTTAGGAAAACTAATGCGGAATGTGTCAAGTCCTTGGGGAATACACAATAGAATGATTTGAATACGTGAAGTGGTTACAAGTGTGTTTTCGACACTGCGAAGCTATCTTAAAGCATGTTGCTTTAAGATAGCTTTCAATAAGTATAAACAGACGCCACTTGTAAAATTGTAACTAAATAATTGTGATATCAGATGAATCGTGGAGAACAAATGGACAGGTCCCTAATTGCGCAGCACACTATCAATAAGAATCTGAACCAT
Source organism: Apamea monoglypha (assembly GCA_911387795.2). NCBI lineage: Eukaryota > Metazoa > Arthropoda > Insecta > Lepidoptera > Noctuidae > Apamea > Apamea monoglypha. The sequence goes on along the minus strand of OU426922.1, from coordinate 1,956,629 downwards.
TTTGAAGGATATTGCTAATCCATTGCTTCATATGTTCGAAAAATGTGTGTGCTCAACAACGTAAATAACGCAATGAATGTTGTTGAACTGTCAAAATGAAACCCGTTGCTACTGATAGTGTGTTACGCGATTACCCCGCTGATCATCTTTCTCTGGCCTTTAATGAACCCAAAGTTATTTGTGGTCGGCGCAGCATATCTTATCCCATACTTCTCGAATAGTCGTCATCTCAGTAGTCACCCCCTATCTAGTCATATCATATTTCACTTTCACACAGTCCATAATCTTCTACCATTTTTTCGGTTTTCCCCTACTCTTATTTATAGCCATCCACATTCATACTCAAAACTTTCCTGACGAAATTTTTCTGCGGACTAACCTGTTCTGCTTTTGTCCATACAAACAACGATTTTGTATGGAATGCGTAGGCATCCGTAAAAGCTGAATAAGTGTGGTTAGTCCCCTAATCTACAAACAGATGTCTCGATCTAATTTCAAGGAAAACAAAACGCGTGATATTGTATTTGAGAGTTGTAGATATTTATGTTGGCACGTGACATAATAAAAATACTTAGAATCGATTGCGGACCATTAGCTTGCAACAGTATTATTGAGACAAATCAGCTTCCTAGGTCATGGCGATTTCTTGTTGATGTTGTAAGAAAAAGTCATTCATAACGTCTCTATGGCTATCCACTTCAAGAATCACGCTACGAGCATATTGCCAAGCAACTCTAAGTCGGAAACGACATCGCGGCAGGCAAATACGGAGACGGCGGGATGAGATGGACTTCTTTAATAAACATTGGTTCTTGGTAGATCTGGACCGAGCTAGAAAGAGAGTAGGGAGGCTTTGCCCAGCAGTGGGACATTAATTGCTTATAAAAATCTCTAAACCAGAAACTTAGGTAAACTGAGCTGAAACTAAGTCGACCACAACCATTGGCAAAGAAGGGAGGAAATTATCATTAAAGATTTCCTTAAAGTTAAGATTTACCAAGTCCATTTATAACTACCCACATCTTATCTAAAAATTTAAACAGGTAAGTAACCATATAAAACGAAGATTTTCCTTTTATATCTATCTATCAAGTATTGTATTCATAACCAGTAACTTCCGTATTTTTTGTCGAAAACAATAACATTTATAAAACAATTCACACATTACCGATAACTTCAATCATTTTCACATAAAACTGAACACAAATCAAACTGTAACGATGTTAACGTGTTACATTTCGAAAACCATTTTCAACAAGTCGTAAAAATACGATAAATCGTAAGAAAATTCCGCGACGGAACAAACAACCACCTTCTTTGGATGTTCAAAACACACTAAGCCGGTTACCTTACCACCGCGTCTTGATTATCCAACCTTTGTTTAGTCTACGCGTTGGTCGACACATCCATCGCCTCATTGCTTACTTGATTGACCATCTATTTGAAAACAAATGCAGCGTTAGATGACGTGCACTAAACATTGGTCATATTGGCCAAACAGCAATGCCAATGCCAACAAAAAGATTGCCGTGAGATGTTTTATTTTATGAAACTTTATCAATAAAGTAAGAGATGATCACTTCACTTCAGATCGCTTCTGGAAACTTGCATCCGTTTAGGTATATTTTATATACTAACGTCATTATCAAATAATTGTCTCTATCTTTCTTAAGAACTACAGAATCCTGGAGGATTTCTACACGTTAAAATGTCGTGAAAATTGCAGAATACAAAATCAAAAGTCATTTATTCAAATTAGGCTGAGAATCAGCACTTTTCGAACGTCAAAATTACAAAAGACAATCCCCCAAAAACGGCCGCCCTTCACCACTTCCTAGTGCTATCGCTGGGAAGAAGAATTGGCGCAACAAACTCCCCAGCAGGCAGGCATGCCAGCTTTCAAGGACATTCCTATTTTTATATAGAACATATTTGCCATGCAACTAAGTGTAGGCTGATGACAATGACGAAGTAACAAGTACGCTAACAATAAACATAGAATTCTTCACGTCGTATAAATTATAATTACTTCAGGGGGTCTACTCCGAAGTGGTATCGGCCGAATGTCCGGCCGTTTCCTGCTACGAATTTACTATTTGGTTCGGTCGGTCCAGATCCCACACTTCTACACTCTTTCGAATATTGACTATGGTCCCGACCCAACTGAGCCGATCCGAACTTTTTTCGCATTTTTCAATAATATTCGGTTCGGCCATGAGTCGGCCCCATCCGATCATTCGCACTTTGCACTTCGTAGTAGACCCCCTGGTTCGTGATAATACTCGCGCGATAAACCTGTAGGTATGTGTATATTAGTAATTATCGCGTAGATTTAATTACCCAACACATTTGTTTATAACCGAGCAATGATTGCTCAGTAGTATCGGCCCCGAGTTGCGAGTTGTAGGTCGTAGGTTCGAACCCGGACAGGCGCTTTACTTTGTGCAAATTATTTCATCACCACTGCTCTCAAAACGGTGCAGGAAAACACCGTGAGGAAACCGACATGTCCTAGAACCTAAAATTCGAAGACATGTGATATCTACCAACCCGCACCGGGCCCGCGTGGCGGATTACGGCCCACTCCCTCTCACAGAGAGGAGGCCTGTGTCCCAGCAGTGGGAACATTATAGGCTGATGTTATGTTATTTGATTATAGCCGAGCGATGATGGCTCAGTGGTATCGCGGCTCCGACTTGCAACTTGTACGTTGTGGATTCGAACTTAGGTAGGCGCTCACTTTACTTTGTGCAGTTTTTTTCATCATACACAGCTTAGCTGTAGAGAAATTACATAACATCACGCCTGTATACCCCGAAGGGTTGGCAGCGGTGTACCTATAGTACACCCACATTTCGCCAGTTTTGTTACAAGTTACAAGTCCCATGTAATAGGGGGCTTATAGGGCATATCTTTTTTTTATCGTCGTTAGATATCAATATCATTACTTCACGGGCGTGGGGCCCGTGAAGTTTCGCTAGCTAATTTGATTTGGCTTTGTATAGATGTTCGATCGTAGCTCAAAAACTACAGCCGCCCTGACCCTTGCTCGAGCCAGCCCGCGCCGCTGAGCCTGTAGTTTTAAATTCGTCCCTAAATAATTGCGATCCAGTCTGTCTCTTGCTGTCCTCTCCCAGAGACGCCCTAAGCCGAGATTCGTACCGCACAGGGGGCGGCCTTAGCGTGTAGTCACTTGGTTTTTATGTTTTTGAGCCCTGGCTGGAGGCCTTAATTTATTGAGGCATCCACAGGCAAGCCCGGTTAATGAGACGACAACCTCATAGGTTGGACTGCGAGATGCAATTTATAAAAAAAAAAAAAAAAATACTACAGATTTACTGATTAAAAAAATTTGTAGTTGTTTGTTTAGTCTGAGAATGTCAAATAGTTTGTTTTGTATACAAGTCACTATGATAGCTCAGACAGTCAGACATCATTATTTAAAATGTATGATAAAGTAGAGATAATTTGGACTTCGAGCCTCATATACGTTTACAATGTTAAAACAGATTTTTGTCAACCAGTGAGGGTTATCTCCTTGAAACAATTATGTAAATACTAAATATCAACATTTAATAAAGAAAATCTTAAGTAAATATTGAATTTAAAGATTGACAAAGCTTTTAAATGTATGTCGTCAATTCATCATTACATGTCATTTTCGTTCAAAGAAAAAGTCAAAAAGTCAGTACAAGTTTTTGCATTTTTTTATAATTAATTAGGCAATTCCTATTACATGCATGCATCATCATATCAGCCTATATTGTTCCCACTGCTGGGATACAGGCCTCCTCTCTGTGAGAGGGGGTGAGCCGTAAACCACCACGCGGGCCCAGTGCGGTTTGGTAGATGTCACGTTTGTGAACTTTTGGTTCTAGGACAGGCCGGTTTCCTCACGATGTTTTCCTTCACCATTTTGAGAGTAATGGTGATGAAATTATTTACACAAAGTAAAGCGTCTGCCTGGGTTCGAACCCGCGACCTACAACGAGTAAGTCGCGGCCGTTACCACTGGGCCACCACTGCTCTCTGCAAATGTGCATTTAGTAATTTACAGAATGACCCAAAAGACTTACTCGTATAAATGCGCATTTACGAAATGGCTTCCTAATGCTAACTTAGCCAGTATATATTACAATGTCATGCTTGTTGATTTTTTTCATATCTGACTTGTCAGACAGTTAAACAGATTTAAGCAAATATGAGATTACAAAGTACAGATCATTTTATAGCAGGCTTAAGTTTACATGGATAAGGTGTTAGTACTGTAGTTTAGTATTATTTATATTGTGTGTTTATTTAGTCTACAACTATGACGGTATATATGAACACTAGCTTCTGCCCGTGACTTCATCCAGATGGAATTTCTTGTTCCTCAGAACCAGCGCGTCGCATAACATCGCCCGCCCGCGCTATTACTTCGTTTTTGCTCAGCGTCCTTCTGACTTTTTTTCTTTTTGCTCGGTTCTTAGGGGTCGTAAAGTGATGTTTATTATGTGCTATAACCTTATCAAGAATTAGGCCACCAAATGTAAAAATAAATTTTCGAATCCGACTGGCAGTTCCAGAGATAAGCGCGTTCAAACAAACATTAAAGATAAAGGTATTTTCCTCTAAAAGTTCAGCTACATGTTAGTGTACAGCGCTTTCTAAAGGTCTTGCTTTTTACACCAACCCTCACTGGGCCCGCATGGTGGATTATGACCCACTCCCTCTCACAGAAGGGAATGCTCCTAGCAGTAGGAATGTTGTAGGCTGATTATGCTTTAAGGGATGCAATTCAATTACTGAACATACCTTTAGTTTGCATCATTAGTCACATCAACATGTTGTAAGAAGATTAAATATTCCTTTTATTTATCTACTAGCTTCTGCCCGCGACTTCGTCTGCGTGAAATTGCTTGTTCCCCGCCCCACCCTGTTGCATCACATTGCCTGCCTGCGCTGTAATTAGATTTCGCTTAGCATTCTTTCTGCCTTTTTATCTTTTTGCTCGCCTCTTAAGGGTCCGAGCGTGATGTTAGATAGCCTATAGCGTTCCTCAAGAAATGGGCTATCAAATGCATGAATAATTTTTCAAACCCAAACATACTCTTCAACATTATTATTAGTAGAGATTCTAGTGGTACTTGTTTTTAACAGGAATGTTGGCCGGCAAATAATGTCTTATGGTGTGACACCTGCCTAGTGTAAGTACCACACCACTGCTCACATAAAAATTCAAATTCAAAAATCATTTATTTCAATACATTTAAGATCATATTATAAAATTAAAATTTTATTCACAATAAATATAATTAAATAAATAACTGTCACCAATCAAGAGTTAAAGTTTTATTTGGCCTTTCTTTGTAGTAACCTCTAAGTCATAGGTTCTCAACTTAGGCGATAACGCCCCCTCGTAGGAGTTACAGACTTCCAGAGGGGTAATTGCATAACACACTATCAGTAGCAATGGCTTTCATTCTGACAGTTCAACAACATTCATTATGTTCTTGAGCAGACAAATTTTTTGAACATATGAAGCAATGGTTTAATTCAATTAAATTCAAATTCTTTATTTCAGGTCCATAGTGTTAGTAACAACAAAATAACATAATAACTAGTGTTAGTAATAAGTTTAGCAATATCCTTCAAAATGATTCAGACTGTGGTTGATAGTGCGTTACACAATTAGGGTACTGGTTGAGGTCTTAGTAGAAGACCTGTATTATGACTGTACAATATTGCATGTTTAAATGTAATCACGGCAATAGCTGTTACAGATTTGTGTCAGATGGTAGGTAAGTAAAAAAATTGGGGGCTCTAGAAAAAAAAATACTCAGAGTGGGCGGCAGTGGCCAAAATAAGGTTAAGAACCTATGCTCTAACTAAAGTCTAAGTTACTCATTCTTAATCCTTCCTTGTTCTGCTTTATAATATAGTTTGTATTCACCTAGAACTCATGTTCTATACTAGACGCACTAAGTATAGGCACAGTAGACAAGACCATTGTCTTACCGTAGGTACCGTGCAAGTGAAGTCACTATTACGAGTATTATGACCTATCTTATCCATACACAAACACAATAATTCTGACTAATCTCTATTGAAAAGTTCTTAGTGTCTTCATGAAAGTTATAAAAACAGCGAAGAAGCGTAAAATAAAGAGAAAAGAGGCCGATACTTATCGTTTCTTCTAACCATCGCTTTGATTCTATTCCATACACACTTGTTAGACACAGAGCACGTTTATTTGATACTAGACACCAAGTTCTTTAGAAGCAAGCTAAAAGTGATGATAATTGGGTTTATTTCATAAATTTATTATCAGGAATTAAGGATTAGTCAACGTTCAAACTTTATTTGAAAAAGTTTTACGTACCTAAAAGCGGTCTGCGAGGGTCGTCAGCATCCATTTTCAGTTCACTATAGCATCTCTGTACCTACACGTGATACTCGCACATTTATGTCATCTGAATAATCTTATCTACTTAGATTGATAGAATTACATTGTGTACTAGTTTGTTATTGTTTACGATTGATTCCATTCTATTGCCTTTGTTTGACAAGCCAATATCACCTAAGTGACATTGACGTTTGACAGGTCAATGACAGAGCTTGCGTTTGGATATTTCATTTTTAATTTTTGTAGTTTCTTCAACATTGAAAATATTTATTTATTAGTGCGGCGATGTCAACTTAGCATAAAAGAAATATAGCTTACGTTATTATGTTGAAGATCTGATAGAAACATTATGTTGGATCAATTAGATTATGTTAGATTGCTGTATTTTATAGTAATTGATAAGTGAAACTCGAATGACAAGTAATCAACGCGTTTCCGAAACAAGAAAAGGAAGACAGTATTTTACGAATTTACGATGCATTCTTCACAAATGAATGTATTCATAAAATATTTTAATATTAGAATTCTTCTATAAAATTATAATGAATACTTGGAAAGTTTTTTAGTGTAATTCAAAACTTTTCACTAACTAAGGGGTCCGTCGCCTCGAGGTAAGCCAGTGCTCGCCAAGCTGGGCTAATTTGGCGGTCCCTTCGAGTTGGTAGTAGTATACCCGAGTTACTCGCTCAGGGTAAAGTTGATTAAAATTCAGTAATTTACAACGCCACGTGCGAACAACTTAAACATGGCTAATTTTAAAGAAAAATATATGAAAAACCTTATTCAAAATAAATCAGCTTTTTTTTAAATTATATCAAGCTATGAAATTATACAAATTTTAGGTTGGTACAGACGCCAGCAGGTCAAGCTACCCGAAACTGTCAAATTTTTCCAATGAACCTTGAACCTTAATGCTTTAACGATAAAGTTGAAAATCTATTAAAGAAATTTGACAGATTTTAGTAGCTTGGTATGCTGGCGTCTGTACATAATTATAAAACCTTTTAGTTCTAATCTGATTGTCTCTGTGAATGAACCCGATAACCGTACAGAAATAATGTAATTTGTCTTATTATGCCAATAAAATATATAGTTAACAATCAAAACATCTATCTAGCAAGCAATGCTCTCAAAGTGGGTCGTAACTCGTACGTGAGGCCTGGATGCTGCTCGTAGATAACCTAGGCTCAAGTCACATTCTACCGACTGTAACTGGATGTCTTACTGGATATAGGATTGAAATAACTAGTATAACTGATTATTACTGGATTCTTTTGATGTACAACTTGTGACATGCTGGGGTTAACATCATAACATGACCACGAATGCGCACTTATTATTATTTTTTCTGAGTGCACTTCTATAATGTTTAGGTTTAGGTAGGCGTATTGACGAAAACCGGAAAACGTAGATGAATATTTACAAAATTGGGTAACTATATTTTATCGTCTGGTAGATACTTATTTACCTTTTCTTTAATTGATGAGGCCAAGTCTTAACGATATAACATAACCATACATTTAATCAAAAGCGCCTTAGCTTTTAACTTCCGCAATCTGATTATCTGTGAATTATACACCTGCGGGTAATTCCGTAACACACCAAATTGTATCTAATGTTATTTAATTCTAAATGTTGATAGTTATACATTTATACTCCCATTTTAGTTTTAAGTTCTATGCCATAACCGCACCGGTGTGTAACCGTTTATTTTCCCAAATAAAATAAAATAAAATATAAAAATTACTAACATTGACCTAATTACTGACTTGATGTGTGGTGCAAACTTTAAATATAAGTTGGTTATTAATAAATAAATAAATTATAAGTTATTTGTAAAAGATTCAACACCAGTGCTGTATACCTACCTAACTACGAGGCGTTGACTACAGAGATGAAGGGTTAGTTTGGAAGGATACTGACGTGGCTAGCTGACATATGGCAAATAGTTTAATTTAATTGTCTGTGTCTCGTAATGTTAATTACTTTACTATTGTATAGAATCAAGTATTTTCTAACTGAACAGACAGCTGTGCTGCTGGGGAGTTTGTTGCGCTACTTCTTCCCAGTGAAAGCACCAGGAAGTGATGAAGGGTGGGCGTTTTGGGGGGCAGTCTTATGTCATTTTGAATTTCGAAAAGTGCTGATTCTCAGCCTAATTTGAAAAAATGACTTGTGATTTTGATTGATTTTGAGAAGAAGCCATAGTGCGCCTTACCACCAACCACAAATAAATTGATATTTGGTGGGAGTGGGATAAATTGATATAAGGGTCAACGGTTTTCAGAATTTTGTAGATACTTATTGTGCAAGGGCTAAGCTACCGCTATCATTAATTAATTAGGACAGTCGATTAAAACAAGTGACCTCTTGCATATTTTGTTGTTGAAATCGGACAAATGATAAGTTATTTTTAATGTTATTAAAATGGTATAAATTAAAACGTCATAATCGTCATACAAACAAACTGCAAACGAACGTCAATGAAGTTAACTGACGTAATTTGCATCATCTGCCACCAACATACCTAGGTACCATGCTATGACAAACAAAGAATAACAAGTAACAAAACAGCGTGTTTGCACATTTGGTTGCCACAAGTAAAGTGCGCGTCGCTTCGGGAAATAAAAACAACACAATAACATTTCAACATTATTTTGTACTAGCTGCGCCCCGTGGTTTCACCCGCATAAGTTTTGATCCCGTGGGAATATTGGGATAAAAAGTATCATATATGTTAATCCTGGTTATAAACCACCTGTGTGCCAAATTTCATCCAAATCCGTTCAGTAGTTTTTGCGTGAAAGAGTAGCAAACACCCATCCATCCATACAAACTTTCACATTTATAATATTAGTAGGATTAGTAGGAAGTAGGATATTAATATTCTGATCTTCAAAGTGTCTACCAGGATTCCAGAAACATAATACTTTGGCGATATTGGCATGGTCATACTCTACCTTCTTGGCTGTTTTACTTTTATACTTAAGATGGTACTGAGCACCACGTCTCTATGTCTACTTTCCGTGGAGTTCACACTATCATGTCATTATGGCTAGGTAGACGTCTAGACGAGATACCGATAGGTACCTAGCACAGATAAGTGGACGACCTTCATTTTTCAAAAATCTTTTGATTTTTATTTTTTATGCATCGGTAAATGTTGACTGTCGTCTATTTATGGTTACCTAATACAATAGATTTGTTGATATTTAATAGTTCAATCAATTCATAAATAAATAAGTATGACAGTGACTCAGCGGGCTTTATCGCAGAATAAAATAGGTAACAAACATGTTTGTTAGCTCTTATTTGCTTAGGAAAATTCTTCTACAAGTTTCCTTTGGTCAAAAAATTATCACATCTTTAAAAGCTTACAGCCTAAGCCCACTCATTTCTATAATAATGATAGGTATATATTTAATTTCTACTAGATTATCGTAATAATTACCTACGTTCCTATAATGAAATACTTATGAGAATTATCTACCACCTATACTTATATGCACAGTAGGTAGTATGTAGGTAAAAAAATTGCGAGGAAATAATTATGTCACATACCTAATCAAATACTACTTATGGCTGATTTTTCCAACGCCAGATAATTTTATCGGAGGAATAAATTTTGAACAATTCTTTGACAATTCTTCCATACAAAAAGTGTCAGACGTCAATTTTATTCCACGAATAAAAATTATCTGTCGATTGAAAAATCAGCCCTTACAGAAATAAAATCGTTTATCATTTTAATAACTAAAACTCTATGATAGTCCCAGTATAAATGCATACGTGACCCCTACGGTCACAGCCGCGTCATAAACATTAACACTAAACAAAACATCTCCTACGTTCGCTGCACGCCTGGTGCAAAGGTTCCGTGTGTTACATCAGAGACACACATGTAACCCAGTAGGTACATAGTATACTACACTCCCGTCTATGTTTTCCTAATACAGGAAAATAAGATGTTATAGTACTCCAAAATAAGGTTTAGTTTACGGCAACAAATTACTACATAACATTACGCCTGATTAATCACCCGAAGGTGTAGCCAGACTCAGAGGTGCACCTATTGTACAGACGCCAGCACATCAAGCTACTACAATCTGTCAAATTTCTTTAATAGATTTTCAACTTTATCACTAAAGCATTAAGGTTCAAGATTGATTGGGAAAATTTGACTGTTTCGGGTAGCTTGACCTGCTGGCGTCTGTACACACATTTCGTCGTTTTTGTTGTAAGTCAGCTTACATGCTGACTTAAAAATTTTGTTTCAACTTCCTTGCGAAGTACAGAGGTATGTTCGGAGTTGGTAAGTGTAAATATGAATGATGGGTTGAGGAAGGATGTGTTAATAAGTTAAAAGAAAAGAATGCGGTGTAAAAGAAGATGTGAGATCAAGTGAGGTGAGTTCTAACAAGTAGGTATATGAAATCCTAGTGGATTAGTCGACGAGTTTGCTGACAAAGTTCTAACTTCTAAGTAATAAGAAATTACGAATAATTAACGTTCCTTCATTATCTATGAAGTTCCTTTATTGCACACTTATTAATTTAAAAGCAGGAAAATAACACAAATTAAGTGCGATTTAATAAGCAACCCGTGAAGGGCTGAAAAGGGGTGATGTTTGTACGGCAAACTAATGCTCTAGCCTAGGTATGTAGGTTACTCTGTTGATACCTAAATACATAAATATTACCATATTTTCAGAACTTTCGTCCAATATATAGGCTATATTAATTACTAGCAGCCGGATTTGTCTATACTAATTCTGAAGAGTTTGTTTTTATTTGTTACTAGCTGCGCCCCGCGGTTTCACCTGCATAAGTTTCGATCTCGTGGGAATATCGGGATAAAAAGTGTCCTATGTGTTAATCCTGGTTATAAACTAACTGTGTACCAAATTTCATCAACATTGGTTCAGCCGTTTGAGCGTGAAGAAGCAACAAACACACAAACACACACACTCACTCACAAACTTTCGCCTCTATAATATTAGTGTGATTAGCGATAAGGCCGGCCCATTGTATTTTGTATTGTTTGATTTATTTTTGTGGTGTACAATAAAGTACTGAATTTAATAAGTAACACCACTCCCTACTAATAAATTAATATTAAAAATCTATTAAGTAAAGGCCAGTTCTTTCTCTTTCTAATGCAAGGCGTCTCCATGTTGCGTCAGTCGCGTTGTTTGCTCCTAATCAACGAAATACGACCGCGACATCGCAACATGAATGCCTTCACTTTACGCATTTGTTAGCATTTCGATACGCCTCTTGTAAACCGATAGATTATTTCATCAGATTATAACAATCCTATAGGAAGGTAAGATTACCAATGGTTAAAAAAAAAAAAGTTTCTTAAGTAAGCATTATTATTAAGTTTGATTTTAGTATTGCTGTAACTTGGATTAGTATTTTCTTTTATTGTAAAATTGTAGATCTACATAAAAACGTTGCTGGTCATCCTCTTGAATTTCAATAACTATCTACTCAAAATATCTGCTCGATAATATGTATAGGCAAAGTTGCTCTAATTACCAAAATACTAAAATAGGTCAGCACCCTAATTGCGTAACACGCTATTACTCTCAATTTGAATCATTTTTAAGCATATTACTAATCCATTGCTCCATATTTTCGAAAAATGTGTCTGCTCAACAACGTAAATAACGCAATGAATGTTGTTGAACTGTCAAAATGAAACCCATTGCTACTGATAGTGTGTTACGCAATTCCCTTGCTGTATCGTTTTCGCGTTTTGTAAATAAATGTGCGTGTGAAAATTGTCACCACTGTAGAACAAACCTAATTCACTAGATAAGGACAGCGTTTTTGTTTATATTGCTGTCTCGCTCACACCGGAAGGTGTCTTGTCTATGCAAGGCGCTTGGCTGGTTTCGTCATACGAGGTGTCCACTTTATGCAGGCCCTCGCAACTCCCGTGTCTTAAGCATCTTTACTGGAAACCTTATAATATTAGAGGTCCCGTTAAAATTGCTACCAGGCTCGCAGCAATATCTAGGACAGTCCGACAGATCACGAGGTTGCCAGTAGGCTCGCCCTTTTACGAAATTCTCTAATGTTTATTATTATTTATTTATGAGGTCCTACCAAGTTATGCCTAAAACAAAATATAAGAAAGAAGGGTCAAATTAACAGGATCCAGAAGAAAACTAATAAGTACAAAGATATTCAAAGTAAAAGTAAGTGAATTGAAAACAAAAAGTAGAGATTCTGTTAAAAAAAATGTTAATCGATCGATAGATCGGTCTATTTCAGACTTATTCAAAATGAGGCAACGGGTCCAATTTCAAAGGGCAATCATTGAATTATCACCCAAATGCAACAAAGTAACGTAAAAAAGATTACTAGTAGGTATGTGCCTAAGAAAAATATGTTTATCAGTTTGTTTGTTTCAATAATTGGGACAGTGAGTCCCAATTATTTAAAGAAGCCAACACATGCAATTAAAAAATTATCGAAGCTGTTTGCACCTTTCTTAAAAAACGTTCATATTTAATACATTTATTGACAGTTAGATGCATAATCAGCCTCTAATGTTCCCACTGCTGGGATACAGGTCTCCTCTCGGTGGGAGGGGGAGCGGGCCCTTCGAATTTTTGGATCTAGGACCTGCCGGTTTCCTCGCGGTGTTTTCCTTCGCTGTTTTGAAAGCAGTGGTGATGAAATAATTTACACAGTTTCATGCACAATATAGTATTAAATAACGCATTCCCAGTGAAACTAAAATTAAAATCTATTGACCTAACACCTACTAATATTGTAGCGCGAAATGCGTGTGCGGCTGATGGCAAATAAAACCGCATCGCGCATGCGTCTACCGCATTTGCTAACCAAACGTTGCCCAGTGAGGTCGTGATTATACCCAATTGGGATTATACGCGTCACAGTTTCAGTTTTTGATATTTCAGTGTTTCATAGTATTTTGTTGTTAAAACAGTGATTATTTTTAGAAAAAGGTAGGTTTAACACATTTTTTTTTACGTTGTCGATATGTAAAAAAATATTACTTCCTCATCATCCTCCCTTCGCGAAGGTGTTTTAAAAGAAAATTGACTTTCTTATAGGTATTAATGTTAGGTAAATAGGTAGGTAGTCAACAAACCTGAATTTCGACTTATCTCGCCTGTCCTTGCACGAGCAATATTATTGTATTGAAAGCTACGAAGAAACTCTTTCCGGTCAAATATATTAGTAAACAGTTGAAAAAATGTTAGTGTACAGTCAACCGAAGATCAGTGGTAACGTAACCAGAAGCCCAATTCCCGTAATTAAAAACGTTCAAAATTTAGTCGCAATCTCATCTCAGCGACAACCAATGTCAAAAATTTAGGCATTTTGGAGGTACTTTTGACAGAGTGAGACTGAGATCAAACTGTGAACGTTCTCAAAATTACGAGAAATGCCCCTCAGATTACAACGAGCTTATAGATCATTGCCATTTTGACAGTGATGAAAAATCATAGATAAAATTACTGTAGCACTACGAAAATCACTCTTAAATTACCGCTACGACATAAAGAAAGTCAATGGCAAATTATTACGACTGATATGAGGTTGACTGTAATACGACTGACACAAGTAACACACCTCTGCTCTGCCTACCCCTTTTTTTGGGTTGGTAACTTCTCCTGCCTCCCTTCTGACAATACTCGCGTAAAGTGATTCATATATGTATTGTGACTATAGTGATAGTTCACAAGGTCATCTCACACTCACACGGTCACATGTTCGGAAACTTGCGGTGGAAAGTCTGTCGTGCTGTTGCGGATACATCCGGATTTCTAGACTTATTTCGACTAGATTTATTGAACTGTATCCGACCTAAATTAAACCCATCAATCATAGGATTGAGGTTTTTAATAAAATTGTAGAGATGACCCATCTGTAGTCTTGGCAGGTAACCGGAGCATAATCAGCTTATAATGTTCCCACTGCTGGGACACAGACCTCCTCTTTGTGAGAGGTGGGCCATAATCGACCACGCGGGCCCAGTACGGGTTAGCTAGGTTATCATAGACTATTTTTTTTTTTACATTTCAAATCTCATAGTTTTATTTATCATGTACTCGTAAATAATTCAATAGCCTGGAAATAAAATGAGAACGAATTTTGTACTCGACTGAATTACTCGTATCAATCATTATTTATTTATTTATTTATCCTCACACTGGAACGCCGTACAGCAATTACACCAATAGAGCAAAAAATCACTTCATGTGCTGCTTTCGCGCGGTGGACATCGAACGAGTGACGATGGATCACTTATTATGATTATCAGGCCGCATGCAATTAAATTTGACTTAATTTAGTTTTTGTTCTCCTATCTTGCAATAATCACTATGTACCACACTTTGAAAATGTCGCAACTCTGACTCCCAAGATACAGGCAAATGCCTAGTTTGGGGGTCGCCGTCTATTCTATTCTTGTACAAATTCTGATTAATAAATAATTTGAAATAATTAATTTTTAATTTAATTACAAATCTCCGTAATCTATAATGGCAAAATGTAATGTAATCGGTTATGTTGTTAACCCGACAACATAAATACCTATTTTATGAAATGTTACCAACCGGGCCCGCACTGGGCCCGCGTGGTAGATTACGGGACACTCCTTCTCACAGAGAGGAGGCCTGTGTCCCAGCAGTGGGCACGTTACAGGCTGAGTATACTATGAACACTTACGTGAAATATTTTAAACTTGAGAGGTCATTGACCCTTCCCTTACCTAAGATTGTTCATAGTTTTGAACCTTAGAACCTGTTTTGCCATTTGTTTATTACTAAACTTGGATGGCAAAGTGCTATCTATGTATGATCATCTTTAGCTTTTAAGTGCAGATTCAGCAACCTTGAAATGATAACCTAACCTAATAAGACAGACTAACTTTACAAAACATGATTAAGATTTCAGACGCGCAAGATGTTGTTAGGTAGCCCAAACGCAATTAAAGTGGTAATATTGGTCAGTACGAGTAACAGTCACACGAATCAAAGTTTGAATCCTATACATATAGGTCGTGTTGCAGTTTTGAATTTTTAATCATCATTAGTCAGTAGGTATTGTTCTACTGCTGAATGTAGGCCTCCTCTCTTTTATGCCATGCTTCCCTGGTCTGTGAGACGCGAGGCTCATAGTAGCCACTGTGCTTTAAGCTGAGGGGGATATGTTCACCAAGCCATGACCGCATGTTACCCCTTATCGAAAACATCGTTATCACGCAAGCCCCAATAAATATTAATTGGGTACATAACATTCATCTTGGGAAAGAGGTCGCCAGGCAGAAGTATAGGTATGTTGCGTAAGGTGATAGTATATACATACGACACAAAAGGTGGTAGCGTGATTATTATATCCGTGTCGGAAACGCAGGTGACTAAAAGAATGATGAATGTAAATGTTGATGTATGGAGAGGGAGAGGAAGGCCAAGAAAATATTGTAAGAGATATTAAAGATAAGGGAGTGAATGATATCGTGACGGTTGACAGGGAAGAGTGGAAGAAGAAAAAGTGTTGCGTCGACCTTAAGTAACTTGGTAGATACCAGGGCAGCAGGAAGATGATGAATGTATAGCAATCTGATGGAGCTACGAACGTAACTCGTAGATATGTGAAGAAAAAAGCTATCCATCAATCGAAAACAATCGGCCGATGGAAAAGTTTGCATTGATTGAATGGTGATGAATGTGATGATGCAACCTTTTCCATGTTCTCTACAAATATGAGAGGCATAAGGCGTATTTAGGAAAAAAATAATAATTTGTAGGTATAAAGATGGAATTAGTGTTGATTGCTTACCGTCCAATAACTTGTAGCTAGATTCGAGCGGCAAATGAATAATCTAGGACCTTACCCCAGGTAATCATTACTTACGAAATATAGGTAATCGCAGGAAACTTCATTAATTTTGCAAACTACACTGTAAGCAATCTATAAAATTTATGGTTGAGTAAAGCTTGTTTGGGATTAACTAGCAAGTTTCGCAAGGCATATTGAGTTACCTAGATGCTAGGTACTCGTAATTCAAGTAACTACATTGATTGAAGTCGGTAAGACGTGGCGAACGGATTATGATTCAGAGAAGTGCTTAATAAGATTTTACTTTAAAGATGGGTTTTCTTGAGGTTTGGAACTCGCACATACCAGGGTAGCATGGCACAAAAGGGTGAGGCCTATACTCAGCAGTTGGTGGGACATGGCTGCCAATAATAATGATGATGGTGATGATTTGGAACTTGGTAGATGAAAAAAAAAAAAGTTAAAACCAAAAGTTAAAAACCAAACCTGATACAAGATTTGGTATACATATAAATAAGTGTAGTGTAGTGGCAGTACATATACTAAAATTGGAACGATACAGAGACGATTAGCATGGCCCCTGCGCAAGGATGACACGCAAAATCGTGATTAGGAGCAGTGGTGGCCCAGAGGTAATGGTAACTTACGAGTTGTAGGTCGTGAGTTCGAACCCAGGCAGGCACTTTACTTTGTGTAAATTATTTCATCACCACTGCTCTTAAAACGGTGAAGGAAAACATCGTGAGGAAACCGGCATGTTCTAGAACCACAAATTCGAAGACATGTGACATCCATCAACCCGCACTGGGCCCGCGTGGTGGATTATGGCCCACTCCCTCTCACAGAGAGGAGGCCTGTGTCCCTGCAGTGGGAACATTAAGGGCTGATTATGGTAAATAAGTGTGACGGAATGCACACCACAAATACTTTCTTCAGTTATCAGTTATCAGTGACGCAATCCGCGGATGCGTTAGTCTGCCAGTAACTAGTTCAATTCAATTCGCTCCTTATCATATTTTCTACACACACGTTGTTTCAATGAACTTATACCCTACGCTGCAAATTTGTCACTCCTTATTAAAACATGTGACGATATCTTCACCCATCTTTCGACATTCTGGTGGCAGTGATCCATATTGTAAGGGATTCTTGCCACGACATTGATATCGAAAATCATTGCAATTCGTTTATTTCCTAATTAATTAGATTCTTTGAAGGTTCTTTTGAATCAAGTCAGATTGAGTAAATTATTTCATTTTCTCAAAACGGTGAAGAAAATCATCGTGAGGAATCCGGCATGTCTTAGAACCAAAAATTCGATGACATGTGACATCTACCAACCCGCACATGACCTGGTTGGCAAATTACAGTCCCTCTCGAGGAGGCCTGTGTCCCAGCAGTGGGAACATTATAGGCTGATTGTAATGCAAATAAGGGGAGATATCTGAGTGTCATTTAAAATCAAGATATTATTGTTTTGCACGTGTAGTAACATGATCCAGTAGGTAATCATTTCATATGCTATGGAATTTATTACCATTGATGTGCCATGCGATATCTTTCCATAGTAAATAATGCGTCGCCAGTAAATGCAATATGCATGTTATTTGACCTTAACATTACGACTCCTTCCTTTACGCCTTTATTTGGATCGCAAGCAGTTTCTTGACATCGGAAGCTGTTTGTAAATAGAGCTAATTAATTACATCCGGTTGTTTTCATAAAAAATAACGAACAATTTTCTACTTGGATACGTTCAGAGAATTTTTATGACGAGTTTTGTGTCCCAGTGCTACCGGCTTCGACTTACGTGTCGTAGGTCGTAGGTCCGAACTCACAGGCGCTTTACTTTGTGTAAATTATTTTATCACCACTGCTCTCAAAATGGTGAAGGAAAACATAGTGCCGGTTTCCTACCGGCATGCGCTAGAATAAAAAAATCGGCCGGCGTAGTGGATTATGGCCCATTCCCTCTCACCGAGAGGTGGCCTGTGTCCCAGCTGTGAGGACTTTATAGGCTGATTTTGCTCATACTTATGCTCTTGTGTCAAAGTAAAGAGAAATGATAATTCTTCAAATTTTATGGATGAGAGACACTGACCCGATTGTTGTTGATTTTATTATTATTTGAGTTCAAATGAGTTTAAAGATGAGCGGAAGATGTTTATATTGTTCCTTCTTTATTAATTACATTAATAAGTTAGGTATAAATGAATAGTGCCAAGCTAGTTCTGAATCCTTCGTTATTTGTGCACGAAACTGATACGTGTTTACAGTCTGATAACGGTTGCCAGGCTTTCCTTAAAACTCTGCTTTGAGTAAAAACAACCTCGAGAAAAGTATCAAAGATCCTATCACGCTGCTAAATCAAGACTTCTGAGATAACTGGGTCAGTTATCTAAGAACTCTGCCTTGGATTTGTTAAATGTTAAAAGTATTTTAGTTTTCTTTGATGACTGACAATTTTCCCATGAAGTCAGCTGAAAAACTTTCATCCTACTTGCATATTTTGGGGAAAGGTACCAGGATCTCATAGCTCTTACTATCTTCTTTTCAGCAATGGCTCGTGTATGCGTAATCGGAGCGGGCGCGGCTGGTCTGTGCGCAGCTCGCCACCTCCTGGAACAGTCATGCGTCAGCCAGGTGGACATCCTGGAGCAAGCACCGCAGCTTGGAGGCACCTGGGTCTACACTGAGGATGTTGGATACGACGACTTTGGGCTGCCCATTCACACCAGCATGTACAAGAGTTTGAGGTGAGTTTCATCACTTTCTGTAGTTTTCGCTAGTTCTGGACTGCCAGCCTCACTCATCTATAAGTGGTCCTAACATATTATCTAGCGTACCCACACGTCTGCCTCTCCCTCAGAATACAGGCATCCGGCCTGCTGTGATGCTGTTTCTTGAACCAGTATTTTTTACAAAAGAAAATAATAAGGACCGAAGATTAGATGAAACTGCAATCAATTGACGAGCATTCGTCAAATAAAATTATT
Source organism: Apamea monoglypha (assembly GCA_911387795.2). Taxonomy (NCBI): domain Eukaryota; kingdom Metazoa; phylum Arthropoda; class Insecta; order Lepidoptera; family Noctuidae; genus Apamea; species Apamea monoglypha. The sequence continues at coordinate 1,937,421 of OU426922.1, read as the reverse complement.
TTGTCTGTCTGGCAGTCTGTCTGCCTACGTTATCAGGACAGTTCCATTCCATTGTACAATACAGTTTTTATCGCAATTTATTTATTTCTTCTTCCTCGTCGCCAGCATAGCAACAACAACAAGATCTCACTCAGCTTACGACACGTTCCTATCGAGGGTCAAAGGCTATCAGGGCGGCATAGCTTGCTGACAATTATTTACGAGCATTTCGTACCTTCTAGAAATGTATGTTTAGAAACGTGATTAGGTAGTGGGCTTTATTCTCTATTATCGTGAGGATGTGTACCACTGAATATCTCAGTTCAAATAGGAAATTACATGTACCCTATGTACTAAAATCCGTCTACATTAATATAAAATCAGTGTTCCATTCACAACCACTCGATACGCTTCCGTACCGTATCGAACATCAGTTAATGTTATCGTAGGAGTCCTCTACTCTAAACGAGGTTCACAAGTGAAAACCCGAAAATATTGTCAGTTTCAATGAAAGACGACCACTATACTTCCGACAGCTGTTTGCTGTCCGCAAGGCAAATCAGGTTATTGACATGTGTCATTTTCGATACGATAGCGTGTCGGATGATTGTGAATAGCTATGCAGAAAATATCTCGGCGGGATTTTATCACGCACTGAATTTTCAACTCTCGGGAGAATCCAACAGAGCGTCCTTGCGCATCCCAGCGCGTCAAAAAAACACACTCTTAGATTTTCAACTCTCGGCGCTAAGCAGTGCTTACTTAGCATCCCTACACTGCGACTCAAACGTCGTTAGAAAAGGTCCAAAAAACTTCCCTGAGATTTCTATATAAAAAGACGTATCACTTCTTTCCTTTCATGTACCCTACTAAATACCTCCTAGGAGTGTTGGGCTTCAACTCGTTGGAGGTTAGACGTGGCTTTCAACAGCTCACAGTAGCCTGCAAAACTCTCAGAGGACGCATCGACAATCCCGAACTCCATGATCTTTTCTGTCGGCTATTTGTTCCCGACAGATACATTGAACATCGCCAAAGCCGTCGACACAATCTGTTCGCACCGCTGTCATCTAAAACTGTCGCCAGAGCTGAGTCCCCTGTGTGTCGTACTCTAAGGATGCTTAATGCTCTCCTGACCACCAAACCTGAATGTGATCTGTTTGCCGATGAATGGAGTAGAATTATGCGTGTATGTCTGATGTTTTGTGAGAAGAAGTATGCTAGGGTGTCCTCTATTGTATGTTAGTTGAAATATTTTTGTATACCTACCATACCTGTTTAAATCTTTATGTTATTAATGTGTTACCGTTTTAATTAACAATAAACAATAATAATTATGATTAACAGCGGCGCACACGCGACTGTTGCATACTGGTATACACCGAGATTTTAAAGCGCGTCGTTTAGGTCGATTTGTATGAAGACGTAATACTACTTGAGCAATTTCAAAAAAAATTGTACCCGCGGTTTTTGCCTTGTCCCTCGACTTTGTTCATTTATTTTTTTGTGATAAATTACTTCTAGCAGAATATATTAATTTAATTGAAAGAAACATATTTTTAAAAACATATATAAATTGTAGTTTTGTTGTTACTTTACTAAATATAAAACTTATAATTTTTTTTTTAAATTGAAGACCATCGAATTTACCTGTCCCCTTCCCAACTAGGGTCAGAAAATCTTTGATATCCAAAAACTTTCGTGTATTAGGACTGGTTTATAAATATAATTTGAATTCTTGAAAGTCGAATTTATCAGTTAGAAGTATCATTTTTTATTTATTTAAATAGATTTTTTTTTTAAATAAGTATAAATTAAAATAGCAAATTTTAGCTAACCGGAACATTCCGTTTTGTGACCGCTCGTTTTTGCAAAAAATCTTGTAATCGTGGAAGGTATTCGGCACAAAATGGCAACACAACATATCGTCCTTCATCGAGAGACGCCATTTTGCTTTCATTGTCAAACTAATTTGTGACCAGCGCGGACGTATTGTTGAAGTGTTCCTGTGTTTCAATTTCTTTGCTCAGGTATGTGACCAAGTTTTACTATTATAAATCACTTTTCTTTAATTATTGTTATTGTTGACACATAGCAAGATTTGTATAGTATTAGATAACAAAAAGTTAATAGTGCTAAGTACGATGGGTAATTTTTAAACAATATAAAACTACAAAAAGGTAGCATTATGTGACCTCCGTTATGTGACTTATTCTACGGTCACATTTAACGGAACGGCAAGTCACAACAGGTCGGAATGCGTAAAGCTTAGTTCACATTGCAAATCCATACTATGGGTTTAATATTACAAATTATTTAAGTTCTTTTATTTTAATTTCTATTTTATATTTACAGATTGAAGTTTGCTGACGAGATTTAAACGTTAGGTAAATGCGACCTGTGTACAACTTAGTAGGTAGATAATACGAGTAGGTACCTAGTAGGCAACTATTTAATTAACAATTGCTCGTAAATTAAATTTATTTCACATCTTAGTTCTTTCATTGCTTTTATCTTAAAAATCTTAAAATGTTGTAAGCTATTTACTTATTTAATGAACTTTTGTTTGGCTCTGTTATAAACTCTAACCGTTGATTCCGGCTTATTTATGAATACAATGTATTTAAACATCCCTCTCTTGTATCGGAAACTACTTTGATCATACTGTTTCATATTCAAATTATTATTTTTAAATAATGTCTACTTAATAAATGTCTACGTAATACTTCATGACGTAGTAGGTATAATAGCCGTAAATATGTTCCTCACTCCCAAGCAAAAAAGAGTTTTTGTAAATGTTGTAAGGCTGCCTGATGCATTTCGACAATTTATTAGGCTACAACTACAACTTTGAAACAAAGACTAGATAGGATAGGACTTCATGATGCCTTTGCAAAAAGAAGAAGACTGACAGAACCTGTAGTAATATTTAACACTTTTAGGTATTACAATGCCGCTTACTGGCGCGGAGAAAACTAGAAGATACAGAGAGAGATTAAAAAATGAACGCCCGGATGAATATGCTGCTCAATGTAAAAGAAACTTAGATCGACTGAAATCAAAAAGAAAGAAAATTAAATTCTGTTTTCTAATTTTAATTTTGATTTGTTATGACTTTAGATAACTTTATTTAATCAAAGCGGCGGCGCTAGGTCTACTCAAGTATGGCCTTAATTTTATAATACCTAGTGATCTCAAATATCATGTTATAAACAACGGAGTTCCTATTAATCAGTATCTTGCAAAGTTTTAATAAGACTGATGTCAACCTGTACAGACGCCAGCACATCAAGCTACACCAATCTGTCAAATTTCTTAGATAGATTTCAACTTTATTACAAAAAAATAAGGTTCATGTTCAATTGGGAAAGTTAAATTTGACAGTTTGGGATAGCTTGATGTGCTGGCATCTGTACAATTTATAACGATATAACCTAACCTAACCTAACCGTGTTTATCCTGACAAATAACTGGTGTACCTACCTACATTATAATTGGGTTTAAGGTTTCTTTTGTAATTTCACATTATTAAAAATACAAGCATATTTAAAATTATTGTTTTATTTTTTACCTACTCTGTTCTTTGATTCTTTCAGTAATTATTTTCTTATAGACAGAAAAAAATATAAAACTAGTTCCAATTTGAATACCTACGGCTAAAAAAATTTCAATTATCATTTGATGTCAAAATTTGTTAACTTAGTTTTATTGTACTACGTACGTGTTATTTAGGCAATTTATAAATCATGTGAACACAGCCTTATGATTTTAAGACTTCCATTTTGTCACTGTCCCTTCAAATTGATGCAGTTAAATCTATGAAATTACATAATTTTTTACCTTTTAAATCTGTGCGGCCACAAATATGTTTACATGTTAATATATTACATTACGAAAAAGCTACACATATTAAGTAAAATATTATGTTTTTGGAGTAAAATTAAAAAATAGTCAAGTAATAAGCGACAGAGTCACAAAACCGAATATAAAACAATCATTTTGTGTTAATCCTTGAAGCTAAGGTTATTTTCTTTGATGTATCAATTAATTACATGTATTATTAGTTAAAATAAATTAAAAAAAAAACATTATTAATATCACACTTTCCTTTAATTTTGCTTTTAAATCTAGTCACACAACGGAACCAATTCCGCCACAAGGTCGGTTTTGTTTCGATATTATCGGGAAAATGCCTCGAATTCCGCGTTTCTTTTTATTTTTCTGCATGATAAAAGATATTAACTATAATATTATGGTCAAATTTAAAAAAAAAAATTACATAAAAAAATAAATCGAATTTTACAGCAGGGTACACTTTATTTTGAAATTGCTCACTTACTCGCAGCGGGATTGTCCGAAAGGGTTACCGCTACCCCGGAACATTAAGGGCGAAGGAAGGAACATGGGTGGGTTTTAGTCAGTAAGAGTCTGACACTCCCTTCCGCTCCACCCAGAGCGGGAGGGGTCATTTGATGATTTCCCATCCCAAAAAAAAAAAAAAAAAATACTACTTACTTTATTATACTGTGTCAAAGGAACATGAAACGCAGTAGGTCTAGGTGTTTCTCAGAAGAAGCCTAACATTGTGATCGATAGACAATAAGGCGCTAAGCCACTACAAATTAGGCGCTAAGTGTGCTTAGCGCCTAATGTACTATATTCGTATTCATTTATTAATTTTGTGAACACAGGGTACAATGATGTTTTATAAAAATGTTTGGTCCATCCTTTGTTCCGCCGAAAGGCAAACAAAATAGTGACGCTGAAGTGTCGCTAAAGTCATTATTAAATTAATTATAAAAGTACGAACTGTCATAAAATACAATATCAGCAAATTAAATTTCTCAAAAATGAAATGAAATAGTACAAAAATCGCAAGGAAAAGTAAAGAAAATGTCAACAAAATTATAATTATCAAACTTAAATTAATTTAAATAGTACAAAAAGTCATGAAAAAAAAATACAGTATCAGCAAAATTTAAAATTATCAATATTAAATTAATTATAACCGTATCAAATCTATTAATTATGTCACCAAAATTAGAATTGTGAAATTAAATTAAGTTGTACAAAATCATCTTATCAAAGTTTGCCACTAAGGTATTTTCATCGACAGAATAATAGACTTGTCATTCAATAACAGAAAAAGCTGACGTTTAAAACTATTTCCGCTGTTAACTAATATTATTTGATTTGGTAATTTATTGTATAGTTTGGGAGCCATTGCATATATGCTTTTATGGAGAAATTTGGTTTTTGTGAATAGCAAGTGCAACTTATTTGAGCGTCTTTGACTTTCGACAGGTCTATAAAGATGCATATTATTTTCAAGAAGCGCACTCAACACTGCTGCCTATTGTTTTGTTATTTGCAAGACGGGGTTAGGTTTATCGTACCTAGCTCTAACATACACAAACTCAAATGTTTGCTTGACCACGTCCGTTTAAACATTTCCACCAACATACTGTTCCGTAAATATTCACACTTTATCGAAATTGATTGACGATTCCACGTGGTTCAAGGTAGCGACTGCTCAGACAGACTCCATATTGTTTGTGTCATATTAATACTGCGTTAATTATAGTTTTACAAAGATAATACGACAAACAACCAGAGGTCAGCAGTAGTGTAGAAAGAGAATTATTGTAAACAGTCTAATGATAATTTATTGATCCGCTTCGTACCAGGTATCCGTATCTCCTGTCTATTCATATAACCCTGGTGGCTCTGATTACGACATTGTAGCTACTGAATGCTGCTTAATTAACGAAAGCATCTATGGTTCATAATTAAAGTTCAGTCGGCATTAATCTATTCAATGACTTTTGAAATCCAGGGGTTGCAGGTATCAATCACATACTTTTCACAGAACCATCATGATTTCATCATCCAAGCACTCTCTCAAAGTTTATTTTTTAGAAGTAAGTTTAGATGCAAAAAACAAAAGACGCCATAAAACTAAATAAATGATCCCGTTTCATCTCTTAAACTCTAACGTCTTTCAAATGTTAAAATTCTTTCTCTGTTTCAGGACTAATCTTCCTAAAGAAATAATGGGTTTCCCTGATTTCCCGGTACCCGAGAGTGACAAGTCTTACCTGCCTGCTAAGGACATGCTTGCTTTTCTGAAACTATATGCGGATAAACATGGAGTCACGGATAAAATTAAGGTAAAAATCACCTCAATTTTGCTTAAATTGAATTTGACTTGACTTGAAGGAAAGTGTCAGAGATTTTTAACTACAGAATCTCCAAACCCCAACTTTAAAATCTTTTCATTGATAAAAATAATTTGCTAAGAGTAGGTGGATGCTTTAAAATAATGCAGATCTGCCCTTCACAAAGAAGTTTCCAGCCATCCTCGCCACAACCCAGATTCAAAACACCCATGACTAAAATGTTAATATTGGTTTTCGTTTACAGTTCAGCCACCACGTGCAGCTAGTCATACCAAAACAAGGTCCTTCCGGGAAAGAGCTTTGGGATGTAACCTTCAAGAGTATGATCACTGGAGTCACGGAGACCAGGGAATACGACTACATGTTCGTCTGTAACGGGCATTACAATACACCGTTTATACCACGCATACCAGGGCTGAAGGAATTCAAAGGTTTGCCAGGATTTAATGTTCAAAAAGATACATCTGCTGTAACATAAGCATTGAAAGTTTTCTGCTGCACTAGAAGGCCCAAAAAAGCTGTCGTTACTAATGCCACATTCTGCAAAAATCTAATCCAAGTCCAAAGCAATCTTTGTTTTAAAAGACAAAATATTCCACAGGTGACGTAATGCACAGCCACGATTACCGAGTGCCTGAAGTCTTCGCCGGCAAACGGGTGCTGGTCATCGGTGCCGGACCTTCAGGCATGGACATCGCTTTGGAGCTGACCAGCGTCTCCAAGAAAGTCATCCTCAGCCATCATTTAAAGGAACATCCTCGGACAGTGTTCCCCGAGAATCTGGAACAGAAACCTGATGTGGAAAGGCTTGATGGCCATAAAGCTTGCTTCCATGACGGTAGTGAAGACGAAATTGATGTCGTGTTCCTTTGTACTGGTGAGTTTTATTATAACATCAGAGTTTCATTTTCTGATACTTTATAGTTATGTAGATATCAATCGAAGTTAGTAAACGAGAAATATAGATACCATATTATGAGCTGACCAATGGTAACTTGACTAACTTATTGTAGCGTGATTTTTAACGAAATATTCTGAAAAGTCATCAAAAAGATTTATTTACGAAAAAGATTTATTTGGTAGCTCTAGTATTCCGTAGATATATTATAAGTTAGATAGATCCTTATCATTATTACTATCTGCAAGAAAAGTAATAAAATACTTTTACATTTAGTCTTGCCAACATTTCTATTGGCTTCCCGAAACTTAATCTTCCTTAGATAAGAAAGAGCAGTCAGACTTGATTCATTATAAACTAAACCTAGTACAAAAATTGTAGCTTGATCGTTTTTAATAACCATTTCCTTTTCCCCCAGGTTACCTTTACAACTTCCCGTTCCTCCACGAATCGTGCGACATCGTGGTGGAGGAGAACTGCGTGGAGCCGCTGTACAAACACGTGGTCAACATGAACCATCCTTCCATGTGCTTTATCGGCGTCCCTTACTACGTGTGTGCCTTCTCCATGTTCGATCTACAGGTAAACTCTAATAACACTGAATACTTTTCCTTCTTGCCCTTTATACTTTCTTTATGACTATTTCAATTAAACTGTTGTTTGGAAGAAATTACTTTAAGATTTAAAGCCACCATTCCTAGTTACCTACTATCACAATAATTTATTGTGTCCTAATGATCCTCCTTAGAGCTTTATCCAAAATCAATTACAATAGACAAATGTTTTGAAACATACAACTTTACCGAACAATAAATAACTGATGGTTAAAAAGTTAATGGAAGTGATAGATGATCCGCTAGTTTATAATGAATGTCAATATCTGTTCAGAATCTTTTGAGGCCAGATAAATACACAGCAGAACCTCATTGAAATTTAAACCCGTATGATCCAGGTCCGCTACTACGTGCGCTCCATGAACGGCACCTTCAGTCTCCCGACTCCTAAGGAGATGGCTGAGAATTGGGAAGAGGAGAAGCGAGATCGGGCCGCGAGGGGGTACACCAAGCGACAGGCGCATATGATGGGGCCAGATCAGGTAAAAAACAACGAATTATGTCATTTACATTTATTTACAAAAGAACCAACCACTAGTCTTACCAAGGGGTATCGTATTACCCAGTAACTGGGTTGTGAACTTCAGATAGGCAGTCGCTTCATGTAAAATACTGGTATTCAGCTGCATGCATCCGGTTAGAACGGAAGCCGACCCCAACATAGTTGGAAAAGGTTAGGCCGATTGATTGATTTAAAACAAAAGAAATCAGTAGATCTAGATAGGCTCAGTAAATCAGTAGAATGAGTAAGGAATATACATGTTGATGGATGGACAGCGAGAGGAAAGCCAAAGAAAGATGGATGGATTGTACGAGGAATGATATGAAAGAAAAGGGAGTAGTATGACGGTTGATAGGGGAGAATGGAAGAAGAAATGGTGTTGCACCGACCCCAAGTAGGTAACAGGGACAAGGGCAGGAAGATAATTAGCAAGCCGTTATGACCCTTTGCGAAAGCAAAATCGAGTCGTACGATAATCCCTTATGTCAACTTGAGCAAGAGCCATGCAAATTACACTGGGTTACGTTTGCCTCACTCAGGTTCTTAAACATTAGTGAAAGTACTCTACAGGTACTACCACAATTCTAATTTCTGCATTCCAGTTTAGGGTAGTGTCTGTGCTTCCGTGGTAAAATTAAGTTGGTGTTGGAAATGTGTCCATAGAACTCTGTCCAGCAACCATTTCTATCTGGAACTAGTCCGTTTTCCGATAGATAAGGAAAGCAATTCACTACTGATTACTCATCGATGCTTATTTATATATTGGCTTGTGACATTCGAAACAGTTGCGCATTTATCTCCTGGTCGTAAACTGCCCTATTGCGTCATAGGCAATGTAAACGCTAACTAGGTAATATAATATACTGGCTAGGTACGCACGGCTACACATCATGCTATATATAAGCAGTATAAGCTGACTTCTGATTGTACGAAAAACCTATACAATGTGAGGTCAGCTAAAACTGAAAATTTATAACTGGATGTGTCGCCATATGTACTATGTAGTGAGTACATGTCAAAGGGAATGCAACCTTTACTTGGTCGTCGTGAAATAGAACCTGCTTGCGTAGGCGTCTAGAAAATGTACGATAGATCTAAAAACTGTCTATCGGGGTTTTTGAGTTTCTAAAGAATGATGGAGTAAGGCTACGTTTTGATATTGACGAAAATGTAAGTCTTTTTTTTTAAGTAAATAAACCAATCAAAATTTTTGGCGCACGCAAAATTTAGGCGAGAAATACAATATTTTACAATGTCAGAATAAAACGCAGGTTCCTAAAACCTATTAATTTGCTTGGCGTAATAAGTAAGCGTTTGCGAGTCATGCTCTGTGCTCTTCGTCTATAAACCTCTTCATCCATGATCTAGGCTGACTACTACGTGTCCCTGGCCCAGGAGTCTGGCACAGCCCCTCTGCCTCCTGTCTTCACCAAGGTGCACAATGACAGCAGCCAGAAATTCCTGGATAACCTCACAGACTATAGGAACGATGTATATTGTATCTTGGATGATGATAACTTTATCTGTTACTGAGATATTCTGTATTATTATCGTAACCTTCGATCAAATATTTAATCAAAGCTACCATATTTGATGTAGGGATTCTACAAAATATTTTACTGTCTTCGTTTAACCTATGAATAAGAATATTGATGATGATGTCATCATGAAGTAATTAAGTAGATAAACGTAAGCATATCATTTATATACAAACATATACTCGTAGCTTGCAGTGATTGTATCTTTTTTAATTAAACATAGAATACGAAACAATAAATGTTTCCTGAACGATTTTGTTTCCTTTTAGAGTAAATAACGAGCACATTTTCTTAGTAAGCAATATAACTATAGGACACCAAACTACTCTGAAAAATCATCATCAATCATCAGTTTTTCGTTCCTTTGTAACTTTGGTTAAATAAAATACAAGCAGTGATTCATATAACTTTTATTTTGAAGATTAGCAAAGATTTCCACCAAATATAGCTCCTAGTTTTCATTAATACAGTCAAGCTGTAACGATTGGCAAAACGCTAATCAGCGTTTTATTGCTAATTCATTCCACAACTCGCTCTGTCGTTGACATCATTTATAGCACGTTCCTTTTTCTGCCCGTCTACCTCCACCCTTTGCCAATTCTTCGGCTCTCCAGTTTGGTCAGGGTTCAGATAAACCTACTGACTGTACCTTCATCATCATCATCATGATCATTCAGCCGACAGACTTCCACTGCTAGACTTAGGCATTCCCCATCCTGCGCAACAACGACGGGCCCTTTGTTTCCCGAATCCATCGGATTCCTGAGGCCTTTGGCTCACTTTGTGAGGGGCATATTTCACTTTCCATGCTCATTTCTCCACCTCAACTAAGTACCTATCTTCTTCTTTTTTAAGACTAAGTATACCTACCTATACTTACCAATTGTAAGCTAGTCAACCTTGGCTCCTCTGCTTCCCTGTCTCAGCTATGTCATCAGACAATCTGGCACGTAGCGAACAGTTGTCGTATTTCTGCGATCACCATGTCTTGAATGCCTTGGTTGTTACGTTAATGCAAGTCTCTACCGGGGTGCACATATGTATCACCTGCTTGTTCACTGTCGAACTATATACATTTCCAAATTGCATGGCTTTTCTTTAACAGCGGGTTTTTTTTAATAAATAACAGTGCGCGAAGCATTAATGTTCCGGTAGTCCCAGAATCTAGTACAAGAGTAAAATGATAGGTGTATGTATGTGTGTGTGAACACGAGAAGAGATATAGGCAATGTAGTAATTCAATCGATGTGTGAATTGATTTTACTGGTTTGACTATTCGCACAAATTCATCCAATAGAATCGGAGTATTAGTATTCCTTTTATTTCGCAATAAATACATAAATGATTGAATAATAATTAACTTACCTCATTAAAAGGTTAGTGTTAGGTATTTATAATTTCAATAAAAAACAAAAGAAACGTTATTTATATTTCATATACACAGCAATCAATTATATACAAATACCAGGAGTTCAGAAACCGTAAGCGATTGCAGAATGTTCAATTAAACTACTACATACAGTCCGTGCGCCACGTCTTGATACAATCGGCACTTGTTTCGCACTACTGACTGACTTGCCATTTACATCAAGAAAGTTTATTCTGCGGCACTTTAGTTCAACCTAGTCGGAGGTTATCGAATGTTTGCCTTGGCTCGATCGTTCACTGCGAGTATCGATGCGTCTTCCTAGCTATAATCAAAACAAGGATATGTTAACTGACCAAGTTTGCCGAGTACTTCCTCTGTAGTGGTCATTTGTTAATGTTTATGGTTTCCTTTTATATGACGGTTTTACCGGTGTATGTTTTTACCTTTTTAATATTTTTATGCAATGTTAACCTGTTTTTTTTAGTGTAGGTATTTATTAGGTAGCTCGTTCAACAGATTATTTACCTAGGTGGTATTTAGTGGCGTTTAAAATCGTTGTAATAACACTAACTAAAAAGTATTCCTTTATTTCTAGACTGTATTTTTTGCCTTTGTTTAAAACCACATTACACTAACAAATTTTTTTTTATACTTGTTCCAGGAAAAATACTACGCCTCATTAGCAACGGAAGCAAAAACAAAAACCCTGCCGTCAGTGATGACCAAGATCAGGGATGAGAGCTCGATAAGGTTCCTCCACAACCTGAAACACTATCGGCAAGATGTGTACAAGATCATCGATGACGACACTTACGAGATCATTAGTAATGGGAAGAGGGAAGTTATTTGTTGACCCCTAACAGAGAACTAAGTTATAAGTTAGTTTTAGTCCATAATTTACGTTAGATTTTACCATTTACAATAGCTGTAACGGTCTTGGTATTAAGGATTTATGGAATAACTTATGAGGTACCTGTTATTTTTCTTCTGCCTAAAGTTGATAAATATGTATTTGTGTATATTAATTTATTTAATTTGATTTACTGTTAGTCAGACATGTATTAACAACCCTTTTACAAGTACAATAAAGTCTGGTGCGGTTATGTGTGTAGTTTCAATAAAACACCAAATTCAGCCAAAAATATTTTATTTAAGCGTATTTATAATCTTTATATTATCAATGCTGATATATTATTAATCTTTAATTCTAATATTTTTATGGCTTTCCCCATTCTATTACACGCTAAAATTGATAGGAATAATTCATAAAATTTACAACAGTCTTATATTGTAGCATGCAATATATCGTCCGTTTATTGCTTTCTAAGGCTGTTTTAAACTTTTAATGAATTAAACCAGTGTTAGTATACGTACGCTGGGCCGAGCCAAATATCTTCCATCAACAAGTTTGTACTTATTGTAATAATAACTTCGCTTCACATACTTTAAGTTTAAAAATAAAAAAATGTTACTTTTACGTTTACTATAAAAATACTACATTTTTCAATATTGTTACCGAAATTCGCACTTTTGTTTCTCTAATATATTTGTCTCAATTTTTGTCACCCAATATTTCATTTTTGTCAGTATGCAAAATTATAAAGAAATCAACTTAAATCTTAAAACAAAACTTACATCTAAAGCTATTTATTCGTTAACAAAAGTACGACGCACGCCAAATAATATTAAATTGTGTTTTTAATTAAAATAAATTGGAGACTTGATTAATTCAATCTTAACTAACTGCCATCTTACACTCATTTGGCCACATTCTCCGATAAATTCCATTTCCTTGTTGTTTGAGTTTTCACTATAACAATATTACAACTTTCTAACGTTTCGACCATCAGGCTGAACACTTTGCAAAATTTCCTTATAAACCTCCCTGGCCAATTCGTACAAAACCTACCCTACAGTCCTACCCTTGGTCGACCTACCTACATCCCTGTCTTTTCAGTCCCTTAAACTTCAAGATATGAATAAAAGGATCAAAAGAAGGGCTCAATCATACCCTGTCGAAATAATATGGTTATGTACTAATTAAAAATATATATAAAAGTTTTACAGTAAAATGGCAACATTTTAGGAGTACAAGCAGATGAAATGAAAATTCAGAACGAACCGTAAAGTTACACATACCAACTAGTTTTCCAAACTTATTTATATACAATCTTAAGTTACAACGGCGAAACGTAAACGAGTAGCATCAAGCGTCTAGCACCATTTCGATATAAAAGTATACTTCAATCAACATAAAATTATCAACCAGGAAAAATATAAAAATCATTGATAAAAACAATAATATAACAAACAGCTTCAACCTCATGCAAGACTTTATTTTCGTTTTTTCTCCGAAACTATCCAATAAAAGACTAATGTAAATCACTGCTAAATTTTGAATAAAAGAGTGGACTAGCTGAAAAAGTATTGCATTTTAAGATAATAGACATTTATACCAAGAAAAACTACGTATACATAAAATCTAATTGAATAATATACATGAAAAATACATCTATACACTGAGATTACAGCGTTACACGTATAAAAAATAAAATCACATGTCATCACCTTCGGTCGCTCTCAGTCGACCAACAGTTCACACAGATCAACAAGTCCTCACACTCGGCCCACAAACCAGAATAATTCAACATTCCAAATGGATACCACTAAATATAACGTAACGAGGGTAACTTTTTAAGATAATTCGAGTTTTATTACATCAATATAAGTCGTCTCCTAAGGACGGGTGAATGTGAAAAAATTGCCACAAGTTGAGCCTCAAAAATCTACATTGTACTTTAAGACCTGTATTACGTGAATCTCCAAGCTACGAACAGTTTAATGGAAGAAACACATTAATATTGCAAAAATCTATTTAAACACGCTAACACCGAGATAGATAAAAATGTGTACTTTTAAATTACGGCGCCACGATACAGTGACTGTACTGTGACTTTAGGAAATAAAACATTCAACGATCAAGATCGTTATTGCACTCTGTAAAATTAAACTTGCGATTTTTATTACGTTTTTCCGTCACTCGATTACAATGACGTTGATGTCAAAGTACTAGGGAAACAGTTCCGCTTAGGAGGTCGGTTTGTTCGCGAACGGTATGTCTGGTTCCATTCGCAAGGTTTGTGGCGTCGGGTCATAGTGTCCTGCTAGGTAGTACACGTCATTGTTGTCGTAGACCGTGCTGTACTTGACCGGGTCGTCGCCCATGCGCTCCTTGTACTGGGCAAGTGGCAACACCTCGCATTTGTGAGATATTGTTTGGACGTCGTTCTCGTCCGTGTGTGGAGATTCAAACAGGCCACCCTGATAAGTAAGGAAAATGAATTATTGTAACATTTTTGTATGTTTCGTGCTTTCTAGATTGAGTGTTTATTTTTATTCTGTCTTATTTCTTAAACATAAAAGGCAGGATATGTCAGATGATCTATGGTCTAAAAGAACAATGGGCCTCATTGAACACTAGGCGACGTCGCGGCAGACCAAGGGGAAAATGGGACGAGCTTGACTCCTATCGAAAGAACTGGCCCAATGAAGTGTAGAAAAGGGCTCAGTGGCCCTACAGAGTGGGCAATACGGGTAAAGATTTGTTAAAGCCTCATACCGGGTAGTGCAGCTGGTCGGTACAGCCGACGGTCTCCTCAGGGTGGTAGAACCACTTGACGCGCACGGCCATGGCCCCGCGCGCCTCCCACAGCGCCACAATGCGGCCGATGTACGGCCGGTCGGGCCGCCCGGTGGACAGGAATACTGCTGCGTCGCCAACCTGGAATGAAAACAGTAATAAAGTAAAGTAAGGTTCGCAAGTAGGTACAAATAATTTTTATTTGTCACATGGGACCAATCACCATCGGAAATAAGATTTTTTTATTGAAATCAGGCTGAAGAATCACAATTTTTTATGGTCAAATGTTACAAAAGTTAGACACCAAATCGCCCGCCCTTCACCCCTTTCTAGTGTTTTCGCTGGGAAGAATTGGCGCAAAAAGAAAAAAATCCCCAGGAATACGTCTTATTATGTATAATGGCTGATTTTACCAAAGTCAGATATATTTTATTCGTGAAAAAAAGTTGACGTCTGACAGACAGTTCTAGTATGGAAAAACCGTCAAAAATTCAAAAATTATTCGAAGGATAAAACTTATTCTAGGTATAAAACTTTGGTGGAATTCGCCCTAATAAAGTTTGATTCAACACCATTTTTTAATATATGAGAAAAATAGTCAGCAGTTCTAAAAAGTAAAAATGTCACCGTGAAGACTTAGGTTAAGTAAGCTGTCAATACAATAGCAGTGCTGTAGCTGTACTCACATTGAGCAGCTCCTCCCCGCGCTGGATGGCGCGGTAGAACAGCTTGCGGTGCCGCGGGCGCGCCGTGCGGCGGTAGGCAGGCCCGTGCCAGCGCCACAGCGCGCCGCCCGGCAGGAAGGCCGCCATCTTGCTGACGCCGCCGGGCTCGGACGACGTCGACGACACCGTGCGACGCTTCGCCTTCTGCGGAAGTAACGAAAGACAGGATAAATATCAAGACTAATTCAGAAGATGCTAGGTGCCTATTAGCGTGGGTACGCACGGCTACACATCAAGCTATACATAACCAGTATAAGCTGACTTCTGATTGTACGAAAAACCTATACAGTGCGAGGTCAGCTAAAAGTGGAAATGTATAGCTTGATGTGTAGCCGTGTGTACCATACTCCAGTAATGAATCTTATCAAAAATAAAGTATTGTTCATTATGATCTTTGAACGGTGAATTCAAGCCTGGTTTAGAGACGGATTGTTGAAAACTCAGTGAACTATAAGAAAACTGGAAGGCAAATAAATTTTTCATTTCAGTAGCTCACGTGAAATCAAAGAGCAAATGCGATTTCGCTCACAGAGTGAGACAAAGTAACTTTTTATTTTTTTTTTCAGAAAGCCGCGAATATATTATTCAGCCTTGGGTTAATCATACAATTCGAAACATTCACACTCTATCTCTTTCCCGCCATTAGAAAGAGAGAGAGAGAGAGAGAGACAAAGACCAGCCCTTTCGAAATTCGGATTTTGAATTCGACCTCAAAGACAAACACGTTCTGAATTTCGTACTAACTAAAGAAATTTTGCAAAAAGAAAATTATGTCTTTTAATGTAATTTATTGAATTTTGAAAATAAGTATTTACTGCAAATAAAACTGATATTTAACTTGTAAATATCTATTTCTAGTTTCAATAAATGTTAGGTACGTAATATATTTTGAATAATAGAATACTCGTATCATGGGTGCTATTTCCGAACACGCCTTAATTTAAATAAAAGAGTGGGAATAAAATTTCGTGACTGGCGTACAGAGTTGAATAAGTTAAAAAATATTAAAATAATCGTAAAATATGAGTGAAACTAGCGACGAGAACAGTATTTTAACACCGGAAGAGTTAAAACAACAAGTTATTAATGCAGAATTAAGTTTCCTACCTGAGAAGTCTCGCGAGAAATATCTGAGAGCATACCATGTCTTCAATGAATGGAGACTTACAAAGGGCGCAAGCAGTTTTTCGGAGACGGTGTTGCTATCTTATTTTTTAGATTTATCACAGACGAGGCGATCATCTACAATGTGTAGTATTTACTCAATGTTGAAAGCTACTTTAAAAACAAAACATAACGTGCATATTGAAACATACGCAAAACTCATCTTTTCTAAAAAGAATGTCAGTTGGGCATAAAGCTAAAAAGTCCAAAATTTTCACAGCCCTTAGCATAGAAAAATTTCTTAATGAAGCTCCGGACTGCAATTTTCTTGCCGCTAAAGTAAGTGATACCTATGAATCTATGTTGTTAGTTATTAAAATTTGTGTGTAGAGTGTTATGTATAAAGGTACTTACTTACTGCCTACTACTAATTTTTGGAGGCGCAATGAATCCTAGTCTGGCTTAGCAATACTGTTAAAATATTTATTACGATATGTAAAAGATGCTGTAAATGTTAAATTATGCATATTAATTATGTAATATTTTTATTACAGGTTGTACTAATCATAGGAATTAGTGGAGCGTGTCGCAATAACGAGCTATTACAGCTAACAGTTAATAATATCGAAAAGCATTCAGATAAATTACTGTTAGTAAAATTGAAAAATACGAAGACGAACCTTGACAGGTCTTTTGTCGTACGCGAAGAATATGTAACTATTGTAGAAAAATACCAAAATTTACGTCCAGCCAATATAAAAACCGACCGATTTTTCATACAATACCTTAGTAATAATAGCTCAAGACAGCCTATGGGAGTAAATAAAATAGGTGCTATACCGCGAGAAATTGCCACTTTCTTAAAACTGGAAGAGCCTCAGCTATACACGGGTCACTGCTTTCGGAGAACTTCGGCAACGCTCTTGGCTGATTCCGGAACCGATATCACCACTTTAAAACGTCACGGCGGGTGGAAGTCCAATACGGTTGCTGAAGGCTATATTGAAGACTCAATAGAAAATAAGTCGAAAATCTGTAAGCGTATAGTGGAAACAATAAGTCTGAATTCGACCTCGGATCCTTGGTCTCACCCACGCCCATCCACTACCAACGACGCACAGTGTACTTATACAGAAAGCCGATCAGAGTCACCAATGTTCACCGTTGTTCCTTCTCAATCCGCCACCGAAACAGAAACCTTAACCCCAGATAATCAAACTCAACTCAATGCAACTATAACGTTGCCAAATAAATCTGTTACTTTTAATTTGCAGAATTGCAGTAATTTTACTTTTAACTTTTAAAATGTTCCATTTTATAGAATTGGTATCTACCTACAATGTTAATTATTTTGATTCACAATAAATAGTTATTTCAATCTATTCCTGTTTATTATTTTATCTCCTAAAGTGTTCTCGCTGCTGAAGTGAAAAGTTATGTGTACTTTTTGCACAAATAACTATTTACTAGGGTAGCATGGTTTCACGAAATTATAACAAAAATTACTAGATTACATACCTTTTTAGCGTCACTCGTAGAAGCAGTAGCTGCCTCTTCCTCTAACCCTATTCCACTATCCTTCAAATTGTCTTTACTGTTTTCTTCCTTCTTCAACGTGACTTTACCCAAATTGCTAAAGTCCAAAACGGGGTTTTTGACCAAACTCTTCTTGGACAAGACCGCCTTCTTTATCACAGTCTTCATTTTGTCTTGTGGGGACTTCTCCACTGCGATGAGAGTGGAAAGTCTGTCGTTTGAGTCAACCGAGTCTTCATTCGATTTGTTAGAGTCAATGTAGTCAGAAGAAGACTTGACTCTTTGCTGATCATCACCAGAGGAACTAGAATGCTCCTTGCAACTTGAGTGATGTCTTTTCCTGTGTTTCCTATGGTGTTTCTTATGATGTTTACGATGTTTACAGTGCTCTTCGCAGCATTTGTGTTTCTTCTTTTTCTTCTTCACGTAATCCACCGAGTTGGGATCATCCTCACTAGAATGACGCTTTATTTTGTCTTTTCGATGCTTTTTAAGTTTCTTTCTGTCTTTTCGGTCATCATCTTCTTTCGGAATTGCGACCACCGGTTCTGTTGCTGGTGGTTTAACTTCAGTACTTGTACTTGCCGTAAGAGGTATGATAGAAACAACGGCGACTTTCTTCTCTTCTGCGCTGACACCGCTAACACTGGTATTTCTTCTTCTTTTACCAAGAGTGAACAACGGGTTTTCGTATTCTGAAAATATAAAAAAAAATTCTTAAATATAGAAGACAGAACTTAAAGTACTAGGGTAATATAACTAAGAAGAGATAGAATAGATACTGACCTACTACAGGGTAGTTTGGTTCCAAGAACCTTATATCCTCGATAGCTATCCTGCCCGAGTCTCCGTCGTCAAATTCTACGGCGACGAACTTATCATCGTGAGGGTCTGGAGACGAGACTGCCACGGTGCCAGGGTACAGGCATCGGTACTGTTGTGACCAATACGCGCACACTCGCGTACCGGACGGCAGTTCTGTTACTGACGTAGGGCTTACTTCCAAGATCTGAAACGAGTGAGAAATTGATTTAGTTTATTCTGACCAGTAAAATGTAATTATTCAATATCTTTGGTTTCAAAAACTTACAGCATCGCGCAAAGTTTCTTCTCTTGACATGATATGAGGTTTGTTACCCCGTTCCCCATCAAGAGTGATAGCATACACGTCGGGTGCGGTCACGGCGCTCAGTTTCCCTGCATAAAACAGTCCTCCCATGGCAGTAAGTACACGAGGTGATTGATCAACTTTGTCTTCTGTCAAAGTACACTTAGATACGGGCGGTGGTGCCGCCGGCTCTGCGACTGTTTCCTTTGCTTCCTCTTCAGTCCTCTCTTTTGATTTGTGACTCTTTCGTCTCTTTTTCGCACGCCGCTTCTCCTTGTCGCTATCACTTGAAGCACTAGCACGTCGTAGCGCGAACTCAAGCTCGGGTATGTCGTCCCGCGAATGTTTCCGAGCTAAGCGGTCCACTTTCTCTCTATTCTTCTGTCGGACCTCGTTGAGACTCTCCATAGAAGAGCTCGCTGACCGGTTCAGCGCCCATTCGGCTTCCTCCGGATCAGAACATGCCTTCATGATCGGTTCAGCTTTCAACTTGGGACGCACTTTGCTTGTCCGGTTGACCTCCTCTCTCGAAGGCTCTCCTCTCGTGCACAATATGCCACCTTTGAGCTTGCCCTTTGCCAGAAGATAGCCAACAAGACTACTCTTAGATTTTGGCTTCTTTGCTACTATTGTCTCGGTGGAGTCTGGACTGGAGACCTTCCTTGGTCTTCCAACTTTACGTTTCTTGGATGATCCTCTATCAGAGTCAGGTGACAATGCTGGAGTGGATGGTGCCGTAGACACTGATAGTGTGGGTAAAGGCGGGTTTAAAGCTTTTAACTGGGCTTTTCTCTCATCAAACTGTCTTTCCAATGCTAACAGTCTCTCACGCATGTCTTTTTCTATTGCACTGGCGAGTGCATGAGCTGACCGGACGTTAGTGTTATGCGTACACGTCACAGAGTTACATGAACAAGCCGTGACGCGTCTCAGACTTGTCTCCAACTCTCCTCCACTATTTCTCCCTTCATCTCTTTCTCTATCTCGTTTATGTCGACGCATTTTTTCCAGTTTGTGCCGTAACCTTTCTTCTCGGTCATGGCTTCTCATTTTTCTCCTTTCGCCACTAGAGTCGCCGTCTCTATGTCTATGTCTGTCTTTTTTATTTGTAGAAGAATCTGCCGAGCGACTTCTATCAGTGGGACTTAATAAGGGTTCACTTTTAATGAAGGGACGGGATGTAAGAGGCATATTCGCTGGAGGGTTTTCCACTACTTCCTCCATGAACCTCTGTTCTGCTAGAGCACATAATAAGCCCAAGCCGTCGAGGGAAGGCTTGCCTTGTTCACTGGTACTGGGATCTGTTGGAGGAAATTCGAACCGCCTGTGAGGTTCTGCTTCAGTTCTCGGTGGTGATTTGGGTGATGTCTTTATTAAAATATTTAGTTTAGTTGGTGTTCTCGTATCGACGGTCAATGGTACCGGTTCCAACGTCGGCATGCTAGTTCCTGGCGTAGTGCGTTCGAACTGTTCAATGCTGTTTGACAGAAGTTCTAAACCACTTACATCTACCGGTGGTCTGGTATTTTGTGGAAGATGTGGAACTGGCGTCGTCCTTGCCGTGTCTATCACTAGTTCATTAGAAGCATTGCTACTTGAGTTGTCTAAGCCATCGTCTCTTTCTATTGAATCTATTGCTTTTTCTACTTCTCCGACAGTCGTCAGGCCTTCCGAAGAAGATTCTTCTGCATGATCGATAGGCGGATGGTGTAATAATTGCGCGTGACTTTGCATCATATTGTCTTCAGGGTAATGTGCGACCCCAACACATGCTACGTCCCTTTCGTCTTCATCGGCGTGATTTGGAGATTCATCCTCTTCGTCGATGTGATCAGTTTGGTTGGACGCATCCCTGTGTGCCGGGAGCTCAGCAGCGTCAGGAGGTGGCGTCGGCGGAGCAGCTGGTGATGTCGCTTGACTCCGACACGCCTGCTCTGAGTAATCAGGCTGGTAGTACAAGTGCGTCGTTATCATTGGCTGCTGGACCGGTTCTGGTGCATAAGTCGGTTGTGGTTTTTCATGCTGCGGTTCTGGTTCAATTTTTATTAAATGTGGCGTGATGAGCGGCTGCATGATTGGTTTTCTCTTATCCGCTGTGTGTGAAGGGTGGGGTTGTGGTTGAGGCGCAGGCGCGAGGGTCACTAGACGCGTAGAATGCGTGTGAGTGTGTTGTAACGTCGCAGTGCTGGCGAGGAGGTCGCCTGGTAGCAGTTGCAGGTGGTGTGAGGGGTGCGGCGCTTGAGGAAGGAGCAGCGGTGCGGACTGGTAGGGCATCCCGCCCCAGAGCACCGCGTGCGGCAGGTCGGGCGGCGCGGGCAGCAGCAGCAGCGCGCCGGACGTGGGCTCGCGCACCAGCTGGAAGCCGCCGGACATGCCGCCCCCCACGGACCCGACGCCGCCGACGCCGACACCACCCACCATCATGCTTTCCATTGACACTTGAGCTGGAAACAAAATTTGCTTGTTAAAGCAGGCGTTCGAATAAATAACAAACAATAAAAGTACATGGAGTATGGATTTCATTGGGCATTACTGATTCTAAAATGTCATTATCATATTATTTTATCAATACCAAGACATCATAACAATAAAGCGAGTGCCGCTGCCGACATCTACACTGTCTTAATGACGAAGCCCCCGGAGTAGTGAATGAATGGAGTGTCTATATGCACATTTCTAATTCTAATTTCTGGAGAATCAAGCTTGTTATCATGTGTACGACCACACACAATACACGATGTCTGCAAAAGGTGCACATTCGTCAGCATATCAATACTCCATTAGTTTATTTAGTAGTCCGTGTGTATGGCTCATCACTTAGTCACAATACGGCATACGAGCCGGTCGTTTAATATTCAGCGGTCGCGCTTCCGGAGACGAGCAGGAATGTTAATGTTTTCGGTGGGAAATTACTCTTTATGTTGTGTTTCCAGTGGCAGTAAATATAGGAAAAATATGCCTCGGAACTATGAAATTAAAATTGAACCAAAATTACCAATCTGCCGTTTTTTATGACTTGTTTTCATAATTATTGCGTATTTTAAAGTCGTCTATTATGTTTGTGACACATTGCCTTCCTGCCTATGTATAAATCTACATACAGGTAATTAATATTTTTTACCAGTACTTCGTTCATAATTCGGGTGCCTGCCGTTTTGCCGAAAAGATTTTGCCAAAATTTCATTACCCAAACAAATTTTAGCAACCTTTTTTTATACCATTGCAATATTTCGAATGATTTTAGTTCGCATATTTTCATTTGGTCAAATTTTTACTTGGCAAAATATTGCCAAGTATAATGTCATTATGGCATTTGGTCTATAATCAAATGATTTATTACAGCAAACAATCTTCAGACAATAAACGTTTGGTGAAATGATTTGTTAAGACAAAAAATGTTAAGGCAAAAATAGCATTTTTGGTAATTAGGTTAGATTAAAACTGTGAGTGACGCACGAGCCGAGCGAGTGAAGCGAGCGGTGCCGCGGTAGCGGCTGGCGAGTGCCAGACACGACTTGCATTAATAGGAAAAAAGATATTGTTTTTAGGAGGGTACCCGGAACTCAACTATTTAGATTAGGTTAATTACGTATTTTAAAAAAAATGGTTAGGTTAGGTTAGGTTAAAACTGTGACCTCCTACGCACGAGCCGAGCGAGCGAAGCGAGCGGTGCCGCGGCAGCGGCCGGCGAGTGCCAGGAACGACTACATTATATAGAAAAAAAATAGTTAATATTCATATTATTATTACCTGTTTAGAATTTTTGATTTAGCTCCTACCCACTTAGCAGTTCACATTTTTGTCATTGAAGCATTTGACTGAATAGGAAAGGGTGAATTGAAAACTGACGATACCTACTAAATATTTGGCTTATTTGATTTTGCGTAAAAACTGTTATTCCAACTGAAACATTTGATTAAATGAAAAATGTTAAAAGTACTAGTTGGTAAACAAGTTATAGTTTAAACGTTCATTTGCCAAACATTAGGTTTGCGTTACAATTTTTTGTCAATAGATTTTTTCCTAAGTAATAATTTGGCAAATGAAATTATGCAAAACATTTTTTGGGAAATGAAAATTTGTCAAATTCCTTTCGGTCAAACAAGGGAGACCCTCATAATTCATTAAGTCTGTAGCGATTTACATAAAATGTGTATGACCTTAATGTCTGCCTACCTACCTATTGTTCCCATAGATATTATAATAAATTACCCTATGTGTAGTTACAATAAACGCAGGAAAATTATAAAAACAGTAATTAAAATTTTATACTGAATAACAATTAATGTGAGGTTACACCCGTAATTAAAACCTTCGCAAATGTAAAATGTATTTGATTGTTTATAGTTACGCCAAACATGGCAAAATAAAAGTCGTCGTTGTTCATACTAAGTGGACTTTCTTTCGAATTAACATCAGAATAGAAGAATGCCATGTCTACAGAAGCATAGCAATACAAAATCGGAACGTAAACCGATCAATAAAAAACAAACAACTAAGAATTCCCATTGATTGCTTAAAATTCATTTTGAAATGCCCAGCTCTGCGTCGAAACACATCTTAATGACTTGCATTTTACTGTTCCAATTAATCCATTATTCTCTTCACATCCCTACCGAGAGGGAACGAGATGGTGCATATAGGAAATAGGCGCGTTAAAAAGAGACCCAACGAAACCATTAGCATCGCTTTAATTTAAAACGTTTCTGAAAAGCGGCCAGTTTTTTAAATAGTTTGATTTAGTTTAAATTGAGTGATGCGTTGAATGTGAAATAGTTTGGAATATTTACGATGTGAAGTATTTTTTACTGGAAGGCACCTCGATGAAAGTTTGAGAATCGATTTATTACTTAGTTAGTTTTTGGAATTGAAGACTTAGAACTCGACTAGGTACTTGATCAGATAATTCAAATAAAGTTTATAATGTTAACGGGTTTTTACGAATAAGTTGGATTACTTCATTTTAGTTTGTGCTGCTGCATAACGTCACTATGCTATCACCTCTTTCTACAGAAAATGACATGTTTTCTTCATATCTCTACGAGCAAAACAAGATCAACAAGAACTCTCGTCCCAATAATAACTTACAAAATTCGGTAAAGCAGCCATTCTGAAACCTGGTTTTCAATTTACACAATGACTAGCTAAGCAGTGAGATACTCGTGATGGCCCGGAGGTGGCATTACAGACATTACGGTGTTGAATGCTGAGCCCAACCTCCTTATTAAAGAGGTGATTTTATCTTAGTTACGACAGCACAGTCTCGTAGATTGGTACATTTCAACAGGTATGTAGTTAAGTAAGTAGGTATGTAGCTACGAGGAAACATCGACCTAACGCAAATCACAGCGTCCTTTTGTAGAGGAAATTCGAATTATTTCAACCCTGTTTTATCCCAGTTTGACGGCAACAGCAAAACAAAGTTAATAGAATTCTAGACATCCAAATAGTTTTTTTTACAAAATTGCTGCATCGTCAGCCTATAATCCCTCCCCTGGGACACATGCCTCCTCTCGGTGAGAGGGAGTGGGCCATAATCTACCACTCAAGCCGTAATCCATCACGCGGGCCCCGTGCTTGTTGATTTTCGAATCTTTTGGTTCTAGAACATACCGGTTTCTTCACGATGTTTTCCAAAATTGCGACCTCATCATCGATTAGTTGGATGATGGTTTATTTCTACATACAAGCTCATACAAAATTATTCACTTTATTTCACCAAAAAACCAATTTGGCAACACAAGTCTCGAACGAATTCGATTGAACCAAGATAAACGTTTCTTACACTCTTTTCGTCATCTTGAGGGTGTTTTGGGTTGAGTGGGAGAAAACAATACCTATTTAATACTTACTTGATGATACCAGAGGGAACATTCTCGTATTTTAAAGGACGCAACTGTCACATTCTTATAATATCAGTGTCAATCCGTCAGTATATTCAACAGCCTTTCACCCATTTGTCCAGTTTTTAAAATTCATGCTGAGATGAGATTGCGACTAGATTTTGAACGTTTTTAAATATGGGAATTGGCCTTCTGGTTACACTTCTTCATAGGGCTTAAATGCGATTGTCAACTGTGGTAAATATATTTGCGCTAGGTGTGCAGATGTGTAGTCGCAAATAGTGATCGCTCCATTTAGGTACACTACTTACTCTGTGGCAAGTGACCAACTTTAAACGAATTTCACAACGTTCTTAAGCAAATGGCTTAACTACCTAACTGATTTTGTTTGATTTTGTTTAGGTTCAGGTTATAGGCATTCGACTCAGCTCTTTAGTCAAGGAAAAATGTAGAAATGTAGGGAAATTAAAGGTTTTTTTGATAGATTGAGACTGAGATCAGACTGAACGTGCTTAAAATTACGAGCATTGTCCCTCTGACAGTGCTAGGTTTTATCAATTACAAATCTACGTGTATTAATCATTCATCAACGTCTATCAAATCAACAGGACAACAGGCGATGCCAAGAGGTACAGCGAGCTGCTATAGGCGGAGAAGATTGATTGATTGAATAACAAAGACAGCTCGACAGCTTGCTTTGTTAATTTTTCGCGCTTATCTCAATATCAGCATACATACTCGTATACCTAGGTACCTACTAATAGGGCTAGGTATTAACTGAAGAGGCAAGCAATCAAGATTACGTAGTTAGTACCTATCTAGCGAGGTAGGCAGCAGTTTGGAACTTGGAAATAATAAAATTGTGATACTAAGGTAATATGAACTCTATCAAGATATTAAGTATTTTGTTTTCCTGTTTAACACGGACCGGGTACCTACCTATTCAATTATAATTTCGGTTAATTTCCCTATCAGATATGTATCAAAGCCACCAATTACGGTGCCATCAATCATTGTAGCGAACGTTATTTCTTCAACGATCGCGTGCGGTGTCAAACGCGCGGCGTGCGTTCAAGACGCGGCAAAAATCGCCATTACCGCACCACTTGTTATTGCAAGAAAAACATAAACGCAAAAAAGTCATTCACAACACTAAAAAGATCGAGGCGGCGAAGATGAAGCACTGCCTTTGGAGGCGCGACAGCTTCTTATTGGCCGAGACGCCGAGAAGGCGGAGTCTTGTGGGCGGAGCGATAAACGTTAGGGCTGCACGTAAGTCGACTCCAGTTTTATCGATAAATGAGTTTTCATGTTTTTTTATGGTGTTATAATTTATGGCGTGGAAGTGACAGAGTTCCGTTCGTGGGGAACGATTTAGCGGATGGATGCGGGTGAGCGATGGATCCGGACGATATAGTTTTTTACCTCGTCTTAAGACGCATGACGTCACTTATTTTAAAGTGGTCAACATGTGAGAAGTATTCAGTGATTACTGTATCGCGAGTATTAGTTTACGCGTTCATAATTTTTAAGTGGTTTGTTAAGAACCAGATAGTCGATTAATCGTTTTTTTTTACGAACTGTTATATTTTATTTTTGTTTGAGAGTTGAAGCGTTCTTGCCGGCAAATTATGCGATACAAGGTATCTACGAGTAGGTCTCTAAGTTTTTCTGCTTTCCAGCACCCTTATTGCGTAGTGCATTTTCAATGACAATCCAAAGGTATTGAAGGAAATTTCTAATCCATTGCTTCATAGATTCGAAAAGTTCGTATGCTGAACAACGTAAATAACGTATTGAACGTGGCTGACCTGTCAGAATGAAATCCATTTCGATCAATTGTCATTTTATGTGTGTTACGGAGCTAACCCACAGATTTGCCTTATTACCTTATGGCAACAGCAAAATTTGCTATTATTTATTCATTTTCTATATTTTTTTCGCACAAAAGTTGTAAGTAGACCGACCTCGTGATTTTTAAATATTCACTCAATTCAAACACATTTGAAATTTAGAAGAATCCAGCACCCTCATTGCTCACAATCTGAATCATTTCGAAGGACGTTGCAAATCCATTGCATCATATGTTCGAAAAATTTGTCTGCTCAACAACGTAAATAACGCAATGAATGTTGTTGAACTGTCAAAATGGAAGCCATTGCTACTGTTAGTGTGTTACGCAATTACCCCGCTGTCTTGGTAGTTTGGTAGGTACGTAACCTACCTACTTAGGGCACTTAGTTAACCATACAAATGTAAAGTGACAACATTGTTATTCAATTCAACAAGCGACAAGAAAATGAATCAACCCAGAGTCATAAATATTAACCTATTCAAATGTCTATGGGTAATATTTCTCTATTATCCATTAACTATCTGGTTTATAATCTGTTAACCGGACTGCTGCCGCTGGTGCTACGGATTAACTTTGAATTATTGAATTAATTAGCATTGCAATTGTATCTTAATTCATTGTACCTTGCCCTCTAGGTATCGGATCTAATATACAAATTTGATCATAAATGGATAGATAATACCTATTTCCGGGAATAAAAATCGTGTGATTATTAATATTGTTAGACAAAAATCTATGATCGCTTTCTATCGCGATCAGAGCAATAACAATAGCCTGGAAATCATCATAGTCATAGCTATACAGTTCACTGCTGGATTTAAAGTCAGCAAAATTCATGCTTTATCAAATTGGCAAACTACCTACGTCAATTTACCGTGTGCCATTCCATACAACTGTCAAAGAAACATGGTTGTGATTTGTAATACGGACAATTTAAGTTGGTAGTCAATTTGATAAACAATTAATTTAAAGTCAAAGTCAAATCATTTATTTCAAATAGGCACATAAAAGGCACTTATGGACGTCAAAAATTAAATTAAAATCAAATTGATTCTAGTCGCCCCTTCCAAAAGGTAGTTTTCGTATGGAGATGAATGGGCAAGAACATGAGAAAGAAAATTTAAGTTGGTAAGTAGTCAGTTTGATAAACAATTAATTTCCCTAACTTCACCTACGTACAGACGCCAGCAGGTCAAGCTACCCGAAACTGTCAAATTTTCCCAATCAACCTTGAACCTTAATGCTTTAGCGATAAAGTTGAAAATCTATTAAAGAAATTTGACAGATTGTAGTAACTTGATGTGCTGGCGTCCGTACCTTCCTTTCACTCGTACGCCACAAAGCTGGATCCTCGACCACTCTCATCCATCCACTACCACCAGTCGAAGATATCCGCTCTACTTTCAAGCAATCTAGCCTAACCAACGATGAAAGAACTGCAGCAATTAAAATGCAGTTTTATAGAACACCTTACCTACTTAGCTGATGTCCACGATTTCGTCTGCATGTATTTCGTAAGTCCTACTAATATTATAAACGCGAAAGCTAGTATGGATGGATGGATGTTTGTTACTATTTCATGCAAAAACTATAGAATGGATTTGGATGAAATTTAGCACACATTTAGTTTATAACCAGGATTAAGACATAGGATACTTTTTATCCCGATATTCCCACGGGATCGAAACTTATGCGGATGAAACCGCGGGGCGCAGCTAGTATTTCATAGTATTTTAATACTAATAACCAGAATGAAAGTAGCCTATCAAATGTCATGTAAGATATGAAAGTTAACAGACATCAGAGTTAATTTACAAGCAACCATCTAGCTTAGAATAGATTCTTGTAAAAAGCTACCCCTATGCGTCAAGTTCGCACTAAGAAATTGTACAAAAACAACTCCCTCAAACTAGCATTTGTAAATAATGAATGTGTTTCTAAGTCAATACAAATAATACCTTAAACAAATAAAGCCATTAATATCCAATGCTTATGTACTTATCTAGAAACTATGAATTACTTTGTTGTCATAATAGACAGGTGTTGGACCATCTGCATTAGAAATACATAGTACAAAGGAGGACAATTGAAAAGGTGTAGTAAAAGAACCTCAACAAAAAGCAGAAGAAGGACTAGGCTCGCAAGAAATTGAGGATGTTATAAAAAAAGTTTGATATAGAGAGTGATAGAACTGGCTCTTATTTGATAGCGAAGCTATGCCAAAGAAGCAATTTAATAAACATCGTCAAGTGCGTTTGCCGCAGGCTTCAGCTGCCATATAATATTTCAGCTGATTCTCGTAAAAGGTGACTAAAGGATAATTGCTGGGTTCAAAAGCAATTACATACCACTTGTGAATTATCATATCATACGAGCTGGGTAATCATTCCTTCATTCACCATGTGTGATATGATAATAATATCACCTTGGGCCGGCCATTAATTTGGCAAACGCAATGTGCAGTTAGAAGCTTGGGCTTTTTAATTTGACGTCAGAAATAAGAGATCGCGGGGTAATTGCGTAACAAACTTACAATGGCAGTGTCTTTCATTTTCACAATTCAAAAACATTCATTGCGTTATTTACGTTGTCAAGCAGACAATTTTTTCAAATATATGAAGTAATGTATTAGGAATTTCCATTGAAATCCTTTAGATTGTGAAAGAAAGCGTGTTAAGCTATAAAGTTGCAGATCTTAAGGTAAGCCAACCTTCATATTCCATCCCTTCAAGATCTACGTTATAGGTTAAATACACAAAATGACTATTAGCTAGTGAATCCTGCAATTAGAAACCACATTCTACAATTTTGAATTCCATTCAATTCGATCGTATGTCGTCACATTCACCAATTAACTTTTGTCGTCGAGCGTACCTGCGTCCATTCATTCAACAGTACAATCAGTACAGGTGAGTGCGAAATTCAACGCCGTCGTTTTAATGGCAAAGGGATTTCATTAAATTATACCTAATGATGAGAAAGAGATAAAAAAGTTCGGTGCCCGATGAAAAGCCCCGATCTGGCCCGATCGACATTATAAACGCGATCGGGTTACGGAGGGAGGCTGTTGTGTGCACCGTATGCGTGGTCCGCATAAATTACACTATGGTTAAAAACGGTTTGTTATCGACATACAAAATATTCATAAGGATTTCAATAATTTATAAAAGTGTTTGAAACGTTAGTCTTGGTTTTATAAACCCGAATTCTACCTTATAACCCCATCTAGGTACCTACTTGTATTTAAGCGAACTAACTAGATTTTATTTTACACGTAAAAATGAATAGTGTAGTATTTAAAAATAAGGTGTCTAGAATTCTACAATTACGACAGACTAAGTAAGTCTTTTATGCTCACGCCAAAATGGAATTTTGTTGCTTTGGACATGTAGTCGAAGCCTTAGTAAACTGAAGTCTGACTCTCCCTGATTTATCTACCTACCTAATCCTAATTGGAAATAAATACAATTTTTAATGTTATTTTTTTAAATGTACAAGCCGAATTGAAACCCTGCAAAAAAAGAAGTGAAATAAAAAAAAAGCGCCATAGTAGCCACGCGCGAATTTACCGTCATTATAAAACCCGACCGATTTTAATAGACAATTTATTTTCACGCGATCCAATGAAGCAGGCATCCTTAACACTTGGCCGGTTTACCGAAACCGGTCAACAACGACTATTGACCGGATGAGTACAGTTGCAATGCTGCTACCAAAGCAACATGATTGAAGAGGTGATATATCTAAACGGACGGCATTCTCATTCAGAATTAGGCGCCTTTTTCCTTAGACCTATTTTTTATCTCTTTTTAGTTTTTGAGTAAAGAAAGAGATAGATATATCGGTTTAGGAATTAGTGCGCCGGTGTTAAATTTTCATTTCTGGCCGGGGTCCGATGTCGCTGAAACGGCGGTCTCGCAATGCAGTTGGCGCGTAGCTACCAGGGTCGCAGATATCAGTAGGAGGTGACTCACCGGGGTAGGGCCAGAGGGGCGCGGGCGGCGCGGCTGGAGGCGGGGCCGGCCACGCCATGGGGGCGGGGCGATCGTCGCACAGCACGTTCGCCACGCCGACCGTCATGGCCGCCTGCGCCGCTTCTGCACAACAACACAGTGACGTGGCGGCTGCAACGCGCGACACGCGTTACAACACATGAATTATTATTACTTCACACGGTAAAATAATTACAACTCTTCCATAACCTGGCTTCCTAGTTGTCACAATCTAATTGCATGCTTTCATTTAAAAAAAAGAAGACAGGTGTATCGTCTTATATTATTGACGTCGTCTCATTGGACAATGTTGTCCACTTTGAACCGCATTTTATATTCTTCGATAAAAACAGAAATTTCAATTTGAAGTAAGCATTCAAGTCAATGCTGCTTGATGTAAGTCATGACGGGAATGCTGGAATTGATCGTTGTTAGCTTTCCTTACGATGAGATGCAAGGGCTGACTAAGCATAGCCTACAATTAGCGATATGACTTAATTTATATATGATTAAAAAATGTAGGCAAGACATCAAGTTTGTGGACACAAACACAAAGACACAAAAAAAAACTTATTTGCATTAAAAATTATATTATCTATGGATAACCAGCACCCTATTTGCAGTCGAGCAGACGAAGTTTTCAAACGTATGAAAAGTTTTAGTTGTAGATCGTCGAGTTAAAACGAAAAGGATTGTCGTTGCCAGTGCGTTACTATTGAGCGATAGGATGCTCGTTCGTCTCGCAAAAGATGATTTAAATGCAAAACTAACTGACAAAGTTATATGAGTGAAAAATCGAAAGACCAAATAAGTAATTCGTGAGTAGGTACTAAGTACTCCTAATAAAGCATTAAAGGAACCTCTTTCTGTCTCTGTTATCCTGTGAGGTCTAAGATCAAGGTCTAGCTAGATTCATCTTTACCTACCTATACTATACGATAGTTTATTGCAAGCTGCAGGAAGGTAGGCCCTTGGTATAATAACGATGATTTACTTAAGTGAACATGGTTCTAATCACATTTCATTAACAGATTTACGAACATAAAAAGGTTTTCGCATGCAAATCAGAGCTTGTTGTACACTAGACGGCTTTTTATGAAAGACACGATTAACGTATTAATTAATATGCAAATGATCACGAGAAACGTACTCGTAAAACCAGCTTTCTTATGAAACGATTCTAACTGAGACGGTCAGATTGCGTGCGCGATTGTTTTTAAACATTCTTAGTATAAAACATAATAAAAACAAAATCAACATGATTTCACAAGGAATTTCTGCTTGACAACGCTTTACCTCTTAGGGCGAATTTCACCAGTGAAACTAAACGCGACCAGTACATGTAAACCGTGTTCGAGAACTGTCAGATGTCAATATTTCACAACAATCATGACACTGACAGCTCTTGCTCAGGTCACGCGGTTTTGATGTGCTGAAGATCGATTCTGTAAAAATCTCACCATGAAAAGTTAGTTGAATTGAGCTTAGAGTGAGCTGTAAAATAATGTCAATCCCTAGCATTAGTTGGAATGACAGCTCACTCCACGCTCACTTCACCTAAATTTTCACGGTGAGATGGTTACAGAATCGTACCTTCAGTTTTATTGGCAAAATCCTTGTTTAAGGACGAATCTTGCCAATAAAAAAATGTCGTAGAAATCCTTTAGCGAATAAAGAATATTTTCAATCGGTGGGTTAGATAATGAAAATTACTGTATGGTCCTAGATATCAATGTGGCGTGATGCGGTTCGACTGATGGCAAAGAAACTATGCATGGATTGAACGACGTGAATGATGTAAAAGATGATATGTGTAGAAAGGGCGTGACTACTGTGATGACGGCTAACATGAGAAGTATCTACGAAAGAAGGAAACATGCTGCGACGACCCAAAAAATAGGATATGTGCATGCAAGAGGACGATGATGATGTTCGACTGATGGCATATGGGATGAACGATGAGAATTGGTATGGTAGCTATAGTAAGCATAGTTAGATTCCATTGAGAATGTTTGTATGGGATTGGGTTGCATCTTACGAAGATAGACTCCACAGCAGACTACAAGTCGATTCCAAACTGACAAATAAAAGTACCTATAGGTTGATGTTGATGTTGAAGATTAAAATTCATTAATATACTTCATACTATAGGTGACAGAATTTCACCGCCTCCTAAAATGTTTTGTTTAAGCTGACTTCTGATCGAAAAACCTACTTATACAATATGAGGTGAGCTAAAACTGGAAACGTATCGCTAGATGTGTTGCCGCGTGTACCAATTACACTTTACTGAAATCTGTAGATTTGTATCTAGATCCTTATTTACATATAAATATCCGATTGCTTTAAAAACTTGATCGTTTTCCAGATAATTTTATCAAAGAAATGAAAGCCCCATATCAAGAATGAATCTTTGATCAAATGACATAGATATCATTGAAATCAAATCTAAATAAAGAATGTGTTTTAAATTAACGATATAGGTAAATCAAGATAGTCGTTAGTATGTTCTTATCAAATTGATTAAGAATACTAAATGACCAAAGGTATTTCTTACGTCAAAGATTCGATAACACCGTTGGACATCGTAGGAGTCACACATTCTTAAAGACAGATGTAGTGGTAGTACATACTTCAAAATGAATGCCAGAATAGTTAAAGTTGGTATGAAATTCTCTGCAAAACCATCAAAACTCTCCAAATCATTACCTAAGTTCGTAAAACTTCCGAACGAAACAATCAAATTAGTTTTGAAAGGAAATAAATCAACAAATTAAAATGAACAATGCTTTAGTATCAGAAATCGAAGGGAATTGTAAAAGTGTTGGAGCTACCCCATCTGCTTTCATGGCGAATGCCGATTAAAGGATTAAAATCAGGTGAATGGACAGCAATAACGTGCTCCCCATTGTTACGATTTACTGCGGAAAAAGGGGTGTCGTGGTCAAACAAACCGCATTCGCTCAGCGGAAAACCAGAAACATGCCATACTCATATGGATACAGGGAATGGGTCATACAGAAGCATATCTTCTCTCAATGAGAACACGTCGACACGATCAGGGGCCTTACGCTCTATGACAAAATGAACGAAACCGCGCGAAATGAACGCGAGATTAAGCCATGGTCTTAAAGTTTGAAGGAAGACACGTTTAAGAATACAATGAAATGCTTGTAAATCATGGACCAATCCTTTCCGAATCTTATAGAGAACAGACGATGGAGTTGTTTTACGCTTGGATACGTATGTCATTTTGGAATGGTAGTAATGCTGTTAATTTCCAAGTCAGTTTAATTATTGGTTTCTTTTGATAGAATGGAATAACAAGCTCCATATTCGCTCAAGATATTTAACAATTTGTCTTGATAAGTTATATCAATCATTAAGCGTATCCACTTCATTAAAAAAATGCAACAAATACTGAAGCCTGACGTGCAGAAAAAATAAAGTTAATTCGGAGTTTGTTCTTTCAATTACCCTTTCGGATTTAGCTTATAATGCCTTCTACTCTGCCATGAAACTAAGTAGTGTGCTAAATTTAACAGTTATAATAGAGACTAAAATACCTTGCTAAGTATTGCCATACAACGTGGCAATGCCGCCAGTCTCTTGGGTACATTACCAGTCGACAGTGATGCGGAGGAATATTTCGACGCCATATTTTAAGTGTCATAATAATAGTTTTAGTTAGGTTAGGATATTATATTTTAATTTTAATCGTTTGTTAGTTTATTTACTATTAGAACTTTATCCAATCAGTGTATATATTTTATCCTTCTAAGTAAAAAAACCTAAGTAAAAATAAAGTTTGAGTAGTCTGAAATGTTGCGGTCACGTCAAACTCAAAGCGTATATGTCAATGAAACCTTTTACAGGCACTTTCGAATTGTCAAGGAGTCGGTCAGTTAGTTAGATAGTTGAAGCTAGTTGCCCGTTTTAAAACGTAGATCTTCACGTGAACTAAACCAAATCCGACCGTATAGATTCTTGCCGACTACCGGACGTGGCCCGACATAATATCTGTAGTAGGTATGTGACCTGACCGGGCTGCCCAGCTGATCGCAAACCGGTCCGGCCGGTTCCCGACTAATTTATATTGTAATTCATTTGGACTCGTTATTAAAGCCCAATGGCCCTTAGTGGGCTATTGTGAACTAACAAGTCTTGGCAGCCCATTCGGTTCCTAGAACACGAATAGTGTTGTTTTGTTGTTTCCTAACCTGAATTTGTTGTAAGTAAATGGACCTATACTTCACTAAGATTCTGTCAGTCTATTCCTGATTACGGTTTCTTGAACATGTTCTTATTGATTTTGCAAGTTATGGAGGACTGGTAAGGATGATCATAATTTATGATGAAGTAAAATGTTTAAGAATACTTGGTTACCTACAGGATTCTCGTCTCTTCTTCTTTCTTTCTATGAAACAAACAAGTAAGTGTCTAGGTTTGTTTATAAACTTCGCCAAAATGATCACATTGATTCAAGTTTTTGGTAGTGTTTTTCCCAGTCCAATTTTGTTAAGTATATTAATATCAAAAACTACAAATAAACAAAGACAATGTAATTTATCCGCGAAACTCCCACACATTTTATTATTTTAATGGAATTCGCTTATCAACAAGAAACAAAATAAATAAAAAAATAACTGCTATTTCTCACGAAACAAATTCCCACAATGAGATGAAATATCGGAGTGGCAGCGGGGCGAGGAGCCAAAACGAAAATTATGAAAGGAAGCACGTGCTGGTATTTCTGTCTCGCTCCAATGTATAGCGCCGTCCTACTCTATCACTTGTCGTACTACAGAGTAGTACAAATAAATGTTGACTCCGTCAGTCTTACTAGAAATAGCTGTTTATTTATTTAATTAACACTTAATAAATAAGTGATTATTAAGTGTCTGTTCTTTTTATAATAGAAATTATGATTTTAGCGTTCCATTTGCAGAGAAAAACTTTTTAAACTATGAAATTCAAAAATCAATGCTAAAAATTATCATAAAGTGTCCATCAGTTTATTTTATTTTAAATATCCATTTACTTTATCGCCTCAGTAATCTTGATACGACGTGTACGTTTCTTCTATGCTTGAATTACACTGTGTAGTGTGTATCCTATCAGTTGACCTTCACCGTAACGTCTCTGTCTAACGCTAGCATTCCAAGCACAAGTGCGTCTCTTTCGCTCCTACGGCTACACTCGCCGCAGCGCTCCGTATAACTCCTCGTGCTTACTGTGAGCCTAGTATCACGCGCGCTGAAGAAAAGGGTTTATCCGACGCCGAATGACCGGATGCAACTAGGATTTTCCGAGCAAAGAAACTATTTAGTTTTTCGCGACACAAACTTTATTTTCCGATAAAAAAATCAACGAGATTTTTTAATCAGTTATTTATTTTAAAATAAATTGATAAATATTACAGGTGAATGTCACACGAAATCGGCAAGTTTCGAATTTTTATGGCAAAAATTGCAGTGGTTGGTTTAATTATTTTTCACGCTAGGAAATCTAGGCCACAGTTAATAGCGTCCCTATTCTAGAATTAAAATAGCTGCACGTCGCATCGTCGCATTGCGTGGTCAGCGTAGTGAAGCGTAGCGTAAATAGACTGACGCGACGTCGCTTGTGGTTGCTCAGCCAACTAGTACTGAATTGCGGATTAATTTATTTTTAATGTTTCTATTTGTGAGAAAAGCTTTATAGTAACTTAAATAAATTATACCTACATCTTACAATACCTAAGTTTATAAACATTGCATACTGACTGCTCACAATCCCTACACCGCCAAAATTATGTTTTCTGAAGAAGCTGCTTATCAACCGTATCTTTATTATAATGTAAATTCATAGGAAGGAGTTCCTAGACAGAACTTAGGTTTCTATTCCTTCACCGGTAAGCGGTATCGATAAAGAAGATTCATTGAATTTAAATCTACAAAATCGATAGTGTGCAATCTTTGAATATAATTTCAAATGAAAATATTCATTGTTTTTTTTTTTATTTATTTATCCTACCATTAAAACGCATTTACGAAAATAGTTAAATCGAAGAGTCCAAGTTGAAACGTCATCGTTTCATCCATCTCGATCGCATTTTTCGGGAGTGAGAGCGGACGCCGATCGAACTCCTACAAAAATCTACCAGGGCAACATAAATGCGTGGAGTTGGTTTTGTATTAGCGCGTTGAACAACTTGTCGCTTCCGATGATTCAAGCCAATATAGACTTTAATTATACCTACAAAAAGGTATAAATTAGCGCAACGATGTTATTTGGTGTTAAGTTAAAAGTTCAGAAAAATGCATGAATGTAATAAAATAATAGTGGTGTGCAATATGCACAATTTATTTAGTGTATAGAAAAAAGAATATTTTCGAATAATAAACGGGATAAGGGCAGGAGAATGATGAAACGGATCAGAACCACTTGCTTAATTATATTTTACATTAATTATTTACTTCAGATTTCATAACATTTTACAATACAAATAATGTTCGATACTTTCCCCACAGGCAATTAGGAATTGTTTAACGAAACACTTAAGTGGGACCAGATTAACAAAAATTACCATTATAATGCAAATAAATGTCAACATGCACATTTAATAGCAAAGTCAACATTTTATATCCCAACAACATGGGCTGGGGTGAGATATGGCACCCTCTTTGCGCCACCGCCACCCCTCATAGCACAATACTCCGTTGAAATATAACATTTATTACCCCGAAGTAAGGTATACAATTACACAACAAAGTTAAGAGGGGTTCGTTTAGTTTATTTGAAAATTTTAGGCATGCATTTACGGAATTGAAAACTTTATGGAAGTGCAAATTTTCTATAAATACCACAGGTTTACGAAGTTAGAATGATAAATAGCTTCGTTTTTATGGCTTAACTATGCAGAACTTGGTGGTATACGATAGGAGAGAAAAGGGTAGGTTAGGTAGTACTTACACTTATGAAAGTAAATAGTACCTATACAGAGTGGCAGGGACATCAAAGCGTAAACTGCAACCATGAATCAGCACATGGTTCTAGACATCCTTGCGTAGAAATTTTGCGTAGTTTGTAAAAAAAATCTGCTGTTTCATAAAAAAAAAGTGTGATACCGACGCGGTCAAAATGCATGGAACAGCAATTTTTTTTTATAACCTATGAAAATTTCAGTGGGGTTCAGGTTCAAAGTCATGTCCTGAATCCATGGTACCAGGTTACGCGTCAATGTCCCTGCCCACCTCTTTATCGCCGAATTATTTGTCTTGCTTTGTTTGCAGACATTTTGAGATAATGGAGTCAAATAGTTTTTGAAAGATATAGCGGCTAGGTTAGTCAGCGACGACTATTTCCTATTAATAAAATGTATACCTTTTAATCAACATAATCTTATAAATTATTGATGTATCAGAATTTAAACGATTGCTAAATAGTATAAATAGTGTGTTAAAGCATAAATATAATACTTAGTTTTGCTCGACAATAAATTGTTATAATCGCCCATTGAGCGCAAATCGAAAATCGCCTTTTATGGTCTGTATCGATTAAATATTATAACATGTATGTGTGAAGATCGATGATGTCTAAACTTATGAGGCTAAGTATTATTTTAACTTCAAAAACAACCGATCTATTCTGTAAAAATCTCACCGCGAAAACTTACGTGAAGTGAGCCGTCAATAGTGTCAATCACTAGCACACACCATTGCGTAACACACTAACAGTAGAAATTGCTTTTATTTTGACAGTTCAGTAACATTCATTGCGTTACTTACGTTGTTGAGCAGACACATTTTTCGAACATAAATGAAGGAATGGATTAGCATTTAGCAATATCCTTCAAAATGATTAAAATTGTGATTGATAGTGCGTTTTACGCAATTAGGGCTGGTGAAATGGCAGCTCACTTCACCAAAGTTTTCACGGTGAGATTATTACAGAATAGATCGGCAGTTATCGATGTATATGAGTGAAATAAAATAAGTACACACGGCTACATATCAAGCTATACATTTCCAGTTTTAGCTGACCTCTCATTGTATAGGTTTTTCGTACAATCAGGTGTCAGCTTATACTGGTTATGTATAGCTTGATGTGTAGTCGTGTGTACCTAGAAGTTCAATAATTTGTTTCATTTACATTTTATTTTTATTGGATGATATTTTGTCTATTATCTAAGTTAACTAGATATTACATAAAACAAAAATTCGATTGGGATAACATAATTAGTCAAGAGCTATTAACCGAGTAATTACCTCTAAACTATGATTGATGCGGTAGCATTGAAAGCTAAATTAATACAGCTAACCGGCGGGCGTCCGTCTGTTTATTATTATTAAACACAATTCGTAACAGTAATTTATTCAAACACCATGAATTATTTCTTTATTGACCCAAATATGGTCGTTATCAATGTCTTGGCGTTTTCATGCTCAATCATTGAAATGTGAGTACTTACAGCTATGTAGACGCCATCTTAGTTTAGTGTCTATGGAAGTTATTGATTCCGAAAGAAAATTTTAAAAAGATGCGACGTAAGTAAATCTACCGTAAAAAATATAGGTGAAAGTTTAGTTAGAACTTTGCATTTAATATTAGTCGCGTAAATATCGCGAGGCTTAAAGATTAATTCTTCAAGGTTCTGACTGGGAGAGTATAGTGAACCACAAAGAATTAAGAAGAAATTTTGTAGCATGAAAATAATTTTTTAAGTGTTTTAATCAAATCGTTCCAATCATTGGCATCAAAGTTTGTTTTACTTTGCAAGTCAGTTATTAGTTTTTTGAGCTAGAGTTGGGTTTAGGTGAGCAATTAGGACAATCTGAGGTTTAAGAACCTTTAAGACCACATTTGAAACAAATAACAAAGTGAGGTTGAGTACAAGTACTTTAAGCATGTCTATACTGACGACAGCGAACGCAAAAAGTATTTTCGTGCGAGTTATTAGCTTGGTGTAGGCTAGTAACTTGTCTGGGAGGGTTTTTGTAAAGAGTATTAAATTTATTTGTATATGGAGGAGGTCTTGGATTAGAAATTGAGGTAGAAGGTTCAGAAGCAGAATGTACTTGTTTGTAGTTAAATTCCGCAGTAAGCGGGTTTTCTTGAGAATTTGGTTCTTTAAATTGTTTATCTCGGTCCAAAAATCTTTTATAATTTTGGCAAGTAGCCAAAAGTGAATCGATAGAGTCGATATCCTTTAAAGCAACGAATACTGAGTAGCATGGCCTTATATTTCTTAAAATAATTTCTAATTGATCTGTTTCAGAAAGTTTTTTGGCAAAGCGAGAGATATGTATCATGTACCTATTATTAATTAAGTTTGCTGTTTGCAGGAACATCACTATTAAAATGTAAGAACCTATTCGTATTTGCACGTAGGGAAATTGGAAATACTAGAACAGTACAGATCACTAGTCGCGAAAAATAAATGATTTTAGATTGTGTATTAAAAAAAAACTAAAATCGTGCCGTCATAAATACATAATTAAATTACCATAGTAATTATAACGTCAAATCAGAACCTATCCGTTTTCATCCCTATCCGCTCGGTTATCTATCTCTCGATCGTGTCGAGTCTCGGACTGTACGCAACGTCGACAGACGGATAGAAACGTCACGGAATGTACCAGGGGCGCAGTAGCGGGCAGGCGGTATATGCGATCCGCTCGACAGTCGCCGACTAGGGTCGAGCGAGGGTCGCAGTGCGGGGGAGACTGTCTTGTAAGTCACTTTGAGGGTTGTCACTTGTGATTGTGAACTACTACGTGTTATTTGTTCGTTATTTCTCTTTCGATATGAATTTAGAATATATTCGATTTTAATTCGGTTTTTTCAATTAAGAGTTATCACTTAAGTTGTATTTTGCAAACTGTTATTTATCAAAAATTGTCTTTAATTGTGGCTTTTTAATGAGAAGGGCTATAACTCCAGGATTATCATAACATAATGCATAGCAACTAAACTACTTAGTCATAAAACGTATAAACTGCAGTCCTACGCTATTTCCATGACGAAATATTTGTACATGAACAAAGATACCGACAAACCACTGAAATCGCAGTAAGTAATGTTATCTGCCAATTGCCATTGCGTGGCTAGTAAAAAACTATGTCATGTCATAAATTGGCGGGCGTCGCCAGCCCTGGCCCAGGGATTGGCGGGAAGTGCGCCAAATGTTTGTGACGGGCGGTCGGGGGCCGAATTGCCACGACGTGATTAGAAATATTCTACTCGTTGGCTGCAACACGCCAGCCGCTGGCAATGAAGACACCCCCGGGCTTTTGAGATTCCTACAATTCCTACCCCAGCCCGATCCCAAACCGTAACCAAAAATTCACAACTAATCACAAACAATGATGCAGAAATTCCAAAATGCTTGTCTAGTCTTTTACATAGAATAGACGATCAAATCGCACTCCGTATAATAAAAATCTAAATAAAAAAAGGATCAACAATTTCTCATCATCTGCGCCCGTACTCTCTATGACACAATGAACGAAACCGCGCGAAATGAACGCCTAATTAGCGTGATTAGCTAAGGAACTAATCACGTGGTTTCCAAGTAAGGAATTATTGAGTGATCATAGTGAATTAGGGCTCAGGTAAGTAATCTTGATGAGAATCGAATTTACTAAACTCTCCAATAAGTACGTAACTTTAAAAATCAAAATCCTACGATTTTGATTTTTTAAGTTAGTCCGGGGGACTACTCCCTAAGCACGAAGTCCGTAGTTACGGGCGTTTCGTACTCCGTTTCACCTACGAACATAAGATTTCCCCCAGAGCTACGGTTAGTTTCATATTACCGGAAACCTGCTTAGTAAGTATGTACACTACGTACCTAGGTGTCTTAAATATACTTCATGTAATTAGTTTACGACACTTACATATCTACTTATTTATTATACCTAATAAAAACAAGTTATACAAATAATATTTCCCATATTCTTAGGATCTCCGTAGTCCGTTACGTTACCCGACACTATCGCTGGCTTCTCAGGTAAAATCCTTGAGTAAGTGATACGGCAAGGCAGTTAATGTTCTCGTTAATAAATAATTACTTACCTACTATGAATGCTTCTTGGAACTCATTCTGATTCGTCATACTTCCACACAAATGACGTCATTAAAAATAAGCGACGAATTTTGGACTGTTTACTTATCGCTATTACAAAATAATATTATGATTCATCATCAGCTACTGTTTTAATAAATAACAAAAAAACAATGACGACAACCCTAATTTTAAATGCCAATTAGGTAAATACTCTGTGGTAAATACCTACACAAACACTTCATTTCAGCATTCCTAGCACTGAACGTATCAAAATACAAGGAATTCATAATGATCGTCACAGTTAGCCCACATGTTGTCGACCACTTGCTGTGTGGCATTTATTTATCTAATCGTTCTCGAATATTTTGTGAGCAAAAAGAACCTCTATTCTAATTTCAGTAAGGGTGAATTTTATATGTTCGATGAATTTAAATGTGCATTAATCTCACTATAACGTAACATATGACTACTTCTCAAATTCGTGGTACCCTGGTACACGACAGTCAACTTTGTAGTTGCGACATAAAATCTCATTTCGTGGGAGGAGAGAGAACAAACGGCTATTCATGCATATTGCCAAGGGTAGTAAAGTTTAGGGGTTGTAACAAAGTATTGATTTTTAATTTAAATCTATTTCTATAATACGAAATAGCCTATTATGGAGCGGAAAAAAAGAGAAAAAAACATGATTTTGTGTTAGGTTTATTATGAACGGAAAACTGGAAAAAAAAGGCAACGAACGACCAGCAATTTACTTTAGTTAAAGAGTTGGGACGATAACTATGTTAAAACATGTCTAGTAGGTAGTATTCAAGTGTACGATTTTTGCTAAGTAAGGCATACGAGGAGAGGACTAAATTGATATCGCTGAAATAATAAACTTAGCATTTAAGTAAAAAAATCTCTTGATTCCTCTGCTTTGCGGATATTCCACATCGATAAGGGATGATGAGGACGATGATGATTTCGTTTGTGTAATGCAAACTACTGCAAAACGTAACATGAAAAGCAAACGTAATTTGGAAAGTCGCATGTCGAACACACATCGACCACCACGCATATACAGCGTGCTCAAAGAATAAAAACAAAACAAAATACAATTTAATATTTTTTATTGTTTCATTCATGTATTATAAAAGCCACCGCGAGCGCAGTTACAGTAATTGTAAAACTGTGATTAGCATGTAATTGGTTGAGCCGGTCCGTTTTTGCAGTGTAAATAATTTTGAACGTGATAATATCCGCTCGCTTTCGCGATGTTATCTGTGTAGAACGGGAGCGAGGTCCGTATTCGTAAAAATATTGTTCCATTATAAAGTTTATTTTTCCTTTGGTACAAATTTGTTAGCTACAATTAAATTTGTTTTATTTTTGTAAGATTTTTAAGCAGTAAATTATGATTATTTAACGAGATCAACAGTTTTGGCTGGTTTTTTCAAAAAGAGTTAGTTCAATTTTACTAACGCTTATGTAAATTAAAAACAACACTTTAGTTGTTAATAGTAGGCACTCTACCTAAGTACCTACTAGGTGTCTACCTATCTATTCTAGAAAGTACAAAATAATAAAGGTAAGTTATTAATTAACTTAGTTCAAACGCCGCTTTATTGTGTCACGGACACCTTCGTCGTAAAAGGCTAGTCAAAATGTTAAGTGTAACATAAAATTTAACGATGTATCGCTTATATTACGTTACCCTAATACTTGTTACTTGGTTACAATTATTTATGTCGATAGAATCTTTTGTCAGGTTTTTCACGGGCAAGCTCTCATAATTTATTACCACACGATTATCATTTTACCAATAACTTCATATGCCTAAGTAGCATTTGCAATAGTATTTTAACTGCAATATTATAAGTAAGTATAACATATATTGAAGCATAATGCTATTAATTTTATAAAAAGTAAACAATAAGACTAATGGGACGCTTTTTATCGAAATATTTATAAAAACTTTCATGCCAAATATAGTAATTGTGTGCGACTGAATTGAAAAACCTTGTACGTTTAAAAGTTTATTAAGAAATAAAAGCAATTTTATAATATATAAAATA
The DNA here is from genome assembly GCA_911387795.2 of Apamea monoglypha. Lineage (NCBI taxonomy): Eukaryota > Metazoa > Arthropoda > Insecta > Lepidoptera > Noctuidae > Apamea > Apamea monoglypha. The sequence goes on along the minus strand of OU426922.1, from coordinate 1,893,432 downwards.
AAACTATGGGTTTATGAAGGCAGTTGCAAGCCAAAATAGTCATAAAATTGATCGTAATTTAGCCATTGAATTAACAAACGTCGTTTACGTCGTCAATAATTTAAGCATTCACTTCGGCGGCAGGTGTTGGCATAACGTCCTACATTTATTCACTGCTCAACCCCTTCGTATCGATCTGGTCATGCAATGGCGTATTTGTAAGTTTTATCCGATATATTTTTATTATATTACCACTTTATTTTGTACTGGGTTGTAAAACAAGCGAATATTGTACAAATTTTATCAGAATTTATTCTTTGAACACTTTTTATTAGTTTTTTATTACATATTTGGGACGCTATGTGTCGAGGTGTCTCAAAACGCAGAAGGATACTCTGTCGAAAAAAATTGGCGTGCATTTCATATTTGTGTTATGGAAAAAATAAGCTTGCCTTTAAGATGACGCTGATGCACTGTCTCGTTGTAATAGGTACATGCTATTAAACGGCATTACTTATGAGAACTATTCAGACGTAAGTAATGATGAAATAATTTAATCATCATATTAGATTTTATTGAAGTTTCAATTTGCAATAAAGTTTACAGCATGTAAAGTATTACTAATATATTCTGTGCACGATTGTCCATCGTCCGCGATACCATCTAAGGTAAGCTATTTACAATAATAAGGGCCGCTAGAATATTAAATATTCATATAATAATTGCAATTTACAGCCGAAACATCTTCTGCTACATTGTAACTATTGAAAAACCACCTGCTTGCTGATTATAATTAATTGATATTTTAATGAGCCTAATCAATAACAAAGTGAGTTTTTATAAGAAATAAGAATTAACTTTTATCATCATAGATTTTTGTTCTCTACCGAACATTTCATTCTCAGGTTGTCACTATTCGCAAATTAGCTCTAAAAATCTACTAAGCTCGCTTAAAGTTTTTCTAAACAAAGACATTTCCATTTTTTTTAATTCTCGTTACTAAACCATTAATGAAGCCGAGTAAAAACGCAAGAATACCTCGTGGCCACTTGCAACATAGAACTCGTTGCATTCGTTACAAACAAGCCTGCAATATCTGATTAGCATATAATTGTCGGATACAGACGCGCTTTTATGCCATAAATCTCCTTTACAAAGGCCGATACGCACATACACATATTATAACTATACTTATTGACCATAAATTAAATGTCAAGCTATGTACTCGTGGAACTGTAGAGGAAAACCTCACTTACATACATAGCTCGTTCGACATGATCGGGCAAAGTATGTAAGTTTCTTTATTATAAACCGGGAAAATTATAGCCTGTTATGATGTAACGACTTTTTGAACCTGTTTGGGACGGTCTTTGCATGTTTTTTTCATTGTTTAAGTTATGCGAAATATAGTATTGGGGTCGCATTCTCGTCCGACTAGAAACTGACGCAGGAGCCTATAATAATGACAAGCATTGGGAACCATGTATTTAAGTTAAAGCTAATATCTGACGTCGTCTACCAGAGGATTTAATTTATTACCAGCCTTAAGGCTTTTGAATATACGCCGATCCTCTTTGAAGTCGTAGAAACGCCCACGCTTCTAAAATTTATCACCAAAACAACACGGACCGGCGCAACCGCAAAGTGATAACAAGCTAAATTTTGTAAGTGTATAACAATATATTTAAATATAAAACTGACACGAAATCTTGATCAGATGTAAATAACAAATCATAGTAGCACTACAAACACAACGTCAAACACGCGATCGAAAACGGTGGCAGAACAGTAGCTAATTTGAAATGATGGCGATTCAAATTCCCAAATACGTTACGATTTTCACATTCGATCGATAATGTCTAAGACGTCGATGCCTGACGGCGCCATTCAAAACGGTAGCATGCGATTAATGTAAATGCCGAATTCAAATTGAGATCCTCGAATCAAATTATGTGAAGAAAGATTTATTTGTCTTTTAACAACATCAAGTTTGTTAAGGTTTTGTGTTTGTTGAAAGGATGATGGTATAATGCTTTATATGCTTACCTATTCGAATATGAATGAGTAAGCACAGAATAACTCCAGAATAAATCCCGTCATGTTTATCGCACTGAAAGCTTTGCTATCAGTATCATGCTATTTTAGTAGGTGAGTACATTACCTATTATGTTTAATAACGAAAATAAATAGACGCAAAAAAATCTGATCGTAACATTCTAATATTCGCAATAACAATTTTCAGTTCCTAGTTACTTTAAAAGGCAAGCTTCTAAGTTTGCAACAATGTAGCGCCTTATTATTTATGCTTGCACATAAATAATGTACATTAGGCACAACGACTGTTTTTATTTATTCATTGGATGTAGCTATAATTCAAGGTAGTATCAAAAACTGTGCTCGCGTGATCGAAGCGATTCCGCGCGATGCCGCGATCGAAGCGATTCGGCGCGATGCCGCGATAACAGCGCTATTTCATTTCAAACGCGCAATCAATTAAACTAGACATTTGACTTACGAGTCCGAACGTTCGATTTTGTTTTTATTGGTTTCAGCGGAAAGAAATCTACGTCGATTTTTTATTCGAATTTACGAGCAAATAATAACGGAACACGAAAGCCTTTGTAATAATTGCAATAAAATATAAAAAGTGGAGCAACCTGTAATATTGTCAAATCAACACACTCCATATTGAGCTTTAGCACGAAAGTCATAAGCTCACTTATGCTAGCTCACTTTCGAGTAGCTGGATATTCGGCCTTCAATAAAGTTTAATTTACTTTTTTTTCATTACCAAGCGCATCTTGGTGAATACATAGTGGTACCAGGCCAACAGAGACAGCAAAGAGGTTGTAGCGAGTGTCGATGGCGCTATCGATATTGTCTGCCAATGACAGTGAAGATGAAACTGTTTCTATGTGTGTGTGTGTGTGATAAGAAGGAAATAGCAATCTGTGTCTGCAAACTTGAGTCTTTATCTTTTGTCTACATACAGAATAACTTACCGATATCGTGCATGCGTTGTTGGCTGTCTTTTTGAGACAACGCTGCGAGGAGACCGGCATCGCCTACTCGTTGTCGGGCGACCGCGATACCAACGGGAATTGAACCTGCGATAAAAAATCATACAGTTATCAAAAAAAGGGGCTCCTACGAAAATTATGTTCTACCAAGATGCCAATTTATTCCATTTTCCAAACAAATAACAAAATTTAGATTTATAATAGGTAACTAATTTAACGATTTTATTTTATTCAGGTATCTTAAATAAAATAAATTAATAATTAATTAATTGTTTTATGAATACATAAAACCAACAGAAGAAAGTGGCGCGATGATGATCATGTTCATAGCTGTCTCGCATAATACGGTACGAATGTACTAGGCGAGCATAAAATCGTAGAAGGTAGAACCGTAGAAGCTTACCGTTGTTTAGCGACGCCGGTATCGCCGGAGGCGGGTGGTCTGGCTTGTTACCAGGCGACGCTTGCTCAAGCTTGACGGCAACCAGTTCTGAAACTTGGACGTGTTGCGGTTCTCGTTTCACCTGAACTTGCACATTTTGTCCCGGAACACCAAGCCATGTTACAGGATTTGTTCGACTACATCCACTGTCGGCGTGCATCACCTATTGAGAAAAATGATTCATCAGTAAAATAGTTCCAGTCTACGATGCGTTTCAAATAATAAAAAAAAATCCTATGCTATAAAAAAATAAAATAGTTTCTTACAAAAAATATAGCAGTATTGATATCCATTTTCGCTACCTTTTTAGGAGAATTTGTGAGGCAACTGTTGCATGACCGTTTTGCCTGTTCGGTCTTGATAGTTAGCGGCTGCATAACGCCGATATTGTCCAGCATCTGCCGCTGGTCACCCGGACAACATAAAGAATCAGGAAGACAAGCTTTGCCCAGTTTAGCTTCTTCCATTTTATTATGATCCCTGTCCATGAGAAAAATAAAAAAAGAATTACTATTTGGTAAAGGAGGAAAGAATAGCTCATAACATTTAGGCAGACAGTGAAAAGTATGACATAAAGCATTGTCAATAACTGCACGTGAAGAATGCAAGATTTTGTTTTTATTTTATTTTCCACTAGGTAGTCAGTCGTTGAATATCCCAACAACAACTTATAGTAATCCTATGTTGTGATGGATAATGGATGCTCAAAAAATTTAACTAGGTAGTCCTATCCTTCTGCAAAATTGCATTGAGTATAACTTAAAAAAAGGTAAAATAAACTGTAAACATTTGCTGCTACGCCAATGAGAAGCATTTGGAAAATCTGAAGAGAATTTCGTAACAATTGCCAGACTAGAGATAATAGGTCCACCCAAATCAAACAGTGCATCACGATTCACACCGTAGCGGAGTCTGCCACATCAATCAAGTTTCCAATTTGCGTTTATCTACAAATCGCAGACGCGTCATTCGACTCCACGACTTGTAAGCAAAAGTCCTTAAATCACAAAAGCATTGTCATCATTTAAACTTACTTGTCGGCGAGGAGTACTCGCTGTGAGCAGTTGAGCAACTCCAGTTGCAGCGGCGAATAGGGGGAGTTGGGCGGAGGAGTCGGCACGCCGAACGTCGACAGCGACGTCGAGAACAGACTCTCCGTCACTGGAACAACTGGATTCATTAACCTTTTGAGTTATGTGACCTTAGTACATCTTAGTATTTTAGTGCTTAATCTATGTTGAGGACTGATTTCCTAGTACTTTAGGTCTTTCATATAAGCACTAAGGTATCTATCTCCCTCTAACCAGGCGTTTATAGTACGTTCATGTTAAGTGTTTTGTTTATATTATGAAATGGATATTAAATAATAATTATTATAACAACATAACATGACGCCTGTATTACTCGAAAGGAGTAAGCAGAGGTGCATAGTCCTACTCATCGCCAGTTATCTTTATATAGGTACATCCCATTTAAAACTGGGGATAATTGACTCTCAGAAGTTAACGTTCAATCAATTATGAATATGAATCCGTTCATTCAATCAATTATGAATGTATAACAATTAATCTTCCGATTCAGAGAAATTACCAAAAATTGATTGGGTACAGCCCCTACAGCTAAACATACGAAAGGTTTAAAATGTTTGCTTAGTTCAACTTTGCACATACAATTTTCCCGTGCACTCTTCAAAGCCAGTCTTTAAAAATTCGAGCTAAAACCGGCCCAGCGACGAACAAAATAAACTAAACATAAACTCTTTGGGCATTAGCGAACAAAGAATCTATTTCTGTCGAGGCCCAAGGGATCTAAGACCTTAATTACTGAGTGTCAGTCGACAGCCGGCAACTCCTGCGCACACATGTGTTCATATTTAAGTCGCATACTTGTCATGTATTCGTATAAGCATTAGGCAGTGACATAAAACATAAAATCATGCCTGTATTCCCCGAAGGGTTAGGCAGAGGGGTAGGGTACACTTCTGCCTAACCCGAACATACTTAATTCGCGAAATGTGGGTACTATACTAGGTACACCGTGTACCTATGGTTAGTACACCCACATTTCGTCAGTTATGTTTAAGTCCCATGAAACAGGGGGCGAGTACATGCCATCAACCGGGCACAAATCCAGGCCTGCTACTGAGAAATTCCAGATGGAAAACGCAATACCTTGCCCGACCCCGTAATCGAACCCAGGACCTCACGCTCAGCAGTAATCCCTTGCGACCACTAGACCAACGAAGCGTTAGGCAATATATAAACATGAAAGTACTTAGTAGTTATGCTGAAAGACCAAGGTTGGAAAAAAACAATCTTTACAAAATCCTGAAAAACTTTTTCAGTCATAAGAAGAAACTTATCTTTCAAGTTCTTGAAAGTTTTATTTTATTGGCTTCATGTTTTGCATTGATATCGTTTTTCTTTTGAGCGAATTCTTGTTAAATAAGTATTACATAACCGACTCGAAATAAATTAGGTGGGGCATGAGCATGGTGGTAGCAGCTGGATGAGAGTTGCCGAAAATCGAGTTGGCGTGCAATAGGAGAGGCCTATGTCCAGCAGTGGACTGCTATAGGCTGATGATGAGCATGATAAATGATTGGGCCGTTACTGAGATGTACGAGTATATTGAGCCGTGTGACAGATGAACTAACGGAAAGAAATCGTGCGTATCTGTTGGCACCCTGTATTTCTACATAGTCATGTCATGCCTCTCTATTGCTTCTTGCTCATGGAAATCGAACTAAAGAATAATTTAGTTCAAATAGTACATCAAATGTATTAGGCAGTCATGACGCTGTAGGAGAAAATCTGTATTTTTTTTATACAATTTAAACAAAGTTGAATCAAAATCACATGAATAGAATTTCTTTGTAGTTCCACTACAAGTTGAACTAAATTACTAGGCAAGCATATGGTTATAGGAGAAAAAATGTTTTTTTCCTGAATCAATAGCTTATACATGTAAAAGCCCCCACTATACCTATCAATTAAGGGCTGTTTTTTCAAACATCTGATAATTTTATTCGAGGAATAATTTTGTAATGTTTACAGTTATTTCATACAAAAACTGTCAAACGTCAATTTTATTCTACGAATAAAAATTATCTGCCTGTTGAAAAATCAGCCCTAAATGTTTCTTTTAAAAAACTATTTTTCGTTTGTAAGTCAGTTGGTATGTATGTATGTCCTCCATTTCACGGGTGCCACTCGCGCGCCGCGTAACTAATCGTCTTAATTCGGAACTTCAAAGCATTGGCGTGATTTTACACGCATGTCCTATAACGAAAAAAATATCTTAACATTGCAACCTTTAAAAGTTTTGGGGTTCTTACGAAGGAAGAACTTGAAGGCAGTCAAATATGACAGCAATGGTTGGAAAGCAAAAAATTGCAGCTTATACCTCGCTGGGGATGTCGTCCGGAGGATAAATATTATAGGTTAAATGTCATAAGAAGAAAGAGGATGACGTGACTACTGCCATAACGGTTTTAATAGAAATGTATGGAAGAAGACCTGCGGGGTAATTGCGTAACACACTATCAGTAACAATGGGTTCCATTTTGACAGTTCAACAATATTCATTGTGTTATTTACGTTGTTGAGCAAACAAATATTTCGAACATATGAAGCAATGGATTAGCAATATCCTTCAAAATGATTCAGATTCTGATTGACAGTGTGCTATGCAATTAGGGTGCTGCTGTGCCGACCCCATTTAAATTGGGATAGGGGCGGCAGGAAAATGATAATGATGATGATTGTCATGAAAAGAGATGGAGAAGTTTCGTATTCATGGGTGGGTAAATGTTTGCATTGCTGAAAGTTACTATCTGTCTGTAGCTACGACGAGACACATACCTACTTAGTAAGTACCTACTAAGTTAGCACGCAGTACCTAAGCAAGCGTGGTGATCAATGCGTGTTCATATATTTCCTACCCCTCTCTAGAGAGGACTCTAGAGGGAAGTCTAGAACTCTAGTTAGTTCTAGACTTTAGTTAGACCACTAGTCAAACCTACGGTACCTATTTCTAAAAGAATCCTATGGTCAACAGTGCATATTTAACCTTTTGAACGCCAGAGTATAAACGTATCGCCGTACCCCTGACGCCAGGCCACTTTTCTGTCAAATGACCTTCATAAAAAATAGGGATTCCAAAACTTATATCGATATACAACTGAGTTTTTATTTTCGTCTTTAATTTTCTAATAAACCGTACTCACGACACTGAAATTTTATTTAACCTGCCACTATATTCCAATATAGTAATCTTTACACAGCATTTAACAGAGACTATCAATGAAAAAGCAGATATTAGAAAACTAAAAAAATATATTTATTACAATATGGTTACAACACTATTCAACATGACTTGTCATGGTATTGTGACAATGGCGTTGCTTGCCAGTCAATTTTATGAAATTCTCGCATCGAATTAGGGATGTAGCAGTGTACACGTTGGTTATCGATTCTAATAAGTAAGTATTCTTTTCTAATATAATACCTATCCATATCTAAAATACGCAAGGATTTTAATGTAGTAATAAAAAAAAATTGAAATCAGTATTTTAATTATTGTTTTTTTTTTACATGTAAAAAATACGCAGAAATAATTTAAAAATCAACAGTTACATATACCTAATAATTATTATTACGAATCAGTCTTAAAATATCACAAATCTTTAACAAAATGTACCTAATAATATACTAGGAAGAACATTAGTTTAGTACCTAATAATAATAATATCTATTTTGGGTTCAAAATTAAAATCACAAAATTCTATAAAGCTTTTTATTTTTCCTTATAATTATTATCAGAAAGCAAAAGTTATTATAGTTCTAAACTTTATGTCCGCTGTTTGTAAACGACAATCTATGTACCTATATACTTCGGAGCGGCCATATCGGCCTGGCCATGACTCCGGTCTAAGCCAAAGCGGTAAAGTGTGTAGAATAATAATAAGTACACTAACTGGTTCCGTCTTAGTAGTATATTTAAAATTAATCATTTTTAATTAGGTTAGCTTACATATTAGGTGCATACTATGATTACTACCTTTATTAATGCATACCTAAATAAATACCTATGTAGACAGTGTGCGCTGGTCTAGGTACGACATTTTACTCATTCGTAAGAGTTATATAAAAAAAAACAAGAACAATAAGGTCAGATAATATTTTCAACGATTGATTCATATCATAAGTAAATCTAATAAAAGAGAAAATATTTCAGGTGCTTATCAAAGCCTGTATCGTTCTTCTATAATAGTGTGAGTTATTTTTTGAAAAAATTTCGTTTAAGAAATTACTGACCTGTTTTTGTCCCTAATAAATAAATTAAAATGTTGATATAACATTTTTGATCAGTTTTTAAAATAATTCACCTCTAAATCATCTTCTTGTATTGATTCCGCTTCCGAGAACTCTTCGCCATCTCAAATTCCTTCTAATATTCGAAGAAGTTCTTCGGTAGTCATTACACTCATGATCGCGGTTTATACTATAACTAACTTACACGATATTTTAATAATAAACAAATACAAAAAGAAAATTAAAGCACTTCACTAAACTTAATCGCCTGCGCTTACGACGTCACCGCTGTGTCATACATTTATGACTATGGCGTACAAGGGACTGATAATATTGGTTTGCGCTAGGGATGCGCAAGAGATGAGTTTAACAAGTGTCGATATTAGACATTTGCATATTTTATTTTTGATTGTGTAGCTAGAAGCACGGTAGTATAAGGCTAAGTAGTTTTAAAAATACGTTTTATTTCTCCTGATACCAACTTATACACAAATAAAATACTCTGGACCAAAATTTCATATTCATCTTCTTAAGTTTTTATTGATTTTACAATCATATGTCACAACACTAGCTGTCACATATAGCGGACTACGGCGTGTGGGGGACTCCTTTTATACGCGTTTAACATCTACTTTTAAAACAACAAATTTCTCGATATTGGTGGTTTATTTATATTAGTTTCATGCAATACAATATAGACGGAAGCTTAAACTTTTAAATTATATAAATAAAAACACACAAAAGTAATGATTAAATAGTTTATTTCATAATATGGTGCGACGTGTATTTTGTCATCTATTTGTGACGTTGGCGTTCAGGGTAAGATTTCGTTTGTCACGTATATGTGACAATGGCGTTCAAAAGGTTAAGAGGCCTTCAGCTTTAATGACATCACATCGGCGCCAACAAAGTTACGGACGGTCACTCGTAGACACGGCTTGTTTACTTATTTACACGACGTAAGTTGAAAAACCAGTCAAATGCCAGTCGTACGAGATGTCATTCCATATTTAGAAGAAAAATGGAGCCCAATCCTCACTCAAAATAATTATTTTATATGAATTAAAGGTCAGCCAACGCCTGCGTCTTATTAAAATCGTAAGCTCTATCTAACCGAAAGTATTTTGATTTATATACGTTTTCAGGCCTGTTTGCCTGTTTACGTGAGACGGACAGACAGACAATGAATCTGCTGAATATGTTCTTTTTTTAGCAACTTTGGCATAATTATTCGTTTCTATTTACGTTTTCTACTTGGTAAATAGAGGACTGATGTGTAAACTTAAGCAATAATTTCAATTTTATCAATGGGATAAAAAACAGTTGAGTCTTTTGATTAGCTAATTGGCTTACTTACCTACATATGTTATCATAAAATCCACAAAAGTTTTTAGGCTTTCGTGATATAAAGACATCACACTCAAAATTATTATAGTTTAAACTTCTCCAAGAATCTTATGCATCCCTGATCACAACGATCTCTGCCCTCAGGAGCGTTTACACTCCAAACATAATGTTATATCGCGGCTAAACCACCGGTGAGCCGTCTGTCAGAAACGTCACGTCAAACATATCCTCACGCCTGTCGCCCGGGGCGCAGGCAGGCATCACGCGATGTGTAACCCGGTTACGAGAACAACATTAACTCATACATTCTTTGTTTTGTTTCTGTTGTGTTAAAATGTATGCGGTCTGATGTCCTATGCATTTATGTTTGCCTGGTAATCCAAGATAAATTTTGCATTGTAACATTGTACATGTACTTGCTAGATTCGGTCTCGAAAGTGCGTTTTCACAACACTCCACTCGAATAACATAAAGGTACGGTAGGTACGTACCTAAAGTTTATTTCAGTGTTTCAGAGCGCGCTTAGATTTGTTTTAAAACTAACACAAAGGTAGCCTTCATTCACAGTCCGCTGAGTCAATGTCCTATGAATAAAACCTAAGTAAGGCAAGGTAAGTTAGTTAACAATTAAGCAGAACCGTGCAGTTTGAACCCACCTTTGTGTATCGTGGGTCGGTTACCGGCCTGCGTCGGAAACAGCGAGTACAGCGGGAACCGGGCCACACCTGTGGAAGAATATTTATTTTAACTACCGCACTGTAGAGTTTTAGACCTGTGTTTGTTTTACAGTAGGTAATCATACAAATTGAGGAGAACGTAACGTAATTAACGTTTACTACAAATTGAGACAAACAAAGAAGTAATTAATTGTAGAATAGGTAAGTTAATATTATTACTTATTTTATGTTGTTTGTTCTCTGGCATTCCTGTGATATATTTATAAAAAAGTTGCGTTTTTTCTTATGGTCGTCGTTTATTTTTTTGTAGTTTGGATATAACAGCAAGTTACGTGTACATATTTTGGGCAAAAGGAAAAAAATATTAAGAGTTCTAGTACCGAGGTTACTAGGCTGTCATACCTTGCTGGAGATCAGTGGGCGGGCGGGAGCGGGCGCCCCCCGCCGCCCCGCCCAGCATCGCCTCTCGTGTTGAACCACCTCACCACCTGTGAACATACCACCACGTTATTACTATATACCTTTGCTTATACAAAAAATATTACACGCAGGCATGGAAATATCGAAACAGTCACTTTAATTAACAAGAGTACCGGTAAAAATTAAAAAATACCTATCCAAAAGTTTCCCGTAAAAGTAAATTACGCCTGAAACTCTGAAATAACTAAGAAATTCTTTAGCTACGTCATTGATTAACCCCAACGGGTCCAAGTATTTTTAATGTATACTTATTGTTGATACAAAAATAGAACTCGAATCAATCGTTTATTAAATATGAATTGAATTAACTCGTTGCTGTAACAATAACTTCATGAATTGTACACAAACTGTTTTGTTTTGTATAATAAAGTTGCCTAATTTAGCAGTTAGCAGTGAATCATCATTGAGATTTGAGCGCCAAGAAAGAATAAATAAATGTACATTGAGAATTTAATAATGTTGCTCTTTTGATATCTGTTGCCTTGGTACACCGAATCTTCGTTCACTTTCAAATCTAAAAGAATAAATTCGGATGTGCGCATAAAGTTGGAAGTTTTATTATTCTTAAGTAAGTAGGTAGGCGCCTAATTCAATTAAGTTTTTTTTTTTATATTTGAGGTTTAGGTATATTTAGGTTATACTCTTGCTGCCGTTTTATCAACACAATAAGTTAATTTAGTAAGTATTAAAGAAAATTACCTAATACTTACTACTTCCCTATGTAATTTTAAAAGGACTGGGAATTTTATGTACATAAATGGGAAGTATTATTATTAGGTAGGTACCTAAAAATACTTCCTTACCTATGTATTTTTAAAAGGACTGGGAATTTTATGGCACGTAGTGCTTAATTATGTTTAAATTATTGAAAATAATAAAAAACCCGTTGGAAACAAACAACAGGAAAAAAAATGTACTTGACAATAATGTCCATAGGTACCATATTTCTGGTAAAAAAGTTTAACCATAAATGCCACTCAGGTCGTTCGAGTCGCCATAACCAACAGAGCCCAATACACCAGAACAACAGTAACGATAAGAGGTAGCAATTAGCAGGTCGGTCACTATGACGTCACAGATATCGAACAGCACTGACGCGGCGTGAACAGTGAATAGAAAGTGTAAAATCGCTTTGTTTTTTTTTGCTGCCTTTTGGGACAGAGGGACCAGGAGTTTAGGAGAGAAAGGTGATTGGCAATTGAATTTATTTAAGAAATTATTGATGAAAGTTGAATCAGAGGCAACAGTTATTCATAAACAACATTGTGGATCCAGATCCAATTCTCATAATTTTAAGGACACTTAGTCTGATCTGTCCTTATCTGTCAAAAATACCTCTAATTTCCCTACAATTTTGTCAAGTTTTTGACATAGATTGTCGCTGAGACGAGATTGCGACTAGATTTTGAACGTTTTTAATTACGAATTGGCCATCAGAAAGGTTGTTTTCGATTTAGCTAATAATATTTCGTTGGTAGATGTAATGACCCAGTATACTAGGCGTGTAGCATTTGTTAGTAGGCTGTAGCCTGTCATGCCTCTTCGTCTACAGGCTTTAGTAGAAACGTTTTGAGCTCAGCTTACGTCAAATCCCTATCGCCTGTCTACTAACCTACCTCGGCAAAACCTTGTTAATACAATGCGAGCAGTGCCGCGTCAACCGCTAGTTTTATTTAAAATAAATATCTTAAAAATAAGGCGCTAAGTTTTTTTAATAATTGCTCATAGTTTTGGTGAGACTAACCGTAATGGTACAACTATTTGTGATCAACTGGTACTTTATCCACCGTTAGGTAGCTCTAAAACTAAAAAAAAAATCATGTTTCCTTCGCCCATTAAAAATAAACTAAAACGAATCCTTTCTACATATATAATAAGCTCAAGAAAAAACCGGCTAAGTTCGTGTCAGGCCATGTATAGAATAGGGTTCCGTAGTCACTCATAATGGCACTTTACAAGTTAGGCCTCTATAACTCCTGAACTAACAAAGTTATCTAAGCCGTTATAGTTTTCCTTCAAAGTTTATCACATGGACTACCATCATGAATTTTTTCAGATTTTTTGAGCCAGCCGTTTAGCTTTCAGAGGGGGCAAATAAAATGCGCTTTAAAGTTGAATATCTCGCAAACGGATACCTAAATAAAAAAATCGTCTTAGCAACCTCTCAATGTTTTTAAAATACCTATTTAATGACCTCCCACACTATGGGGTAGACGCGAGAAAAAAAATCATCCTCACTTTTACGTGTTTTTGGGGTAGGGTGTACCCCAAAAAAAACTTTTTTTCGTGGTTTTAATTTAGCACTTTGTCGACGTGGTAAATACACATATCCATGCAGTTTCATCTTTCTAGCACTAACCGTTTGGAAGGTAAGCCGAGAACGGACGGACGGACGGACATGACGAAACTACAAGGGTTCCGAGACGTGAACTACGGAACCCTAAAAAAACGATGATAATTAATCATTTTCCGCTCAATTTTACACAGTCGCTCGTTAAGCGATAATAAGAGGTGTTTCTCTTAACATTCTCCTTCAAAACAAAGTAATACATTATGAGTAGCTTGGAAGCAATTAAATTATCATTTAATAAGGAGAGACTCGCCTAGCGGAACAAAACTACGCGGGCACGGAGTAGGAAAGAAGTGGAGTGATAAACGACGTTAACAGTACCGATGACTGCACGAATATCGCAAAAATATGGGGTTTGAAACCATCGCGAAAATTGCTGCGAATTTTCTGGATTGAAACTAAATTAGTTCGACCTTACCATATTAGTCTTACCTTCCAAGCCTTACCATTATCTTTCTTCAAAGCTTGCAATTCATAAGCAATGACAAAAAGTGTCTTGTGAGATGTGAATTGTGAATAGCTTCAGCTCCAAACATGTTCGAAATTTGGTTAAAAGTTGTGTGTAGATTCATTCAAAATGATACTTATTTCGCAAAAGTATCGCATTTTAGACAATCCCTTACTTTGCGTACCAATATATTCCCTCCACAAACCTAATCGCTCCACTTATTAATCACTCCGTGGACTCCCAGATACTATGGGAACGTAACGGTGTTCGTATGAAATATTAGAATTATGTTGTTGTAAAATGTTTCCACTAATTATCATATTAAGTAGATATTCCTGAGATATATCGTGGCAGGTCGGCGAGCCGCCCACTGCGGTATGTCACGAACACATAAACTTGCACAAAATTATGGAATATTACAGTAATTACGACTATGTTGGTCTTGACATACTGAGGCAGTAAAATATTGCAGGATTTAGATTAATCTAGTAAATTCATGCTCTGTTCTAAAATAGTATTTCAGTGCGTTTTACGTGAAAATTTCTCGTGGACTAGTATTGAAGAAAGAAAATCCATAGAAATAACACAGTCGGGCTAGTTACACCATTTATAACTCAAGAACGGCTGGACCGATCTTTGATTTACCTATTGGATTTGTCTCCGCCCCGAATAGCAAAATAACTATTAAACGACGGTACATCTATCTTGCATATGATTATACTATGGTACTGATTGGGCCCAGCAGGTGGCCACGTTTATTGCAGCGTCAGAGGCGTTGTTCAGATCGTCAAGGGTGCAGGTGAACGGACATTTGGGACATGGCCTGTTCAGGAGGACCGCACTCGCACTGGATGTTTGGTGAATCGATAATGCCCCGTTTCCAGGGCCGTCTTTCACCTATTAGAGGCCCTGGGCACATTAGGATAATGGGGCCCCTATGACCATAATAAAGCACTGTTTTGTTAGAATAGACAAAGAATGTACATATGCAAAGTTTTAGCTATATTTTTATTTCTTATTTTTATTAATTTTATTACAAAAATGTATAGTATGTGTCTCGTCTAAACCGTAGACAAGTAAAATAGCTATTTTACCGACAGCCAAACAAACCCCGAGTTAATGCAAGCAAATACAATTCAAACTTAAAATGATTAATTAAGTTAATTCAAACTTCGCGCTCCACGCTTTGTTTTTTTCGCTTTAGATGGTATGAGGAACAGGGTGTAAAGTTCGCTTATCCTCCATAGAAAAGGGAGGATCCTCCGACCAGACGGGTGTTGTGTTTGGCGGGCAACTGCCCGACGATTGATATTGGGAAATTGTGTATATGCTAATTGCGCGGTAAACTCTGCTTGCGAGATGCAGGATTTGCGTGACGTGAGTATGACGCGTTGCTCGCATGTGGCGTTGTAGATATCGCTACATCACTCCCCTCCGGAGACTGGAGGTCGATAGTGGGCTGAGTTTTGTATCTTGCGATGCTTGCCAGCCCAGCTGAGGTTCCAGTGAGTCGGAACCGGTTGCCGCATAGTTCACGGTGAGTCGGAACTGTCTGCGGAGATGTCCCCAGTGAGTCGGGGTGGCGCTGCGTTATACTCCAGTGTATCGGATGTCGTACAGCGCCAGGTTGAGGCTGGCTGCTGCGTCGACCAGGAGATGAAGCTCAGCTTGTTGACCGGCCGAAAGTGCAGTATGCTGTGCCTAGGTTGCTGATGAGGCTGAGGGTGATGACCAGGTATGCGCGGACGCTACATGCTGGTGGTCAGAATACCCGTTGAAGCCGTGAATGCTGGCTGGCTGGGTGACTCGCCGCTAAAGCTTGCGGGAGTGATGATGACGTCACGGTGAAGTATTTGCACGAAGGCTGCGCTGATATTCACGTTCGGGGTCACCAGTATAGAGGTATGAGGAACAGGGTGTAAAGTTCACTCATCCTTCATAGAAAAGGGAGGATCCTCTGACCAGACGGGTGTTGTGTCTGGCGGGCGACTGCCCAACGATTGATGTCGGGAAGTTTGTATGTATGTTAATTGCGCGGTAAACTCTGCTTGCGAGATGCTGGATTTGCGTGACGTCAGTATGACGCGTTGTTCGCATTTGGTGTTGTAGATACCGCTACAACGCGATTCATTACCGAAACTGTTGATAAATACACAAAATAAAAATAATTTACTAATGATTCTTTTAAAACAGTTAAATTTAAAGGAATATAATTATACTACATATAGGTACAAATTTCATATATTGAAATTTATTAAACATGCTGCTTTCGGTAAGCCTAATTTTCAGGCGAGAGTAGAGTAGCTATCGGTTATCGTTTGGTAATGGAGTAGTGACTAGGGGGCCCCAACCATCGCGGGGCCCTGGGCACGTTCCCAGTGTGCCCAGTGGGGAAGAGGGGCCTGCCCATTTCGCCAGATTATGTGTACAGCGGCCGACTTGAGTACGTAATTCAGTGCTTGCAGTGCAAAAACTCCTCAAACAAACAGTACCTATATCCCATTGTCAGCGAGGTGATTGCGTAACACAATAGGTATCAGTAGCAATGGCTTTCATTTTGACAGTTCAACATCACTCATTGCGTTATTTACGTTGTTGAGCAGACAAATTTTCCGAACATTTGAAGCGGTGGATTATCCTTCAGATTGATAGTATGTTACGAAATTAGGGTATGGTCAGTTTCATCTAATCATCCGGAAAATCATCCGCGACACAACGTCTCTCCCCGTTTCCCAAACAAAGCTAATAAACTCCACAAGGTTCAATTAACAAAAAACGATTGTTAACTCGCGAACGTAACAAAAAACGATCAAAAGAACTAATCATTCGAAATTGTGAAATAAGAAAAACACTAACGTCCTTCGTTTAACAGTCGGACGGCCCGGGACGGTTGGACGAGACGGAAAAAAAACGCAACAAAAAAACTGGTGTCCTATTAAACAGTGAGAATGTAGAGAATAAATTATGCTAACCCATTTGAGAAGTTAAGGGCATCGCATAAAAGGACGGTATTAGGACCTTCCCGGAATCCGGCGCAGCTCTCGAAGCGGCATTAGAATACCATTTTAGAATAGTTCGTGAAGTTAATTTAAGTGTTCGTGTCTCTGTTTAGAGGCGTGTGCGCATTTCATTTGGAGATCTGTCACGATTGGCGAGATCTTGCAACACTGCGGCTGAAATCTTGCGTAGCTGGTTTTTCCGCCAGAATTTGTAGTTTCAAGTGTCTTGTTATCTTGTTGTTTACTTGCTTCGATGGTGATAAGCTTCTTTGAGTTTCCTAGTTATGAGTTCCATTCTCTTTTCTTCCATTTAACTTCCTGCTGCTTTGCATAATCAACCGATAACATTCCCACTGCTGGCACACAGGTCTCCTCTTTATGAGAGATAGTTGGCCGTAATCTACAACGCGGGCCCAGTGCGGGCTGATAGATGACACATGTCGAATTTCTGGTTCTAGGACATGTCGGTTTCTGCCTGTTCTTCTGACTACCCGTAACGAAAGTCTAAGATCCACGATTGGCAGCCGGGACCAACAGCTTAACGTGCTTTCCGAGGTACGAAGGGGTCTTGATATGTAAAGATGGTCACTCATCCACGGACCAACCGCGGCAATAATCGATTCGGCCTGTGCGGCTGTTATTATTTAGCCACAAGCCTCTCTCCCTATCCTATCCTAACCTATCTTCCCCTTTCCCTATCCTATTTTCCTATTCATCCTATTTATACTAAAAGAACAAAACTCATGAACAAAGCTTATTCGCCAACAAAGTGGGTGAGCTGAATAGATCAGTGCCGTAATTTTAAAAGCCTCCTTTATACCATGTTCACGCGCGAACGAACTGAATCACAATGAGATCGCTCCTCACAAATATTCCTAAAGGTATTTTCTAATTTCCTGACTGAGAGCAAAAGCTGAGGATCCTCTCAAAAAGAGATTTAAATATTAATTCAAGACTTTCTCATTTAGTCACGATAAGTATCCAAAAATTGACCACGACGGGGATCTTAAGATAACATAGAATAGATATTCTTGATTGATCGCGCATAGTCCTGCAGATGCGATAATATCTCTAAAGTTTATTATTTCTCATGAATATTGGAAACTGTGACCATAATCTTGATACCACAGCTAAATCTTCAAACAGTCTAGTTATAATTTGGACAGCTCAGCGTATTCGGTATCGCACGATCAATTATAATTATCGCCAAGATCTCCACGCGATCGATCGCAGGATATTATCGCGTGTGGGTTTATGCACTAATGAATGATATGAAGGGCAACGCGATTATTGTGAAAACAAATAATCGAAAGCAAATATAATCGTAAGCAACTTTGAATTACTTTCAAATCATTTGATAGATAAACTTTGCAAGAGGATATAAATTCTAGTTGCAATAATTCTGCAGTTGGTTTCATTCGGTGTCACCATGCACGGTAATCGAGAAAAATGATATGCATTACGCGTGGATTCTGCTAATCATCTTTCCATCACAAGAATTCATTCGCATCTCAACACCTGCGAACCAAGGTGGTCCATTCATAACTCAAGAGGACACGTAGACAAATTAATTTAACAAAATTGGCACTAAAAAGTTTAGTACGTATACCGTAATTCGCGTTTATGTCTCGAGACAATGGAACAGACAATAGACTCTAATAAACGGTGACCAGGAGGCCAGGAGATGTGAAGATGTGAACGGATGCAAATGCGTGCGGTCTAGCGCTTCGGTCGGAGTGCCTCGTAAATGTTCAAATGCCTATTCTTCGACACAAAGAACTTCTCTTCACTCGCTGTAAGCATTGGATTAGTCGATAGATTTTCAGTGCAGTGGTGGTACAATGAATTTGAACTTGATTTATTTAGCGCCTACGTGGAAGTAGGAATTACTTTTTAAGCTTTTAAAAATGGCAATGGGTAGGAACTGTAAAGGTTGTCTGGTAAAGTCGACCTTATGTAGTGCAGACTGGCAATAAATTAACTCTGGTCGCATTCGAACAGTCAAGCGAGTTTAGAATGAGGTGTCAAATATTTTGTATTCAGTTTTTTTTTTGTTTTGAGGAAAATGATGACGACATAACTGGGGAAATATAAAGACGTTCACTTAAAATAAACGTAAAGAAATCATAACGTTGTTTGATTTCTTGGAAGTACATGTTAGTGCTTATAGTAGGTAATACGATCTATTGGTGCGATGCCTGTTGACTATGACATCAGCCTGCAAAATCTACGTTTATTGTATGGATAAATGCTGAATGAGTCTATAATTCTGAGTTGTTTCTATTTCCACGTAATTACTTGGAAAACTATTACTTATTTACTCAATCTTCCTCAGTAAGGATAGGGCAATTAAAACCAGTTTGAATTAATTGCAGAAATTACACTAAACACAGGTAAATTCCGCCACTGAAAGCTGCGCAAAGTTGTGCAAAAATCAGGACTCGACGAGTAGTCTCGAAATAAATGCGGCTCCATTACACACTTGCCGAGGGACACACATAAAGCGAACTCATTTTAATTACAGCCAGCAGCGGACGATATCCCGGGAATGCGCCTTTTATTACTTAGGGGAACACAGTGGGCCCACGAAAATGATAAAGATTACACGGAAGGTATTTGCAGCGAAACATTACGTCAACTATTCTGCAGGTTCTACAAAAAAATTACCTAAATAAAAACGCCTCGTAGACTGGTACTATTTGCCAACAGTTTTTCTGTACTTTTTTTCAAAAGTACTGCATGGAAATGATAAGTCGATCCTCTCCGCAGTTGGAAACGAAAGCATCTCTTTGGCAGTAAAGGGGAAATACTTGGACAGCTGCAAAAATTGGAA
The DNA here is from genome assembly GCA_911387795.2 of Apamea monoglypha. NCBI lineage: Eukaryota > Metazoa > Arthropoda > Insecta > Lepidoptera > Noctuidae > Apamea > Apamea monoglypha. Next base: position 1,873,542 of record OU426922.1, on the reverse strand, counting down.
ATGGGTTGCTACGTAAGCCAACTTTGTGTTTACCTTTATGTACCTTGACGAGTTTTAAGTTATGTATGTATGAATGTATGTTGTTTATAAGCCTGTTAATACGTTATACCTGGGTGGTATATATTTATGTAGATGGAGATTATGTATGCATGTATTTTGTCACGTACAACCTAAATGACTGGACCAAATTGGTGTACCGTTGAATTCATCTGCATATGCAACGAATAGTTACATTGTGGACACCCATTTAAGAATGCGTGCTTTATAATATTTTTAAATTGGATTTTACTATTTACCACAATGTTGTCTTGTTAGCTTTTTATATGATACGAGTGACCCGCGCTTGCTTCCCACGGTTTTTACGACTTGACAAAAGATTGAGAAATCTTTATTATTTGTAAGTTTAATATTAATTTATTATACACATAAACCTTCCGAAATTAATTCTCTAAATGATGGTGAAAACCACATCAAAATCCGTTGCGAAGTATAGAAGAACAACACAGACAGACACGAAAAGCGACTAATTTATAGGTTATATGTATAGATTAAAGTCCCAGTATCCAATACTTGAAGAATAAGCGGCACGGCACGGCAAGGGATTTTATGCGACGAATAGAAAATATAACTTAAAAGTATGATTGATTATGATGAATTTCAATTTTATTTAATTGAAATTTCATCGGCAGCAATGGTGCCGCGGTATCCTTAGGCATGCCGCGACGTCCTTTGGCATCATCATTGAAATTTCAATCTTATTGTCATACGTATTTAAGTTATATTTCTATTTGTCGCATAAAATTAAAAATCCCTTGCCGTGCCGTGCCGCCAGTAGCCGCCGGCATTATGTCGGAATAGTCGCGTTATCAGGCCATTATTAGAAGTTTGTTAGCTCTCAAATATGTGTAGACTAGGGTTACCAACTTTTTTAATATCAAATATCGTATTTTCGAAGCCGTTGCATGTAAAAATATAGTAGACGGCATTTTATTTTTTAAATATGTATTTTTGCTACTTCAAGTACCTAATTATTACACATCTCGCCATTTTGTATTGAAAAAATAAGTAAGTAGGTACCTAGTCCACCAACTATATGTTTTTTTTTTAAATATAGTATTTAGCCTCTAATATAGCAGGATACTATATTGTATTATAGGGTTGCCAACCCTAGTGGACACTGTTAATAAACAGGATAAGGCGAGCGCATTGAACAAACTTTTAACTTTACTTATGAGACCCTGGTCGGAGCAATTTGCGGGCATGATGTGCATTAGGGCGGAGGTTTGATAAACTTTGTTACCAAAGCATAAGAATAGAAAAACGACTAATACTTAAATACTGCTACAAGGATCTTTAGGTGCTCGAATGACGTTGATGCTGTGGGTAAACATTTTTGACCATATAGTAAATACTAAATGCATGCATTTTTGCAATTGTTTTGTGAAATGTCACTCGAAATATTGTATTCAAAAGACAAGATGGCGACGTTAGACATTGACTATACCTACTACCGACCGAATGCTTTCTTCGTTGTTATTTTTATTCTATCTAGGTGCATATTAGCAATTAACAATGTACGATGACATAAACACCAGGGAAGCATGAAACCCATAAAAGCTTTTATTAATACCTATCATAATTCCGAAAATCGATTAATTCGGCAATACAAATTGCGGGAGATGTCTCCCCGGGGTTGCTATGCGACCCCCATGGGCCCCACGTCCGACCCCTGTGGCACCCCTGTCCAAGCGACCATTATTTATTTGTTTATTTCTGAGAGTACTTAGAAATATCGTAACTTTATTGTTTTTGTGAACGTTTTGTGACAAAAGATTACTTGTAGCATTTGAGGTAAAATTTTGTCGTCTATAGTTAGTTATTGGTTAATTTTATTAGTCTGGGTCGATTTAAGTGTAACACTGACTAACAAATTGTGAAAGGAATGATGACAGGACGATGGCTTTAGAGGAGAACTTTTTTACTGGCACGAATCGGCACCTAAAACTAAACGCCTGAATATTATTGCACCGTTGGATTTTCAACTCTCGTCGCTGAGCCGAGCGTTATTAATCCCACAGAGCGTTCTTTTTAGGCTTCTTCTAGATGTCGCGTCATCATCAATCAACCTACAGCAGCCCACTGCTGGACATAGAGCCTCTCCAATAGACATCGCTTTGTGTTAGTGAAAACGGGCATTAGAAGGTTACCTAATAAGTAGGTGCCTACATTTTGCAGACAGTTCTAGTAAGAAAATGTCTACCTGACTTGAAATTCGAAGACACGTGACATCTACCAACCCGCACTGGGCCCGCGTGGTAGATTACAGTCCACTCCCTCTCGAAAAGAGAGGACAGGCCTCCTCTCTTTTTGAGAGGGAGTGTCCCAGCAGTGGGAACATTATAGCCTGATTATGCAGCTATTCTAAAAGACATATCTTCTTCGCTTCAAAGCATGCCTCCCTAGTGCCCGTACGTCTTTCCTTTATTTCCTCACTCCTCACAATTTATTATTCCAAGTTCGTTGCGGATTCCAAACACGATTTCTTCTAGACGTTGAGCGTCATCGCTCAGTGTTATCTTTAGTCAAAGAGCGTTGTTTATACGGTATATCCTTATATCTACGATGTTGTGTGGTCAGAATGGGGTAAAAAATACATACTAGCCACAGAGTTCAATTAGGAACTGTGTCATCTTAATATATGTATATATGTAGGTTTCCAATATTTCGCTAGTACGGAACATTTGATAGCGGATTTGTCAAATGCTGTTTCGGGAAGCAGGCAAATTTTGAAAAATGGTCTACAGGAAGTCGTTAATTAAGCTGCTAGCTTCTAACACAGAGCATAATGCAAACACTGTATAGTAAATTATCTGTATGTTTTACCACTTTGGCTACGCGAAACCTTCAAGAAGATAGTGATATATTCGGTAAAGGCAATAATTCATTAAAAAGTGAATCATGAAGCCACTCAAAAGTTTCTACTTTCTACTTTACCTAAAAAGTATTTCGGTAGTGGAAGCTGAATTTGGCTACTATTCACCACAGTCCCATGGTATTTAAATTTGCGCTTTGAATCAACATGATCGGAAATCCGAATATAACACAAACATCCTAACTGCAGTGACTGATCATTCTCGCATGACATATCACATGGACGGTATCGAAACTAGAGAGCTTCATCATCACAGGCTCGCTCTCAATTGTGACGTCGTTTAACCTCAATTGGTTAATTCACACTTTGCTTAGCGTCAATTAAATATAATTACTTGATTATAGCCGGGGTGGCGCGTCATTGTTATACTTGCTTTTACACGCGGTTGTGTTTCTCATTTTGTTCCCAACTACTTCAATGTTTTAACTCTTTCCAGGAATCCAGAAGAATGGACCGAGTCATTTGGCGCCAAAAAAAAATTACTAGAAGGGTCACGATCGTCAGAAGTCAGAACTGAGGGATCGATTGTTGAGAAGAGATAAAATTCCAAAATTTGGCTGGATTTATCCCTTTTAGATACCTATGTATGAACTACATTTTTGACCTGTGATGGTGACATTTGACGGAGATGACAAGATGAGCAATGAAAATGTCGTATACGGATGATATTGCGTAAATTAACAAGAGGCTAAGAAAAAACACTTTATGCATAGAGGTAAAGATCTACTTACATCCAAAGATGCTCTCAATAATGATGTTACAGATGACGAAAAAGAAGCAAACAATGTAAGAACTCCAGTTTCACAGGTACCAGCAGATTTGAACCAGTCATCGTAAGTTCCCATTGTCTGGCACCACAAACATTTTAACTGCACTCGAGGAGAAAAGTTACAGTTCAACATTAACGGAATTTATGAGCGTGACTCAGCGGAACCAAGTTTAAGTCAACACAGCCAACAACTTTACGAATACTTTACAAGTATTTCTTAACTTTAAAAGTGTGGTGTAGGTTGAAACTATGTATAGGTTCCGGGAAGTAAGGGCAAATACGTATAATATATTTCAAACAATGGGTGGAAAGAATAGTAAAATATTAACATGAATTAAATGCTTGGATTGATTGATATTGGCAATGAAATGGCTGTAGAAAGTGTAAAAAAATCCTATGGGTTGAAAATGGAAGAAATCAAGCTTTGTTAGACACTACTTATTGTGGTCAGAACAGACAAGCAATCAATTACGCAATATATGTATATATTGAAGTTAAACCTAAAGCTCTAGTTCTGTTTTTGCGTCATGTGTTAAATATAGACCGTCTGACTAAAAATGGCGAGTGATAGAAATAATCACTCTATAAACTGAATCTTGAGCTAAATCTGAGCTTGATTGTCAAGCAGGATATAATAAAAGAAAGACCTTTTATAAAGCCAGATGATAACAGGATATCTTTATAAAAATAGAAAAATCCAAGCATTATTGGATACGAGTAGATAGATGAAATACTATTTATTATGAACACCATAAATAACAATTACATATATAAATGTAGACATATTACAAGGGGTGACACAAAATTGGAATTGGAATTCAGACATTCAGCGTCGTTCAGAAATGACTGTCGACACTTAGACATAGTCGTTTCGAGAGTAATATCTAAGGATTTAGGTCCAATATGGCTTCTTAAAGACTACCTAAGACCTGTCGATGAGTTTAAGAAGTTGAAATAGAAGAAAAACTTGTAATATCGAGAAAGATAGGTAAGTTGGTGCTGGACGCTAGATGAAAGATTGGGGTATGTATGAAAGGGAATATGTAGGTAGAGATAATTATATGCATGGTTATGACATATGAAAACATGATTGTTTTATAAATTTATAGTATGTTATTCATGATAATAATCGGAGAATAGTCCAACCCCGAATACCGAGAGATCAGTTTATTAGATTACTAGCTGTTGCCCGGGACTTCATCTGCGATCAGGATGAAAAGTAGCCTATCTAAAGTAGCATATATCCTTCTTCAGGTCCAGGTTCTTCAGGTGATTTATGCGTCAAAGGTGGCATATAGAGAGAGATAGACTTTCGCATTTATAATATTAGGTACTAGCTTCTGCCCGCGATTTCGTCCGCGTCAAATTTATTATTCCCCGCCCCACTCCGTCGCATCGCAACGCCTGCCCGCGATATTATTTTGTTTACGCTTATCGTTCTTTCTGCCTTCATCTCTTTGCTCGACTCCTAAGGTTCCTAGCGTGATGTCAAATAGCCTATAATAGCATCAAGAAGTGAACTATCCAAAGCAAAAATATTTTTTCAAATCCAACCGGTAGTTCTGGAGATTAGCGCATTCAATCAAACCAACAAACTCTTTAGCTTTATTATTAGTACAGAATTATACATATTACATATGGATTGGTTAATACAGGGATAACTGATCTATTGTTAAACATTGAAACAGTTCCAGTATCAAAGAGCTAATTACATAACTTCTCCAATAGTCAAACAAAGTTATAAATCTATATTATTTTGGCAATACCACTGGCTTTGTTTACCTACCTATCCAATATTCACCAAATAGTACAAAAATATGCGCCAGCCATTCCTGTTAAACAAAAATAACTAATACGTACAATGTACGTTATTTATTATTTCACGGATACATACGCGCCGGTTACGTTGCTACTAACAATAATATTTATTTATCGCTTTCCCGGAACCGGTGATAACGGTTATCAGACAGGGCTGCCGCGTGCTTGTGATTATGGTTTTATTTATTAGTTGAAGTAGGTATGTTAGAACAATTTAAATAGACTGTGATAGATAAGGAACTGTTTCTTCTTGTGTGTCCGTTCTTGTCTTTTAACACTGACTTTTTGTGTGGTTTCTTAAATGGCTTTTTATGTGGGATTTTTTAATAATCTTAATCAAATATTTTAATGGCTGTTTCACAAAAATGATATTATCATAATGAGTTCTTGCTTTCTAAAAAAAATGAATAATAAATAAATAAGAGATTTTATTTCTCTTCCCTTCCACAGCGACGCCTTAAACTAGAATACTACTAGTACCTACATTGCTAGTTATTGTAGGAGCGTGGAAATTGAATTAGCACAACAAAAGAGTGGCCTCTCTAAGCTCAGCAGTGGGTGAAGTCGAGCTGTCGATAATGATGATAATGAATTGCCCACTTTCTTGTCGATGAACCATTTTACACCAATCAATAAATCGTAATAAATAATTGCCAAAGAAGTCGCAGCCCTGATTGATAACGGCCATAAAACGTTCCACAGTATCGGACAGCCCTGCGGTGATAGTATCGCAGTATAATATAATATTAAGTGAGTCGAACGCGTGACACTCGAGAACGCGCCCGAGTATCAGAATATACCGCGAATTTCCACTAACAGCCATCATGTTTACTAAATGGAGTGCTAAGAAACAAATTGTAGAAGTTTAAAGACACTCAGCTATTTATGAGCCCGGCGAAGAACAGATTTAAGCTCCAATAACAACAGAATGATTGCGATAATCAATATATTAGTTAAGTGCGGTTATTGTGTGCGACTGTTCATTGCAATGACACCAGTTTATGCGAAGGACTATAGATACGACACACGTGATTGTTTTAAAATGTATGCAGAAGTAGAAATCAAGCGTGTGTCGAGTGTCGACTGTCACTGTGGACTTTAAGCACTGTTTCTGCATTGTTGACATTGACACCGTCAACCCGAAAGTTAGCGCTCCATATATTCTTACTCCGTGATCACTCACCGCTGCTGTATGTAGATATGTAGGTATTAACGAAAATATCAACTTGCAAGCTTATAATTAAAACGAGGCAGAAAGTTCCATTGCTGTTGTGAGTTACTCGATACTGAATCAGATTTCAATGGTTAATGAAAAGCTACCTACGGCCATTTTACTATGGACACGTCCGTGAATTAACGTAGCATAATCAGCGAATAATGTTCCCACTGCTGGGACACAGGCCTCTTCTCTTTCCGAGGGAGTGGGCTGTAATCTACAGGGTTGATAGTCTTCGAATTTTTGGTTCTGGGACATGTCGGTTTCCTCACGATGTTTTCCTTCATCGTTTTGAGAGCAGTGGTGATGATATAGTTTACACAAAGTAAAGCGCCTGACTGGGTTCGAAAGCACGACCTAACTCGTAAGTTGAGGAAGTTACCACGGGGCCACCATTGCTCCATGTGATCCAGAATATTCCAGAGTAGGTAACTAGATGTTCATGCTTACTTCATTATCTATGAGTATGACAAATGTTGCGGTCACTTGCTGTGGACACCGCATCGATCATCATTACAACTACTTATTAAGGAATTCTGTTACAGAAAGATTGGTAGCTCACTAGCTACTATAGTCGTTCTTTAAAAGTGATCAATCTTAACATATTCTTATAAAAAGACTAGTATCCTTCCTTTTTCCGCTATCTTTTAATATCGTTTTGCTTGCTGAAGTAGGAAACTCATTTCCTTTCAGTAGGTTCCTAGGCACACAAAACGTCTGCCGAATACACTACTAGAGACGAAGTACACCTCTATATGCATCTGTGAGCCTAGTAGTAGATATAGCTAAGCACCGGCGAGACACGAGCGAAAGTCGCTCGCTACGCTATAATTCGTATACCTACCTACGCTACTGGGGGTACGGTCAGCAGATTAAGTTTGCTTTGATGTTTCAATTCGCTAATAGGTAGGTAGGTTGTCTACCTACCTACCGTCTACCGTCTTCTTGTATAAATACTATTAAATGCTGTTTAATTAAAGGTCTCCCACGAGAAGCATGATTTGTTTTACATGTATTTTATTTTCGGTAGCTAATACTCGCTTAAGACATAACTTTTAGACGAGATTACAACTTGGTATTTCACATAAAGATGACAAAAGTATTGAAGTTTGTCTTGAAGGCATAGGAATCATCTTTATAGTCGTTTCCGGTTTTTAATTAAGTAATAATATAGAGTAGAGTCAGGAATATAACAAGCTATAAATTGTAAATATTAATTGTATACTGTTCTTCTTAAGGGCATAACATTTACTAGATATACTCTTATTGGAACTACTTGATATCTACAATTATGCGTCTTCTTGTTAGAATCATAAACGTAAGCAGAAGATATACGAGCCAATAATTCTAGATAGAAATGACAGTTTTATTAAAATAGTTACAGTATCGTTGAAAACTAGTGAAGGTTCTGGCAAGAGAATCGCTCAGTAACGTGACCATTGATTATTTGAACCTCGCTCAGCAATTTAATTTTATCACCAGCTTTTCTTGATTTAGGATAAGCTTATTAGTAAAAAAAAAAACGACTCTTTCTCATTGGACTAAACGTAATCCGTGAAATTTTAATCATTAAATTAATTTTACGAGAAACCTCTTTGAACTCGTAAATTCTCTGAAAACGTGTGAAAATAATGCAATTACACTTTTTATATGAGAGGAAATAAAAACAAGAGTTTGTGTGCAAACGTTACCGCCTCCCCGCGTAGTTTTTCAGCGCAGTGAGAGTGGAGTAGGATTATACATAATTGTGTGTTTATTTAGGGTTTCCTGCCAGACGCTGCCTGCCTACTGCTGCGCGCCCTGGTACTCGCTCACGTAATTACATCTGCTGGGGCTCTCCCCTTGCCGTTTGCCGTACGTACGGCACTTTATTATATGTTGTTTGTTACGCCTTAGGTATTTGTGCTTGTCTGGATGTTTCCTGGAACTACTCAACGTAATAACATGTTAACATTTTGTACAATAGCAAGTTAACGTCGAAAGTTTATTGGAATGAAAGGATTAGGATTATTTTAACAAAAACAGCTACACTTAACCATTCCTCGGTCAGTCACAGCCACGTTCTTAAACTTATCTTCAAAAGTTTTATCTACCTACAGCAACTGATATGCAATAGAAACACTAAAACAGGTAAAGAAAGCCAAGAATTTAAAACTTAGGGGTCCAAGAGCGCTGCCTTGTGAAACTCCGCATTTACTCAATGCGCTTGCAGTTGCGTTTTGAACTTCCAACGAATTAAAACTATCACAAATATACCTTGGTACTGTTATTTGTATAATTTTTGCAAATAATACGAACAAAACCAGCGCAGTTACCGTACTTACTTAGTTAAATGGCTTTATCAGTTCCTTTAGTACCAAAGTTGAGCTTTCAATTTAAATAGCTAAAATTGATCGCAACTCATAAACTTAGTTCTTCTACGATTTTGATTACCTATGAAATTGTAATTGTATTGTAATTGTTGTATTTTTAGCTGTAAGTCCTCCATGTTCTTAAATAAATAAATAAATAAATAAATAAGTAAATACATACGTAAATTGTTGTAAATTGACATGCTACTTTAGTTCTTAAAAATTACAAAATTGTACCTATATTATTTTTTTGTAAAATAAACACTTATTGATCTCTGTTTGAAACATAAATCAAACAAAACTGATAATAAATAAATTAAATATGCAAAACCGGGAAACAACCGAAATACCCTTTACGACCACAAAAACATCGGAGAGATTTACATACATAATCAATTTTACATATTTATTTATATTTGATAAGCAATACAATAATAACATTAATAACCAAGCAATTCGTAGACGCGTCGTATCCAATTGGGTCCATAATGGCGACAATATATCAGTATCGTGTCGAATTACAATATCAATTTTGCTGTTATTTTCAGTATTTTCTACAGAAGTTTATTCAGTGTATTCTAAATTGAGAGAAATGTGTTAATCGTAGAGAAAATCAGATGCTTTCTGACAAACCTACTCTTAAATAATGACAATAAATTTTTAAATATGAACTAAATTACTTTAAACTGGAGGAATGTCGTTAATGTCGTAAGACAAGTTTTGAGTATGCATGTGGATGAGTAGAAGATCAAAGAAACGATGGATAGACTGTGTGATATACCTAGAAAGAGTGTGACTACTGAGATGACGACTAATAGAGAAGTATGAAAGAAGAAGGCGTGCTGCACCGACCCCAAATAAATTGGCAGGAGAATGATGACGACTTTGAAGTTACTTCACACTCTGATAGTCAAAGTAAGTAAATCAAACGTTGCACTTATCGCCCTGCCTTCTATAAGTCTCTCTTTTCTTTACATCCTTACAAAAAATGCTCTCAAACCTAAATCCCTCATTACACGAACCACATTCATCTCCCTTTCCTTATTCATCAATGTTTAACCTCCGTGTCCTGAACATTAACGATTTTTAATGCGCCGTGTAGCGTCGGGGCAGCTAATGAAGCAATCTGTCTGTCCCGCGTCATTATTCATTATATTGTGCTAGCTGGAGTCGGGTTTATTCCAATACAATTCTGTCTGATCGTCAGCCGGATTCCAGATAGCGGAAATGAGTTTAATTGTTTTCATTTAATGCTTTTTGAACTGGATAAAAGTGAGGTTTGCTGTAATTTAGTTGTCACTTTGTCAGTGGGAGTTGTAGGTACGATGGTTTGAAACCATGTCAAACGAGAATGTTTTGCCTAAAATGGGTATTGATTTGCAAAGAAATCCAAAATAGAACCTATTAGCTCATTGAGGAAAATCATTAAAAAGTATAGAAACGTACGCACGCGGGTATGTGAGTATATCAAAGATGAGAAATAAATAATAGGCCTTACACAATGAATTAGATTATTATACATTGGGAAGCTAAAGAAAATTCAAGAGTCAAGAGAGAATTTGAAGCAGTAAGCGTTATAAAAATGTATCATATAGATATAGAAGAAACTGTGCCCAAGCTCCGTTCGGTACCTATGTGTCTAAAACTTCAACTAAAAACTTAATTCAAATTCATAAGCATCGCGGTAGGATAGGAGCGGCCGATAGCGCGGCCTTCCAAGTCCTTCATAAAAAATATTCAATACTTATTATTCGTGTGATAGAAAAAACCTATCGTGGCGGTGGGAAGTGGGAATAGCCAACTAGTGATGTGTGTTGCTAGGTTTTAGGAATGTATCGATGTATGTTGTCAGTTTTAACAATGGCTTTCATTTGCTGCATGAATCCAGCGTTTATAAAATATACGATATGATGCTTTGTTAAATTCTTTTTACATCAGACAGTTAGTAAATATTTAGATTCTTTATAATATAAAATATTTATGTGTATTTCCCCGTCCGTCCTTCAATAATATTTGAAATGAAATGAGAACTGAAAGACAGTATAGATTGCCTTTCTGTCTGTTGAAATAGTTCAATAAGTATTTCCATGTAAATAATGTAAGGTTCTCAGGTCAATTCAAAAACCTTAAGCCAAACTATTTGCATGATTTTCCAATAATATCGAGTTTTAAAAGCCGTCATTTAAAAACGCATCAGTAGACATATCGATTTAATTATCGATAACTGCATAAAAAGTGATCTGATTTACGACGCACCAAGTTGAGAGTATGCAAAAACTGAACTTGCTACTATCATTCAACATTTTTTACATCGCCGTACCTGTACGACTGGATAGCTGGTTGAATTGAAACTGGTTTCTTGAAATATGCGATCACTGATCTTCTGGCTATACCTACTGAATTAAAATACATACTAGTTTGTTAAGACGAGTTTTTGGATAGGTTTTAAATCTATGCGCTTTTAAAATGTGCTCCAAAATCAGCTACAAATCTTTGAATTGGTGGTAATAATGAGGGAAATAATTGTTAGGTAACAATTAGACGTTTATCAAAAAAAATGTTGGTATGTATAGTTTTAGTATACATATATTATTTTACGGACAAGAAGATTTCATCGGGAAATTATTTCCTACACAATCGGAAACTCGGGAACGTTGTTTTATTATAAGGGAATTCAGAAGGAAGTGTAGATCTCTATACATAAAGTACGAGTATGTGGGCGACATATCGTTATCGACACATTCCACGCGCGACGCGCATCCCTAATATTTTTTTGTGGGGCTTAGGGCGCTACCTGGCTCTCCGTAGGTAGGCGTTTCTTGGAACCGTCGACACTTGATAACTGCGATAAACGCGCCGCGACAACGCGCGTTCCCTATGTGAACTGTGCCTTATTATGTAGGTTTATTGGATACTGTGTATTGTTCATTAGAAATGTTGTGATTTATAAAATGATAGAAGTTTTTTTAGATATAAGTATTTCAAAAGGATCGCTGAGAATAGGAACACTGAAGAATAGATATTTTTAATATAGATAAAACGCAAACAATGTTTTACTACGTAGTTAGATTAGAAATACACCACACTATAGGTACGATACGTAGGGCTGATTTTTCAATCGACAGATATTTTTTATTCGTGGAATAAAATTAATATCTGACTGTTTTTGTATGGAAGAACTATCAAAAAGTCAAAATTATTCCTCCGATAAAATTATCTGGCGTTGGAAAAATCAGCCCTAAGACCGACAACAACAAATAGACAGATACCTAAGATTTAGACGTACTTAAAAAACTAACAACACGCGGTTATTAAGAATTCCTAATTTCCTATAAAAATCAGTGATTGTGAACGGTTAACACGAAAAGGGTAACCGCTCGGTTATTTGTAGTACCCGGTAAAACCTAGATTCCGTGGCTCGCGTGACTGTTAACTTTCCAGTGATTTAGCTATTTCCTCATAATTCTAACATCCTAGTAGGTCCAGTAATTAGTTTGTAAGTTATTCATCTTCCGGCGTCCCTCAATTAGTGATCTATTGAAGGTAGATGAAAGAAAAAAAAAAAGAAGAAAATACGTTTATTTGCGATAAACATGACGCAAAAACGCAGATAAAAAACAAAAACATGCGTCACATCTACGCAAAACGGCTATCGCTCAGCACGCGAAACGGCTATCGCTCAGCATCTATGATGTAGATGTCCATTTCTTGAATTAATGATGGTTTGTTTTGCTAATTGAACATTTTTTATCGAGGATTTATCAATTATCAATTACTAGCTTCTGCCCGCGACTTCGTCCGCGTGAAATTTCTTGCTCTCCCGACCCACCGCGTCGCATCGCATCGCCTGCCCGCGTTATTATTTCGATTTCGCTTAGCGTTCTACCTGTTTTTTTTCCGTTTTGCTCGGCTCCAAGGGGTCCTAGCATGATGTTAAATAGCCTATAGCCTTCCTTAAGAATTGGGCTATCAAATACAAAATCCAGAAATTAGCGCGTTCAAACAAACAAACTCTTCAGCTTTATTATTAGTATGCTGAAGAGCTTTGACTGCAAAACTCAAAACCAATCAAAAGTACTTTTGACTGAAATTATAGTCAAAACTAGTTTGGCCCAATGGAGCTGGTTAAAAGTAGTCGTAAGTATGTTGCAATGTACGAGTATAAATAAAGCAAAACATAAAAATACATTTCTAATTTACTTTTTTCTGAAATTTTCAGTTAAAAGTACTGTGACCGATTAAGACTTTTGACTGTAACATACATAATAAATTCTGGCTTCTTTTCCATGTCTGACAAGAAGCGTTTTGGTTTAATATGCTTTAAAAACGGTTTTTAAATCTAAGGAGCACCTACCTATGATATCATTAGGTATCATTAACCATGGATATCTCCTAAAGTACCTACGATACCTATACCTAACCAAACAAACTATCTACTAAACAGTGGAGTGTGTTGATTAAGTGCAGATCAAAGGGCCGCTCGCAGCAAGCCGTTAACTCGTCTATTGACTGACACTGGCATCGAACGTCACTCGATGTCCTACGACTGTCGATGTTGACACTCCACATATTTGACTGAAGTGCTCTCGGTCAAACTGATAAGTGAGGACTGTGAGGAATCTCTACCCAATTCCTTATCGCCTGGTACCATTAATTTGGGCGTTGGGATCTTGTCAAAGGTGAATCTTGTTTAATTAAAATTGCTAGAGCGCTATTGACAGGCAGCTATACAGTATTTTGTTCCTTGAATTCAGAGACGTGTTTAAGGTGAAACTAAAGTCCTGTTTAAATTATTATATTGGTTTCAATTTTTATAAATAAAAAGTTATCTGATACAAATATAAAATAATCGCCTTTAACCAATTTCCATACATTTCATTCGACAATGGTCAGAAATTCAGAATTTTATAGACGAAATATGAAAATGAAACCATTTCCCGAATCGACACGACAGTAGGGGCAATAAAAAATTGCGTGGGTTTGCACAAAAGTTGAAAACAGCGGGGTCGGGCTACAAGATCGATGGTGGGTGCATTTTTTATGGTAATGTACTCGCCCCGGGCCACCGCTGTTCAGCGCTGCCCATTGTACGAACTACATGCCTTTATAATACCTGCACTGAAATATGGACTCCTAGTACTCCCAGCTATGCAGCCAGCTTCCAATCCAACTACAAATTCTCATTTTTCGATAATGAACTGAATCCATGCCTTCCGTCATGAAAAAATATTAAACCTTTAGAGTGACGTCATTTCAGATAAAATAACGATAATTTGACATGTGAAACGGCTATTTTATGGTACCACAATGTTGCAAACGTAAGAACACAAGCTAATATTTAATTACTATTTACCCACTGCTAATTAATATCTACGGAGAGGTAGGAAAGCCAGCTTGCATAAGACACGATGACTTAGAGCTCCAAGCGTTTGTGGTTACTGCGAGACCGGCTGTAATTAGAGTTTTGCGTGTTTAGTAACTTGTATGACTTCAGTAACGATGACAAAGCTAAACAATTACTAAGAATAAACCTACAGTTAGCCACAGAGGACAAAAACCTCAACAATCCTACGCATCTAGCCATAAGAATAGATAGACAAACGCATTCAATTAAACTGAATAAAAACTTTTGAATTACAAACATAATATGATGTTAAACAAAGCAACAAAGCTATATTCAACCACAAGACAAAAGTACTAATTAAAACTACATTTTACACGCAATAATCTAAAAAAATAAAACGCAAAATGTCTATCTACAATCTACATTTAGCTACAAGTTCTAAGTAAAATAAATTAGTCACAAAAAGTCCGAGATCAATTAAGATTGTCTGTTTTTGCTTTCTTTAATTACAGCAGGATATCAAATAATAATGGTACTATTATGTAATAACTCAAAAATTACCGAGTGTTCGTTGTGTGCTTGGCCATTCCCCACCTGCGGGCTTGTACCCCCATCGGCTGCACCAGCTCAAATATCAGGTATCCGATTAAGCTTGATAAAGTATCAATTAATAACGAGCAGGCTACGTTTACAACGTTGTACACAAATACTTATTAAAGGAACACCTGTCTGATAGGAATAGGCTTCGTGTGCACTGGACCCAAGAGTTTTTTTTTTTTTTTTTAGCTGAACCTGCTAAAACTCGCGTGAAGTTTCCTTTTAAAGTTTTTAGTTTCAGAAAAATAATTAAAAATACAGTCAAGAACGTTAGCCATTATGGCGTTTAGGCTAAAACAGGCTAAAAAAAACTTTAAACATCTTTTAATTAGTGATCCATGTCACGAGACTTCATCCACACACACATCATTCTTATCGCCCGTCAGCGGTTGCCCAACATCGATCCCAGAATAAAGTCTGACAGTGAAGTCATAAATACTCTGTGATAAAGTTAGCGATGCACAAAGCCCTAGCAATTTATCTAACGAATGCAGTGTCACGATTATCGTGACAGCAGATTAGAAGGTGTAGACTAAAGCCAGTTGTTTGTTTATGCTAAGGCTAAAGGCTAAGGCTAGGACACCTACGCTGTTACCGTAAGCAGTAACCACGACGATTGGACGGAAAATATAAATGACTTAAAAAAAAAAACAATAAAAAGTGCCCTCAACAATGATTGATTTCAATTTGAGGTTATCAAATGAAAAAGTTACAGAATCTGCCACTTGAGAATCAACCATAACCGCATAAAAATACAAGAGTATTATGGGTGTAAAAATGCAGTCAATCGACAACCTCCTCTGTTTAAAAACCATGAACGTCGGTAGGTAGGTAAGTAATAATTATCAAAAACAACAACGAACACATTGTGGCTTCGAAAGTCTCCTGCATCACAAAGGAGTATTGTGAGTCTCAGCGGAACCCTAGCCGCAAGTGACCGCAACTACAAAGTTGTAATCGTAGCCCAGTACCCATTGCCCGAGGCAACTCAGTTGCCCGCCGCATTTGCATTTACTTCACAGCACCGGAAACCAGGCTTGTTCGGACTTGTTGCTATAAAAATGTAGGCACTCTAATTAGAATAATTTCTAGCTTTACTACATGAAATAATACATTGCAACATGCTAACTGAATCCATGCATGAGATTACTTGGTTACTTGCCTGATGACGAATGAGTGACGGTTTGAAAAGAAAATGGCGGATTGGTTAGCGAAAAGAATGTTGACAACATTGTAACTGATATGAATAATCATCAATTCATCATTAACGATGATGGCGGATAAAAACAAGGAATGTATCGGTTACGTGTCATGCATCGCAAGTAGAAGTTGATTAAAGGAAAACTGTGAGTAATCGACAGGCTGGACATGTTGTCAATACTTTGTGAAAGCCTGTCATCACACGAGACTGACTTTACAAACGAGACAAAGTTTTAATAAGCCACCAACACGCAAAGGATGGCGATACTAAATGTCAGTAGCACTCCGTTTAACTCATCAGGGGATCATAAGTAAGATGATATATGAAGAAGTAGTGAGAGAGAAAATAACGAAGGGTCCGACTCAGACTGATCTATCGCGCAACACTGTAATTGCAATTAAAAGTTTAGAAGCGCCGTAGTTGCGGACTATGTGTGTGTACCCACGTCATAGAGGTTTCACACATGTCGCAATTAGTTGTATCGAGAAGAGTACTAGAATGAAACTATGAAGAAAAAATTCTTACTTTATAGGATGTTGAAGTAGAAAGCTCTGCAAATTCAATGTAGTGTCCGTAAAACCAACAGAATTAGTGGCTAGCCTCAACAAGTTGTAGGTTTCGAATCGTGCGTATATGAGGAGCAATATGTAACCTAAAGATAAGTGCCTAGATCACTTTGAAGACTTGCTTACAAAGTTACAATCAGATAACATCATTAGTGAAATACAACCTTAATCATACTGAAGATTAGCTACACGCAACTGAAAACCTGACTGTATCGTTGCGTGTATGGCCACCCTAAGCCAAATTGTTTTCCAGGAGGATCGCAAGCGTGACTGCAATTTTACTAACCTAACCTTTTTTCAAGGGAATACTTAGCAGTGACATTTAAAGAAACTAGTCAATTACTAAGTAAGTACGCCACGTTTCCCCTATCGGTTGCGCGTGATTCACTTAGGTTAGGTGCACTCAGTGCCACTGAGTCGATTCTTTGCTATTTCCGTCCATTAGTGTAACATTGTACTTTTTGTGACTAATGCAGTACTCATTGTTGCCGAGAAATTGGAAAATTTGTATTTTTAAAACTGATTTGTTTTGGTTAGTGGAGAGAGAGAACCACAATTTATTTAAAAATCATTGAAAATTCTATGACTGAAGCAGTGTTGTCGTCTACGTTTGCTAAAACTTTCACGCAAACATGAAGGTTTTTTGTAGTAAGTTATTTGATAGTTATTTTAAATCAGCGTAATTCGTACCAGGAAATAAATGTTCTAATGTTCTCTAAATCTACCAACTAATGATAGATCCTGCGGAACGCGTAGAGGAAATCTTACACAACTATTACTCATATACATAGGTACGTGTATTGCCTAAGAAGGGCCATAGGTGGTCACCGTCACGATGGCCATAAACCGGTGCTACTAGCGAATGTCAAGCGTTCACATTCATGACTAACGTTTAAGACATCCCTACGCCACCCGCACATCAAACAGACTAAGGGCCTTAGCAGACATGATATAGCTGTCGTATCGGTAATCAGCGATTTAGACGCTTTTCGCAAGCTGAATACAGCAGCTTACGGAAAACCGACCAATTTAAATCGCGCAATTTTGATTCCATCGAATGTAGCGCCAAAACGCAATGCAGCATTGAGGACGTCGCAATATCGCCGATGCAAAGAGTAGCATATTTACTAAGGCCTAGCAATAATCTTGTAGGACCATTCCTTGTGTCGTCATATCGACTAGGGAAGAGTCCGTCTAACTCTTGGGTTTTTACTGTTTTTAAATAAATTGCTGATGACTGATGGAAAGCGATGGATGAGGAGTCTAGCTTAGAATGCAGGCGGGTTAAATGTGGAAGGGAACACACGACGCTGGCAGAGAGTTCCACACTTTGGCTGTGCGCATAATAAATGAATGTCGTTTGCTTTTTGGTGATTATCAGCATCCCAGAATGCGGCAGTTATTTTAGCATGCTGCCTGCATGCATATTAGAATTCAATGTGGGTAAAACTTACGTAGATATTCATATACGTTCCTATCTACACTTGTATGAGGTTTTAGTAATATCTGATGTCTAGAGCAGAAAGGGGATCAGGGACCTCGCCAAAATGCATAGCCCAGAGATTATTAACTCCGTACAATTTTGAAGGGGAGAGAAAAATCTCATTACCGTCTCCCCCTAATGGAGAATTAGAGTTTTAGGAGTAACTTACGAGGGCTTAATGTATATCCTGATTAACCATGATCATCATGTTTACCTGAAACAGAAGAAATTGAAAATTAGTAACGAATTGTTGTGTTAGCCAGTTATAAAACTTTGTGATTCTGACGGTTTCGGGTGTTTCAAATGTAAAAATCATACATCCATAATTATTATGATCAGAGTAGTACGTTTATTCCTATAATTTTTAAAGGTGCTAACTGCTAATTAGTTGCGATTTTAAGAGAAAGGCTTATGGATCCATTTTGTTTCAAGATCCCTGAGATCTTGGAATTCTATGTATAAGTAAACCCAAACACAGACGTGAAAACATAATACCGAGTTCACACTTAACAGTCCAATAAAACCAAGATGTCCGTACATACGTGTGTACTTCCAGCACATATAATTCCCATCGTTACTGCGGCAACAAAACCAGGACTCCATAATAGAGAGGAGCACATGTGGCGAATCGAATTACCCACACATTAGAGCTGTTTAACGTTTTATTTGTTTTTTAAGCGCGGGCGCCGGCGCGTCGCTTTGCTTTATGACCGGTAACTATGTGCACTACTGCACTAGGTATATGGGGTCCTGGTACAGCGGGCTCAACTTAAATGGAATGATCGTTTGGTCAACCTTTTCATTTAAGTTTGGAGCTGTTACTACCGAACGCAAAGTTGTTAAGTACAGCAATCAAGAACGTTTATATTGTTTTATTCTAATCCACGTAACTGAAATAGTTGAGCTTGAATGACTCAGCACATAAAATACTCATAGCATGGTTGCATTTTATATCAGTTCCAAGGTTCAATCATGCAATCGTAACGGGTTGGATACAGTTACAAATATAGCACACAATACTTAATAACTTGCATTTTGATTAATAATACTTACTTAATGTAAGAAGAGCCTATCTATTTCTACACCAGTTTTAAGCTAAGGGCCAAAATCCTACAACCTGGATAATTTCTTGAGCAGTCCTACCCATGCATCTGTATGAATTTTTAAACTCTCTCATTTGCAGTGTCGTCACTTGCCTGCTCCGCAAAGGGCTGTCCCGCCGCGGCACGACAATTACCGAGGCGACACATCACCGCGGCGCGTCTTAAGCACGGCAATCATTTCGCCAGTTTTCTTCACCACTGGCGGTGGTGGTCACACAAGTTGTGAACGGAAAGCGGATTTTTTTTATTCGTTAACTAACAAACTATCTTAGGAAGCGAACAGATGAAAATCATTTTTGAATCCCCAAAGGCAACAAGATAGTTATTAAAGACATACAGTATCCTAATTGCGTATCACACTTTCAATAATAATGTGAATGATTTTGAAGGATATTGCTAACCCATTGCTTCATATGTTCAAAAAATTTGTCTGCTCCACAACGTAAATAACGCAATGAACTGTCAAAATGAAAGCTATTCCCTACCGTTAGTGTTTTACGCAATTACCCGGTTAGATACTTACGAATCAATATAATTTTAGTTTAACAGAACTGCGGTCTGATTAGCATAATTTATTTGGTTTCCTTGGTTCGTATTTTTTATACTTTTGTCCTTAGTTTTTCACTAGATGCAACTGAGAAATGAGACTGCTTGAAAGCACGAAATTATCTTCTTCTTATAACTTGCACCACCATCGTCTGGTCCCGAGGCGCTCGTCGTAGTCCCGCCACTACGCGACATTACTCATCGGTCAAGTGCGCCTCTGGGACAGAGCAGGACAACAGCATCGCTGTCTCTGTCTACACACACGATCCAAATACTACGCGTTTCTATTTGGACTGCGACGAGAAAACTACGTCTACGAAAGCCCGAACACTTTTTATTCTTGGAAAACTCGTAAAGCTGATCGAATTAAACAATCTTGGTTAAAACGCGATCTTTTAATCTATCGATGAGCTTTAAATATGGCATCGAATTAATTTTTTTGGTCAACGTATTCAAAGTTTGGCCCAAAATTCAGTAAAAATACATATAATTACGAGTATCTTGTTAATTAATTCTCCCACAGTCTGACATGAAACGTTCGTTACTCATCGCGTGTGTCTTAGGAGTCTCATCCATGTCCCAGGATTTTGACAAGGTAGACCGTTCATCTAATGAAACTATCGTAATGAATCCTAACGACAGCCATTACACTAACAAAGATGAAGTGCATTTATTTCTACTGCTCATCTATCTGCAGCAGCTATTTGACTGAAATAGATGCAACTATATAGGTCTTTCCGACATTTACGATCAGTATTCGTCGGTTAGATTCTATTTCGACGTCATTTGGTATTTATTGGTCTACGATAAGTTTGTATGAGTATACAATATGGCGACAGTCTGTCATGTGGGAGTATTTCCTTGGAAGTGCAGTCCCTTCCGTCTAGTTCTGTCTACCAATGCGTTATTTGTCAAAATATATCGCCGTCACTGGCAACCTCCGTCAGACAATTAGTCATGTCTGTATCAGTGGTGTCCACTTCCATATTTCAATATGTGTGTATTTTGTATGCACTGGCTCTTAAAATTGGCCGTATAACCTTATCATTTTGGTAAAGATGTTATACCTACTTTAAACACATCATTGTTCCAAATAGGATCTATCAGAGAAGTTAAGTACTCGTACCAGGAGTGGCTCCAATATTAGTTTGAATAAGTGGTTGGCAATAAACTTAGCATTTTCATCGTACCAGGATGGCATGTAGTGTAGGTGGCAATTTATTTCCATCTGTCTGGGTATCTTACTTTATTCCTCGTAGGCGTTGATCATATCTACAAGTCATAGTTAAGTCTATTCTTTAGTATCCAATAAAGCTCCTTCAATAATCAATACAACACCTTTATATATAAAATTGCAAAGAATTCGTAGCAAGGCTGTCGTATCTAAAGCTTTTGACATCGTTTCACCACCAATATTCATATGCTTAGCCTATAAGACAGTGTTACACACATTGATAGACACAGACATCGTCTTAACAATTCAGTACCACAATATCCAATGATGACGATTGCACGTCTTGTGTTCAGCCGCACTGCAGGCCACAAGCTGCTATGCAGGCTTGCTTCAATAGTTGTCGGTAGTTAACTAATAGGTTGAATGTATATGCACAATGCGATGCTGCTGCTGTTGCCGCAACTATTAGCTACTGTGTAGTATTACGGTAATAGGCAGTGGGTTTGTAAGTACATAGTAGATACCTTTATGTAGTTTACCAACGTTCCTAGGCTCCCAGCTGACAAGTAGTAACTATTAAGATACATTTTCCATCTACTTACTCGCTGCTCTGGCAAATCCACGATTCTGGGTGGGCAAAGGGTAATTTTGTATGTTTGATGGTTTTATTTTACTTCCATTTAACACCACCCATAAAATAAAAAATGATACCAGTCCCCAAGGCGTTAGACTTATATGTAAAAACATAGGAACAACCTTTTTATCACGTTAACTAGTCGCTACTCGAGGACAAAGCGATTTTGGGCGGATGGGACCATTCCAACCCTTTCTGTGATACAAAAAGCGGTTAGGCGATAACCGAGGGATAGACACGGACAAGGGACAGAAAAAAATCGATCGCATTAGCATATACTGGTGACAATACAAGGGTAAATTCTCCTATGACCATTCCTTGACGGAATTTTACGAAATAAGTGTACAACAATAGTTTTTTTTTTGCAGTATTAGCGAAAAAACAGCCTCGAAAAAGTTTACCACCTAGTATTTCCAGCAAATGACGTAAGTACGCGAATGTGCGTCAGCGCGGATTTCGCTATGAAATCGTAATTGGATCCAGTCGCCTGCCCCGTCAGCGTTACGTGGGCTATTGTCTTATTAGCGGCTAAGTAATACGTGGCGCAAATGTACGGGTTGTGCGAAAATGTGTACCATCAGTACCATGTACCAATGTATTATCGAGTTAGTGGGAACTCCGTTACGCTGGAGTACGAAAAAAAGAAGCTTGACATCGAATTCTACCTCTATATAGTACCGTGTAAAGGAAGGCAGTAATAGCTACACTTTTTTTTCCTAACATCTAGCTACTGTACATGCGCAGAGCGTTGCTGTTTTTTCTGGAAGCGAGAACTAAGTGCGCTTCCAAATGAGAATGAATGAATATAGGCCACAGCGAGGCCAAGAAAATGAGAATATTTTTCACGAGAATATGTTCATTTTACTAACAAAAAACATTACCATATTTTGGTTAAACCTATTTTAGGCAACGAAACATAAACTGCTTGCCTAAAATTGGTATATACTCGTATATAGCGAACTGCCAGACATTCAAGGTTTAGTTAGAAGCCTTTCCGTTGGTAACAGAACACTAAAAATTCCGCTTTTCGTTTATCCATTAAGTTTTTATGTTCCACCATAAACTCGGCCTGGGATTAAGGTCAGAATAAGTTCGAAGACTGTCAGCAATTAAAGGCAGTGTCTTCGGAATCCCACGTCTAATACGTGGGCTGTTGAGGTCCCGGTTTGTTAGAGGCGCGCCTTCTCTCGCGAACAATGGTTTTGGATCACTGATTTTGAGATAGTCTTAATGAAGAATTTTGACCTTGTAAGCCTCCATTACTCATTTTTTTTTTGTTGCTATATGGGTGCTTTCTACCAATTATCACTTTAATACCATCAGCCACATATAAAACATTACCTCCGTATCTCAAAGATGGACAAAGGATTAATAACAGTGCGGGCAATTAGAACTTTTTGTGAAGGATATTTACGATGCCAATTAAAAGTGAGCTTGCTAAGAATAATTATGATACGCGCTGTGTAAATCTTAGTCCGATGCGGTACGGTAACAAAGCAATAAATACTTGTGTAATTTACTGCTACAGTCAAGAATTAGCATAGACACCTTGAGCGTGTTATAGATTTGATCCTATTTATGTAGCGGCACGATTTTATCAGGACAAGGACTGGCTCTGAGAACGCCAAACCGCTTACTTATAGAATAAAAGAGAAAAGACTACGAACACGCACTATCAAAAAGATAAATTAGAAATGAGAGACAGATTGCAAAGGAACAGAATCTGCCTGTGTTCTTATGGTAGAAAGTTTAACCAAACCTTTTAAGAAGGTATAACATTCTAACCTAACCAATCAAATTTCAAGAGCTAATGATACCAGGGGCTGCATAATGCATAAAGCAAAACATTTACTTTTCTCCCCTTCCTTGAATGAACAATGCACATAAAATGATGACAGTGTTCTTTCCACACCTCCAACAATTCATTACTATTGCATGGACAGTTTGTTCGTTCCCAGCGCGGGCATTACGTGACCGTTTGTAAGGACTTGGATACTACTCGAACACAAAAAATTTTCGCGTGAAATGTCGACTAGTAGCGAGACTACACTGAAGTGTTAATAAAAGATAAGAAGTGGTGTTCATGGAAGTGAGGTAGAATTCGATCATTTTTTTCTGAACTGCCAATGAATCAGATGTAGTGATTACACTTGAATTAACCTTTTTAGTTTTTATTCATTCTTGATATCTGAGGGTTTCATCCGTAGGGAATAGGGACTCATGAGACTATTGAGATAACTACAAAATATTCGTGAAATCAAACAAAAACTTGCCTTTTTCCTACATAATTTCGAAAACTCTTTCCTAATAATTTATTGAAGGTTCTGGCTTGATATACATATTCGTTGTAAAGATAATGAATAATCCTATGTGAAGCAGTTCGCCTGTCGTAAAAGTCTAGACATCATTAAGATGGAAGGTAGAATTACTGCTCTTGTTAACGGTCGACATTAGTTTGTATACAATTACTATGGGCCTGACAAATAAACTAGTTTTTAAACCACGTTGATCGTCAAAGCAAGAATTTCATTATTATGCAATATTACAACTTTCATATTACGTATTGATTTTTTTTATTAGAAAAGACAACTTATGTCATCTAGCTTTTATTATAAACCTACAATTTAAGCTAGGTTCAAGACTTGCAATATGATTTTCCTTTCTATTCCGAATCACTACTAAATCATAATCAACATCAATATCATTTACAACCTATATTAAGACCACTACCATCTAACGTGTTAACGTTTAATTCAACTGTATTTCAAGTTTCAAGTTCGTCCTGCATTCCTTGGAAGCTTGATAGCACTAGTACGAACTAAAACTTAATTATTCCGATCCGGTTTGAACCAGTTGTGTAACTTTGTAGTCCGCCATATGTATAGTATATTGATAAAGCCAAGCGTACGTATGATAAGCATGCAGTCTCCTTGTATCTGATGGTGAATATATTAAATCTATGAATATTTTTGTCATAATATCTCATTGCGAAATAGTCTTAGATTCAGATATGGAAAAGATTTTAATAACTTGGCACCCATGGATAAGATTTTAGATTCTTATGTAAAGAGGAATAATTTCGACTAAAGAGAATGAATACTAAAATAACAAAAACTACAAATTCGTTCGGCAGAACAAAAACTGCTAAGTACTAAGCCAGCAACTAGAATACAGATGATGATTTCAATGCAGCAGAATATTCTTTACAAGAATTATTACAACAACGTGATTATGGGGTCTAAATTAAAAGAAAGAAAGATGGCGCCTAAATTAATAAAGAAGAACCATAAAAAGTACAACGTAAAGAAGAATATTACGCACCATAATGTAAAGAGGGCATTAAAATGTTTGATCATAGATTCACGGCCCGAAAACTGCCGATTGACTGAAACGAAAACAAGTCCAAATGAAATGCGTCGCCGTCTTTATTTTGAATGAATATGTCGTGTCCTTACTATCGCTGTGACCTACATAAGTAACGTGATTGTTCGTATAAATTATAATGTTTTGAATGAACACTATTTCATAACACATTGTTGAACAAAACAATTTGCGTAACGTGTGTACTACGTCTTCCTGTTATCATCCGGCCTCTCTGTTGTTTAGATATTAAACGTGCGTATTTATTATACGTATAGATAGTTCTGGTGTGATGGTTGAAGAACTTTTCTATTATAATGTTGAGTATAAAAAGCCCAGTGATATAGAATAGATAGCGAGCAAAATGAATGCGTGAACTGAGAAAGTCTAGGCATTAATTTTATGAAAGAAACACGGAATTATGGATAATAAGTTTCAATATTCTAAAGTTATTGAACTTTGCTATACCGTAACTTTGTGTTATGTCGATGACCATGTAAGCCTATGTCTATAAATCAATAATCAAAAACAGATTTGTCTCTCGACAAAACGAACATCCAACCTCCTAAATATGGCGTAGTTGCGGACGCCTACATTGATCTAGAAAGTTCCGCCCAAAGCATTTTTTTCCGCAACAGACGTGGGTTCCTCTCGGCTCAGGGACGGCTACTGAACCGTAGACCTCAGGTGCTCCTTCTGGGTTCAACACGCATGCGCACTGCGAACCAGGTCTGCATGCAACCAACCAACAACATTTACGGTGCGCAAAACTCCTGCTGCAGAGAACTGAGCTTTAGCTCCGTAAACATAAAGAAAAGATTCCATTTCACGAAGACTACGTTTCCTGACTTCTTTATAACCCTTCGTAGATGTTATGCAAAACTGCGGCCACCTATTCGGAACGTTGTGATCAGGTGATGGAAACAACGTGATAAGCATCTCGAATTGTAGGTTCTATTTGAAGGAGGAGGAATACTAAGCCTTTTGTCGAAAAACATTAGTTGAAAGCTTGCTATCTACTGGGGTTATACGTTAAACATTTCCAAAAGAAAGAAGAAGAGATATTTCCTCATTTAGGAATGAATATACTATTTTGCAAGTAGATAACGTTGAATTCTGCGCTACATTTGGTCGTGACTTAGCGGAAACGTGGGACAGTGTCAAACTAAGTGGGAAATGGGTCATAACCACAGGCTGATGTCATAGCAAAATTCGATATGCCGCAGTCGTCTGGGTACAGTCGCCGTAGGACACCGAATGTAAATATTACACGAACGTGAATGAAACCGACCTTCGCCAATTCAGATGAGTGGCAGCTCCAAACCTCGGGAGTTGCTGAAATTGTAATAATCTAAATTGACAACGGTTTCTATTATGAATAAAAGACGTAGATTTGTAGGTGTATTGTGTATTGTGTATTTTTTCGTAACAAGGTTTCCAGTGTTATTAGCATTAACCTGTATAGTCTAAACTAATATTATAAAGAGAAAAGATTAGATTCTTTGTTTGTTTTTTAGGCTTTCACGCATAAACGGGTGAACGGATTTGGATGAAATTTGGCACATAGGTAGACCATGACCTGGATTTAGGACATAGGATACTTTTTATCCCGATATTCCCGCAGGATCGAAACTTATCTATATTATGCGAGTGAAACCGCGGGGCGCAGCCAGTAGATTATAGGAGAAAGGGTATTGCCGAAAGTATTTCTAAGTAGGTCTTCATGTTTTCGAAACATGTCAATAATTTTATATTGCTTGATTTTGAAAACTCAACTGAAGCACAAGTTATAAAATCTATTTTCTGAATGAATCTCAACAGAGACAAAGCAAGCGCCTCGTAAATTCTCCAAAATTCATTTCAGTCAACACTATATTTTCTCTGCGACGCAATTACGTCTAAAAGCAACCCAATAAGAGGGTAGTCGGATACCAGGGATGCATAAAGCCCAGCCTCTACCAAACAAAAAGGGGAGAAAATTGATTAAGGAATAGCTTCTCTGTTTACATTTTAATATTGCACACATATACCAATCCAATAAGGTGGGTAGTTTCAAAGAATCCTTACAGCGCGTTTACTTAGCCAGAGATAGGCGAAATTAAATGTAGAGTAGGTTACGTATGCGTGTGCGTGTGCGTGATCCACGCTTTTCATTGTGGTTGAAAAAGAGGCTTAAATACATATAATATACTCGAGACGTATATAGAATCACATCCATTATGTCATTATAACTTTTGAGTTGGTTTTAATTACCACTTTTACGATTTATAGAAAGATAGAAAATATAGATTAGATATGGAAATATCGTGAGGGTCATGAAATATCTAAGGCCCAGAGAGCAAATTTGGAGAATAACACTCGTTTATTTCCTCTCATTGAGAAGGTTTATTTTTCATTCATTATACCTAAGCTAGCCTTCTATTTATCATTGGACGGACATCAAATAACTATAGAAAAAGTTTCACAAAGAGAGCTGACGACATCTACACATCTTTGTGTAAAGTCTGTCTACGTCCTGTCTCGATCGAATGTTATCATAACACGGGAATGGAAAATATCTGCTTCATTCCTTATTAGATTCTTCGACGGCATTATTGCGCAGTATTGAAGCTGTTTATAATTTCTCATTAAGGAAACTTTGTAAGCATTTGTGGAGATATAGCCTTTAATAATATGCATAGTATTCATTCAAACATCCTGTTTGGGTTGAAAGGATTATAGTTATGTCTAGCGACATAGGTCAGTGGTCTCAAGCTGCGCATTGAAAAGATTTTGAACGAAAGGCTCAGAATACATACTGGTGAATAAAAGAGGTTTATTTATGGTCGTTGGAAGTTAAATAATACAGTAACCATATTAAAATCAATGATGAAGAGACTCTTGAAGAAGTGGTTTTTAATGAAAGCGTTAGCGATAATAATGGGCCGGTTTATGCTAAATGAAGTAACTGTTCAGGAGAATATATTCACCCTTATTGCGTAACACACTATCAATCACACCCTGAATCATTTTGAAGGTTATCCATTGGCTAATCCATTGCTTCATGAGTTCGAACTTTGTCTGCTCAACAACGTAAAAAACAAAACCATTCCTTATGTTAGTGTGTTATGCGATTACAACACTTATCTTTCATTGAATTACATTGAGTACAGTCACTTATTTGCCATTAAATTGGGTACCATTTCGTAAATTAAACCAAATCACAGTTTACTTTGAACATCCCAATTCTGAACATTGTTTCGAGTGGAAGTTGGAACTGTTTGACTTTCTCGCTACTTCCGATTGTTTTTCTTACAACTTAACTTGGAGGAAAGCTTAAGTACCAATTGTTTATGTTAACAGAGCTTTGAATCTGGGTGTACGCGAAACAGTATTTAAACAGAAGTTACAATTTCGCACAGGTCTACAAACTACAAGTAGGGAATGTAGGTAGATAGGTAAGTATTTATATGCTGTACATAATAAAGATTAACTAAGTACCGTGCGTCTAAAAGTTTTAAGAGTGGATGATCGAAAGATCAGCTGCCTAGTCTTGTCCCAACTATATTAGGGTCAGCTTCCAGTCTCACCGGGTGCAGCTGAATACCAGTATTTTACATGATCGATAATCGAAAGAAATAAAAGAACAAAATGCATAATAGAAAATGGGAACCAATAACATACCACTGAGGAGAGGATATAAAATACTTTAACTTGATTTGGCATTTCCTATTTTCTCTTCAGATTATATATCTAGAATCTAGATTTTAATCATTGAATGAGACTTATTAAAAGCTTTAGTTTATATTGAACTGTTAATGTCGTTTACAAAAAATAGGGATCCCGTTCCTAAATCCTACTGGATTCGTAACTTATAGAAAAGTAGTCGAGTTATTTTAGAAAAAAGTCAAAATGGAATGAAAAAGTTATCTTTCACTGTACCAACGAGTTATTTTATCGGACGATATACAGACCTGCAGTTGGTACTCTATCAGATTTTTTGAACAACTAGAATCTTATAACTCGATTTTCAGTTATTCATCCTGAGAGTCCCATTGATCGAGACGCTCTTGTAAAAACGAACATTTTAAAAGCATGAAGTTACAGCTCATTGAAGTAAGAATGTGTCAATATACGACGATTCTCACAAAACAAAAGCTTTAGAAGTCTAAAATAAAACACAACAGAGGGGCAATTCTCGTAACTTTAAGAACGTTCACAGTTTGATCTCAGTCTCAATCTGTCAAAAATACCTATAAAATCTCTACCTAATGAGACCTAATGAGATTGCGAGTAGATTTTGAACTTTTTTAATGACGGGAATTGGCCTTCAGAAGTTATCAGTTATACCCAAAATAGACCGCGTTTCCCTAGTTACCTCTTACATGAAGGATAAACGACTATTTTCCTAACAATTTTGGATCGTAAACTTTAAAAAACAGTTAGAGAATCAAAAAATTTGTATCGGCGAGGAGGAGCCACGCCTGTGTGTAACACTTGAGAGATTCACATTCACACCAACTTTGTTTTGCTCGTAACCGTCTTAACTTTGTAAGAGGCTGAAACTTCGTTTGTGACTTATATGTATAGCTAGAGATACAAAAGAATACGTAGTGAAATAATATGAATTTACAGGTATTAACAATATAGTATCTAACAAAGTAATCAGTGGTCGTGGTGCTTTTTCCGTTCCTCCTCTAATGCAAAACACTAGGAAGGTATAAGCGGAAGGCGGATTTGGGGTCAGTAATGTGTAACAATGATCGCAGATCACTTTGATGATCTAAGAGTAATGCGTACAACCTAAGAAAATACTAGTTCCAATCTGAAGGCCAATTTCCGTAATTATATAGATTCCAAGTCTAGTCGCAATCACATCTCAGCGACAGTCAATGTCAAAAACTTGTCAAATATTTAATTCCCCTGAATTAGACGTATTTTTCACAGATTGAGACTGAGATCAGACAGTGAACGTTCTTAAAATTACGGGAACCTCTTCTCTTCCCTCAAAAACTTATTCAATGTATGCAAATACACAATTTTAGGACTTTCAAATTTCATTGCATGTGCTATGTTATTCCAAACTGGGATTGCGACTTCAAATACTATTTTTTTTAATCAGTTGTTCGCCAGTAAGCCTTCTGCTTACACCTTTTTATTTATCAACACGGCCTTTTTAGTTTGCCGTTTAATTAAAAAAGCTGTCAAGCGTGAATTGCACTCTCGCACTCTCGTAATACGGATTTCACATCGACAGCAATTTGTTTGAGGTTGTATTTTGTTACATGGTATTATGTAACTATTAATTACTTTTATTGATTTGACCAGAGAACACAGCATTCGTTGGTAGATTTGAACATACAAATATTAATTAATGATATTCGTACGAACAGCATCATCACAAAACGTTGCGTATTTGATTTATACATTTTACTTGCTAATCAAATAAAGCACATTCTATTTGGTTGGAGAATAAAATGTATCAATCTAAATAATTACTACTACTAATATTTACTAACACGCTTTTCCCGCGGCTTCGGCCGCGTGTTTGTTGCAAATATAAAAAAGTAGCCTATGTCCTTTCCAAGGACGCCATCTATCTCCTTGCCAAATTTTATCGAAATCCGTTCAGTGGTTTAGGCATCAAAAGGTAACATACAGACAAGAGTTGCTTTCGAATTAAAGTGTTAGAATGTACATAATCTAGTTACCAAGTCGTTAGTGATATCAATATGCTAATATAACTTCAGCAAAACCTCCAGTTCCCGTATCTTCTTGTGTTTGCATATTTAACTCAAAATCTGACAAAAAGTTTTAACAGCTTTTCTCTCGTCGTCGTCATCAGTTTTTGTCTTCAGTTTCATCAAAGCCATCGTTTACTCATTTGGCGAACTATGCTAGCATAATCAGCCTATAATGTTCCCACTTCTGGGACACAGGTCTCCTGTCTGAGACAGGGAGTGGGCCGTAATCCACCACGTGGGCCCAGAGCAAGTTGGTACATGTCACATGTCTCGGATTTTTTGGTTTTAGGACATGCCGGTTTCATCACGATGTTTTACTTCACCGTTTCGAACTCAGTTAACTTAGGTCTAATCCACCAGAGTTTCCTTCAACATCCCGTTGAAAAGAACTTCTTGAAGTTAGGCGTCGTTCGAGAATCCGCGGTAACATATTCCGATTTTCATTTGTGGCTGGCGGAGTGTCTTCTTGCATATATTTCTTTCAGTCGTCAGTATCTTGCATTTCATTCAATCCACACAATCCATCCAACGTTTCTGTGGATCTTTCTTTCATCATCATGTCAGCCGAAAGACGTCCACTGCTGGACATAGGCCTCCCCTAAGCATCGCCACTTCGACCGGTTCCGTGCTTCTCGCATCCGGCGGATTCCTGCGACCTTCACACTTGCGGTCTTTCTTTACAGCCCACCAAATGCATACTCAATCTTTTCTACTTACTTAATGCTCCTTCCCGGCATCATCCAGCATGACCCATCCCACACTTAGCTGCTAATATTTACGAAACTTCTAACCCTCAATTGCTACCATATGCAGCCTCTAGTAAACATGTTTATTAAAGGATATTGTTCTATGATCGAGTTTATTACCTACTGTTCGGTAAGCTCTGCGAGGTTGGTGACGTCATCCCTCCTATTCGGACTGTGACCGCATCGCTATCACTGGCGCATATCTATCATAGTGGATGTACATAGTAAAGTAGTTTTATGTGTTGGCTGTATGTTATAGAAACGAATGTATTGTTTTTTTTATTTAAATATAACAGATTTTTGAGGGGAACTTTTTGTTTGTAGGTAAGTACTTGTATAAAAGTGAATGTAAAAAAAAGTTAGAGCTATTCATGTCACGAAGAGTAATTCAATACAGTCAGCAAAAAAATCGATAGCAATTTAGTTTTTGTTTTTAATCATAATAATATTGAACACAATATTTAATAAAAACATAAGATTTCCTTTTACCTTTTAAGGTACGGAACCATAAAAACGGAGCAGATGTAAAATGAAAATAACCCAAAGCCTTACTATAACTAACATGAAATGCTAAAAACAGTGTAACGAATAATTTTGCGACAATTTAGATGATTGTAAAAGCAACAGTGTTATGTTAATCGATTTAAGCTGCTGACCGTACCTAATGGAAACAGTTTGTACGGTTTATTACTCATATTTTCGTTTCCTAAAATCGTCTTTTATACGACGTTTTTATATTGAAGTAAAATAAATGCAGACGAAGTTTTTCTGAAATATTTATATGGCCCGGGATAGAAATCTAGGGTCATATTAAACACAGTTTTAAACCCCGCAAGTAACAATACAAGTGTCGTATCTAAACTACAGACGCCAGCACATCAAGCTACCCGAAACTCAAATTTTCCCAATCAACTTTGAACCTAATGGTTCAGCGATCAAGTTGAAAATCTATTAAAGAAATTTGACAGATTGTGGTAGCTTCATGTGCTGGCGTCTGTACCTACCTTTTTGCGACGAGAATACATATTTAATGACACTGATTGTAGAATCTGAAAATGTGAACGAAAAGGTTGAACCTCTATTTAAAGGCAGCATAACTTTTCAGCCTGAAAAGCTGGGAAAGATTTTAGTGTACCTGAAATCACGAATAACATTAAATAACATAGTAGGTATCAGCCACATGTCCGTTGTAACATTTGACTTGGACATCAAATTTTCTATTTGGCTGTTTATAATATATCTGTGTACATAAATCCTATCCTACTAATATTATAAATCCTACTATTCCTAATTTCTTACTAAGATTATAAATGCGAAAGTTTGTATGGATGGATGGATGGATGTTTGTTACTCTTTCACGCCAAAACTACTGAACGGATTTGGATGAAATTTGGTACACAGATAGTTTATAGCCAGGATTAACGCATAGGATACTTTTTATCCCGATATTCCCACGGGACCGAAACTTATGCGGGTGAAACCGCGGGGCGCATCATAAAAATACATTGTCTTCGAAACAGAATCAACATGTAAATTTTCAACGTCGTAGGATAAGAGGAAGTGGTTTTAATTGAGCTTGCAAGATTTGGCCAATATATTTATGCTAGTAACGTACTTCATAATTATGTTTGAAAATGTTCGCAGCAATGGATTCGTCATGTTATCAAAATGGAAGGCATTGTCATTAGGTACTGGTACAATTAGGGTGCTGAACTAACCAACCCCTTTGTTTGATGACCTTTAAAGTAAGTGATATATAATATATACTGAAGGAATTGTGGTGAATCTTTCACAAGAGCCAAGCGTTGAAGTTAGGGTGCTCTAGTGGTTACATAATCAGCCTATAATGTTCCCACTGCTGGGGCTTCGAGAGGCAGTGGGCTGTGATCCACGCGGGCCCTGTGCGGGTGGGTAGATGTCACATGTCTTCGAATTCGGTTCTAGGACATGCCGGTTTCCTCACGATGTTTGCCTTCACCATTTTGAGAGCAGTGGTGATGAAATTATTTACACAAAGTAAAGCGCTTGCCTGGGTACGAACCCACGACCTACAACTCGTAAGTCGTAAGCCGTTACCACTGGACCAACACTGCTCTCTCTAGTGGTTATCGTGCCTAAAACTTCAAGACCTCGCTAAAGATATCTGACGTCACCAGTCTAACGCACATCGCACACCGACCTCCCTGTTATCACCAACGCATATCTATCAGTTACATCACTTAGTGGCCAACAGACTTCCAGTATTATACCTAAGACTTGGCTCCCTCTGTGAGGACAAGGTATACACAAGACGACATATCAAGCTATACAAATCTAGTATAAGCTGATCTCGCATTGTATAGGCTTTCCGTACAATAAGAGGTCAGCTTATATAGATATGGTCTGTTCAAAAACAATCAGTTGAAAACGTAAACAAATGGATCAGAAAAGGTACCTACCTGTGGATGCCAATTTGTAGTGCCAATTACAAACTGAGTGCTTAGATTTGATTTATTTATACTAATTTTAAATCACATTCAATATTTTATTTTATTGAGAATAATTTTATTATCTCAATAATTATCGTCGATGATTTTTCAATAACGATCTAATAATGTTATTAAATCAATAATTCTTGAAAAAATATGGTGAGAAATAAAGTTGAAACCTTCTAAATTCAGAAGAATGTATAACAAATTCCCTTTAGTGAGTAACTGCGTAATAATTTAGCCTGCAGCCAAATTGCGTAACACTCTATCAATCTCAAACTGAATATATAACTGAATATTTTGAAAGATATTGCTAATCCATTGCTTCATATGTTCGAAAAATGTATCTGCTCAATAACGTAAATAACGCAATGAATGTTGTTGAACTGTCAAAATGAAAGCCATTGCTACTGATAGTGTGTTACGCAATTACCCCGCGGAACAGGGTTTACACTCTCATCAGATGCTTTAGGGGCAGTAAGTATTGTTCCTTCCAAAAGTTTCTGATGAAATTTCTTATAGCTTAATTACCTCGTCATACGTACGCCAACGTCCGTACCTACATTTAAAATGCACCGCTGTAGTTGTGAATGTTGATTGTATGTAGGTATTCTATCGTAGCTTTTGGCTATAAAACCTAATGGTTCTGTCTCTAAGAGAATACGTATGAGCTCATCGCTGTGATCGAACTGCATAATCTTACTGACAGTATTTCTGCTTTATTGGAAAGCTTGTCTAGGAGTGATGGAGTACGTTGCATAATCATAATCTTCTGTGAAATTCATTTATTTCTGACGGTGTAATTTTGGTTTGGTAACATATGTTATTGTGTTTTGGGTGCAGTTTTTGATATAGGGATATAGTAACATTGGTAGCTTTCACCACTTTTAGGTCCTAAACGTTATTCGGAACTTAACAGAGAAAAAATATTTGATCGTAATCCATCGACCGATTCATCGGAATTGCTAAACATGCATATATTGCAAGCAGATTGATGATCTCCGCTCGCTCGTTCTTCTGTAGAAGCAAACTGATCAATGCAATACAAAGCTTCTCTTCATTGACTGCACATAAACTTATACCAGTCTATCTACTGCCTGATCTATGTTGTTCCCGATCTCCATACAATGGGTGGGGTCGGCGCGGGCGCAGCGCGCATTACTACGGCTGGCTGCGCGCATGCGCGCTGGCCGCTGATCGACACCCGCCACGCATTACAACGACGCACATTTTCCACGAACACGTATAAATAAAGTCGTCGGAGAATTGCCGCAATTTACACAGCCTTCTGTGAATCAGCGATAATTATTAGATAAAAACCACGTCTAGAAACTTTATCGTCTAGGAAACTGACGATGTGAATTATGATAGTGCTCGACTGAAGAGAGCTGACAGACTAGTGATAGCAAGTAAGAACTCGCCCAACAGAGCGCAGAGGAAAAGTATTCAAGTAAACAATTCACAATAAATTATAAACTAAGTCACGACGCAACAGCCTGCGCAGAGAAACCTGTTTCAAAAGAAAAATGAACGAGTGTTTGAACATGCTCGCTCTTTGGGAAAAGCGGTGAATGAATGTTGGACTCCCATCTACAGTGAGCCACTTCGTAGATCACTGTTTATGGGACTTTCTCACGATCGAGCTAGAAAAATCTGGTGTGAGAGTAGAGACACGACAGATTAGGGATTAAGCAATACATTAGCCGCGGTTCACACACAACTAGTTTTTTAGAAAACTTGCAGAAAATTGCAGTAATGTGCGTCCCTGGTCCAGCAAACCTAGATTTAGACGAAGATAAGTTCGAAAGAGTTCAAATAAAATTCATAAAAAGATTCTCTTATAAAGCAGGTCTAAG
This sequence comes from Apamea monoglypha, assembly GCA_911387795.2. Taxonomy (NCBI): domain Eukaryota; kingdom Metazoa; phylum Arthropoda; class Insecta; order Lepidoptera; family Noctuidae; genus Apamea; species Apamea monoglypha. The sequence continues at coordinate 1,837,655 of OU426922.1, read as the reverse complement.
GAATACAGTTAAAAACTATGAAGATAGACTGAATCACTTTAATATGAAATCTTTGCACTGGCGTCGAGATTTTGCAATCTAATTTTCTTATTCAAGTTAATAAATCAAGGCGTGGATTGCTCACAGCTTATTTCTTCAATTAATATTAACACGCCCCGGTCGTCAGCTAGACTTCATAACTTCATATAAGCCTTTTGCTCCTGGTGGCCACAAAACCAAGTACGGGAGGAAGCCCCCCTTTCCGATATTCTCAGAAAGTGTAACGACATTTTTCATGATTCTGACATCGACATATTTTCAGGCAGCATTACTAGTTTAAAAGAGCTGTGCTCAATAATATGTAAATTTTTGCTCAATATTTTTTTTTCTTTTATTTTGAGTGTTTTTATTACGTTTTTTTTGTTATTTAATTCAATCATATTTAATTTAATTCAATCTTATTTAATCTAATCTAATTCAAATTGATTTTAAGTATAAGAGATTGTTGATATTAGTTCTAATTACATTGTTATCCATCTTTTTGTTAATTATTATTGTAGGTATAGCGAGACTTTAATTTAGATGCATGCAATGCTATTGTATTTGTATATGATATGTGCTTTGAATGTCTTTGTGTGTATTTAGTTGGTTTGCCTAAATAAATAAATAAGTGACCGTTTTTCCCGCTTAGCAGTATGAAGCTTAATTACTGTTAAATTACCTACTAGAAGAACAACTTCAGATAGTTAAACATTTTCGAGATAACGAAATTCTCAGAAAAAGACACAGTCATGACTTCAAACTAGCTGGTGTTTATTTTTGATGCAATCTACGATATAATCAATGTGGGGAATGGTGAGTGGTGACTAACACTCGACACAGTGTTGCCATCATCAAACCTTTGATCACTGAACATTAATAGGTTCTTACGCTATAAAATTATGAAAGCACGATCATGTTTATAATACGTTGATACGATGATACACGCAAGAGATTTATATTTATTGAAGAATAGCCGTGACAACAGTCGCCGGGGCAGATGTCTGCGCCACTGAGTTCCAAGAAATTATCGTTGGAACACTATGTGTTTTTAGAAATGATTATGTTCTCAGAACTGTGTTTTTTTCTTTACAATAATAGCCATATATATCGAATTTTAAAGTAAACAATTGGTAACAATGCTCTCGCCACCCACGGAGGACATATCTTCTTAACTGAGGAGTCGCTTATCGTAAACACCAGTTGATTGAGATGAAAGACTTGTAACGAAGTATTTGTGATTTACATTGGAAACTGTAACGATTTCGGAAAGTTACAGCATTGGATTTGTTGATATTTTGTGTAGCATATAGCTTAGAAATTGATTGATTGAACCAGCTAAAAGTTTATATTGACGGATTGCGATTTCAGTCGTCATTTTGGAGAATGTTATTAGTTCGTGATTTTTTTTTTCTTTTTTAGCCGTTATGATCCCACCGCTGGGCAAAGGTCTCCCTACTCTCTCTGTCCAGAGCTGCGAAGGACCAATCTTTATCAAAGGACTCCAGCTCATCGTGCGTCATTCTCCAGTTCATGAATATACTTAGAAAAAAAGCCTATCATTTAGGAGCAGTATTTGCAAGGCCTGAATGAATACAAAACATTTAAAACAAAACATCGCGATGTTCAAGCTTCATAGTCATTCCTGTCACGTCAGCGTCCACGCACTAGAATATTGTCGTTATTAGCAACCATCGATCAACAAACGGGCAAAGGATCACTATTGTCTTTGTTATCTTTACTGTTACTGTTAACCTGCACCGTCCCACTGTTGGGCAAAGGCCTCATCCCATGACTTCCAGCTCTTTCGATCCAGGGCTAAAGGTAATGGTAATTTTATTTCTCCAGCTCGTCCCGCCTTCTACCTGTGTCAGAGCTCCACGTAGTGGATATTTTGGCCCACAGCTCATTGCTGTCTTTAAATACCTTTTAATTAGCGATTTCTTAAAGAGACGGAGCATCTGCGTCTTGTTTGTTGATCTTTGTCTAATATTGATTAGTGATTTACAAGTCACATTAATTGGAGCACGTATTTGGAGAACTCACTCGGCGGTCTAACTACGAGTATGTGGACTGATTGCCTTCATGAAACGGAGGTGTGGAGCGAAAGATTACATTGATTTAGTTCCATTTGCTCTCAGGAGCAGCCAGAAGTTATGCTATATATTCCATCCTGTCTGGAGTTTCTTCAGTGTGACTACAACACTTAATAAAAGTCACAAGGCTAGTAATATAAGCCATAATTCACGGGAGAGTATCTCCGTAAGACGCAGTAACGAGGTGGCCAGATGTGTGCCGCACTTACGAGATATAAAGCGCACATGACGACGCGCACTTTTATAACTATAGCGTCATCTATATGACAGTTCGAATGTAACGCGGGAGGTCTGGGTACCAGAGTCACATGGAATTGAAGGGATAAGTAGTCGGAGTTCTAAGCCGAGGTGTTGGATTCCTACTCTACCGGGAAATCAAATCAACAATGGCGTGTCGAAGTTGGAATAGCATTTAACATATTGATCTAATACTGGAAAATTAAGTTAAGTAGTAGATGCATCATCATCATTTCAGCCGAAAGATGTCCACTACTGGACATAGGCCTTCGCTAAGCATCGCCAATTCAACCGGTTTTGTGGTTCTAGAGGGTGTATATATATTCAAAATTATTTTATAAAACGCTCTTTGGTTGGATAGACCGTAATTCCTAACAAATCCTGGCACGAAACGGCAAACTAAATTCACATTTCTGAATAGATTTGGTCAAACTGCAGCGAGCCAAAATTTCATCCGGACATTTCGTTCTCCTGTTATGTATTTACGATACCACTAATATGTATATTAGGTATTAAAGTATGCGAAATACCGCTGCAGCTGCCAATGGTGGACGTAAAGCGAATGGACGTTTTTACAGCTCAGCGTTTTAGTGCTCAGTCGGGGCTCTGAAGTTATTTACTGGTGGTTACGTGGGGCAAGGCATGAGAGGAGCGATACGCGAAGCGGGGAGCGGGTTAACGTTCAGCCAAGTTAACTGTGTAAAGATATTGGTAATAGTCACTTCTTTGTCCAGTATGTCAAGTATTTGCGGATCCCAGTATTAAAAACGTATTGTAGCTGCAAGATATCTTTAGATATCTTTATATATATCTTATAGATATCTTTTTAGTTATTATTATAAAATCCAACCCAGAACGATAAATTTACATCTATCTAATTACTCCTTGACAGTAAAGCAACAATCTTTGAATCAGTATCATAAAATATTGCGACGATTCTTAGAAAAGATATAACTAAATAATTGCAGACCGATGTAACCATTACAAGTTAGCTGGAATGGTAAATCGAGACCAGTCGTTAATGTCAAGAGGTTAATTTGGGCACATTCCAATGGAGATCACGTAGATTTGGACCAGATTAAATGAAAGTAACCAATCGAAGAGGGAACAGGTTTTGTGTTTTAAATTCTTTGCATTTTAAACTGCTTTTTCCCATCGGTCATATTAATGGGAACGATGAGATATTGTGACATGTGAACTTACAAAGTGTGTCAAAGATTTTGATATGTAGTTCGAAAAATTAACTACTTGCGGCTCTTATTGGATCCTTTAGCTACCATTATGTAACGATTGTTAGAACATAATTAATTAAAAAAAATAATTAAAAATATTAGTAATAAAGTTCATAACTTCGAATACAGAAATTTCATAATCTAATTAGCGCACATTAATATGTCGTCTGTTTAAAAAAAAGACCATTCCATTGCCAATTTAAAGCTCATAATGCATTGTCTGGTAAGAGTGGATCAAAATCGCTGTAAGTTTATGGTTTGCACCACGTTTTAAACTAAAAATTGGTGGCGGAGGCCCCGTCGCCCGCATCGGTCGGACCGCACCGTGTTATTACGGGCCGACGCGACGGATTGCCCAACTTTACAACATGTTGTTATTAAGTCATTTTGTTTTGTTCCCGTCACTGTGTCCAATAGTTCCCTCGCCTACTTCTCAGTTTCTTAGCTCCAGGGAGTACCGTTTATTAGTGTACCCATTTTTAATTAGTTGTATAATGTTATAATTATAATTATAACTCTTCTTTTTCATTTGCATAATTTGAGTTTTTATATGCATTGAAAAGCTACGTTAGTTTTTGTTGATAGTCTTCGTATCCGGTATTGAAACGCTTTTCGTAAACCTTTTGTTAAGAGGAATTTTACATTATTAGTAGAATGAGAGCTAAAAGTGCCAAGTAACAGGAACATAATACTTATAGGAACTCGTGAAAATCAACTTTGATTTGGAATTCCCTGCCGGACGACGAAAATAATGAAATGCTTTCACACTGCCAATTCAGGCGCGGAACACGGAACACTAAAAAGGCTCGACTTGAGTTTTACAGAGTATTAACAATTTATCACGCTCGAGATTCTTTGTTAGTCCATTTATCTAAAGTGTACGAGTAAATTATATAACACGTTTTATGTTTGTAAACGTTGCATTGAGAATTTAGAGGCCGATGGCCGTGTCAGATGAAAGTTGATCGGCTACCTAATTATGCAATCCTATTACAATCGATATCTGCTAATACAGTTTTTGTGAGTAGGTATTTAGAAACAACATTCAACAGAAGCAAGTACTGATGGTCGATTTTTATCTTTAGCGCGGCGCAAATGACGTGAAAATAATTACGCCGACGATGACACCGGGTCATCATGACCCGGTGTCATCGTCGGCATAATTACCACACTAGATTTTATCGATTAATTGTCATGAAATTTAAGAGCTTGTCTAAATTTTAATAATTATTTATTCAAGAGTTTTTTTTTGCATATGTAGGTAGGTAGTAAAAAAGAAATAAATCCAAATATTTTTTTTAATTTTTAGGTTAAATTATTCTAAATAATAATATAAATTAATAATCGTACATAATAAATACAGAGAACAAACAAACTTCTTATCATAATACATAATAGTAACAAACCAGTCTTCTACTTCCTCATTCAGAGACATAGAACTACTGCTATTATTGCAATAAGGAATCAAATGATCTGGGCACATGTAAATTTGGCATGCATTACAAGTATTAGATGTCTTCTTATCCCTTTGAGACGGTCATATTTGACATCTTCTATGAGTTCCTGGATCCTTCGCGGGACCTCCCCGAAGGATCCATCCTAGGTGGGGTCACTCGCAAAACCTGCGATTCTTTCGCGCAACTGTCGAAGCAGCATTTAAACCTTCTTAGTCAGACCCCGACTCTTCTAACACCGCAAATATTCTCTCAGGGTGGTCCATCAGAGCAATATTTAAAAAAAACTTAAAAAAGAATAAGGTGAATTGACAACACATACTAAATGACCTAATAAAAGTATTTCACAAAAATACTACGCCAGCGATGACGCTGGGTCATATTTACCCGTTTTAAGTTGAAGCACGTATATCTCGCTGTGTATGCAGCGTTGCACTACCTGCGGCTCGGTTAGAAGGAGGTCGTATCTCCAGCTACACAAACGCTAAAATTCACGATCAGCGTAAAAAAGAATAATGACAGATTTAAGTCGCTTCGGGTCAATATGACCCAGCGTCATTGGCGCCGGGTTAGGTAAGATAGTTTAGTCCGAATGCTGGATTGATCAGCTCATTCTGTTCACCGCGTTGCAAACTGTTTCATTTATTTGCAGATGTTTTCGTAACTTCTATTAGAAATGTAAGCCGTGATCAAAATATATTACTATTTCAACAAAAAAAATAGAAGATTTAGAAAAGTTTTTCAACCTTCTTAACCAGAAACCGTAAAAGATTTGGCACTAGACACCAGAACATCATAACTCGCTGGATGCAACTCAAATAATCACATGTAAAAACAGAGCCATTCAACATCGAGCAGGATCCCCGTATTCTTGGAAAAGGGTATATTTCACGAGTTATCCGAGGAGGCGAGAAGGCGTCTAATAAAAAACCCAGTGGACGTTATGTACGCCATGTTTCCTGCGCGATAAGCCGCTGATGGATCACTTCCTATGGATTAGGGATGCTCGATACAAGCTACAATGCACACTGATTCCAATTATACTAGCCAGTGTCCTGGCGCCTACTGCTCGCCTAGTACCTCATACAGCAATCAGTGAGATTAAAGGGCTTTTGACGTTTTGATTCCAACGTGGGAGTCGTATGATCAAAAATGCATTAGAATATTTTGTATGGCTAAAATTAGAATTGAATATTGGAACTATGAGATTTGAAAATATATTTTATGAGACCGTACCGTTTCAGTTTGCTTCTAGAAATTAATTATAATTTGGGTTGGTATAATAAAATTAAAATCATCTGAAGAACTTGTGTTCTTCAGATGATTTTAATTTTATTTTAAACAGAACAGCGAACACAAACAATTGTGTTCGCTGTTCAAAGAAATTGATGACACTCCAAGATATTTTTCAATCAATTAATTTTGTGAATATGAAAAAAAAAACGCGTGCATGGTGAGTACTAAGTAAGTAAGTACGCAATTACTATACAATTAAATTCAGTATGGTTCAAAACTGAGGGGCAATTCTCGTAATTATAAGAACGTTCACAGTCAGAAGGCCAATTCCCGTAATTTAAAACGTTCAAAATCTAGTCTGTCTCAATCTTGAGAGTGAGATCAGACTGTGAACGGTCTTAAAATTACTAGAATTGCCCCTCTGATCTCAGTCTCAATCTGTCAAAACTATTTCTAATTTCTCTAGATTTTGACATTTGTTTGTCGCCGAGATGAGACTGCGACTAGATTTTGAATGTTTTAAATTACGAGAATTGGCCTTCTGAAGTAAAGAAAAAACATTAGGAAATCGTGCCCACACGCGATGGCAATATATTCTTTATTGACGCAAGTATTTATCCGAAGACTTGATAACACTTTATCAATAAAAACATACGCAAATTTGTTTACTCTAAAATATGGTGCAACAGACTTGGTCGGTCAAGACTCAACGACTGCCACCCAACGCTGCTTTATCTCCTACTAGCATCAAGCTTTTGCGTTTAAAGCCAGCAATGGAAAATATCTAAGGAGATGTTCTCGAATTGGCCATCCAGCGCTTGTCGGTGAAATAAAAGAAGGTATTCATATAGTAAAGAGTATGATGTTACGATTATTAATTGGTGGATTCTCGTCACGCTAGCAGAAATGTCAGTAACACGAGTAAAACCGATGCAGCAATTAGGGGAACTATTTGAGTGCAGTTTAACGCGTCATTTGCAGAGAAAATGAGGCAGTAGCAGATGCTCGTGACAAACATGCGGACAGTATGAGTTACAAGTCGTGCTGGGTATTGAGTTTTTCTGAAAAAAGATACAGAGGTATGATAGTCTTGTCTGATGGAATCGTAGATGTGGTGCGTGACATGGTTTTGAACACGCCATCGCAAATGCGATACCGGCAGCAAAATCTACTTCGCAACTGTAGACACGCGGTAGTATAAGGGCCGGCGCCCACTGGCGGCACGGCACGGCAAGGGATTTTTATGCGACGAATAGAAAAATAACTTACATGTATACAATAAAATTGAAATTTCAATGATTATGCCAAAGGACGTCGCGGCATGCCTAAGGATACCGCGGTATTATTGCTGCCGATGAAATTTCAATTTTATTGTCATACTTTTAAGTTATATTTCTAGTAGTCGCTTAATAAACATCCCTTGCCGTGCCGTGCCGCCAGTGGGCGCCGGCCCTAATTATTCTCTTTTTTTTATTTGGACAGAATGAAAGAATTGCGACTGCTGGTCCTGCCAGATGACGATTGAGATGTAACACTTCTTTCTAGTGGGTTCCAGAATTCCAAAACTCTAAGCGACATACCTACACATCGAACTGTAGTTTTGCCGCTTTTTCATAATCTTCCACGAATAGTCCCAGATTTTTAACAAACTTTTGGTGTGTGTTGCGGTTGCGGCAAATCTTGAATTAAAGAACAGACTAATAAAAATGAGGATCTTTAAAGTATCGTTGCAAGACTAGAAATTCAGTAGTAATCCAAGGTGATTATATTTTTTGTCCAGAATAACCCAGCGCGAAGTTATTCAAGTTATTCCAACCGTCGTCGATGTCAAAACCAACAATGCTTCACACCTACCAAAAGTTTGTAGTTACCACAAAGTCCCAGTATTGTCTTAGATACACGTTTGTACAGTCGAACTAATTAGTTATACATAACTCAAGAACATATGACTTTAATCGACTTCATCTATAACTTAAGCGCAACCTTACAGTTTTTCACTTCACTATTTCATATCGATTTTGCATATTTTCGTAAACTAAAAGTTGTTGTTTCTCACGATATTTTAAATAATAGCTATAATATGCTAAAATGTTTTTTTAATATGAAAATATTCCTTTCAATTTGGCAATAACACCCAGATATCGATGCGATGCGATTCTTTTAATTTCCTTTTAGTCCGTAGCGAATGACCAATTTATAGTGTTGTTTATTTACGATATGAAGAAGAAATTGTACGATAATATTTTATCATTAATAAATAGTTTATGTGGTAATCTTATCTAGCAAATTAAATATGTTTCGTTGCGCCGTTTTTATAAAAACGTTTCTTTCAATGCAGTTTCAAGGGTTAATTACACGGTACTTTTATTTTAATTCTTGTGGCGAGCAAGTGTCTTCACAATTTCTCTAATTGCTTTACAAATAACAATTTAAAAAAGTAAAGACTACGACCTGGCAAACGGACGCCAGATAATGTTATGTTACTGATAACTTTGACGGTATTTAAAATGTGATAGATATGTAGATAGAATACTCTTTATTATGTACACCATAAAAATTACAGATATAAATGTAGGAAAAAAAATGTTGATTACTTAAATCTTTCCTTCTCAAAGATTGATTAGTGCAAGTAGGTTCTACTTTCATTCTTCACGATAGACATTTTAATTTGGGATTCGAATGCTTGTAAAAAAAGTTTTTCTCAACTTTTTGAGGCTCTATTCTCAGTCTTTTACATAGCTTGTTAGTTGTTACTTCTACTGCACTTACATTTAGATATTAATTATCAAGAAAAAGAGGAGTCTCTTTGGCAGCGTCTACGAGAATACCATCAATATTACGATATCCGCCACGGGTGTTTGCAAGGTTTGTTTGAGAACCCATATGCATCTCTCGTCTTGCATTCTTCATATGTTATTAACAATATCTGGTGCCGGCTTAAAAAACTTACACAAAGGCCCAAAGCAGCCCAGGAAGGACCAGTTAGACGAAGACAAATTACTTAATAAGATACGTAACGCAAACAGAAATCAGTAATCTACAAACGAGGCTCATTTCTGAGAAACATGGAGCTCTCGTGTTTACTGACAACGCTTGGAAAGTTGCCTTATCACCATTATTATTTACACTAGGCCGCTTATCTGTACTGCAGGGGGGTAGTAAAGATAGGATTCGGTTTCTGACACTTTCAATTCGTGAAGTAAGGCGCTGGGTAAGACTCCCGTGCCTCGGAAAGCACGTTAAGTTGTTGTTCCCGGCTGTCATTCGTGGATCTTTGACATTCGTTTCGGGTCGTCAGAAGCCCGAAAGTCTGACCACCAGTCTTACCAAGGGGTATCGTTTTACCCAGTAACCGGGTTGTGGAGGTCAGCTCCACGTAAATATTGACATTCAACTGCATCCGGTTAGACTGGAAGCCGACCCCAAAAATAGTTAGGAAAAGGCTAAGCAGATGATAATTTAAGTCTGCAATAGCATTAGGTTTGATTTACTGAGGCACACTTGTGCCACAAATCGCTAAACACGTTTAACGCTAAACATATTTAAAACATCATTCTGTCTCAGCTATCTTTAAAAGATTCAGAGAAACAGCACTATGTTTTAAACCTGCGCAAGTGGGCCTTAGTTGCTATCATCTTTAACGATGAATGTAAAAAAATGTAATCTACATTTTGTTAGGCAGTCATCATTGGGTTTTAAATGTTTCTGTCTTCTAAGACGGAAGGACAGAATTCAGTCTTAAAACCATTAATAGCAAAACCGTACTATTTGGTTCCTTGACGTGTTTGGGTACAATAGAGCAGATAGTTTAGAAGCATTAACACATTGACAGCTGTCTAGAAATAATATAGTATTAAGTTTATAGTTCTCTTTTGTTATTTTTTGTAAAGCTTTGTCTGAAAAACATAGATAATATTACACCGTATCATTTTTAAATCGAGGTGAACTGAAACTTTTTTATAGTTATAGTAAGTAAATAGTAATATTAGTTTAAACTAGAGTAAATCGCGTGGTATTCACGTAACACTTTTCACTAAAACATTTAATAAAATTTCACCTGAACCCACCAAATTTCTATGAGCCATATTCCACGAAATTAAGTTACGGCAAAATTTTAGGGAAAATTTAATAGAAATATCTAGCTCTCGCATATTCGGGGAGCGAGGCTGACATCATCCTGTCCCAGGGGGCTGAGAGCGCGTGCCGAAACAGCTGATTGCCGACCGACCACCATAAAAAATCGTATAAAACAATCCCCAGCCAAATTTCAACCTTATCACGAACAGTTCAGGCTCTAATGTCCCATGCTCCCACCCAAACGACCCTTAATATAAGTGTCTCTAGACAACTCTCAACTCTAACATACAGCAGAAGGGTCTAAAATCGTTTGCTCACTTTTTTCCCCGTCCACGTCACCTCCAGAATAAAATCCGTAGTGCCATAAAATTTGGACTCTAACACCGGCGCACACGGCTGGTTTTTGCTCGTTTGGGATTGTTAACGAGATAAAACAGAATGGATTTTGTGCATTTCACTTGGTTGGAGGCCGGTGCGTGCCTCGAGCGATCAAGTTCTGCTGCATTCGGCTCCGCTGGCTAATAAATGAGAATATTTCGTACGAGAAGATGGATCGTCCGTAATTGTTCAGCTACGGTGTTACAGGCAAGAAACACACGAGATTTTACGCTCCGTGATTCAATAAAACATCGATGTTTTGATTGCAGTATAAATATGTAGTAGAAATGATTATATAATGAGGTGTGTTATTAATATAAGTAGATCTATTAATATAAGTAATTATAATGTTCAATTAAGTGGTATTACTGTATCTAGGTACGTACACAAGCGTGGTGATGTCGAAGTAGTTCGTAGACCACCGCCAGAGATGATTTGTTCACATCACGCAACGTTTTTTTGTGTATTGTAAAATAACTCATTCGGAGCTACAAGTACAACAAAGAATAAAAAGGAATTTAATACAGTTTTTGTTAGGGTTCCTGGTGTTTTTTTTTTTTTAAACTTAACTAAACATTCAATAACGTTACTGAAACCAAACCAAGTAAAGAGAACACTGTTAGAACCCTATGATCAACCTCTGTCTGACCAAGATTATGTGTGGACTTTAACAGTGACCTCTGAGTTGGTATGGGCTTTTTTTCTCAGAGTAGACAGATACGAAACGCCGTTATCTAGTTTTTTTTAAATATGTTTGACGTGTAAGTGTTTGTACAAACCTACTTACAGAAACAAAATCATTTATGTTTCCCAAAAACAAGGCACAATAGACCCGTCTCAAATAATTTAGTGCCTGTTTCCTGCTCTTAAAACGAATAATAACGGCCGGCATGAGAGCGCCACAATTCACAATGACTAGATAACATAAGTTACGAAGGAGTTCATAATATAGCAACTATTTCAAGGAGCCGAAACATACAAAGCTTGGAAATTCTAGTCACATTCACTCCAAAGTTGATAGACAACGTTGAATGTGCACGTGGTTTTGATATTAATATGCTTTAAGTTACGACGCAGAAAACAGTAGTGATATCAACAATAGTTGGTCAAAAAGAGGGGCAATTCTCGTAATTTTAAGAACGTTCACAGTCTAATGTCAGTCTCAATCTGTCAAGAATATCTCTAATTTCCCTATATTTTGACAAGTTTTTGACATTTGTTTGTCGCTGAGATGAGATTGCAACTAGATTTTGAATGTTTTAAATTACGAGAATTGGCCTTCAGTAGTCCGAATAATAGAATAGGATTCCAAACTCCAAATAACGATAACAATCGGCTGTATCCCGTCATTTTGCCACAATATTTCGCCTGTGGCATTTATGCAGCCAAACAATTTAGTCGATCGTCGAGTCTGACCATAAGCTGATTCAATCAATCAGTTTACTCAGCCTGTCGCCACAAACCCTTCGTACGGCCGGGACCTGGGCCACGTCTAACTTTTGCCACCACTACAACCGAATCTTCACTTACTATGTTCAGTTTATCCCGAGATTTCTGTAGGTATAATCTATATTTTGTTGGTGTTAAGTTAACAAAAGATTTATTTTAGAAACTTGAGTACTTGAAGTTTAATTTGTATTTCGTATTATTTAGTTAGTTCAACATATTACAATTTTTCTTCGAGTCGCATCCTTGATGTTAGCAATGCTTATGTCCACAGTCCTCTTGTAATTAACTATCCCATTACGACCAAATGAAAGTTACTTAGAATAACTGGATCCTACGTGACTGTATGCAAGGAACAGTATAAGCTGTGGAAGCTCAAGAAATTGCCTCATTGCTCTAGCTTGTAATGCTGCAATTCTCCAAAGTGTTTCGATTTATCCGATCAGAGATTAGATTGTAAAAGTCATTGGTTTCAGATACAAGCAGTAATATTACTTGTTCAACGTGTAGTGCTTCTGAATGTTGATAATTATGAACCAATCTGCCCCGAGATTGAATTTGTCTGGCCAGAAAAGGGTGTAGGGATCACCCCTGTTACTGTTACAATCATGTGTTACACAGTTTCTTCACTCCTTTAGGGTTTTAAGCATAGATATAGGAAAGAATTTCTATGGTTTTATAAACTGATGTTGAAAAACCTAACACATTGAATATTCCGTTGCTGTTGAAGTAAAATTCCAAACAAAAACAAAGATCAATATTTGGTTCTACCAAAGCATATTTAACGAGCTCAATTCTTCTAATACTTATGATCCGTCTGGTTCGTCCTTCGTAGTAACAAGCAGAAACTCCCGATAACACGGGGTTCCGTCACGTCACGGGTATGTTGACACGACGAAGAAATCCTCAATACAGCTCCGTGACAAGACTTTCTATACCTCGTTGATTTGCATTTTGCATGTGTAATCAGGAATTCTGTCCAAATACGCTATTGTATGGCAATATACTTTGTTTTCATTACACAGATCTGTCATACGCCGTGTGCCGTAAGCTTGGTTATAGGAATTTCGAACAATAGAAGTACGGTTTGGTTGACAGGCTTTTGAAGGTAAAGCTGTGAGTCCGTAGACCTTGTAGCAATGCGCGGCATATTATAATGATCTAATAGGAATATGCGATGATTATATTGATTGACGTAAGAATTGAATGTCGTAAGCTTCCTTACTGTCAAGGAAACTTCCACGATAAATTAGCTCGCCTAATTGTTTTTTTTTGTAGCTTCTTAGTGCGGTGTGAGAGGATATCGTCCATAATACAAGAAAAGATCAAAAGAAACATGTACAGCAGAAAGTAACCGAAGACGAACTGTCCAATGACTTCTTCTTGGTGTCATTAAAGAAAATTCCAATCAATTATTTCAAGGTACCAACACTAGCGAGACAGGCTGAACAAATCCATCGGTGTCGTTAACTTCAAAATCGCTTTCTACCTCAGAGACTGTTATATTCTTTTGTCTTGACAATATAGACGCCAGCAGCAAATTCCATTCCTTAGAATTTGCATTGCAACTTAGAAAATACAGTCATTGTGTTTGGGCTTCAGGTATGCGGGACTCCATGTTCTGGGAAAAGATTCCTGGGCTACGTCGAAGAAATTTTATGAAATAGGACATCCTACGATATTATGGCTACCTGGTATTTATAAGTCCTTTGCAAATGATAGAATGAGGTGTGCATACTAAAATATCGCATCTTCCAGCTTGTGTAAGATGCAACTTAACAAAATCTTTTTGATTTATAGTAACTGGTGAAGGGTTTATGTGTAGCTTACAGTTATTTATGTCGTTAAAACCGTAAATAATACTTATACGGCTCGAAATTACTCATGCAAACATGCCAAGTAAAGCTTTTAACTATTCGATTACAATCTAACGAACTATTTTGAAATTGTTATTCATACGTTTATTCCAATGTTTACCTCATTATAAGTTATTTTCATGTTCTAGATATTGGAATCCATTTTCATGTTCAACGTTATCGAAGCCTGTACGTGAAGTTTTTACCAAATCAGTAGCAAATATTATTTATTTGACAAGATCTATATCTGTCAGTAATTTCGACAGTAGTATTAAAGGATCCTAGCCGGAAACGTGTCGATATTAACCGTCGCTCCGGAAACTATTGAGTCATCATCATTCACATCATTACGCGTTGGTGTGAATATCACTTCATCACTCAATTACTCCGCGTGTTTTAAAACTATTCGATTTTAGTCTTTACGAATATTATACAGAGGCAAAATTTGTGAGTTTGTATATAGGGAGCAATCATCGGAATTAACGGTTAGGTTCCGAAAAGTCTTTCAATATTTATTGGGAAACTACAGTATTAAGTGTCATAGTCGAAGTCGCGGGTAGAAGCTAGTTTGCTTTATAAAGATGGATCAGTAACTGTAAAAAGTTACACAGATGTTGGATACATTTTAGAAACAGTTCATACATGAGGTTTGTCATTTCAAGCTAAAGTGAGGGCTAAAGCAACTTAACGTGCATTCATGAATCCTATCTCTATAATTTACTAAAGTATATCTGATTTTTCTTTTTTTTTGGTATAGTTTGGTGATCCTCCTGTACGAGTCACAATAAATACCTTTTCTTTCTTTCTTTCTCAATCGTGTTTGATATTGAGATAAAGTAATACGAGTTTCGTAGGCATGTAACTTTACCTGCGTGGTTTATAATCCGTAGGTAGATTCTCAAATTGGTTAGTGACATCATCAGGTAAAAGTGGCTTCCACGAGTCTCTAACAGGAAAAACATATTCTAGTTGTGACTAGGATCCTAAACTACTATTCGCTTTTGGGAATATAACCAGAAATATTGTCCATGTTACAAACAAAAGGAATTTCTAAGCTTTATTTCAATTTTCCAGTACGAATCGTATGTATTACCGGAATATATTTAAGTTTGGGTTACCAAAATTATTTTTCTGATGCTCCACCGGGATCTGCTGTCAATCTGTATCATTCACGCACACACTAACAACTGTCATAGTCACGAATGTGTGTGTTTACTCAATTCCTCTTATTAATATAACATCAAGGGGAGAGTGGCTGCAATTTCGGACTTTGTTTGCTCCCCTAGGAACCAGTAAAGCGTGGTCGTTATCAACTTTAATAAGATGGCAGAGATGAATTTCTGTTATCTCTTTTTTGCACATGTTTTTATTCTGTACTTTTTTGCATTTTTGTTCTACTCTTCTTCTTGGTTGCTAGGTAGAGTTACACTAGGTATATTCTCAAGTTTCAAATTACTCTGTGTTCATGTTATCTTTCACAAGTATGACTGTGACATTTTGACTTCCGTTTTTACACTGTGTCGCAATTTTGTGAGTCAACTTATATTGTACGCGTTGTGGGAATTTTTTATCGAGCTTCTACATTACGCGATTTTCGGCGCAGCTATTTAGCCTTTACATACTCAATATTTGCGTGACTCATATCACTTCATACCGCAAAGTTCTCTTTAGCGATGACTTTGTAGGCTTAGCATTCATTCCAACTTTCAGTTATAAATCTTCTCGACTGCCATATTTTTACTCATGCTCGTTAACATGTGCCACTCTTTACTCCTTAGTGGAATTAACAAAAAATAAAGTGTTGAATTCGTAATACAAGTATCATTTTATAAAACACTACCAACTTTCTTCTTTTTCTACCATACACTTCACTGTCAATCTATTTTCTTGAACATCATGATAGGAAACTGTCTACTTTTTGTGTTCTAACACACCATCTCAATTCTGCAATAAAGCCTAGTGTACAAGAATTCTCGAGAAACCGCGAGCAAAGTGCTTCAAGTGGTCATTCTCCTTTCTAGCAAACTTGCAAAAAACATAAAGCGTAGATAACAAATGGCTACTGTACCGGAACTCCGTTTGAAGCGCTGTATCGCTAGATAACGCGCAAAACCTTATCACGCCAGGAACGAACACGTCTGATTAGCAATATTAGAAGTGTGCTGTACTAATGGAAAATCACAAAAAGTTATCGTTTATTCCAGTTTTTAAGCGATTTCTTTTGATGAAGGGGTACTGCGAAATCTCTAACTTACACACATACCTAGAGGTGAGGAATTTTTCCGTTTTCATTTTCTGATACTTTATTGAAATGATAAGTAGGAATTTGGGGTTAAGAGTGTTTCTTTTTATTTGTTTTTGGACACAGATGAACCCTTCAAAACGAGCCTTCAAGCGTTTGAGGTACTCAAAGCTCTTTGTAAGACTCGAACTTGATTGCTGCAGCGCTACAATGAAGCATTTAGTTAGTAAATTGCAGACTTATATTGCGTTGGATTTATAAATTGAAAATGTTATCTTGTTCACGGGATGTCTTTGTTTCTCTCAGAACGTGTGGTTTCCGATCCAGTTCAATAGCATTCGCAGCCGGGCGTGTATAAGGGGAGCAGGACTGGTAGGGAGCGCGCAGTCGGCTTCATCGGCGTGCCTGTATTTAGCGATATGTGTACACGAAGCTCAATGCTTGCTTCAGTAGACGCTTATGAATGTAGCGAGAAAATAACTTTTGTTTCTAGCTGTACTTTGAAGACTCGATGTTTAGGCTAACCGTCAAGACGTGCTTAAATGTTCAGAGAAGGTCCAAAAATAGTGTGCATTAATGTATTCTGGGTTTTATTAAACTAGAGCGGAACCAAAAAGTTTGTCTTTTTGCTGCCAGTTGAGCTACAGTTTTCTTGTTCAATTCTGATCACAGACAATAAGCTGTGAGCGATGTTTAAGCGTTCTCTTTTGTCAAAAGAAATCAATTCTTTGCTGGCTTTAGTTCCATAAGCACGCTAATATGCATTGTCGTTTTATATTTGTCTTTTATTCCGAGAACATCTCGGGGAAATAAAATTAAAACGTCTTCGTCTCGGGGACTTTTATTTTTTAACTATCTGCCCGAGGCAACTCTGGTCTGGAGGTTACTGGCTTTTTCTTCTATTTCTTAACTTCCTGTCGCAGTATTAAGAAGTTGTGTGCGAAGTTAAGTTTGCTGTGTGGGCACCGGAAATTAAGGAGTATCGATTAAAGTGCAGAAGTCGCCTTGAGTGCCAGTTCTAATTTTTACTGCGAAACTTAGACATGGCCGCAAATATAAAAAGGTTTACTTTATTAAGGCTCTAATAATAACGCATCTAATCTAATATTTCAAATCCTGCAATAGTCCTGCACCAACCGGGAGTTGTCCTTGGGTGCACTTGCATAACGCGAACAGGGATCATCGTCGGTTGGTACCTCATTAGTCATTTCATTAAAAACGTCTAACGAACCTCTGCGAGTTGGCTTCCGCCCTCGTAAGCCTTCCAAAGGTCCGGGACCCCAGATATTTCAAAAGACGCATCTAATATTATCGACCGATAATGACGCGCCTGTGAGAGCCATTACTATGAATGAACTGAAATAAGATGAACTTTGGACTTAAAACGGTTCAGGAAAAGGGAATATTTGGGATGTTTTCACTCATCGCGCTAAGTTAATTCAGGCCTTTTCATTAGTTTGCTCCTTTGGGTCCAATTCGTTCAATGAATGTGCCAACCTTACAATTTCCAAATTACTTTCTTACTATCCAAAATCGAAAGCCTATTCTCTATACGCCTTCAAAACAGAGCCTCTATCTACAGTTTAGTTAGTCTTCACAACGTTAAATCTTAGCGTTACATCTCGATTATGTAACGTTAATTGAATTGCCGCATGTGGCAACACTGAGTATTGCATCGAAAGGTCGTTGGCTGCACGTGCAGTGATTGGTTGTGAATTCTTCGCGTAGGCACGGCAAATACGTTTACGGCTTTGCTACTTTTAAAATGTCTGCAAGAAATATACTTAGCTCTAAATTATGTCTTTTGCTCACTATCGAACACAATGTGTTTTACCTTTATAATATAGTCCCAAAAAGATGAACTTCTCAAGTTAGATATTCCCGATAGTCAGAAGTCTGTATATTACTCCATCTAGGATTCATAACCGTTACAAGTCATTGCAACTTTTGAGGTATACTTTAGTTACTGTGCATCAGGAGGATGATCGTTTGCAGGGTCGTTCAAATGTACAAGTGGCTGTTAGTTGATTTGTATCGAAAAGTAAGGACCAAACACAATAGTTCAGGTAAAAAATTATACCCAAGACAGTTTGAAATGAACGGAAGGTACAAATTGTGCGGCTAAGTGTATTTAAGCTATTTAGAACCTTTTGAATTTTGTGGAGGTTTACCTGAAAAAGAAAACGAGCAGAGAAGTCACCACGTATACGTTTTTAAATTAGAAAGCGTATGTATTGCCATTAAGGTAGTATCATGCCATCTTCCTGGACTGTTCTTGTATCAACCCTTTTTAGTACCTACATAGTATTAGGTAATGTAGCACCTAAGTAATTACTTTCTTTATCTTTAAAGTCTTAGGCACATTCATTAATGTTTCTGATGCCATCTAGATATTTTGCTCCTGCAGCTTTATACAGAAAAGTTGCTTTTATCAAGCTGGTCTTTTTCACGTTGTTTCTTTAAAATACTCGTCTCTAAAGTACTTGTTGTCTTGAAGCATTTAAAACCTCTGCTTTCGTATTGGCGTTTCTATAGTCTAAAAGTGTACTTTCGGTGTAAATTAAAAAGTTTGATGATTATGATTTCTAGTCGTCAACATAGGTATTGCACACATAGCTCAATATTAACTGGTTCACAGTTCCTCTTTCTATGTTTTAATTTAAATGGCTCAAGTTTTTATTATTAACATGCGGTTACTGACGAGGGACCGCTGTTAAAAGCACAAAATTTGGTCTTTATGAGAAAAGAGAACTGAACGACAAGAATTCATTTGAGAACACTGTTTGGAGGCAAATAATCCCATAGTTTCCATATCTGTCGTATGTTCAAAAATAGCGCTAAGTACAACAAAGAGCTTTACTATGCGGTAGTTCGGCACACATCCCTAGATACGGCCAGTTTGTTCACAAAGTCTTTCTGTTCTGTTACACAATGTAAGTTAGGTTTACTTTGTTTAAATGACGTAACATTTCTATACTTAGTAATTTTACGAAGCGTGAAATCGACTTTTCACTTTTAATTTGTCGCAACAACCGATTATGCCAAGAGATTCCGTTTTCTGTAGAAATTAAAGTGTTCGAAATTATCGACAAAATGCATCCCGATCTTAACATAGGCATACCTACTAGGGTAGCAAAGTAATGAATGTAATGATGGAACTGATGCAGTTCATAATGATTCCATTTCGGTATCTTCCAAGCTTGTTTTTTCCCGGGTCTAACCTGCACGGTTGTCTTTGCTTGCTGGCTTCCAAAAATACCTCTGCTGCGTTGCCTACTGAAGCTGACGTTGGCTATTTTGCGTGCTGGCATGATTCCAGGCTCAGTACCAGGGTTACACACACTGCCATAGAGACGTAACATCACCAGTCTTGGTCTTGACGTCACCTTCTAACTCCACAATTATGTCAGAAGTCTAGTCTCTCCGATGAGCTAACTTTTTCACAAGATTATTATCTTTTTTGTTCCACATTTCGTCTTTATAATTTCGAGAAACATTGTGCGCTAAATGTAGAAACTGCTTCAAAACAATGTTTCGGAATATTACGCAAACTTGCGACTAGTATCACGGCTTATTTTTAAGAATTGGACTTGATAGTTTTACCGAATATCAATCTAACGAAACCGTTAAACAAATTAAAATTGTTTTAAAGTTTCTTTGAGCACCTATGGCATAATGAGGACTAGTAGAAATGTTTACGGAAACGCAACTAGAGAGTACGCGGGTGCACGATTAGGCCTAGTCTGGCGGGCACCGCTGTACTCAGCCAGCACCAGGCGCCGCTTATAACTTGAATTTTACACACAAATACGATCAAGTAGGTACATACGAATAAAATCACATCCTTACCTCACTATCGGGTCCCAATCCAGTTCGTCGAAAAAAATCCAATTGATAAAACACAGTTAAACACTGAATTTTGAACCAACACACATGCACCGAGTCCAATGAACTGCTGTGAACTGCAATCGTTCCAACGATTTGTTTTTGATTATTTTTTAACCCGAAATTGTTAAAACACAAGATAGTCAAATGCACTTTATTATCACCATGAACCACAAAATTCCGACTACCTACTGAGCGTCGAGTCCGAAAATTTTCGTGAAAATCCTTAAAACCGGAACCGGCTTATTTCATTTTTGAAATGTATTTTTAAGTTCGTAATTTAATACGGCACCAAAATGTCGTCTCACAAGGAAAAAGTAAAACCACTACGCCGAACAGCGAATTGCTTCCGCATCCCCAAAACAGCTGTTCGGGACTGGTGACGTTCAAAAATCGATAACCACCGGATTAGGACAACCGGAATTACACACCACACAACTTTTTCACAACACACATTACCGGTTTCACTATCCTTTCAATGCATGTCTTCACTGTATCAGTTGTTGTAAAAATAAGGTTTAGTGATATTACCTAACCGTAAGATTAACTTTGCAGTAACATTCGTTGAAGGGGATAAATTGAAGGAAGAAATTTTCTAGGGAAAGTATGCTTTTAAAAATCACTTTTCTTGTTT
Source organism: Apamea monoglypha (assembly GCA_911387795.2). Lineage (NCBI taxonomy): Eukaryota > Metazoa > Arthropoda > Insecta > Lepidoptera > Noctuidae > Apamea > Apamea monoglypha. Next base: position 1,816,864 of record OU426922.1, on the reverse strand, counting down.
TGTTTATGATGGTGATTCTTTTGTGAGCGCATCTGAGAGCTGCACAGCGCACGCGGTCGCGCTCGGTCGCGGACTGGCGGCGGCGGCGCGGGGCGCGCGGGCAGGGCGGGGGGCGGGTCGCGGGCGGGCCCGAGCCAGCGGAATGCTATTGTAGGCGAACTTGCCCGCCACTTTTTTTCTCAATTCTGGTCAAACAAGTTTTGTATACAACCTGCATTGTAAGGATTCCGCCATTCTTCGTACGAGGCAACGGTCTTTCTAAAACTTGTGAAGTATAAGGTTTCGCTGAAACTTCAAAATCCAAGAATGTACCTAACAGGATAGGTATACCTACCCACTACTTTTGTAAAAATGTTTGAACACACACTGACTTGGGTAGGTAATTCTTCAAAGTACACTATATGATACCAGCAGGTTCTGAAAATAATTTATCCACTTATTATCAGCTCCACTGAGCTGATGATGACGAGAAACTATTCAAGTACCTACGTAGATACCTACTTAAGTAGACCAAAATCCCTCCAAATCCCAAAAAAAAAAACAAATTTTATAAGATTATCCATAAAGTTCACAAAATAGCGAAATATAAAAGCTTACTCTACAATCTTAACGTGGAGTGTAGTCCCCAGTGAAGACCAGAAAAGGAAATAGTATCTACTGTTATCAAGATTAACAACACGCATAAGATTCATAATAACATCTCTGTAAAAGACGAGACGACAAGCCCTAAAGGCTTAAAGGCATATGTAAGGAAGCACAAGTACAGATAATTTCGATGTCGTCGCATCAGAAGGTAAATACTCGTAATTTAAAACGTTCAAAATCTAGTCGCAATGTCATCTCGGCGACAATTAATGTCAAAAACTTTTTAAAAATGTAGGGAAATTAGAGGTATTTTGACAGATTGAGACTGACATCAGACTGTGAACGTTCTTAAAATTACGAGAACTGCCCCTCTGATGTCTGTATTGCTGCTAATTGTACCAAAATCGAATTGAAGATAGGTATAGAGTTTCCAATTAATTTGTGGTTATGTAACTCGGCACCCTGCTATGTAAAGTTATGTTTGCCAAACAAATGTCCCAAACTGTTGTTAGCTTTATAAACATCGCAGTCACCACGACAATCAGGCAGCTATTATTTGCCACGACCTGAGTGAGTAGAATTCCAACATTCAAGGTTAGAAGGGAACTTCTAAACTAAGTATTTGAAGAGCGATAAACGAACTTCCAAGAGGTCGGATAGACTCGGCTCCGATAGGGACAGCCTAATTGCTCGCTCCCTACGACAAAAAGAGACGGTGCGATTTATTTTATTTATTGCCATATCAAGTTACGGCGCGGGTTCTGTATCACGGTTGTGTGAAAGAGACGGATATACATTTATTGTTCCCCTTGACCTCGACAGCGGGAGATGCTGTTGATCAGAATTTTTGGAAATTAAACTTTTTTAATTAGTTAACCCGAAACAGGTTTGCCTATTAATGAAGGTTGAAGCTGTGAAGATATATTGTGTAGATCATGACACCTATGTAATTGGGTGTTCTGGGACTCGCACTTGATTTTAGAATTTTTGTCCGTTTGTCTGTTTGTCTGGACGTATGTTCCAGGTTGGTGCAAAAATGGCTGTACAGATTTGAATGAAAGGAACACAAATAGTTTATACTTTGAATCCCGGTAGTACGTTCCTGTAGGATATTTTTCAACACCCACGTGGGCGAAGCCGCGGGCAAAACCAAGGTCTGAATAAATTATCAATTAGACCAGATGACATAGACATTAGAGTTAGGGTTAATTAAACATAATATATACTTAAAGTGAGATATTCTGAAAAGAAGCCTTATAGTGGAAACTCGCTAAATTCACATGCAACGCTAAAACAAAGCCACTCCATTTGCCAGTGATTTGTGGTCCGCAAGATACTTAATAAAGATTCAAGAGTTAAACTCCGACTTGGAAAGAGATTGGTTTTTTCCCCACACGATTAAGGAAATAGAATTCTCACAATAATCTTAGAATTAACTAAAAGGATAATCATTGCTTTTTATATCAACGAGTTTGCCGGTCTTGAATCTATCATAAATTATCACTTGTATCCTTGTTGGCAGAGTATTAAAACCGGATAACAGTGATCACGAATTCACAACAGCTAAATAATATTAGCCAACTCATATTCGTTTCAAAGGTACGTAGGTTACATTGCAAAAGCTGCGCTGGTTTGCAAATCTAGCAATTTATTGTTCAACAAATAGCACATCTGTCAAACTTAATCCTGCTTTACATTTAACGGGGAATTATTGCAGCAATTACGACTTGCGAAATAAAGTTTTGTACTTTTCCCTACCTTGTACTAACGCCAAAGCCTATATCTGATAATTTTGAAAACAAAATCCCGTGCCCATGATGACCACAGCTGCGTCCGTAAGTAAAACAAAAGAGGATCCTTTTAGGTCGACTAATAAATAATGCGCTGCAAGCAGGAATAGTCCTTACGGTGGTCAGATATAGATTTTGACGAGAGTATGTACGGACGCCAGCACATCAAGTTACTACAATCTGTCAAATTTCTTTAATAGATCTTCAACTTTATCGCTAAAGCATTAAGGTTCAAGGTTGATTGGGAAAATTTGACAGTTTCGGGTAGCTTGACCTGCTGGCGTCTGTACATACAATCTTTGTATTTCTAACCATTTCTTAATTATAATTTTGAGCTACTCCAGCATATGTATGGAACATAATTATAATACACGAGACCTCTAGAAGTAGCGGTTTTGCTTATATGCTCTCTAACAGGCTGCGGTATGGTAACTATAGTATTTGCTTCTCTATAATGTTGTAATATTACAACTTGTCCATAATGTACTGCGGGATAATTGCGTAACACACTAACAGTAGGAATGGCTTTCATTTTGACAGTTCAACAACATTCATTGCGTTATTTACGTTGTTGAGCAGAACATTTTTTGGAACGTATGAAGCAGTGGATTAGCAATATCCTTCAAAAGTATTCAGATTGTGATTGATAATGTGTTACGCACCTAGGGAGCTGATCTATGCGTGTTGAGATTGTAACAGCTTTAATTATTTTTGTTATATTTTGTATAGGTATTGGTTTGTCTAAGGAGTTTAATTCTTACAGTTGTTAATAGCTACAACTTATGCAAAGTTGCGTATGCGTTTGAAAAACTTATTTAATTTAAACCGTTACTTTATTGGTAAAAGTGCTTTTTCGCCTCATTGGAAGCCATTGCGCGTTTTTATAATTTCTATCGTGATGATATGATCGTGGACGTCCACGGCATGTGGCAGGGAATTAAGATGTATGAATATATACAATTCATTGGTAAAACCTCACATTGATTACTTGATAGAAGTGTGTGTTGAAACATGTCTTGATAAATTACAAAGAGCGCAAAATAGAATAATAAAAGTCCTCTTCCACTACAATTATTTAACTCCAACTATCAACATTTATAATGAGACAAAATTATTTAATATTGCACAAATTTACCAAAATAACACATGTATTTTAATACGAAAAATCTTAAACAAAAACATACACACACAAATAGACATCACAAAATACAATGAAATATATGTATACCCGCAGCTCTAGCTCTAATTATGGTAAAAAGTGTATTGTGTATCAAGGAGCACAGATCTACAACTCTTTACCTAAGCATATAAAAGACACTAAGTCAATATCTTTATTCAAAAAGTTATTAAAACGACATATTTTCAAAGGCATCACAAAAAAGTAAATCTGTCCGATTCCAACATTATTATCGTATCCACTCCATGTAAACCGTCTCTTTTATCTGCTCAAAAACTGTCGCCCAATGACAAAGTTAATTGAAACCAATACAGAAATGTAATTTTGTTTCTTTTTTAAGAATACCGTCTATGCGCATCTGTACTTTAAATTACTTAAGTTTTGTTTTATATCTTATTTCTCCTCGTAAGTGATTTGTAATCTTTGAGAAATAAAGAAAATTTAAACCGCACATACGTGCAAGTTATACCTTTACGTGGACGGAAATTTAAAAGCTTCTTCATATGTTTCCATACATTTTACTTCTCCGTGTTATCGTGATGCCGTGGATGTTCACGATAAAATCGTCACGTTAGAAGTGTTCTGTATAAAACTTCTAGAAAAGTCAGGATGGGGAATCAAAGACTGCATGACTTTACGATGTTTTCTTTTAAAAACACGTGATAATAACGCCAAGGACGATGGACAAAAAACTATAGAACCCTTCTATAGAAACTTCAACAGGAAATTTTATGTCGTAATAAAACTCAACGGTACAGTTGGGTAAGCAGTAAGTGCTATGTTTTATACGAGCTTAGAAGGCTATTAAGTAAGTTCCTGAAATTGTTGGTCAGCTTGAAACTACTGTTCCATGTTTTGGCCTCGTAGGTATTAAAATTCACACAGTGGTCCCATGTTCCAGTATTATCAGCGTAGCTAAATAGCTGCATGATCCTTTGTCATTAATTATAATTATTAGCAACGTTGTTTGAGGGTAAAGCGCCGACAACACGATAGCACTGCTGCGGATAACCAGCTTTGCCCTTTAATATTTAAATAAATACAGGTTTAATTTTGAGTTATTCCATACTGGTAACAAAATCAGTAATTGTAGAATCGTGGGGGGTTCTAAAACTACTGTTTTCTCAAGCAATATTAGATTATAATTTATGTTATGTAAGTTTATGGTAAGTTCTTCTTGTAAGTTAAAGCGCCCACGATAGAGCAATCAAGCTGAAGAACTAAGATATGAATCTAGTGTATCGACATATGAATAGTTTGGTGATGCCCAAGAGTCTTTAATGGGGCCTTATTCTCTATTACACAATGAACGAAACCGCACGAAATGAACACGAGATTGGCGGAAATAGCTAAGGAATTGACGTGGTTTCGAAGTAGAGTGAATTAGGGACCTGGGGTGATCTTGTGATCATTGTACACGAGATGCTGAAGACTCTAAAATTTGTCTCTCGAGGATGAGTCAAATAAACAAAGAGGAAGAGAGAAATACAGATAAATGAATTCGCAATATACGTCATCATCTTCATCATGCTGTACAGCAAACAATGGAAAGAACATGATCTATGGTGTAACGACACCCGAGCTTTAATATCAAACCAAGTTTCAGCTTTGCACAATATCAGTAATGAACACATACTCAAACTCAAAGCGTAATCATCACACTGAATCAAAGATAGAAATGGTCGTTTCATTCAATAAAAATCAAATTGTCACACCGACGAGTCGTAACTGACACGTAATTCTACAGTTTAACGTCAATTCCAGTTCAAACAACCGGTTATTTACTTCCAAAGAATAGAATGTCAACAGGTTGTACCGAGAATTCTTACAAAGCGGATGAAAGCTAGACATTACGAGGTACGATTGTACAAATATAAATGATACCTTTTGTTTTGTGAAATAAACACGTGATGTTGAAGTTTTTGGTGTTATGTTTAGTCTGAATTATAGAATTGCTTGGTTTGTTGTTTTTGAAACGTGAGTTTTTGAACCAGAAGGACCTATTCTGGGCCTTGAATTATAAATAGTTTTGAAGAAACCAGATGGGGAAGCATTTTTCGCTTGGTTCGATTCCAAATAGATTTGGCACAGAAGCCACAGACGGAGCTCCTTCTAAGCCAAGTGAACGTCTCAGATATGCATTTGTAAGGAAATTACTTTATCAATTTTGTGATGGATGAGTTACTGTTATTTAATATGAAATGATAATCTCGATATTATTTTTTTTTTAATCTGGGACCGAGTTTTTTTATGACAATAAAAAAATATCCCTTCAGCAATTAACATCTGCAGAATTGTAAGTTTGTACAAAAAAATGGTTGCGAATTCTCTAAGCTATGGCTTTGCAGGCCATGCCATAAATACTCTAACAAACTAACGACATTACTACCTGAACTTCAGGTACAGAATATGTAGCAACTGACTGTGACTATGACAATCTACCTGATGTTACACAAATGAAGAGAGATAAGTTTACACCAACAGCATATTCCATAGAACTGTATCTAGATATGGCATATTCCAACAATCCTTTTAAAAGCTCCTTATACCCACGATCTCATTGAGTTTTTGTTTTTACCTATCAAAACGGCTGACCAAAAACACCCAGATAATACCAATAAAAACCACAATAGATGAAACGGCCGCTTCTCCTAATACACAAGTTGCAAGTTACAATCGTGGAAGTGCTCGGAAACGGGCTGGGGGTCCGGGCTGACGCACAATGAGTGACGGATTGACGACTATTGTTGCCGACAAAGGCGAGACAAATCAAAGAATAGCCCCTCAGCGATTCCCGGGATCCACCGTTACGGGAATGAAACCCTTGGTAATATCTCGTTATAGTTATTTAATTAAGTGCAATGTTGGGATTCTTTGTTGTTTTAAGGCGAGAGGGTATTATGAAGGGATTATGAAATATTTTCTATGAAGAAGAGAATCAATGACCGAAGACAAAATGAAATAGGTACTCGGAAGTAAATCTGACCCTAATACTCCTATACATCTCCATCAAATTGCAAACGATAAAGATGAAAGTACTTTTATAGTAGAAGATTTATATTTCTTTAGACGTCCAGTTGAATAAAATAATGAAAAGAAAGAAGTAAAGCGAATATTTTAGTATCGTTTCGAGCAAATTACAGCAACTGAAATCAAAATAGAGTACACTCACTACCCATATATAGTTTAAAGTTTTACTGTAAAGCAATATTTGTGCTTATTTGTAAGTAAGAGTGGAACAATGGGTGTTTGTGATTTCATTACTTTAAATATAAAGCATTCGATGTTTATAACATTGCCATTTTAAGCGGCTTTCAATACATTCGAAATCGGTTTACCATGAATATGCAGTCTGTATGTAGAGAGTTGTTGATAAAAATTTATACATATTCAGTATTACTGCTCCAGTATTTGAATAACTCATAATATCTAACTATGTTAATATAACAATCAAGTTAATTTAACTTTTGATCCAACTCCGAAAAAAAAAGAAAAGAATCAGGTTGCCGGAAATTTACCAGAAAACTTTTTCCTCAGTTCCCGCGATCCGCGACATGAAAAGCTAATATTACCATAATAACACCCATCATTTGTTTGCACGAGGGAAATGTTTCCATCAGAAATTAACAAATTACGGTGGCGACGTTCCTCTAATCAAAAGCTTATCTAATCAAAAGATCATAACCTAGCCCAACTTGTAGTGCGATGTGCCAATCAATGTTTTTTTTTCATACAATTTCGGAGGGACTCTGTTTTGGGCTTATTGCTAGAACTACCACGTAACGTAACACCGTTTCGCCATCGAATTATTTCGTAGTTCATTATTTTGCCAATTAAATCGACGTTTTGGATAGGTATTTATTTTTGGTTGAATTTGAAACCAATTTTAATTAGCGTTGTAAATGTTCACCCGTTTTGTGGATTGCCTAGAATTTGGTAATTGATATAAGTGAGAACTGAAACAAATAGAATTTCACCTTCAAACAAGGACGAGCTTCGGAAACAAAATGTAAATAAATCTGTTCAAAATCTGCAAAAGCAACTATTGTTCACGGCCGCATTTTAGCGAAAACAATAAAAACCAAAACACGAAAGTGTCACTTACTAATGAAAAATCGGTAATTTACGGTAATTAAGCTTTTAGTGCTTCACTATTGCAAGTAAAACCTGTCGGCGGCGCGCGGCGGGAGAGGAATCGATTCCCGGCGCGGAGCCGCGGCGACGTTGCCGCTCTGTCGCGCGTGTTTTGTTTGGGTTGTATGCAGCGGCAACAGGCCGCGCGCGCCGCTCTCTCCCCGCGCGCCCCGCCACACGTCATCGTTATAAAAAGTTTCAAACCTAACTTACTGCAAGGCAACCGCAACTATTGCAACTTTTTTTGCTCGCTTTACTTACTATACACAAACTATTCAGACTATAGCATAGTTTCGCTAACTTTAACTTGAGCTATTTCCACGTGTTTCGTGACTAGTATTTAGACTAGGGGCGGCGGGGGCAGTTCGGTTCCCTCTCCGTCTAGTTCGGCCAACTTGCATCGTGCATACGTCCCATGGCCGTGACCTATTTATTTCATACTGTCAATGGCGAGACCATAGAAATATTGATAACTTGTGCTTCGTTTAACTTATAGTTTGTTAGAAATCTCAATCCTATTATTAGATCCTTACCTATGAAATTGACGATTTTTGATAATGGCTATTGTCAATTTCGATATCTTTCATTCTATTTAGTATTCTAAATTCAAATTATTTTATGATCCATAGCATAACATTTGATTTTTTAAAATCAGTTGTTCATTTGTCTTTCCGCCGTTTTTTTTTTTAAATATCGCTGTTTCTGTACCTAATCATTGAAAAATAGAAATTGCGTGCTATTTTCGAATACTAGGTCCGTCGTGGCACCAACGCAGCACACAGACAGCATGTATGGACATGGTAGCGCATGTGTACGCATGGTCCGTTTTTGGTTTGATCGCTGCCGTTCTCAAATCTTTTATCTCTACTCTGAGCGCCGTGGCCGACCGGAGACAAAAGTCGATAACAAGTGTATATATTCTTTGATAACGATGAATTGAAAGTCGTAGTGTAGTAGAAGCAGATTCATCTCAAACCACGTTGGAACTTGCAGCAGCCTTTTACGTAAGTGATAAATCAATACTGATTCACTTACCTACTTCAAATTGGAAAGTTAAAAAAAAGCTCGGAATGTAGGAACCGTATGAACTCACTGAACAACAACAACAAAATCGTATCGAAGCACCGCACAACGGACCGTCTCAAAACTAGAGGAGTCAGGACTGGAAACTCTTCGTCTCCGACCATAAGATCTTTCCAGACCTAGACCTTGCTCCAACTAATAATTTCCATTTTTATTCGGAATTTGGATAACTTTTTACAGGTGAAAAATTTCAAATCCAAAGAGGCGGTGAAAAACGCCTCTGAAGAGTTCATCGATTCCCATCCCCAGGGTTTTTATAGCCATAAACGTAATTCCACTAAAAACAGCAAAAGTGTATCTTCACTATTGGACAATACATACTTCGATGAATGAAATATAAAATTTCCTAAAAAAAAAAGACTTTTTTCTATGTAAAAAAGCAAAAGCTGTTATGTAAAGAATTTGAAGATAATTTTGCTAGTCCAGAATGTGTGTTTTCCACACATGGTATATACACACTGTAGGTGTACATAAAAATGTTATGTCTATGTATCAATGGAGAAAGACGAGATAACCTGCTTGCGGAAGTCCAGAACCTAGACAAGCTCATGTTAATGACTATTATCAGTACCAATGGGTTTCATTTTGACAGTTCAACAACATTCATTGCGTTGTTGAGCAGACATTTTTTTCGAACAAATGAAGCAATGTATTAGCAATATCCTTCAAAATGATTCAGATTGTGATTGATAGTGTGTTACGCAATTAGGGTGCTGATCAAATTTTTCGGTTTCAATAGGGATTTACTTACCTATCTACTAAGTTTATGTAGGACTGCTAAAGTCATTCGCTAACGTCCGATCTTTTTATGAAGAAACTCGTGCGGGGAACTACTACTTACCCTTCTCTTTCGTTTTGCCTCCAAACAATGATATGTTCCGACATGATAGACATGGAGGTGTCGGTGGACTCAGTGGAACTACATACAGGCACATGAGACACTTCAGCTTTGTGAGGCACAACGCTGTGATGCCTCTGGTATTGGTGTATCAGTGGACCTACCGTTTGTTCGTCGAACCCGAACGAAAACTTTCTTCCTATTTATTTATCTCCTCATTAAACACTTTATAGTTTAACATACAACAAAAAGGACACACTAGCGTTAGTGCATGTGTGTGTTGTAGGTAGAAGTTACTCTTTTCTTGGACTAACATCAGTCTAAGATTATAGGTCGTCGTGAAGAGACGCACGCGGGATGTCCTAAAATGAAAAATTCGAAGACATGACAACTGCCAACCCGCACTGGGCCCGCGTGGTAGATAACAACAACAACAGCCACTCTATGAGCTGATGTGTCGTACATCTTGTTCTGATGATTCATCACATTTGAATCTTATGGATTCGATTCTCGGTTGGGTATCCCAATCAAACTTTATCATCTTCATTTTGCTGCCCTTGTCCCAAGTAACATTTGGAGTCAGCGCAACACTTTTTTTTCCCCGCTGTGATTCTATCATTCATTCATATCATTCCTTACACAATCCATTTATTTCTTCTTTGGTCTTCCTCTACCACTCCATCCGTCAATATTCATGTTCATCACTCTTTTAGTCACACACGCGTTCACTGACCTATATTATACAAATTACGCTGGACATCATACTATCGATGACAAAACGAAGACATTTGATTTTCGCCATTTTGGCGTTGATAGCAACATGAGCGTCCGTTGAACTAATATTTTTGATAGAGAGTTTTACAAAATGCGCATACTCTCATGAAAAGTAAACACTAAACACAAAATAAGTCTTATTCCACGATTTAGACCTAAATCATCAGAGACGTACCAAAACAACACGACATTTCCAACAACGTGTCAATTTTATTTCCTGAGACGCTCGAGCGGGGCGCTTTGAATCGGCACAAATAACAACTGTCATTTCGTATAGTATATTTTTAGCCCAGCGTATTTGTTTATTAAAGGCCAGTGCATGCGTTCCATCCCTCCACATCACATGCCCATACCAAGACAAACGATTCCCTTTCAATTTTTCTGTTAGTAACGCCACTTTCAAACTTCCTCTAATTGTATTCATTTCTTTCACATCCAGTCTTTTCGCTCCACACATCCATCTGAATTCACCATCCAACATTCTACCCCGGCTACATGCAACCTTCGTCTTTTTCGTAGGTATCAACTTCAGTTGCCAAATAAAACTACAGTTTATAACAAAGGTAGTAATTTTTTAATACCAACTCAGCTTACATTTTATGAAGTAACAAAATAATGAACCCTCATTAACTAACTAGCTAGGTATAAATTATAATATATTCTTATAAAGTTAACAATTCTGTACAAACTTATCCTTAATTCTAACTTGAATCACTTTACTTACACTCGAGCTAAGGTTTAATTAGACTCGGTGGCCGTCACATAGCGTCCGCAATTTACAGTCGAATGACGTCACTGAAACTTCATTTATAAAAGTAAATTGGTGCGTTTTCCTAGAGAGCGTTTTTGACGCCGTAAAGTCAATGAAAAATAAATGCCATCATTTTCATGGCGACCGTCATTCGGCCGTCATTTGGCAGCCACCGCTATTCTATGAAACCGTAGCTTTAGGCCCACTTGCACCAAAAATCACCAAAGGCGTCTAACGTAAAACCTATGTTGAACATAATTCTGTCCCTGTCATCTTAAAACGATTGACAGAAACAGAACGATGTTTTAAATTAGTTTAGCACTAGGTAAACGTATTTACTAATTTGTAGTGTCCGCGGGCCTTAAAGGCTCCCCTAGAAAGGCGATTCTGGTGGAACAATTTTCATGAAGTCTTTATAGAAATTGTACTACTAGAGTCGCGTTGTGCCTGTCTGCGGGGAGCCTTAAAATCACATTTTTTTTTTAAATATTACAGTAATAGAAAACAAAGCCAATTGGAATAAGAGTATAACCTCGGACCGCGCCTGATAATAACCCTGTTACTGGGTAACACTATATCTCTTGGTACGACTGGTTGTCAGAATTTCGGGCTTAAGACTACCCGTAACGACTGTCAAAGATCTACAAATGACAGCCGCCCAACGGCTTAACGTGCTTTCCGAGGCACAGAGGGGTCTCTGTAATGGATGGTCCTTACAAATACCGTCTAGTATTAGGAGACTACAACTTATAAGAAACTATCTGCGATGAACTTGACTCGAACTAAAAGGCAGTGAACAGTACCAGGACAACACACAAAAAAAGAGGAAATAACAAATCGGCATCACCGAGTATAACAATGCAATTATAAAGTTCCTAACTATTGTTAGATAGTTCATACTTCTTAATGGTATGCGGGGACGGAAGGGTCAGGTTTTTCTTGATATACAAACATTAATTTAACAGTCATATTAATATTTTGTATAAAAATTACGTAATTCGGAAAAAAACTTGTGTATACCCGTGGCGAAGGGTGAAAGTCTTCATAAGGGGAAGCTGGATAAAAAAAGTTGGTAATTTGTAGAAGTTTACAATACCCAGTTTTGGAACAAGAAATAGAAGAGGAGATTCATTCTTCGCCACAGGTAAAGTTCTGAAAGCTTTGTTTTTAACTTACTCATGAAGTAGCGAAATTTCTCTTTAATTTAACGTCAGTACCGGGAAGTATATTGTTTTCTTTCAGTACAATGACGAAGTTTTACAATCACAAACATAGTCAGTCTTCAATACGCAAAATTCTTTTAACCCTTTACTTACCCTAACTTTTTAGTTTGACATTTCACTTACTTATATGTCTGTCTTTAAATAACTATTCAATAGTCTTTGTTAAAGCATAGGTAGCACTGCTGCGCACATCGTTTCCTTAATATTGCGGCTTATTTCGTATCGTCTTGTCATATTAGGAACTAGGGCCCCATAATTAACACGCAGTTGAATCTCATGTCAAAAACCACAGGAAATCGAATCGCATGACATGATATTTTACAATAGGTTTTTCAGAAACCGGGAGTAACCTTTTCATCACTTTTTAATTAACTGACATGACAGACGGAGTAGCGAAATAAAAACTGTGTTAATTAGTGCCGTGGAAGAACTCGGTACCACTGATGAACACGGGATATGACCATAATCATAAACATACTTGGCAGAAGAATAGGTCATAGTAATGTTAATAGCATACCTACTGAACGCTGCTATCCTTCATTGATCGCCTTTTACATCCTCTACAGTAGGGGAGGAAATTTATATTTCTTTATATCCCCCACCATGACATTTAGAATCACCCTTTGATATTTTTTATTCACATTTTCACTCACTTCCCTGTTCTTCTCGATGCCAGCCTAGTTATAATATAGCTAACTCTTCTTCGAATTGAACTGGCTAGCTGACGCCTGTGCCGCAATCTCGTTCAACAACATATCCTGCATTTTACTCCTCACGACCAGCTTTCTAATCGGGTCCAGTTGCTTAAAATACGGCGCTAAAGACTTCAGGAACATCACGTCGTAGTCGTCGTCAGAGGACAGTTTCGCTATCTTGTCCGGTATGGGGTCTTCTTCAAAAGCCTCGTTAAGGTACACTTCTACTTCGTTATTCTTCTCCTCTGCTTCTTGTTCTTCCACTTCATATTCATATTCGTCATCATCTTCTATTTCTTCTTTCGCTTCAACATTGCTCTCGTCATTCCCGTTGGTTTTATTAAGAGCATTGCTTTTACGCTTAGTTGTATAGTCAGGCGTGTTAATAAACTTCAACATCTCAAAATGCCGCCATTTCCCCGTGTATTGCTCTTCGGATCCGAACTTCTTGATTTCTTTCTTGAAAAGATCGCGGAGGTTCTTCCATTTTACTCGTAGGCGTTCTTCTGTGAAAAGAGATAGAATACCTTGAAACATTTTACCTAATCATCATCTGCCTAGCCTTTTCCCAACTACTTTGGTGTAAACTTTGTTAAAGTATTCTTTTAAAATATTATGGAGTTTTAATAGGTAGGTAAATGAAAAACTTGGGTTCCCAAAGTAATAAACTTGTCATGCATATTTCCCACAAGTATAGCGGAGGATCTTGTGTATCTATCCGACGTGTCATCTTTACTAGGATCAATGTTATCATTAAGTAGGTCTATAAATACTATGCGGGACAATTGTGTAATTGTAAAATACCCGGCCGAGTTGAATCGCACTTATGTATATTTTTTTAGTCAGTAAGCATTATTAATAATAGGGGAATTTAACCGCCGAGCCAACGGGTTACTATGAGTAGGTACTAGGAGTGCATGATACGAATAAAGATCATTTAAGAAAAAAAATGCGCACACAGCTACGGCTGCAATAGGTAAGGCTACCAACGTGAGTCAGCTAATCTTATTTAGGTTAATTACAAGTTGCAATCATTATTACAAACTGAAATTAGCAGTCTCAGTATACTTAATCATATGTTTAATACTAACTCAGCACTCATTTGTATTACATAGTATTGTAATAAATAAAAAATACATGACTACATCCACTAAAGATACCTAGTCATGAATTTTTTTTATTACATTGCAATACTGACAAATAAATTACAAAATCCTTCATACACAGATACACACTCATGGACAAGTAGGTAGTGGAAACTTAGCATAACTTTCGAGACTACTACCGCCATCTATATGCCGACGGCGACACTAAGCAGGTCGGACAGACCACGTGATACATAAACATGTCACACTAACCTGGTAGTTTCATCAACTCCGCTATCTCCATCCAAGCTTTGGCCATTTGATACCTGTCGTTGTATCTATCGTGGTTCGGATTCCACAAACACTCTCTCCTTCTCACTTCCTTGACAAGTTTCTTCAAAGAGTGATCAGATAACACCATTTTCTGAGGCATGTTGACGAAACTTTTTGAAATAAAATCGCGTCGCGTCACAACCGTCTGGTCCGCGCGGCTAGGGTACGCCGCGGCAACTGGCGTCTAGCGGCCGGGCGAGCGACACGAACGATCAATGTATGGTAAGGGTGGGTACAAACGTAGCGGTCTTGCGGCTGTCTGAAATTGTAAATATCTCTTGATAATTCATTTGGAAAATTATTTGATTAAAGCTTCAACTGAATTGTTCTTCTCATTATTAATAGCTGACAGCTAATGTTGACATGATGAAACCCACTTCTTTCATTTACAATGTATGAATATGCTTAACTTTAACTTGTAGAAGGTTCACAATAAATAAATAACGAGAAACTACTAAAACGAATTTTGGCAATTACTTTCCCGACAGCGAAAAAAGTTATTGCAATCTCTTTTCAAAGTGTTGCTAAGTATTACATCATTAATATGTCTATATCTAGCTCTCCTTATCAAGCCTATCACCCTGAAAAAAATAACTTTACTTTGGAGACAGGTTAGAGTATAACCCCCTAAATAATTCTACCTACCAAATTCAGTCCTAAACGGTTTAAAAACTTCCACAATGTACAGACGCCAGCACATCAAGCTACTACAATCTGTCAAATTTATTTAATATATTTTCAACTTTATCGCTAAAGTTAAGGTTCAAGGTTGATTGGGAAAATTTGACAGTTTCGGCTAGCTTGACCTGCTGGCGCCTGTACATAAAAATGTATTTAAACAAAGAAAAAATAAACACGCAAAAATCTAGATCACTTCAGAATTCCACGAAACAATAAAAACACATAATACATAAATTATAAATGAAATGTCCAAATAAAAGATATTTCGGATGAGCGGCTGATTTGCCGCTACTTGTGAACTGGGACTGTGGCGCGCCGAGTCGTCGAGCGAGGCGCGCGATCACGCGACGCGACGTTGCCGCGCTGTGCTGGAATAATCGCGGTTTATCGCAACGCGGGGCGACTACGTGTAGTGTAGGTAGCACTGTAGTATCGGCAATCTACCTAATGATTTACCGAACTGCATGATCCGGATTAGGTACGTACCTATTGTGTAAAATGTAAACACAATAATTTATTTCGTCAATGAATGCAAAATATGTGCAATGACTTATTTAATTTATCATACCCACGCTAGTGAAAAATTAAATGTTGTTCCTTCTTTTACCTTAGTGGGTACCTATTCACACAAAGACCTATTTAGAGACAAGTTATTTTTGAATGAATTTGAGATACAAATGATATTGATTGACGTTTGACAGGCCGTGGTTTACAAAATTATTGATATACCAAAAAGTTTTAAACTTACAATAAGTTTTTGGCCTCTTTTGTGAAAGCGACAACTAGTGCAAACAGGAAGAACTAATATGGTCACAAAGTATGCACGAGTATAGGACTACGTTTAGATACAGTGCCATCTAGTATACGAACAAAACATCAGGACTAACAAAAAATACATGACTTGGCCGTTAGAGGTCATGTCGGTAATCTATTTTACAAACAGTGTTCGTGTTCACTGAATACTCCAAGGGTTGACTTCCAGCTAATTAACTCTAGGGATGTGGAAAATTGTTGGTTTGTTTAGTCCAGCTCATCCTCGTAGAAATCAACACACTCTTCTTAACCTAATCCGACTAATGAGAAGTAGGTATCTGTACTTATCTAGTTTCTACTAATATTGTATCTTGTTGGCTACACTAATTTAATGGTTATTTGAGGCGAAATCCCTGGGTACAACGTGATCAACCAATTGTTCTTTTCTATCAATCAATATCTAGGTCTAGGTCCCAGGGGCGTAGCTACCGTATCAATGATACGAGGCCCCCAAGCTACAGGGGCCCCTTGTCGTGTGTATGAATAAAATCGTAGAATATCAAAAAACTAAAATTCATATTGATAGAGGCCGTAAAGAAATGAGTCATCATCATCATCTCAGCAGAAGGACGTCCACTGCTGGACATAGGCTTCCCCCAAGCACCTCCACTTCGACCGGTTCTGTGCTTCTCGTGTCCAAAGGGTTCCTGCGGCCTTCACAAGGTCGTCGGTCCATCTTGTGGGCCTTCCAACGCTTCGTCTTCCAGTACGCGGTGGCCACTGCACACCACTGCAGAACCTTTCGGTAACACCCCTGTTGGGGATTCTCCAACCGGGAAAAAAAAAAAAAAAAGGTTAGAACAGTCACCATTAACGCCAGATCCCTTCTATTGTTGGTGTTGTGGGCTTTTACCGTTTTGAGTTATTTATTAGGGTTTTTTAGTTTTATTTCAAAGAACATTATGTGTTTATATCATTATGCGTTTTTAACATTACGCTTTATAAAATTATGCTTCATTATTATTATGCTAGCAGTATTTATGGCAACAAGCATTATGGCAAAACATTTATGCCTAATAATGCGTAATGATCATTATGCTGAATTTCGTTATGCCAATGTAAATTATGATAATATATTTTATATCATTAGTAAACCGAACCTTTCGGCCCCATCGGCCATCCGTTCTGCGAGCAATGTCCCTGCCCACTGCCACTTAAGTTTGTCAATTCTTCTGGCTATGTCGGTTACCTTGGTTCTCCAATTTAGTTCAGTAATGAAAGAAAGAAAGAAAGAAAGAAAGAAAATACATTTATTTGCGGCAAACTGATGCATACAAAAGAACATAAACACAAAAAAAAAAAATTATAACAAGTTGGGGGTAACAACATGCGTCACCATGAGTCTTCATGCGTCGTCGTCATGAATGAATACCTAATGACAATATGAATAAAAACGTATTTTGTTTATGGCTTACAAAGGCTTTAAGCGCGAGCCAATTCTCAAGCTCTCTCTTGCATTATTTTAGTAAAATCTAGCCTATCCGAGTCAGTTTGTTGCAAGGCTGCAATTTTATAGTTAGCTTCGCTCGCTCTTGCATTCTCTTACTAGAACAAAGACAGCATAACGTTTCTGAGTCAGGATACTACAGTGTAACTGTTTCCCATGTGACCCTAATGGAAAACCAGCTTATGGTTTCAGTTGCTTAGCCAGGCTGACTTTTTTCTTATAGTCTTAGTACCATAGTGTTGTTGTACCTACTGTACTAGTTTAGCAATGCGTCAGAAGACTAATTTGCCATATTTATTTCATCAGGCAAACTGCACCACCATCTTATCTAAGCCTATAAAATGCAGAGAGTATTCCAGATTTTTTCATCATGGGATTGTCAACAAAATAAATATTCAAGGTCTGTAAAGATTATCATGCTTCTTAAAGCATTATGTATCTCGAGTGTGGCCTTTGACTGCGTGTAGGTACCATGAACTTTTTCAGACGACAATAACTGTATGGAATCATAATTTAGTAACTTCGGTATATAATTGTTGTGTCACAGGGTGACATTCTCGGACTACATTTATTTGTCTTTTCCTGTATTCTTACGTAGGTAATGCCTAACACGGCTGTTCTACTTTTTATGAACAATACCTCTGCACAAAATGACACCAATCACAATCTGTAATTTTGTCTATTCTTCCGCCTTTCTTGTTCTTGATCAGTTAATATTATGATATAAAAGTGTAGCCAGTTGCATGCGGGATTGCTGGATCTTGGAAGGATATTGAAAGTCTACATTCTGTTCACATTTTATTTAGAGACATCGGTATAAAATATATGAGATATAAAACAGCACAGTCGTGATAAAATTAAAATATATCATAATATACGATAATATAAAACACGTCAATATATTAAAATCAACATTTTAAAGTGTAAGATTTTTATTGAGACGTGGGCTAATCGAGTGAAGTCAGATTTTGGAAATTAAAATTCAATTAAAATACAAATTTTCGAATAAAACTGACCACAGAAAATACAATATAAATGAAAACTTAATAAATTAAATCTGAAATGGTATTTTGGACAATAGGCATAGAATTAAATATTTTATTCACTGTGATATTATTAAAGTTTATAAAATTTTTCATTCGTCAATCGAAAAAACTGCCGTAAACGACGGAAGTATAGAAAAATTATACAAACATTTTATATTGATTTTAAATTTAAATTTTTACTTTTAATCTTACAATTATTTTATCACAGTGAATAGAGTTTAGGTGTGGGGATTAAAAGTGGATGTAGGGTTTCGAGAGTAAACCCCTAAAGTGGGGCTTAGTCAAGAACAGATATATGCCGTGTCATAACAACGGATATGGTAACATTAATTACATATGTATGTTAATGATAATATATTGTTATATCCTAACACTAACTAAGTAATGCATTTCACATTATTATATACGTTTAATATATGACCATCAATTGAAACATACAAAGCGGCGGAATGTCTCATACAATACGTTGTCAAAGAAAACAAGATGGACTGCAAAAACAGACCAAACATAACTACTTGAACATTTATAATAACAAAGCATTATCTATCTATACCGTCCATATATACTTTAATACAGATATAAAAGTACCTACTATCAAAATAATAACTTAAATCCTAAGTACATCCGTGACAGATAAAATTAAATACAAAGTAATTACGTATAATTTTTCAGTTAAAGTTAATTCTGCTAGAATTTAACCGGTGTGATGTCATAATGAACCTTAGAATCAGTCAGTGGTGGCTCCCTTGATAAGTTGTCAGATCACCATTTGATATAAACATATATGTAGCAGAACTAACAAAAAATATATAATTAACATCAAATATATAATTCCTATAATCTCCATGAATTAAAACTCTCAATTCCCGACAGTTGTAAGATAAAGTTTTAATATATAATATATACATATAATTTAATTTAATTTAAAAATAAAACATTTCCCTAAAATACATATGGTTAAACCACGTTAACTTTGGCACGGCAATTTATTTCAACCAAATGCTAACAGCTTCAGAAAAGTTATATATTTTATAATATATCAATTCTATAATCACTTTAATTCGGTCATGATCGATTGGCCAA
Organism: Apamea monoglypha; assembly: GCA_911387795.2. Classification (NCBI taxonomy): domain Eukaryota; kingdom Metazoa; phylum Arthropoda; class Insecta; order Lepidoptera; family Noctuidae; genus Apamea; species Apamea monoglypha. The sequence continues at coordinate 1,797,326 of OU426922.1, read as the reverse complement.
TCGAAATGCTTGGATTTAAATTCAGATCTTCAACTGGCAACTTCAAAGTATGGTAGATGTAGCTAGATTTACAGCTTATTTTACATATTTTTCTATATTTTAATCCAAGCATTTAGTTTTTCAAACATAATAAAGCGTGTTAAAATAAATTAATATCTTTGGCAACGTTTCTTAAGCGAAATCGAGGCGCTACAGCTCATAATGAAGATTTGAAATAATATTTTATAATTACAGACTATAATTACCAGTTATAATACAATACACTAGTTTTTTCTTAATCTAACACATCAACGAACGTAATATCATTAGGTATAATATATGGAATACTTTATGGGAACGACTGGCAAACGCCTGGCCAGAGCACTATGGAAATACAATCGCTACAAACACCTGGCCGGAGCACTATGGAAATACAATCGCTACATGCGCTTTGGGATATAAAATTGAGACAACTCATCAGTTTATTGTATTCAAGAGAAAGTAATTAATGTTCTAGTTGATAAAAACGGAAACTTTCATTACAATTGTAGAAAATTTTAGCGTGTTAATAGCCCAAATAACTCCAATTTTTTCTTCCTCATCCACAATGTCTACAGGCGTTCGCCAGTCGGTCCCATAACTTAAATAAACATTCATTAAACATTGATACCAGTACAACATACAATGTCTTCATTATTACTCCTAATCAATAAACATATTATAATAGTAATTCCTTTCTTCTCAATGAAGTATCTTACGACATTACAATACAATCGACTCGTGATAACTCCAACTCATACATTTTACATCACACCCATACTCAATTCCAGCATTTTCATGACATACAATGTCAAGAAACGTACGAATAATAGAAAACAGCGCGAAGCACTGTGAGCTCAAATCCATGTGGACATCAAAAATGTATGAGACGAGTTCATCGTTAAACTAGTGACAGTCCATTGATCTTATGCATACCAGCATACCACAGAAAGTAAACTTTTACAAATAAAATAATACTTAATACCTAATCAATTTAATATCAGAAAATAAGTTAAAATACTTCTTTCAAAACTAATAAGCATTCATAATCCAATACATATTTGATTTATTCTGGACCAATCATTGGACCCCACGATGGTAATGAATTCAATCCGTACCCCAAAATATTTATTTAAAAATCAAATGGTTGTGTAAATGATGGCTATTAAATTATTGCACCATAGAAGGTAAATCATCAAAACTAAATAATGATTTCTTTGAAATTTATTTTAGAACACTCTTCTCAGTCTCTTAGGGTAAAAATTCCAAGGTTTTCTAAATTATCGAAAGCAAAATGTAACGACCCTAATGAGAAACGGTGAAGTAACATGAATATGATATCCCACAATCCACACACTAGTATACTGGCACTATATTATACGACGATGATACATTGGTCTATTTAATTATCCTCGTTAATAATAAAACATCGAGACACAACATCAAATGTAAACACGAACAGCTATTGTATTGATATTGTATTAATATTCTTTATAATGATTAAAATGTAATGTAATTGTAACTCTACTTAGATAGAATAGATCAGGGTCTGGGACATATATTGAAGAAGAGATGGTCAGGTATCTGAAGATACAGATAACTTGGTATGTAGTGTCACAGGAAACATACGGGACAGTAAGGGAACAGGAAGAGAAATATATGGTTTACGAGGATTAGTCGCTGTAGCCGATGGGCCTGTCGTCCCATCTATGAATGTTAGAAAGTGTCGCCAGTCAGTTCACTTGAAATTTTGTTAGGATGAATATAAGTCGCGTTTAAAATTATCTAGTTCTTACATTGTAAATGAGCATATACATGAGGTATAAAGGAAGTTTGGAAGTAAGTGTGAGTGATAAACGAAACGATTCTACATATTGTATATCTTTTTGAATACATTATTAAGCTCTTTTATACTTACTGCATGCAATCAGATCAACTATACTTATAGTACATGGTCATAATCATGTGTTCTATAGTAAAGTTTATTGTTGAGTAAAACTGCAGTGTTTTATTATTTAATTAAATCCATTCAGTGCGCACGGACGGCTTTAGAATGATTATTCTGTAGCTGCAATACATGAACGTTCCGATCCGTTCGCCGCCGCTGTGCGCGGGAATAGTTTCGGCGACCTGCGCGCCACCGCACGGATTTCTGTAGGAACTATATCTCATACGAATATTCCAACTGCGTTCCTATTGGTTGTTTTATTGTTGTAAGTAGGCCACTACTTGTGCACCTAAGTTTAGGATAAGAAATGTAACATTTTTGTATCCTAAACTAAACAAGTGGTATGAGATATAGTTCCTACAGAAATCCGTGCGGTGGCGCGCAGGTCGCCGAAACTATTCCCGCGCACAGCGGCGGCGAACGGATAGGAACGTTCATGTATTGCAGCTTCAATTCTTATTATTTTTTACAGATCGCTTTTATTGAGAAGTTTGTTTAGGGGTCACTAAAAGTAAAAATTAACAACACTAATTTTAATTTTGAGTTCAGGTTGTAAATTTTTCAAAAATATATTACTCAGAAATTATACATATTCCGAATCTAAAATTTTGACGAGTTAAGAATAAAGAAGCAAGTAATTTAAAATATAAAATGATTTGTGAGCGCTACATGTGAATAAATGGTAGGTCCTAATTAAAATGATATGTAACTAACATTGTATATATACCATAATTTTAGATACAAAAGACAATAATTATGTAGACACATTACAAAATATTTACAAGTTAAATTACAGTAAGGGAGAAGTGAGAACAGACTGGAAGATTCTATGAAATAAAATAACTTTAAGGACATTGAAGAATAGTCGCCAAATGTACAACATGACATGTATGACTTGTTCACGCGATCGAACCGCTAATACAGACACTCAATGGCGGCGAGTCCATTTTAATACATACATGACAGTATATTTAAAATGAAACGGCAAGTATATTTAAATTACTTTTAGTAGACTCTACTAAATCTAAATACTAGAATGTTCCAAGTAACGTTATAAGAAAATAAACTATGTATCTTAGGTAATAATTGTGTGTATTAGTTAAATGTTATTTGTTACTGTTTGTTGAACTTAGGTCTGACGTCAGTAGACGAGGAGGGTACTCATGAAACTATTTGAAAACACGACTGGGAATTTAAGTACGACCAACGGCATGAATAAGTTATATAATAAGGTCACGTTAAGTACGGGAAGTTTCAGGTTAAAGTACAGCTTTTAATTCATCCTCAGGAAAATGTAGGAGATAACCCTTAGAAATTAAAATAAGTACATCATTTTAACTGTGATCTGAAACTGACTGCTATGAAAATACATGAGTCAAGACATTCGAAAGGAGACAGTTACAGTATAGACGCGCATCTGCGCAGCGGGTTCGACAGACATCAGAGAACTATTGTCAAGAGACACAAATCTAATATATTGAGTAATGATTAAACAGCTAACATTGCTGCGACATCGAAAAGTATACGAGTAAATGATGTGGGCTATACTGAAGCCCACGGGTTCCCTTACATCAAACAGCCGTACACGAACGCTTAGAATACGTTACTCTAGTGGTCGAGACTTAGCTTAGGTGTCGCTGGTGGCTGAGGGCTGCTTGATCAGGTCTACATCGCGTCCCACACTGGCCTGAGTCTTCAATTTTGGCTTATCAACAACCTTGTGATCATGGCCATGCTTATCATGTCCCTTATGCTCATGTCCTGCCTTGTGTTCGGGTCCTGCCTTATGTTCGTGTGCGGTCTTGTGATCGTGTCCGGTCTTATGGTCGTGTCCGGTCTTGTGGTCATGTCCAGTCTTGTGGTCGTGATGGCCGGCCTTGTGATCAGGTCCGCCCTCGACCACGCTGACTCCGTTCTTGTGAGTCGTCGGTTCAGGGTCCTCTTCGGTGTCCGCACGGAATTCACGGTTGTACCAGTGTAAGCATATGCATCTGAAAATTATAAAATTACAGAATTTAATGTACAAGCGAACCAAACAAACTGTCTGAAAAATGTCAAGTTGAGGGTGGAGCTAATTTTAGCTTCTTCTTCTTCTTCTTCTGTTTATTCTGCCTAGTATACAAGTAGTTAAGTATCTAAAAATACCATCGGGTCAAGGCTTCGTGTATGAACTATGCTGAAAGCCACTTTGAATGGCTCAGGCTAAAGTCAAGGCAATTATAAATAATGTAGCAAAAACGCCTTAAGAATAAAAATGAGGGCAATCAGTTACAGCTGAAGCTATTAGCGAAAAACAATGCAGGCTGGAGTTGCTTTGTTTATTTGTTTTGCAAAACGAGCCCTTGGCCGGGCAGAGATTGGAGTAGCAGTGACTAGCCCGCCTTTTAATTCAAACGTAATTAACAACACCAAAACGGCCTCCACCATTTTATATTAAAAATATCATACTTAGGTTACATAAACGAATAAGCTTCGAGAAAAAAGCGCCCAGCTGTAATCTTTTTAAAAGAAACGTTTGCAAGAATTTTTTTTATTGTTGCTGTTTAGAATTGCGAAATTAAAGCGTTTTTTTTTCTTTGTAAATGGATCCAATATATGTGTTTTTATATAATTAAGACAAGGCCAACGCCTTGTCTTAAGAATGAAAAAATCGAGTTGAATGGTGTGCAATGGGGATGCCTGTGTCAACCAGTGGACTGCCTAGGCTGATGATGATGATGATGTTGTAAACCTCTACTTTGATTATGATACAGAATGTTAGTTAGACTATATCAGTAGGACGAGGCCAGAAATATCACAGTTTCCCAAACTCGCAAAACCTGATCCCTGCTTATCGGATCGTAAAAATATCACCCATGTAATGTAACTAGCAAATGGTGGCACGGATAAAGCCATCAATCTCATAAATGCCAGAGCAGGGTCGCTTCTGATACCAGGCAAAAATGAAAAGAAAGAGTTTTGTACGAGTGACACTACCGTAATAACTTTCTTATCTTTAGGACATTTTTCCATGACGTAGTTGGCAAAAACAGCGGACCAGAGAAAAGCTTTTGCTCAGCGATAGGATAATAATCGCTAGAAGTTGTTGGAGTAGAATTTATGAAAAGTGTTATATTTTGTCGGCTGCTGTCTAATTTTTGTCGTCTTCAACCAGATGGATTAAACTTACTAAATTCCTTTTTAATAATACCTTTTATGTTAGCATCAGTGAGCTCTGCTATACCTACGAGTACTAGATTACAGTAACAAACAAATATCTTGCAAACTACTAGGTCCTCATGGAAATTACTCCTAATGACGCCATAAAACATTACCCTCTGTGACCCATGATACTTCAGTAACTTGCCTTTTAGGTTGAATTAAAAGCATTGCGATCGGCGTGTATTTCATTTACCTAATTGGCTGGGGCCAGTTTATCGTTAATTTTCCTAAGTGAACCGACTTTAATTGTAGTCTTCACGTGACTGTGTTGTGGGTAAGTCTTCCATTTTATAAATAAACCATTGCTATCGTGAATTTAGCCATTTACTGTACACTGCTAATCCTTTTCGCTATAACACCCTAATCTCAACCTTCCGTATCATAAACATTACTTACAGTTCAGCCGATGAGGTAATGCGTTCTTGACACCTGTCAGTTTCATACAAACGAAAACGTATTTTGCGAATTTGCTCTTTATTAGCTACTAGAATTGTCGCACTGACAGGTGTCAGGAACGCATTCTCTCGATGGCCGCACTGTAGATGACCAGCAAATATATCTTATACACGACGTTTATCAAAAGCTCTTATTTGTAATTTTTATTTGTACAAACGCCAGCACATCAAACTACCCGAAACAATCAAATTTTCCCAATTAACCTTGAACCTTAATGCCTTAGCGATAAAGTTCAAAATCTATTAAAGAAATTTGACAGATTGTAGTAGCTTGACGTGCTGTAACAATTTTAGTATAACTTGTCTATGTAAGAACCACACGCCACACAGATCATGCTTCACGCTAGTATAGTAAACTTAGACAGCATAACGATACAAATTAACAAATTATAAAGAAACTACCATCGATTGATTCCTGCTAACTAATTTACTATTTCTGAGGAACACTTGTTAACTCGTACGTATTAGTTAAGAAATGACCCAGAGAGCTTTAAATGTCGCCAGACTGGAACACATATTTCTAATTAACGTATTCTTTATAGTCTTCTGTGTGTATAAAAGAGTGGAATGTTCATGTAAATCAATGTTTATTGATCTCATGTTTCTCTTTAGATCTCAAATTTACTGATTTCGTTAATATTTTCGTTAGACCTATCTGTAATTAGACTACTTTGAATCTACATATGTCATCCAGGTAAAATCTAAGAACAGTCCAGCACACATATTGCTTCTACCGGACTAACCCCAACTTCATAAAGAACACTTCATTTCAGAAGTATACATTTCGTTGCCGGACTATCTGTGCATTCTTTGCATTTTATGTTATCCTGGTACCCACCTCAAAACAGCGCCAAGTATGCCAGCCCCAACCAGCGCACCGCCAGCCCCCATCAGATAGTAGCGATGCTGTGCGGCCTCGGCTCCTGGCGACAGTTGCACCAGCCCCACCACCAGCACCACAATCCCTAGGAGAAGGGATCCCACTACCGCATGGAGAGCTGCCACCTGCGCATACTAATAACATTTGAAGAAACTTTAAAGACAAGTGTGTTAAACATCGATCTCCTCTAGATTAACACCAATTACGAAGGAGGGAAGAAGGAAGGAGAAGAATGTCATAGCAGATACATGGACAGTGTTCCTGATACTACGGAAGTACTCTTACGGATCAGGTAAGGGACACCACACCTTCAAATAAAACTGCCAGTTTTACCTGAAGATATGTTTTAAAATACTCGGTAGGGTAAGAACAATGATCCATGAGAGTACTTTCTTCAGAAAGAGAGGGAAGGTGACCCACACAACACACACAAGAGAGGGATGACGATACATCATGCAAAGGGTATTTGTTACCTTGTTAGTGGTCAGTGCAACATGTTAGTAGCACGGGGCAGATTCCTGCCACGGTCAACGCTGTCAACATACACGACTCCCATAGAAGCCAACACTTTAGAGCCTGGATATAATGATTTTACTGCTAGTTTAGATAAGATTTTGGAGAGCTAACTCCTGTCACCTTCATCATAATTATTTTTAACCTATTAAACACGCAATAAAAGTAAAATAACTTTCTATTCTTTCTGAACCTGCAGAATACTTATGGTAATCTAACTTTTTGTAGTGACGTTGCTGCCCGTCACGAGCAATTTAAATGGCTACATGAATTCATGATAGATTTTCAAAGACATTAAGGGTCGGGCTGTATTTTACTGAAGCATTTATTGAGTTAAATAAAAAGATGCCTTCTGGACTCTACAGAGCTCCACCTCCAAGTTAATATTCTTAAAATTTTAAAGCTTTTTAGTTTGGGCACCAATCCGAAAAGAGATGATTTAGAAACTATTTTAAACGTTCTGATTAGTTAACAATGGTTAATTGGGCATGCTCTAAGGAAAATTACTACAGTATCAAAGATGCAACAGTACGGGAAGAAGCCAGAGGGTAGACTCTTATCGAAAAGCATCTCCGATCCCTCTGTCTGATCCCAAGGACTTCATCCCGCGCTGTCACGGACACCTCCTAAAAATATTCAAGACTGGTAGCTCACCTTGCCACAAACGTAAAGGTCATTCCTCAGCCGGTTATGGTCAGGCGAGGGCGTCGCATCAGCGTCGAGGGGACGGCCGGTTTGCAGAGGCAGCTGTGATGGCCTCCGCCCCCCTCCTCCGCGCTTCTCATTGCGCCGTCTCTCATGGCGAACAGCCACCGCTGGCATAGCACCAATCATCTTCGCTGTACAACACCAGGCCTTCAGAGGCGTGATGGAGGCCCATGCTTAGAAGTCATGCTTTTAAACACGGGCCTCCTCCACTCTTCGCATTATTAAACAATTTTTTGTATCCTACCTTGTTGTTGTTTTGTTATGTATTAAAAAAACTGATCTAGATAAATTCTGCCCTAGTTGCTCAAGGTCTCCCTCTAGCCTTTACGCTTATTGTGTTTCAATATTGATTTCCCTTAGTTCCAAACTAAAGTTCCTTCATTCCCCGTTAAAGGCCTCCTCTATCATAGTCCGTAACTCCCCCGCGATAGCTTTGACCACAGAACAGATAAAAGAGGTTTTGACAGTGATTGGAGATGTAAAAAGACGGGGAAGCTCGTTGTCATAATATACTATTCACACAAGCATAAACATTGTGATCATCAGGCTAGTACATTTCACTGATGTCATATTGGCTTGGAACACAATATAAGCAACAAAGCTTCATACATGATCTACCTGGCTACCTCTCGGGGCTACCATTCATAACCCAGCCATCATTCACGCTGTGCAATAACTAGAACCGAACCCCAAGTCCCCCGATGCCTCACTTTGGTACATAAACACACACTAAAACGCACGTGTATCAGCTGTCATACTTTAGTGGGCATAAACAGAATATATGGGCCTCAGGGTTTTTATCTTTATACAGAAATATGGGTACTTTAATATATTGTACGCGACTTTTCCTTGAGGAGATGGTGAAATAACTTTTATGAAACATTGAGGCTGCAGAAACCAATTTTTTGAAGTGAAAACTTCTTTAGCGGCGTTGAACACTTTTTTTGTAATGGGTAAAAAATGTTAAACTCGCGTCAGGACACGTGACCTGATCGAAAATTCGTAAGACGGTAAGTTTTCACTTTTGTGGCTACAGGAAGGAGTAAATCTGATTCGAAAATAACAAGGAAATATACCTTGAAACAAACTTGCTTTGAAAACAATTGACTTTTCTTTGCTTTCGATATAATATCTTTTATTATACTATATATAATACCTTTGTTACTCGTTTCTTTCACTCCCGCCTTTCACACTTCTTTCAATTCCTGAAACAAAAAGCTACCGAATACGCTTAAAGCATTGTCCCTACACACTAATTGTTGAGGTATACTTACACCGTTGATTATCTCTTGGTTGAAGTAAGGACTGGAGCATATCTGCAACAAGCAATTCGATGTCAAGCGAGTGATCCAACATGGCGTCGGGCGGAACCATATAACGTTGAGCGTCTCGTAAAAAAATAGCTATAAAACCATTTTTATGTGCCTCGCTTGTGTTATGTGTTTAGCTTCAATTTTATTAACAATTATATTTATTTGTTTCTTCATGTTTTCGTTGTAGTTGGCTTAGGCAAAGTTTCTGTCTTTTAGAGATACCTTTCATCTACAATGGCGCATCTGGCTATAGATAATTTGTGATCTTTTTAGGTACATATATTATACCCTTTATACCCATGTACCCACCCTCACTATGTTTTAGTTACTTAAAGAACAGATATGTTAGGTTATAAATTAAAAGGTCCCATTTTATTGCCCCAAAAGAACCTAGTAGGTGTGGTATTGGCATACCTACTAGGTTCTTTTATATAAATCGAAAAACCAAGGCAGTCTCCCATTGCACGAGAAGGCATAAGATCCCATGAATTACGTAGTAGACTTCTAATAAATATTTAATAATAAGGAAAACCATAAAAGCGCACTTCCTCTCTCCTACATAAGTGAAACTTTGCTGTGCCCGACAGGGTCCATAATTGATTCTATTGATTTATACTTACCACCCGTATGTGTACATTATGAATGTAATATAGATTGAATTGAATTGACTATTGTACAACGTGGCATGCAATTTTCCATCCTTTTATTACTAAACAGGGCGATGTTCAGCATACTGTGTAGAATTCGACTTTGAAGTGGCGTTAAGATCCTGGGGCAAGCACTATTTAGGTTGTGCACTTTTTAAAATAAACAGTCTAAAAATTGATGTAGATCGACCATCTTATCTCGAAAACAAAATACCTAAACGACCGTTCGTTCCTGAAGCAACTGTTTGTTTTTTATATTGTGTCCGTTCCTAGAAACGAACTACTGTTCAAATAGGAACAAACATGTTTTTGTTTGCAAAATGTCGAAGTTTCAGTTAAAATTCTAATGAAAACGTGAATTCATTTTGTTTGATCGGCACAAATAAACCCTCTATGAAATGTATCTATGTAGGTGTATATTTCAGTGTGATATTCAATTCGTTTCAGTCTCATTCATAATATAAGTCCAATAATAAATTCAATGTAATAAAATTAAATACCGTTTTCCTGGAATTTTGTATTTCATTTAAATATCCGGAGAATTTGCCCCAACCGTTTTCCATTTTAAATTAAACAGTTGGTATTTAGTTATTGATTCATTGGAGTTTGAACTATTCAGCAATCCTGAGATATTTATTTACGGCAATGGGGTTAATTGGAAATTGTGTTCCTTCTTTTTAATCTTTACCCACAGTAATCCACACGGTGATCCTTGAGATATATCATAGCATAGTATAACATTGAAGTGGGGCTTCTAGCTAGATTGTAACGCTCAGCAACTGGTTTGTGGAGGTCCGGAGTCACTCCTTGTAAAATACTGGTATTTAGCTACATTCGGTTAGACTGGAAGCCGACCCCAACATATGTAGTTGGGAGAAGGCTAGGCAGATTTTTTGTAAGACCCATTTTTATGATGGGGAAATAAAACAACTCAGTGAAATAAACAGAATCTGTATTACAATTGTAACAGAATTTATTAGAGTTGGCAAGTCTTCAACATTAGTATGTGAGGAATGTGCTGGACGCAGCAATAAGTGGTTACTATCGGGAATGTGAACGATGCTGAGTCAGTGGCTTGAGAAATTACGACTATCTGCAGAGACATACAGTCTAGTACTAACGTTTATTATTAGTATTTATTATAAGCCTGTGCCGTCAAAATATCCCGCCATCTCTTTCTGTACCTGACGCGTAGTCGGTTCATGTTATTTGGGATCCACTGAGTGGCTTTAGGCCATTACTCCTCCGACATCCAAAATAAAAAAATAAAAGTAAACTTTTATTGAAAGAACAACTATAATTATTACAGTATTGATTGACTCATTTGGTCATACTGCTACATAATAGAACCACCATCAGTGACAATAACAGACTCCGCCGAACGCGTTTTGTAAAGATTGTGGCATTGAAACGATATGCGTTCACGCGACATCTACGTGGCTTCTAAGCTTCACATATAACTAACTACTATGTAGAATGAACAGTTAATGACACTCTAAGCCCTGTTACCAACCTCGTACATTGGCTAAGCCCTGTTACCAACCTCGTACATTGGCTAAGCCCTGTTACCAACCTCGTACATTGGCTAAGCCCTGTTACCAACACCGTACATTGGCTAAGCCCTGTTACCAACCTCGTACATTGGCTAAGCCCTGTTACCAACACCGTACATTGGCTAAGCCCTGTTACCAACCTCGTACATTGGCTAAGCCCTGTTACCAACACCGTACATTGGCTAAGCCCTGTTACCAACCTCGTACATTGGCTAAGCCCTGTTACCAACACCGTACATTGGCTAAGCCCTGTTACCAACACCGTACATTGGCTAAGCCCTGTTACCAACACCGTACATTGGCTAAGCCCTGTTACCAACACCGTACATTGGCTAAGCCCTGTTACCAACCTCGTACATTGGCTAAGCCCTGTTACCAACACCGTACATTGGCTAAGCCTTTGATTAGGGTGTGAGATGTTCTCGTAGGTGTTGTTTTTTTTTTTACATTTATAATGTTACTTATTTAGAACAACTTAAAAAATATACGAACGAAGGAGTATGTAAGGATCTTAGCAGGTGGTGTTCTGTAGTTTCTGTCTACCGCCGTGGGAAGAAGGTGCGAGTTTATGTACGTATGTTTCAAAATTACCTATTTTTTCGACCTTATTTCTACACGTGCAAATAAAAACATCAAATACTGCCTACGCCTACATCACATCTCAAGTTCATCTCCCTGACTCATTTCTGTGTTTCGTGACATTTATATCGTATTTCGTACCCGACATAAATAATGTTGTGGTGTAACGCGAGACGATATAGCGAGAATTCTTGAGCGAAGATATTGTACGCTTTCGACAAAGTTGTCCCCTTCGCACGGATAACAGCATGGGATTAATGTACAGACGGACAAATTATTCAGTATACAGGCAATAATATTCAACTTTCCACTACACAGCCAATATTCATTTTTACATTAACATAACATCACGCCTGTATTCCTCGAAGGGTTAGGCAGAGGTTTTCCTATACTTCAACCACACTTCGCCAGTTATGTTTAAGTCCCAGTATAGGGGGCGAGCCTACTGCCATCAACCGGGTACAACTTCAGACTCTGACCTGCTTCTGAGAAATTCCAGATAGAAAAACCCAATAACACAATGCCCGAAAACCCAGGACCTCATACTTAGCAATAGCGCTTGGTTGCAAGCGCTAGACCAACAAGCAAGTATAGTCATTAGTTTATTTATATTTATTGAGTGCGAAATAACTTTTTAAGAGTTATGGCGTAGGTAGAGACGCCAGAAAATCAAGCTACTACAATATGTCAAATTTCTTTAATAGATTTTCAACTTTATCGCTAAAGCATTAGGTTCAAGGTTGATTGGGAAAATTTGACAGTTTCGGGTGGCTTGACCTGGTGGCGTCTGTACTTAAGAGAGTGATTTAAAAGTATTGGCACGCACACAACATTGTTTAAAAGTAGTTGCAAGTTAACTGCCTACAGTGTAGGCAGTTAAATTGCAACTACTTTTAGGCCCTACACAGAGTGGCGATTAGGTTATAACACACATTAAATAGTATAGTTCCCAAGTTATAAGTCTTTTGAAATAATAAAATAAACGATTTTACTAAAAATTTTAAAATAAAATACTTTTAAACAAAATAAACGGCGTAAAAATTGGCAAGAAATAAACCAGCCTTGTCAATACGAATAAAACAATAAGACACTAAACACGCGCGGGGCGATGGCATCAAAAAATCAACACAAACTTTATGGCATTGTTACCAAATAATCAAAAATTAAGTTTATTTTTGTTTAATACAAAAACAAACTGGTCCCACGGCTAGAATGTTAATTTTTAATTGTGTATGGTTAAAAAAATACGTAATGTAGAATACGTGGTTTTAATTAATGTGATAACCTAATTGCCACGCTGTATCCCAAATATCTCGTTCGGCTGTACAGCTCAGCCGCCCGTCGGTCGTGGAATGATTGCACAACGGTCGTCTTTTGTTTCCAGGGGCTCAACCGGACAATAAAGTGAAATTGTGCTCGAGATAAAAGTGGCTTTGTTCCACTTGTGAGACAAGATATTATGAAACAAAAAGAATTGTGGTGCAGCAAGGATTTTTGTTGAGTTGTTTGTGAGGTATAGATATGAAACACGTAATATAACTACCACTAATCCTGCTACTGTTGGCGCCAAATACGGTGACAATAGCGCGGTCATTGACCCGTTCCCTAATGTTTCGCTGTAGGAATCCGAACGACACAATGTATCGTTTTTCAATCGTAAAAAATTTGACAACAACGATAAAAGTATCGATTAAGTATAATATTTTCCCCAACTTGTTTTTTTTTGTGTTTGTCTGCGTCATGTTTGCTGCGAATAAACGTATTTTCTTTCGATTCTGGATAATAACGAACTATATTTCTTCCTGAATTGAAGAATGCTTGAATCTGGTCGGGTGTATCGATGATCTCTATTGCCATTTTATTTGGAACCAATTCCAACTATAGTAAATTAATTACAATACTACAGTCGATCTATTCTAGGTACCTTAACAGGACAAAGTTAATATCAATTTATTTTTGTTTTAATAGTTCAAAAGTTCCTTTCACTTAAACAAAGCACACAATTAAACCTCTGTATCCGTTTAGCATGCCATGGCCTGAGATTTGATTAACAGTTAAGTTATAATCGAGTTGATGTAATGTTCTTTCAGCTTACGCTTTATGTTTTTGCTATTCATTGAGTCTCTAATGTCTACAGGGATTTGGTTTAGTAAATCTCTTGAAAAACCCCTTTTGTCGTCCTACAAGATACTTTCGACAAAGTATCCTATTCTTCAAAACCACACCCTGCCCTAGCGACACAGTATATCTCCCACTTAACAACACTAAACCAGACTCTTATGTGAAGTGGCTATAGGCTTTTCATCGTAAAGGTACAATGGGCCACATGACAGTGTAACATGACCAGTATAAACTGGCCTGTTGTTCTATTAAAATTCCGTAGTACGCTAGGCCAGCACAATATCAAAAAGTGTTACAATGACATGTAATCTACTGTACCTATATCACGTTACGATCTTGACCTTTCAGCCATATTACACGCCCTTGGGCTCTCGCTAAGGGGCCCCCGATTGAATAAAGTACGCGTACTGCGTTTGTATAGCTTTTATAATGCAGAACCTATGTATGGACATGGGTTTATGACTGGTTTACATAAGCTAAAGCCTACAAATGTGTGTCTACAATGATGACGAAAATTGCGTGTAGTTAAGAGATATAGGGGACGCCTTAGAAGGACGTATAATGACCTTATTGGTGCTGTTCTTCAAAAGGTCAGTTGCTTTGTACTCGAAACCGGCGTGTATGTATGACCAGAAGGTCTATTCTCGTAATTAAAAACGTTCAAAATCTAGTCGAAATCTCATCTCAGCGATAATCAATGTCAAAAACTTGTCAAAAATGTACGGAAATTAGAGGTATTTTTGACAGATTGAGACTGAGACTCAGATGTATGAGTGTAAACGAAGCAAATGGAGTATGTGAGGATCGTAGCAGGTAGCATTCTGTAGTTTCTGCCTACCCCTTTTGGACGAGTCTTTTTTGGTACAAGGCGTAAGTATTGGCTTCGGCAACGTATTGCAACGTCTACCCTAGTATTGCAAATCTTATTAAGCGATTGTTTAGTATCTGGGGACATAACAAATTACCAATAAGAATGCAGAAGTCTATTATTGTTTAAAACCGTCTTCTGGTGGGTATTTCCCAACAGTTATCGTCACCGCGACCGTCACACCTCGTGACTAATTTATGAGTGATGACTACGTTCCGGACAGGATATTGTCATTTAACCCCTAACTTGAACTCTTTGGCTGATTACTACCTATGTATATAAAAGTCACTTGCAAGCTATTTCAAGGTTTTTCAGTACGATATTTTAGAGATCGTTTTGGAATAGTTATCTTGCTCTTTTTCCTTTTTATTTCCATTAAGTCTGACAAGTTTGTTTAACCTATTCCATTCTGTGCACATCACACATGATAAATAAATAGAATTTGTGAGCATCATAAGTGCACCCCTGCCCCTGCCATACCCTTCGGATTGAACAGTCGTGATGTTAAGTTATTTTTGTTAATATGCAAATAGTTTCGTTAACCATTTGATTTTGCCTTTACATTTAGGTCTTGAAAATCCTAGAAGTTTAAAAGACCAACTATTTACTTTGGTATCCCAAACCTTACAAGCAGACCTCGGTTGAAACTTAAAACTTTAGTTACTTACCTAATGAAGCAACTAGGTAGTGTGCTTGTTTAACAAGATCGGATAGCTAATTAGAAAGGTTTATCTCTCAACGAAACTTTTAGTTCGTGAAGTATCTTCTGAGTTCCCCATAGAATAACGAGCTGTGGTTTGCGATTACGTTTATTAACTACTATCTGAGCCCCGCGGTTTCACCCGCATAAGTCTTGAGTCCATGGGAATATCGGGATAAAAAGAACTCTATGTCCTAATCCAGGTCTTGGTCTACCCACGTGCCAAATTTCATCCAAATCCGTTCAGCCGTTTTAGCATGAAAGCGTACCTAACAATGGGCAAAAAATAAAAATCACGTATCTAAACGGAAAAAAAAATGATGATCCTCGAGTTATAAAATGCACCTATGTATGTAAAATAGTATTGTAAATATTTTACTATTGCAAGTACCTGAAGGCCAATTCTCGTTATTTAAAACGTTCAAAATCTAGTCGCAGTCTCATCTCGGCGACAAAGAAACGTAAAAACTTGTCAAAATGTAGGGAAATTAGAGGTGTTTTTGACAGATTGAGACTGAGATCGGACTGTGAACGTTCTTAAAATTACGAGAATTGCCCCTCTGGTACTTATCATGCCAACACTGTCGTCTCATACTGCATACCTATTATCACAATCATTTTTCATTACCTATGTCAAGACTACAACTGGGACCGTATTAATATTCGTCCTTCAATACATTCAACTAAATGTTTTCTATCTCTCTCACTCTGAAGAAACACCGAAACAAACTCAGAGGGTGTCATTTCCACTTGATCACCGTACTATTCAAATTTCCCCGTACCGTGCAACTTGGACAATAACATACATATTGTGATATTGTCTACGAGACTACGGGCTACGCCGCACCGCTACGAGGTTCAGACGGCTACACCGCTACGAGGGTCGGATGGCTACGCACGCCGCTACAAGGGTCGGATGGCTACGCATAAAACATGTGACCGACATACACCCTCATTGTTATTGACATGTGAGTGACAGGAAGGTTCTCTTGTTTCTTGAGGTATATATTTTACTTGGGATTTGTCTACCAAACATATTTTCGATTTGAGTAAAATCGTTTGTAATAAAACCAAGACTGGTTATAATTATTTTATAATTACTAGTGGATAATTATTGTCTGGTATAATTACGTTGATCACTTAGATTGTAGCAATTGATTTTGAGCAAACCTATACATATTTTGAACTTTATTTATTCACAACGACAACACTACTTGTATTTCTGTTTTTGAAAAATTCTGAGGCTTTGAAGTTAGGTGATTTTACTATGAAGCACAATTTGACAAGTTTTAACTTGAGCGTGTCTTTGTTGTCTTGTAATTATTATTTTAAATTAAATTTTAGTACCAGTTTCGTCATAATTATTAAACTGCCTATATTTTCATGGGCTTCACAGAAAGGGGAAAATATTAAAAAAATACTCGGGCTTTTGTAATAATTAGTTTATTTAATAATAAATGTGTAATAAATTGAGTGAAATAAATTATGTTTGCCTAACGTGAAATGACTCGAGATAAAATCGGCTCACCGTGGGGAAAGCGACCCATGTAAGGTTTTATAATTTCCAAGTTAATAGCTAATAAACTTCAAAAGGATCGTAAATATACTTTAATTCCTTGATTTATAGAGCTAATGTTTAATAAAGTTAATAATAATAATAAATGAGGTCTGGTTATGAATAGCTTTCCCCGCAGTGAAACCGTTTAATACAAAAGTACTTCGTTTAATTTACAGAAAACTATTTAATTTTACATAATTTTAAATTCATACTTTAGTTAGATAACTAGACTGAAAAGAAAAGAGTTAGTGCTATGTAATTTCATTAAAAATTTGTATCGAGTAGGACAAGTTCGAATTCTTTATTATAAAGTTAGGACTACTATTCGATTCTCAATCTAGTATTATATTCTTATAAACTTATATTTTGGTGTTTTTTTTTTGTATTTCAGATTTTCTCCTATAGTTAGTATCACTTTGTGACGAAAACAGCAACCAGTGTAACTTTGGACTCAAACAATTAAATTCAAAATGACGACGATTAGGTAAAGATTTATAAAGGAATGCATGATAGAAGTTGCTCTCAAAAGTTGTAATCACACCAAAACGTTTAAAAAACTTTAGTTAAGTACATTACTTAATGGTTGGTAAGGTCTGAAGTTGATTCAAAAAATAAATCCTGACTGTATGGCACTGTAGTTTGTAAATCGCGTCACTATTTAATTCGATAAAATACATTTAAGTGCTTTACGAGTGTATAGTTTTATTTAAAAAATGCGCAAAAGCGTTCATAAAAATCTCTCCACGACACCGAAATGGCATAAAAAAATCACAACTAACACGTTTTGAGCTTTAACACGACACCAAAACATTTGAACAACGAAACGAACACTACAACGTAACAACTAGAGATTTACAAATCACAATTAGGGATGTAGAAATGTATATATTATATTTTGATTTTTATATGTTTCAAGTTTTTAGCAAAGCGCTGTTGCGCGTTATTCTGCTCTGAATTCGTTTATGTTGTAAGACTAGTGAGTTTCACAGTCGAAGGCATTGTTACGTAACAGGACATTGGGGATGATCGCATGGTATGTACAAGTGACACTTACAGCCAAGTATTTCAATTGAATTATTCTATCAAAATTACCTAAATATAAAAGTATAGGCACAAGAAATTTCATAATTAATGTGTGCAAACACTATATTTTGCGCTATCGTAATGTGCATCAGAATGTAGTATACAATAAAGTAATTAATTATTATTATTAAACGTTATTCAATTATGTGATTCGTAATGCATTGTTACAGCTTGACATTCGTTGAGTACGGTGGTCGGTAATGGTTACTACAGCAATAAATATACTGAGCGTTACGTTATGCGACAAAATGAACTGCCAACATAATGCAGTCCGCTTTGGATACTGTCAATAACAATAAAGAAATGGTTATACTATTATAGATTACCTAACATTGTATAGATTATATTCGCGAATAACAATGCATTATTAAACTTTTAATTCTTCTAATATAATTATATTTTAAAACATTTTTTATATTTTTTTACAAAATAATACTGTCACCAATATATTTCTCTACAAATGTTAAAGGAAAACGTGCATAAGTAGTAGATTTTAATTCATTTCGATTCCCCTTAAATAGTACAACACGAAGCTAGCTTTTTCTAGATATTCAGGCGACAGAATATAAATACACAATTATATTAAATGCCCATTAAGAGAATACTTGAGCGATTAAACACTTTATACATCCATAAACATTCTTATTTTAATATTTGATTCTAATTCATAATTGAAAAGGAAATATTTTGTAAAACTGTCAATTCTGTACTTGGCCACCGTTTCACTCTGTCGTTGTAACAAAGTAGGAGATATGTCTTGTCTCTTTTATTTTAATGGCGTTTACATAATTACTAGTATTACATTGTAGTTACAATATTTAAGTATATCACTCTACCTTTGTGCTTTATAAAAACTTTAAAAAAATGGTTGTGCAAATGGATACTAGAGATACTAATTTCGTATACATAATATTGCACAGAGCCTTGTCATTCTCCTGTCGGTTCACTTTGTAGGCTCTTGTTACAACGACAGAAGTTGTCCCCCTTCTTTACATAGCTAAGTATTCTTCTAATGAACCTTACACCTACTTATCAAAAAATTACCGAAAATTGTGCCATTACAAATACACAATATTAATATTCGTGAAATATTTATTTAATAAGGCAATGTTTTATAGACAGCACTTACAGTTAGAGACAGATATTAGATACCCGCTAGTAGGTACGAAATAATTAGTGAAATTGCCGTTCTTCGTCAACTTTTGTCTAATTAGCTACTAAAGTTTTTACATTGTTTCTGATTTACCCTTCAATTTATTACAATTAGGAAAATGTTGACAAAGAACATCAAATTCGTCTCCACAATAAGGGAAGATTAAAATAGAAAAGTACTAGGAGAGAAGTAATGGAAAGGGGTGTAAACCTAATAATTTAAAGTTTGAGCATTGTGAAGCTAAGCTCGTGTGTGTAAGCTTAATATTAATATCAATGTTTAATAATGTGTACATATTTATATAATTTGACATCTCGATTATTATGGAAAATATTTCACAGCCCCAACTAAAATAAACCTAACGACAACTAAGGTACACTTACAACATAGAACGGTGGGACGAAAGTAACATTCTAAGTGAAAAAATACATTTATCTTAAAATTGATCAAATCTGTCTGTGTCTAAGAATCGAAACTGAATGCATGCATTCTTATACCTCTCAAATCTTTTGTTATAGACATTAGAAATGATTGGAAAAGAATCACAGAAGAGAACATTTGGCCAATTTTAGGATAAAATTACTTGCAATGAACTAAAATCTTTGACTATTTCAAACAAACTTTAAATAGCATTGCCATGAAACTTTTGGCACAGATCTGTTAAAAAGAAACAAAGTGCACAGTGAGTGCTTTAAGATATTTGGTGTTTACTTAAACATATAAATAATGATAATATATTTAAGGCACTATTCAGATACACTGGGTTGAGATGGAACATTCATCTTCATCTGGATCTAGATATCTATCTAGGATTTAACTACTTTCTCCTCTGAGTGACGTGTCATTTATCAAAAGTGCAATTTGTTGCGATTCCGTGACCTCTTTTCTAAATAGAAGTTATGAAGTATCTAATTTAAATAGAATATTTTGATTTTCTATTCCTTAAAATAACTAAATGTTACTCTATTCAAATCTTTGAAAGTATTCTATGATATAATCGAACTAATTACTTTTAGATTTATCTATTTGATTGTAAGAAAGATAAAAATATCTATGCTACTCGTATTTGACAAAATTCTGCTAGTCCAATCTCTCCCGTGTACCTAAACAGTTAACTAATTAGTAATAGAGTTACATAGAAGACAAACAAACATACAATATTATATAAAATCGTCAGGTATACAAGAACAGTATATAACAATCAGTCTCAAGCCAATACATGCGGAATTCCAATGTTAATTTAATTAAATATACACGATCACTCGCTCATAACTGCAGTCTCTATGCGAAACAAAGGAAACACAAAGAAACGGATTCCATTGTTTGTTTGTCCCGATCGAGGTTGAAAGACAACGATATTATTTTGACTATCACGCAGTATACACATCACATTTTCTTTTAACTGCGTATTTTCGGCTTTTACAAATAAACATTCTAACTCCTCCGACAGGCAATGTCTAGGAATCGAAACGTTTGTGGTTCTTTCAGAACAAAACGCCGAAATAAAAGAAAAGTTCTGCGTCACGCGATCAAAGCCATTGATTTCACTAACGACCGCGTTTCACTTTAACTACTGCAGTTCTAAGCGAGCTCATAATACAACTTACTGCTAAAGTCTACCAAAGAGTTGGTCCGTGTGTTAAAATATAGAGTAGAGGAGCGATCCCCGAACATAAACCGAATATCCGTTGGAACGTCGAAGCATCGAAGCTTTAACCAAATAGCAGGATAGTTACATATAAACATTGTTGACGAAAGTAGCGGTAGTAGAAATACGATCTCAATCACAAGAGACATAGAGTTCAGTTCACTTTCCCGCGATTCATATGTAAGAGGCGAAGGAGGCAATTTTCGACAATTCTCTGATTCCGAGCATACCTATTTGAGATTTAAGAACGGAAGTAGAGGAAATGAGCACTAACTGTAACAGCTCCCGAACCGCTGGAGGAACGAGAACGTGTTATATAAAGTGGACTATAGTTTATACTGTATATGAATGGATTTCACTTTGCCTAGCGTCGTTACGAGGCAGAGAAGGGGTGTGTTCACTTTGTTCTGTTAGTTTGTTTTAGTAAAATCACACGAATAGCCACACAGCAGCGTGCGCAACGTTTAGAGCATAACATTTAGCTACAGAAACAATAATCATAATTAGGCGAAAGAGCTCGGAATCAGCGAGTTGTCGAGTTAGGTGGTTCACATGCGCGACATGATCATGTAGCGGCCGTCAGCGAGCAGCTCGCGCGTGTCGGAGGGGGAGCCCGGACTGAGCGACGGCGCCACCGACGGCGACGAGTACGTGTCCTTGTTGAACTTGCCGAGTCTTACGCCGCCCTCTGACGTCACGGACACCTCCTCTTCTACGATCTGCTCCAGCGGAAGCTCGCGAAGTGCGTCGCCGTTGAGAGCCAGCGCGTTCACGAAGCCGTGCGCGCGCTCGACGGGCGGCTCGCTGTACGTCTCCGTGACCACCTCCGCCTCTGCCTCGCAAGCGCGCGCTCGACGCGCGTTCTTCGTGCGCATGCCGCCCGTCTCCGCGTCCCTCTCCAGCCGGTGTCCCGAGCGTGACCTCGTCAGCTGCCTCTGAACATAGTCTTCCAGCGCGTCCTCTTCACTTTTCATTAAGTATTTGTGCAAAATTATCAGAAAAATGCCGATGCCGACCGCGAACATCCCCGAGCAGACCAGCTCGTTAAACCAGCTGACGGAGCCGACCGTGCTCCACGACGTGACGTTGTCGGGGAGGAAGCCGGAGCCGAGGAGGAACAGGCCCAGCACGAGGAACACCACCCCGAGGTGGAGCATACCGACCGTCGACACGACCTCATTCTCGGTGGGGTGCGGCTTTCTGAAGCGGCGCCTCTCCAAACTGCCGGTGGAGCAGTGCGGGGAGGTGACTCCCGACTCTGAGGACTGTAGCGAGTAGCGGCGCTCGCGAGCGCGCTGCTGCTCGGCGCGGCGCTTGCGCTCGCGGCGGATGGCGAGCGCCGAGTGCAGGCCCACCGCGTGCATCCTGCAAGCACGGGCACGGGTGAGTGGCGTGGTCACGTCGCGTCGCACGCGCAGCGCGGGGCGGTGCGGGTGCGGCGCGCGGGGCGGGGGCCGCAGGCGCGGGGGCCGCACGTGACCGCCGACCCGTGCCCGTGCCGAGCCGCTAACATGGATGATGGAGGAAGGAACTTGACGAGTGCTTCACAACTATGCACCACTGTGCAGCGGCTGACGAGAGAAGTTCTATTAATGTACAAACACAACTTAGACTAGCGCCTGCCGTATGAACACAATGCACTACTTAAGTTTAACATCAAGTCCGTTCCTATTCACACATAGTTATACAACAACAACAGTTTACCACAAAGATAACATCGCTGAATAGTGTCGCACATAATAATCAGATCATTTTCATTAGTATAAACAACCGTGGCACGTCGTAAAGCTTCAGAATCACACCAGAGTACATCGCTAATGTATTCGAAAATTGCCTAAAATATTAAATAAGTTGATGTTTTCGCTGAGCGTGAGAGAAATTTGTAGGAAATGTTGAGAGGGTCACAAATGATGGTCCCTGTTATTCACAGAGGCGTCCTCAGTTCGCTGTTCTTCATGGATCGGAAAACTTTGAGCATGTCCAAAACAGGAAATATAATAGACAGGCCGCCTGAGCTACAGAGTTTATTATAGTTCGTTTTGAGTGATTTTATCAAAATTAAAGGCACGAATTACCTTTTTTACTTAGAAAGGTAGTTACTGAATTTTATTAAACCTTTGCTAGATCTTAGTTTCATTATGACGAACGGTAGACTTTTCACCTTTCCTTTTTGACCTTTCTCACTAGGTTTATCACCGCAGCAGCAGTCTGTTGAAACGAACCTAGGTATAGTCTGGTATATTTTTCTTTTGCTGTGGGTAACTAAGGAACTTAGCCCTAAGGATCCTCTAATCATAAAAATGTCTGCAACTACTACTACAATTAGGATCAGAAGTCTATCTGCAGTGTGATGCTCATGAACCATGAAGTCATGATCAATTTTCTCAAAACAATTACCAGTTTGCGGTCATTTTTTCACCTGGCACACGCAATATAATTATTATACGAATAAATAAATTATTCACTTTTAGGCCATATTAGAACATTTTATTTCTATTTATTCGTCCATAATTTTCAGAACCACGTTCTCAACAAAACCTCGTTCATATCTACAAAAAACTTGTGTTATATTGTAACACCAACCGTTGATGTGACGTCACAGAAACTCGTACAGCTCGCACAAAACTACCTTTTCTACTGGTCTAGTACGACACTTTGAAATGTCCCAGTGAAAGCCGAGGCTTGAATGAGGCCCGACTGAAAGCCTGAAAGCGCCTGAATTTCATAATGTTGGCGGAAATGTTTGAATAAACATGACGATGTAAAGGGCTTAGTTTTATGCTTGTAATTAATTTAGTTAAAGAAATTTTGTAAAGGATAATGAATGATGTAATAGAAAAAGACGAATATTTTGAGTTCGTGCAGTGACTATGATCGGTATCAACTGTCATGGAAAATCAGGTACCATCATTCGGATAGCTTTGCTCTAAGAGATTATTTTATTTTTACTAAACTGAGCCCGGCCTGTAGCCATGGGATTAATATTAAGTTTAAAAATAACCACAAGAAATGCAAAAATGGTTAAAATAAAAAACTTCTATTTTACGAGGTTTTATTTAGTTTACCTGTCCCGGTGTCCGTCTGTCTGTAATGAAATCTTGCAAGTTTTTGACCCACTTCCCGGTTTCCGATTGACCTGATTTTTTTTTATTATTTCCTTTTAAATTCATTTAAAGCTGTTGGCTGTAAACGAAACATAAGTGATTCACAGGCTGCAGGCGTCCATTCCTGACCCTTGCCCGTTCACCAGCAGTACTCTGGATCCTTGCCAACCACTACAGGGCCGTTAATCATCTCAACTGCTGCATAAATTAGAACCGCGAATGAATTGTTACGGTCGCTAAACTCTGCAGTCATTTGTTTTGCATATCTATTCAGTACAGCTAACAACAAAATGTTATTCGTTCTGTAGTCAGGGAAATTAATTGTTTTAATGAATTAATTGTACGTCAATTTACCGTGTTACCTATACCCATTTCATACAACCGTCAAAGAATCACAGCTGTTGTGATTTTAATATACTGGCAATTTTAGTTGGTAGTCAATTTGACAAATAATAAAATTCCCTGACTTGTCTTGTCTGAGGATCGTGTGATAGAAGAATCCTACATTCAGTAGTGGCTGCTACACATAGATAGATGTTGATTATTACACATCAAATAACATCAGGCCTGTATTCCCCGAAGGGTTAGGCAGTGGTGTACCTACATTCCGCCAGTTACGTTTAAGTCCCATGTAATAGGAGGGGGAGCCGGAAACCGGGCTCAAATCCAACCCCCGGGCTGCTACGGAGAAATGATGATAATGATTAAAGTAGCAAAAACACTTTTGGAGTCACGAAAGCGCAATTTCTACAAGTCAAAGGTAAGCCACCTTTCTATGCTTTTGGGTCACGTACTTTCTTCAAGATCCTTCAGGAACAAGTTCATTAAAACTGAAACTTTTGTTTTCCCATTGAAAATGGACGGCTTTTCACTACGGAAATACCTAACGTCGTATTTAAGTTGTGATACTTGTTTTTAACAGGTCTTGTTAAAGACCTGTCAACAGCATGTGTTAGTATAAAACATGTATCATAAATGTTGTAAAAGTTGATTCAAACATGGTTTGTTAACTATGTATTATGCTCAAATTCTGACAAGTTTTGTATAAAACTAGTCTATACAACTTGTTTCAGGTGTAAACGAAAACAGTAGACACAACATGTAGATTTATACATGATTTATAACTTGGTTTAATCGCGGAGTAATGATCATATCGCAACAATTTATAGAAACAGCAAAACAAACGTTGAAGTACACAACACAACATAATCAGCCTATAATGTTCCCACTGCTGGGACACGGCTCCTCTCTGTGAGAGGGACATTGAAGTACAATTTCCCTTAATTGGCAAACAAACAGAGAACACTGAAGCCTCTCATTATGCCATCCACAGAGCTACTACAGAGAATACCTCTTCAGTAGTCTTGCAACTTGCTTTTCAAAAGTCTGTGCTTCATAGGATACGGTATAATCAATACTGGAGTTTACAACAACACAAGTAACTAGTTTACTGGTTGACCTGGCAAATATAAGGGTGCATACTGATCTAGCATAGAAAAGTTCCGATTCAAATGTTGAATGAAAGTTAATACTTATAGAAGTACAAGGATCTTTGGCGCCTGAATGATATTGAGAGGGGGGCGCTGTTGGTAAACATTTGTGAATTTTTATCAGAAATTGTATAGATAGAACAGGATGGATAGTGTTGTAGTTGGATTTGTAAGACTACGGTTTGCTAGAAGAACGTTGGTACCCACATAACGGTCGCAGTGCCGGCTGTCATAAAATAGACGGCAGTGGGGTTTCACTTTACGGTGTCAAAAAACGCTCTAATAGGAAAACGCACCAACTTACTTTCATAAACAACGTTTCAGTGACGTCATTCGCCCGGTAAATTGCGGACGCTATGTGCCGGCCACCGCTCTTCCAGGAAACCGTATTTTAATGGCATAAGTTTAGATACTGCAGTAGTGGCTATGTTGTATCAAAGGGACTTGTTAGTTCTGCTACTCAATTAGATGTTCGTTAAGGAACACCAGGCAATGTTCTAACTATGACGACATGTTTGAGTTTGTTATCCTCTATGTATCGAACTGAAAAGCTTTTAGTCGATTGGTTACAAAAGAAATCATCATTATCTGCCTAGCGTTTTCCCAAAGGCTTCTAGTCTAACCGGATCCAGGTCAATACCAGTACTTTACATGAAAAAGCGATTGCCTATCTGACCTCCACAGCACAGTTACTGGACAATACGATACCCATGGTTAGACTGGTTACAGAACAAATGGTCCTAGCAATAAATCTATAAAAAGAATGTAACACGTTATCATGTTGCCATCGACAATACTGTTCAAACTGTTATCAATTGGTCTGTGTGTGTTAACGTGTTTTTACAAACAAAAGAATTAGCACGTTACTGTACCATCGCGTGAATGAAATCAACTATGTATGATCGACCAAGATTATGTCTGGACCTTAAAAGAGACTGTGACCTCCGAGTTTGTTTCGGCCTTTGAGTAGTCAAATAGGAAACCCCGACCTCATCTAGTTTAAAAAAATATGATTGACGTGTAAAAGTGTTTATACACTTGACTTTATTTATTAACTGAAAATCGAATGCTGAAAAATGTAACATTACACGTTAACATTCTAAAATGTAACATTACACGTCGGTAAACGTTATGTGTTGCGGCCTGAAAGCAAACTTATCCACTGCTGACTACAAAGCAAGCAATTTTATCCCACTGTGCAAATGAGTCTCATCGCCTTTGCCGCACAGTGGGGTAAGTTCAGGCAACTTGCTCGGCGCGCGCAATTAAAGTCGACCTATGTAAATACCACTTTAAAAGTTGCGGAAAAGAAAACTTTATTCTTTATTTTCTTTCTGAGATACTTGCGCGGGGGATTGGCTGGAGTAGGTAAAACAAAGACCGGTGTAAAAGGTTGTAAGACCGTTCTTTGTTACAGATAAAGTAGAAACCTGGTTGGTTCTCTGCGGCTTTGCCAAGATGTGGCAATTTAGGGTGTAATCTTCAACCGCCTGTGTTAGGTGTGCACCTGGCTTCGTTGGTTCGGTTGGGCAGAGTGTTCTAGCGTTTCTATGTTCGTGAGTTTTTCGTTTGAACTTTCGGTTTAGATTTTGTCTTTATCGAGTGCAAGGGTTTGTTTTAATGCGGTAAGTTATCTAGCTTATGATGGATGGCATGATAACGCAATATGTAAAGCATATTTTTTCACCTTCACCTGGAGAACTGAGCTTGGAGTCTTAAAGTTACGAGCAAATGGGATACTTCTATGTAATCCATCATTGTCAACGGCATCCATCGCTTACCATCAGGTCAAATGCGAGCTAATCAATATAAAAACGAAACGAGACAAATAGAATAAACACTTCCATTAAACGTTCTTTCCCCAACATGTCACAAACAGATTTATTTTATTGGCAACAGCACTTGGCACGCTGCCAGCCCTCGAAGGCTTAGCTTGAAGCCTGTTGCGAGTCCCAGGGGATACCGTATAGAGGGGATGGGGGGTATCTAATATCTGTCTAGACGGAAAGCCTTTGTGAAGTCAAGTTGAAGCGGAATGCGCTTGAAGCCTTTTGAGTTATCGTATATCGTGATGGATAGGAAATGGTGTTAAATTTTGTAATGGTTCAATCGGAACTGAGAAATTGCTAACGGATGTACATAGTTGAGACGTACCTAGTTGATAGCTCGATGCAGTCTGTCTTCTAGGTCTTGATTGGTCAGAGTTAGAGCCAGAACGTTCTGATTGTGTTCTGTCGGACGAAAGCGAGCCAATAGTGACGCTGTTTGTCCTGGGACCTGAGATATTCGAGATACAACGGAGCAATCAGTTTAGGGCTGTTTGATTGGCTAACACAACCACAACCTAGTGACCTGGTTCAGATACAAGTACGTTCACTAACCTCGAGCCTATGATAGCAGCAGAGTACCTATCTCTCCCTGTTCGTCGTCTAGTATTTAGCACACGAGTCTTTTTGGGTGTGTTATAAATTGTTTTATTTTTTAATATATTTCCTGTGCGTGTTCCAAATAAATAGTTTTGTTTTGTACAAGGGTCGGCAAACAGTATATCGACTACCACGCCTTTCCCTATGCTCAGCACAAAATGGAAATTCAGGCTTCCCCTGTTCCCAACACACTAGGGTAATGGCCTAGTTGGCGGGGATCCAAAGCGTATTGTTTTTAACGGCTCTACTACAATGCAGAAATTCTTGAAAAGGGACCATTATGTGATATAAAACAGACTTGTTGGTTTTTTTGTCGAAAACGTGGCGTGGTTTCAACGGCTGGTTAAAGATGTTCTGGGATTTTTCTATATGTATATTACACAGCACAGGGTATTCACAAGCAAGCATATCACAATGTGCAGATGACAGACGTTATATAAGGTTCCTATTTAGTTAAATAAAAGGAAAAAACTCATAAGTTATTCAGTAATTCTATTAAACTATAATCCCCACCATTGTGCACTACGGATATGTTTCATATATAGGTCATGTACCCCTAAAACAAATGATAGTCCTTTTTGCGGTATCGCATCGTGAAAAAAAAAGTCACAATAGCCATCTACTTTGTAATGAAGTGGGCCCCACTGGCGACACTCATTGGCCCTCGATGGTCCATCAATTAACAACACTCGAGCCGTCGCGCAAAGGGCGGATTTCAAAGCATTTGTAGATAATTAATTGTGATATTATCAGGAGCGGAGTGGCTCTAAAGTATCGAATTCGGCTAGAGATCAATCGACCTCGTTAAAAGCTACGGCAAGTGTTTTTAGGTTGTTGAAAATGTCAAAATGTATTTTTGGAAGTTGTTTACTTAACAATGTGCTATTAATATGACGGAGTTTGTATCTTATAAGCTGTTGGTGTTTTGTATGTCATTGTATGTAGTTTTAAATTAGTTAAACGATTTTGCCATTGCAATTGACATGTCCACAGATCCTCATCATATGCTTATGAGCATAAAAAACAGAAGGCTAATTCTAGTAATTAAAAACGTTCAAAATCTAGTCGCAATCTCATCTCAGCGACAATCATTGTACAAAACTTCTTAAAAATGTAGGGAAATCAGAGGTATTTCTGACAGATTGAGACCAGACTGTGAACGTTCTTAAAATTACGAGAATTGCGCCTCTGTCACTTCACTAAATACCTCCCCACGTCTTTAATTGCATTCCACAACCGACACGTGTACGTTTAATTTACTGAAATCTAACAAAGTTTTAACTGAGCTGCCAGTTTCCAATTAACTATTGATTACGGTAAACAATTTAACTTTCAAACACCGATTTTCAAACCGTTTACTTTACACAAGTCTTTCATTACTCCTTGAACGTTGAGTCCATAAAATAAAAGCAGAACATAATCAATCATAGTTATTAGTATCGGAGTGAGCAAGATAAACGGTTTGTTTTATGTAAACATACGAAAAATCTCAAGCAACTGTGCGCAGAAATAGCTGAACACTCAGACTGTGGGACGCCTAATTTTAAACGTTGAATGTATACTACGCGTGTGCCACAGTAGAACGAAGAGTACCGCAGGTTATGCAGTTGGTCCAAGTGAGTGTTTTCGTGCGGCTTTGAAACGAGAAATGGGAGGAGCTGGTGTGCTAAGTTTCTTCACTGACAGGTCCGGTCAAGGTTTGTGATCGCACGTTCTTTTGTTCGACTTTTTTAATTCTTTATTCTGCTCGACACATCTCTTCTGCCCGAGCACGGGGCGACCCGTAGACTCGCGTTTCTATGAAGACAAATGCATATTTATTCTTTTCGAAGCAACGGGGAGCAAATTTTAAAATCAATATAGGTTCTTGTCTAAGTCCAATGTGACGTAAATTATGACTTTAAGACATGTCTACCCCCAAGTGTTCTACCCCCAAGTGTCAAAAGTACACAAAAATTTGTCGTCATGCTTGACATTGTAGACCTTTGTCGACTGATGAATAGAAACCTTTCTTCTCTTCATCGCCGTGCTTAAGACGGTAGAAATCTTTCTACAATCTTTCATTTTGTCTATTCATCCGTCGACAAAACCTGTTTCTATGGTGGTCATGCTATGAGTGCTGGTCATTATAGTCAGCAAGGAGATGGGTTAACGTCATTCGTCTTTTACCGACTGTGCTAGAATCTATTAGCTACTAATTATTATTATTTACTGAACAACACCCTTTACTTCAACTTCATCGTCATCTACATTCCTATTCGTAGATAATACTGTAGATACGCTACGGGATCGAATTTGCAACGAGGTTATATGGCAGATAACCAAAGTTGTCGACATAGCTCACAGAATAAGTATGCTGAAGTGGCAATGGGCCAGCCATATTAGCCGTAGAACCAATGACCAAAGGGGTAGACGTTTTCTTGTGTGGAGACCACATATCGGCAAATGTAAGGTGCCCTCCGGCTAGGTGAAGAGTTGCAGAAAATCGAGTTGAATGGCGTACAATATGAGAGGCCTATGTCCAACAGTGGACTGCTATAGACTGCTGATGATGATGACTGTAGATACCAATTAAACAATCACTGTGGCATACATACACAGTTGTAGAGCATTACCTTCCACCGTCTTTATATTCAGTGCACAAGGAACTAATGATGACTATTTAGTTACCACTGCGATTAAATCCTGGAACTCTTACACGGCTTCTATTCAACCTAGATACTTCTAGTACCTTAGACTCAGCTGCATAGTATCTGATAATGTTTGGCGATAGTTGGGATCTTTGTAACGAAGTTTCGTCAACTCTCTAAGGATACAGGCTGTTTAAACTTGTATAGGTATTCGGAGCAAGTTAGGTACGAGCTTCGTCTCATGGGGAAAAGTTAGAAATAGCTGCATGCATTAGTTAATTCCCTTGCCCTCGAGAATCCTTTAAAGGTTATCCATGATACATTTAAGCTGTGGAGAACCTGACTACAATGATTAAAACCGATAAAACAGACTTTGATGGTATCATGGCCAAGGTTTAGGAAAAACACTTCCTTCGAGGAAAACATCGCGAAATAAATGGTATTTAACTGCAGCTCTTTTATAAATGGTATTTGTACTAAGATTAGACAGCTGTGTGATTTTCCTAATCATCATCAAGCAGGACAAATACCATAGACAAAGCGCACATACCTAATAATTTATGCAGGTAAAAAACATAACTTCTTTTGGCAGTCGTGTGTAAAAAGGCACAAAATCCATTTCTTATTTTTTGTAAGTAATTTATTCAATTTTAAAACATGAAAGTGCATCAAAGTATTACGTGAACAAGAGTAATGGATGTAAAGTATTCAGTAGCCAGTCAGGTGTGTACTACCCGGTGTCGCCGACAGGTGGCGTTGCACGCTTGGCTAGCTTGGCCCACTGCCAAGACAGTGCTCACCACAGGGCTGTGCGGGCCAGTACAGCGGGCTAGTCGAGTGGTTTTAATAAGGTTATCGGATCGGTAACAGATGGAAGTGGGTTTTATTTGTCGGTTGCCAGATTCGATGTCGATTAGTGTCTATCGCAATGGTTTTCTTCTTGTGTTTCGTTTCAAATGTATTTCAAAAATATAAAGTGATAATTGGGTTCTTTAATAATTTGTGGGTGACACAACTTTCGTGGCTAAAGTCATAGAAGTTGTTGGTGGTGTGTTAAAAGCCTCTCTGAGGGATTGTGAGCGGTGAATATGGAAATAAAGGGTCACTCATTTGCTTCTCTGAAAAAGGTAAGTATTGTCTACTTTTCAATGTGAAAACACTACTACATAGAAACAGCAAGGTGTGTATGGATTTATTCTCAAATTCCACGTGACCGAAAATGCTAGTAAACATTTTTATATTAATTAATATTGCCTTTCAGTTTCAGAATGAGTGTCGGGCGGTGAGTGAGCAACGAAAACATGCATCGAAATAATTAAAATAACCCATTTTAAAATTAAAATGTATCACACGTGTGAGTGTGTTAACCTTTCATTTTAAAAATGGGATAGGTATGTGTTGGCTTTTTTTTGTTAGTTAAACCAATTGATTATGATAAAATTTCGCATAATGGAGTCAGTATACAGCGCGGCGCTTTAATGGCGACATTAATTTAACACACGTATACGGTTTCGCGTCTTAGTTGTTTGAATATATTTTAATTCAATTAAACATTAATATTTATTTATTTATTAACAATTTTCTAAAATAGCATCTTAGAGCAACCTAACTTAAAGAACTGTAGCGCAGGGGTCATTTGCCGGGGTCACGGATCATAACATCGCATCAATGTAATTAAAACAAATAACGTGCAAATAGAAGGTGAATTGAAGGAAAGAGAGAGAGCCCTATGGCGGCGAGCGGCGCAGGTGGAAGTTTTCAAGTTAGGTTTTTTTATATGTTATTATAACTTTTATGATTACCGACCACTAGCCCTACCCGTGTGTTAAATTAATGTCGCCATTGTAGCGGCACGTTGTATATTATTACTACTACAAAAAAAAACCTACGCAAAACACGCGCATTGCCGTGGAGTTGCAGACATCAGCCCGTATTACCTATATACTGTATAAAGTATTTCTTATGTTGTTGTTTCGATCAATCATAACGAATAACCAGGCCAAAACTAATTTATCTAGAAGCCAAAATTAGACATCAAATTATATAGCTTCCACATCAATAAACTCGACGTTTGGTACCAAAAAACAGGCCTAATTCCACAACCGGATCAGCTATAAATATTTGATGTTAGGGGCAGCCCTAATGCCGGGTGAATGATCAAAACTGAGTCACAACGCAACCCGGTCCGGCTGATTGATTCAAACTCGAGTGGTTTGTTTATATTCACTACACACATAATCACCAGATACATTTATGATCTCCAATATTTAATATACAAACATGTTTAATGATGCATGAGTGACATCGATTTGATTCGATGAACTGTCGAATATTTAGTATGATCGAGAAAAATGAAAATCCCGACTGTTATTGCTGAAACTTTATAATTTAACATTCATCCCAAAGACAATAATATGCTGGTAAACAGACGAGGCTTTTGCCTACTTTGTGTTAACTTAACATTACAAAACATCACGCCTGTATTTCCCGGAAGGTTAGGCAGAGGTGTACCTATAGTGCACCGACATTTCACCAGTTATGTCTAAGTCCTATGTAATAGAGGGCAAGCCTATTGCCATTGACCGGGCACAAATCAAGGCACCGGGCTGCTACTGAGAAATTCCAGATGATAAAACCTAAACTGAGTATTTTAAACTTTATTTTGTAATATGCGTTTTGTTAGTGCAGAATAAACAATTTTTCGTTATCTAGGTATGTGAATCAATGTTATATTAATACAGTTGTCCGTAAAGACTTGTAAGACGAGTGACTTTGCCCATGTATTGCCCTCCCTTCGCAGAAACCTTCCCGAACCGCAACATAGCAAGATTTCTTGGAGAAATAATAGAAAAGTACCCTAGAGTATATTTTCATAAATGAGTTTCTTTCACAAGGTACTATAATACCACAATGAACTACGAACACTCTCAGTGGGAATGATGTACAAGAAGATTAATTAAAAGAAACAAGAGCGAATCCACACTGACACTCTCGAGAATTTGAGGCTGTTTATGGAATATTCTCTGGCATTCATTCAGCTTATCTCACCGTTTTGTTGCACAGCTTACAACATAATACGGTAATAATTGTATGTGTGTGTTGTGGATTTTGGATAAAAATCGTCTGTCCCATCCCATGTTATCCCTTTGGCATCGTAAGTTGTGAGTAAGGGTAACGACTTTAGGGGCTGGCTACGACCCCTACCAACCTTTTTACATAAGTAATGCTCCGTGTAGTCAAATTCTCTGGTAGTATGTATAGAATTGAATTTCCTTATTGGAACAGTTTTTCTTCCATTTTTGGATTGAAAAGTAAACGTTGGTTAGTTAGACAGTCAGTCCATGTAAAACACGTGCATCCGGTTCGACTGACCATCACTCTAATTGCATAATACACTTGTAATCACATTCTGAATCATTTTGAAGGATATTGCTTATCCATTGCTTCATATGTACGAAAAATTTGTCTTTCCAACAACGTTAATAACGCAATGAATGAAAGCAAATATAGTCGGAAAAAAGCAAATCATATTATGATGATGATGTTAAAATAACGTTACATAATGGAAACCCGTCCAAACAATTCATCGTAATAGGTTCAGTGAGAGCATTTTAAAACCATTATTAAATAAACATGGACGAACTTCCTTGTTACATAGACAATGGCTCTGGAAAATTCTAAATCCATTTTAGCTGTCATTCACCGACCTTGCCTGCTAGTCTGTTGGAACAGATCAGCTCCAAGATTACCTAATATCCTAGTAATGGACATCAAATCATCAAACTATTTATACGCGTATATTTCAACCTAGCAGCGATACAATAAAATGTTCGCGTTACATCGCTGTTTATGTGTGCCAACCGTGCGTCACTGTGCTTCCGCGTTGTGTTGTATTGTAAACAGTGGAACTGGGTCGCTAGGGCTTTTCTACATGTGGTGAAATTGTAGCGATGGGAGCGGAAATAAGATTGGACAGATAGACTTTATATACTTTATAGTACACCAACATTGTATGGGGGAAAATATCCCACGGGAACGTGCTAATATTGTTTTCATGTAACTATATTGGTTTATGCGGCGCACGCCAGTAAAGCTCCCAGTCGGCATGACTTGTTCCGACAGAGAGGTATGAGGAAAAGGGTGTAAAGTTCACTCATACTCTATAGGAAAGGGAGGATCTTCCGACCAGACGGGCGTTGTGTCTGGTGGGCAAAGGCGCCAAGCTCTCGCAGCACGCGTCCAGATCCTTCCGCCACCTCTTTCCGGGCCGGCTTCAGCGACGCCGTCCATCTTCATAATTATCTTAACATACTTTAAAACCTTTGAAGCCTTTGTAAGTTAGATCTAATAAACTGCGCGTCATTTTATTTTCCTTCCACTGCATTGGCCTTTGATTAAATTTCAAATTAAATCCTTACAAAGTCGACTACAGATGTGAATGTCAGTGTAAAAGTTTCTATAAAATGTTGACAACCATACGGCTTCATGGCTTAGAATTTATACCATTTACGGACGGTTTCAACGTACTAAATAATTTCTAAGTAGATTCCTTTGAACATATAGTTAGGTATTCTGTGAATACGCTCAGTGCAAGGAATATTGGAAATAATAATTAACCTATTAGTAGCAAGCTTAATAAATTGCAATTTCGAACTACCTTCATAAGTTACTCACTCTCACTACACAGATGAAATACTCGCTGCGCTAAAGGCTCTTTGGTAAAAGAAGTACCAGGAAAACATAAATTAATTGGATGTTAATTACTTGGAGCTCGTGCCTTTGATATAAAGAAAAATAGAGGAATAAAATTTTATTTTCTTTTCTTTGAATTTGCAAAGTCACAAAGATTATGGAGAAGTAGAAAAAGATATATTATGCAAATTAAACATTCATCATTATTTTCAATTTACATACGAGCCAAGATATTCTGAAATGATAACTCACTTCACCTACTGAAAGGGAGAGAGAGAGGTGATATTTTACAGAGTCGACCGGTTGTTTGTCCATGTTTAAATTAACACTTGATTTATGAAAACCGCATTTAAAACTTCAAA
Organism: Apamea monoglypha; assembly: GCA_911387795.2. Lineage (NCBI taxonomy): Eukaryota > Metazoa > Arthropoda > Insecta > Lepidoptera > Noctuidae > Apamea > Apamea monoglypha. Next base: position 1,761,676 of record OU426922.1, on the reverse strand, counting down.
ATAAGCACTGTTAAAGTCAAACTTTTACCATGTAAGTGCGGTGTGAATATACAACCTACATAAAAATATAGGTTCATGCGTTTTTTGACCGCGCATAGTCGTAAAATTATGTCATCGCTAATTCGCTACGTCATGATGAGTTACAGTCAATTCCCTCGCGCTGTCAAAAAAACTAAAGACACGTGAGCCAGCGAGATCCACGCCTTTATTTGATTCGGAGAGTTAACATCCGCTGTTCAGGACATAGACAAGTACTTGGAAACACATCCGGGTGACATAAACGTGCCAGTGACATAATTCTGTGACATCCGTATCTCATATACCTACTTCATACACGTGTTCCAGCTTTGATGTCAAGTGCTTTATAGTCGAACTGACTTCACTTTTTATGAGCTCGCATTGCAGCTTTGCAATAAAGATGGCGATGCAATGGCCAAATGGTAAATGAACGATTTCTAAGCAATGCTCGAGGAAAAGCGTTTGATTGTAATTACTAGATTGCAAAAAAAAACTTGCTTTTTTCATTCCATTAAATTAGAATTTAATTACATCGTCCCCTCCTAAAAACATGGATTTAAAATTAACATACACAGCGTTAAAGTACCAGGGTCGCACGAGTATGAGGGGATGAATGCGGCAGCTCGGCACATTTCCGCGGGGATACGTTTTAAAACCAATTGGAGCGGTGCTGAGATCCCTCGGCGTGAGCTCGGCGCTAACCCACATAAAATTAATATTGCACTGCGTAATTGTACGAGTTCTTTTATTTTAAAACGACATGATATCACATACATAAGGACTGTCTATGGAACTGTTACAAAAATAATGAAATGTCTGACGCAAAGCGACAAGTGCTACGCAGAGCAGGTTTTCGCAAAGCCATTGACTCTTTTCTATCCTGAATTCCTGACATTATTTTATAAGCTTCGTACATGTACCATCAGGGAATTTTTTTGTATAACACATTAACACACCGTCATATTGCTGTGTACCAACTGTTGGACTGTCAAAGATTGACTTGTGATTTGAATTTTCAATTTAGACAATTTAGTCAATTTGCTAAGCAAATATTTTTCCTGACTACACAAATATTTAACATCACAGTGCTACGTCCGACATTGTGGTGTTCACGCCACGGGGATAATGACCTCATTAATTCATATTACCAGAGATAATTCCACATTTGTTTGGCGAGCAGACTCAGCAATGATTAACGTTTATGTGAGTGAACGTATTTGTGTCTGGTGATGGTTAATGAGACCATTAGAGACCTAGGAATGTAAAATAATGAGCTGTACTTAAGTACGTTATAGGATTATTTTTTGGTATCCTGTATGAAGTAGGTATTTTAAACAGAGCAACTGTACATTTTATAAAGAGGGAAATCAGTACCCGTCGATTAAAGTCATCAAAGTTTTCTATCGTAATGGCGATATGTCGTCATCATCTGCTAGCCTTTCCCCTTCCCTTCCCTTCTTTTAGCCTTTTCCAGTCTTACCGGATGCCGGTTAGACTGCAAGCCAACCCCAACAATACCAGTATTTTACATGCCGACTCGCGGTATGACGACGCGGTATTACATGGTATAAAAGAGTTACAAAACCTTTTCAAGCATGAAATGAATTTACCGAAAAATATTGTAATTTTTAAAACAGATTTTCATTTTCTAACAATTTCTTTAGATAACTTTTTAACCTCGAGATTTCTTGTTTACAAAAACACTGAAGAAGCCTAAAAAAGAACATTTTACACTCTTTGTAAACAGGTTACAAAGGAAAGCTGGCAACATTGCGGTGCCCATAGATAAAGGAAATTGCCCACCGTCGCGCGATAACAGCTCGGAGGTGAACTGCGGACGACAGCGGGCCGTGACGGACGATAAGCGTATAAGTATTGAGATATCAGTACCCGCTCTTTCTGATCATAAATAATACCCGTTTTTGATACCAGGGCTGATGAAGAATCGAAGAGTTGTTGGAATCTGCCTTTGACCTGAAACACCGTTGAGAGTGCGATCAAATTTTGTAGACATTTCAATAAAGCGCTTTTACATTCTTATCTTTTAACTCATGAGCGTCATGACTCACACAGCTCCGTAAGCTAGTATTCAGCGTCCATCGCTTCAAAGCGCTGCGCTCGCTGCAGGATTATGCGAGTTAACCAGATGTAACACATCAGACTATTCCATTTGCTTTGAACTGGTGTTCCGGATTGCCTTTACCGTCACAGCTCAATCAACGTCACATGCATGTATAAACATTCTATCACGCATTTAAACTCAACCAGAAACCGCCATTTTTACTAGTATAAACGTTAACAGGGCTTTAACAAAAATATTTATTTCATCAAGCGGCCGAAAACTGGCAAATACACGGGCTTTCAGCAAATAGCGTGAATGTCCGGGGGGAGGTCAACGACCGACTGTCCCGGAGCCCGGGTTCCGGGGCGAATGTCAATTAACTATGTTAAAACTAGAAAAAATATTGTACTGTGTGGAATTTACATAATGAATAGTTGAAGTTCACAATGATGGTCTATAATTCTATAGAGTGACTTGTTGTGTGTTCTGCTACCCTGGTATTGGTAAGGAGGATATGAGTTTAAATCTTAAGAATTTTGATGTTTTCACAAATAATTATGTAAAATAACTACCGTGACATTTCCATAGGATTCATTTATGGTTAAGTTCAATGTTAATATTAAAATCAGAAGAAAATAGGCAACGCATAATTTATGACACGACAATGGCAACGGAGTCGTCTCGTCTGCTAATAAAAAATAGGCGATATACATACATAATATAAAAGTTTATGTCGAGCTTTCACTACACACTTTGAACGGATCATCAAAATTTTATCCTTTATTATTTTATTGCACACTTCAGCGAACAGTATAGTTTAGATAAAAGCATCGATAACAGTGCATGAGTGACGCGACACGTTTTATCGACTGTAAGTGCGCGACGTAACAACGAGAAAATTAACAGAATTCAAAATTGAAAAGGCACAAAAAGGCCTGAAATAAAGATTACTTCTTCTATCTTCGTTTTATCAAACAAAGAGTAAATCGTGAATTATTTAAGTCATTTTCGCTGTCTCCATTTCGGGGTTTGCCGAAATGACCATCGATCCTTCGGCAGTTTGTCGTTGCCGGAGGGTCGCAATTGGAGACAATTCAATTTCTTCTTCCTCATTCCTGGCCTGATGACAGTCATAAAGTATATGTATACTTGTTATCATCTAATAGTTAGAGAAAAGAATTTATTGTTAAGAAAATTTACACCTTACATCAATTTGCCGTGTAATAACCATTTCGTACAAGTGTCTATAAGTGGCAGATGATTTGAATATACAGACTGTAACGGAAAGGGTATATACATACCAAGGACACGGCTTCTTTGGACGACATCAAACGATATTGGAAGGGTATTTTAATCCTATCTCTACATGTTCGGAAGTTACGAGATTTTTTAATACATTGATACCAGAAACCAAACTTTTAAAATTGAAATAAGCACATCACTAGCACTAAGTCAGCTGATCGGTGTCATCGAACTATTTGTAAGTAAAAATAAACCTCTTACTCCTGGTAATTCTGAATAAAAGGTTCCGCATGTTTATTTTTTGTTTACAAAATATTATTACTGACTTTTCCTAAACTTTGATTATGTTTGTGAACTAGCTACAATTCAATTAATTATATTAAATTAGTATCAAAATTTAACGAAATAATATTTAGATACCTGCTTGCATTGTCACGTATCATTTACACACTTGTTGGATTTTTCCTTAGTTGCCCTTTTGTAGAAGATTACTTTTTAGATAATTATTATCTACATAGTAATCTTCCACCCACCTTACCATCGTACCTACAACACAGTAAATACCTAATTCAAAAACAATATTCCTGTAAATTTCCTAACGTTATTCTTAACCTTTTGTTTTGGTGGCCATAAGGATGAACGATGTTTTGCTTTAAATCGATGTTTTATTCGATTCACAGATCGAATCCGGTGCTCTTGAATCGATCTTCTAAATATTCATTTAAAAATCGTAAACAAAAAAATTTTAAACCCCATTTAACACACCTTTGTTTTGTTTACAGTTGCCACTCAGGTAGGTACGTCTAAACTTTTAATAAATAATAATTGATAACCTTTCCGGCGTAATTCTACGACTTTCATTCAGATGGTACAGATGTAGTCGGTTAAAATCACTAAAATATGAACTTCAACTATTGTGTGCCCTTATCATAATATTTTTTACACATACGATCCAGGAGTTGTTTCGAAAAATCGTCAGCTCGTATCATTGAATTGATCATAAAAATCGAATCCTTACGTGCATCCAGGAATTAAGTGCTTGAATAAACATTATTATTGGCCATTAGAACTTAGAATAGAAAAAGGATTTAGTAGTAACAATTTATGTCCAATCGAACCCAAAACTTCATTTCAATTCACCTCTTCGCAACTTATTCTTCTCCTAGTACAAATAAAATCACAGTGGGTTCCGTTCATAATTTTTAAAAGAAGGTCACTTTTTTAAATAATTATGATGAAAACTATTAACAAGTTAATAGTTTTTTGAAGTGAAAACTTCTTTAGCGGCGTTGAACACTTTTTTTGTAATGGGTAAAAAATGTTAAACTCGCGTCAGGACACGTGACCTGATCGAAAATTCGTAAGACGGTAAGTTTTTTAATTACAAAATAATAGCACGCACGCATAATTTTTGTCTGTAGGACTAACCGAAAGAATTATTGGAAGTTCACAGTCTGTCGGTGCAGTTTGAGTGGTACATGGGTTTTATTGGTTTGAGCACGTCTAGTCCTTTAGTCTAATTCAAACGAAGTCAATAAAAAATGTCGCAAAACTACATCTAACTGTGGAAAAAAATTAATAAAGTACTAGGACCGCAAGAGTAACAGGAATTGTTATTGCCGAATTGAAAATTGTGTCGTACAGAACCCTAATTACGTCGTTACACACACAACGAAGCATCATAATGTGTGTAAACAAAATAGGTACCAGGATAGCAGGGAATAGGAGTTTTATTGTTATTGTTTTGCTCGTCAGTCGACTCCTGACCCGCTTCTAGTGCGCTTGTTTCTATCCCTGTGATACGCGCATCAGTTCAGTGCGGCTACACCTAATTGACTTTTTTGTTGTGTTTGCAAAGTGTCGTTAAGTAATAGCGAATATTACGAAATGTTGATATGTGTCGGAGCAGAAGATGGTAATCATCTCAGTGGGTTGGGCGTGGTAGTAGAAGCGTGGCTTGACCTCCGCGATCCCCAGACCTAACCCCGTTAGACTTTTTTTTGTGGGTGTTTAAAAACGTAGGTAGTGCAGTGCAGTGGTCGTGGTGCAGTTAGGTCCATTGTGGACCTAATGAAAGTGCGGATTGAGGCCGCCATAACGACATTAACACCAGACATGCAACGCAATGTTTAGGTGTCCTTGAATAAGCGAGCGGTTTTGGTACTTACGTGTGTACACCAAACCCCATCTTTAAAAATGTAAGTCAATTTACTAAATTAAGCAAAGCTTTAAGATTTTACTGTTTACTCGGTAATAAGTAATAATAAGGGATGAAACTAGTTAACCTACCTAAACTTTGTTTCGATTTTTTACGTAAGTTTTGTTATCTCAGTTTTTACGTGCAATTTCTGGCTTGATATTAACGAGTAAACTGTAAATCGATAATTACGCATTAACTTTTACATCACGGTAAAGTAGGTATGTATGGTTTACTGCGCGCGCGCGCGATGTCGTCACGGCCGGCGCCGACAAAGAACTCCGCCGCCGCTTGCAGTAGGCTAATAAGATAAGACGCGCAGAATTCGCGCCCTTTGGCGGCGCCGGCGGCATATTTTATTTCGGCAGTTTAGGCCGACAAAGAATGCGGTAGACGATAGATACTAGGCGCTCAGAATTACGGAAGAGATTTTTCGTAATATTGGCCATTAACGTGGAAGTCATTGACCTACGTAGTGCGGTGATACGTTTGTTATGATTTGAATTTAAGAAACCCAAGATACCGAAAATTTGGTATCAATTTTTAGAGTATTTTATTTTGAGTTGAAACCCTTCCAATATCGTTTGTTATCATCCAAAGAAGCCGTGCCCTTGGTATGTATACACCCTTTCCGTTACACGCTGTATACGGACAATTTAAGTTGGTAGTTAAATTCCCTGACTTTACATTAATGTTTCATATATACGGTGTACGTCATATATGTGTACGGTTCGGTGAAAATATTGACCATCGTCAAGGACGTTCGGGGCAGACGGACTAACGAACGATATAGTTGTATGATAACAGACAATAAGTCATTACACTCATTACAAAAAAAGGAAACACGTCATTCGGAAAAACACAGTACCTGTTTTTTATCAACTTGTACTTAACAAGTGCTCCTGCACCATATCTCATGCAGAAAATAAAAATTCCAATGGACAAAAATCATTAGCTTTTGCAAACAATTTCACAGCACCCTTACTAACGACCAGGGTTTCGTAAACATTTTAAGCGAACGTCTACTCAACCGCCGCTTCCAGGTTGCTTTTCAGTCTGGTAAGAGTAGATGGCGAAGGCAAAAGAACGGTCTCCCTCAGGGCAGTGTGTTAGCGCCAACGCTTTTTAACATCTACACAAACGATCAGCCTTTTATCCAACACACTGAGCACTTCCTGTACGCGCACGACTTAGCTCTGGCGGCTCAATCGGCGACTTTCAGTGGCGTGGAAGATAAGTTGTCACTGGCACTCGACCTACTAGGAAAATACTATGACAACAATGCTCTCCGGCCGAACCCGTCAAAGATAGAGTCATGTGCATTCCATCTCCGCAACAGACACTCAAATTGGAACCTTAACATCACGTGGCGAGGCACTAAGGTTGAACATTGCTCAAACTCGAAATACCTACGAGTAACGTTAGATAGGGCTCTAACGTATAAGTCACACTGATATAAAACCAAGCATAAGGTCGGGACACGCAATAATCTTTTACGTCGCCTAATTTCCACTAACTGGGGAGCAGCACCCGATGTCCTTCGCACAACTGGCATGTCCTTGTGCTTCTCTGCTGGCGAATTTGAGTGCACAGCGTGGCATCGATCCGCTCACGCCAAGCAGGTGGACACTGCCCTGAATGAGTCGTGTTGGATAATATCGGGCTGCTTAAAACCGACTCCACTCAATAAGCTCTACCCGCTTGCAGGAATTCCACCACCTGCCGTACGAAGGGATGTTGCATGCGCGCTGGAAAGAAAGAACCAGGAATTTGGTTCCCGACATCCCCTCTACGATTACACAACGACTCCGGGTAGGCTTAAAAGTCGTAAGAGCTTCTTACGCTCCACGCAGGCCATCCAAGACAAACCACTCAATGAGAGAAGCAAATTGTGGGAAGAAAAGCATCCACTACCCCGACTTCGTTAAACCCCAGGAACATCTGCCTCTCTGCCGTGATCTGCAGTGGCCTATATGGAAAGCTCTCAATCGATTGCGTACCCAAGTAGGGCGCTACAGACACAACTCGTCGAAATGGGGGATTACTGACCCATCCAATAGCCAGTGCGAGTGCGGTGCCTCTAATCAGACCATGCCCCACTTGCTGGAGTGCCCTAAGTGCCCGTTCACCTGCACCTTGGATGACTTGATGAATGCCACTGATGCCGCAATAAACGTCGCCACGTACTGGGCTCAAACAATATAAAATATCGAAGAAGAGTTCCATCGACACGAAAAGAAGCAGATGCAAACAATTTCTTTATATTTTTCCTTATCTTTGAATGATGATGAACGATGATGATGATGAATGAATGATGACTGCTGACTTATTGACTGCAAATGGTAAATAAACACAAGCTACCAAAACAGTGCATTATAATATTGCAAAAGAAAAGTCTCCGATTGGCTATAGATTATGCAAAACGGCGACAAGAGCGGATGAAAGATGAGAGAGACTGCGGTCCAGACCGGCGCGCAAGATGAATACTAATCTGCTAACACGAACAAAAGAGCGTCACATAATATAGCGAGGGGGATAATATTCCACTTTTTGTCACAGCTTTAGTGAATGAATCGTTTTGGATTGAGATTACTCGCTTTTATCAGCGTTCTGGGCTTGTATGCTTATGAATTTTCGTCTTGCTCCACAATAGTCGAAAAAAATATAAAAAATAATATAATGTATAATTTATATATTAAATATCGTCCACAATATTTTAAACGACTAATTATTGGAATTTTGTGACTGAATTAAAACTAATAACATCTCAAATAAGGCTGAGTAACATCACTTTTCGAACATCAATAATTTCACCAAAGAACAGCCTATAAACGGGCACTTTTCGCCCGTCGTAATGATTCTCTGGCCTTTATCTTAATTTATTTGAGGTCGACGAAACATGTCTTCTTCTTCCATACTTCACTTTTGACCCGTATGTATTAATTTTCCTAAATAATTTATGAAGCAGCATCCATGTTCCACAACCTCATTTGATCCTTACTATTCCGTACCACATAACTTATTCCATTTACAGCCGCTACCAAGAACTCATATGCCACCAGAGCTTACCTATGAAGGAGAGATACACGACATCGGCTTAACCCCCAGCAGAGATGGTACATAATAATTCAACTACCGAGCTGCCAAGCCGTATCTCGGCCACTCGACCGAAGCTGCCAAGTTGTAATAACTTGCTTGACGGAAATAAGCAAGGAATTAGTTGCTTGGAAGAAATAAGGTCAAAGATAGTTGGAGCCGTCAACAATGAAATGGGAACGTAGTTTATGTTGTTTTATGAAGGCATCACAAATCATTTTTGAGGCCACTTCTATGGGTACGCAGAAAATGTATTCATTTAGCATAGCTCTTTGAAACGACCTTAATAAATACAATTGCCCCCTGGATACACGATTAACCATGAAATATGTTTCTTTAAACAGTGCCGCCCCTGGATGATAGCCATCTAATATTCGATGCCAATAACATCGGCGATAAGATACGATGTAATATACTATTGATATGTCAATAAAAATAATGAGCTGAACCATACTCATACCGACAAACAGAAAGTAACAGAAGTTTTACTTTTAATGATGCACGATCAAAAGCGGCAATATTCAAAAGCCACAAGTCATGGAGACTGTAACAGTTGTAAATAGGCCTATTTGTCAGTCTATAACAAAAATATGTGCACTTTCAATACTTGCATTTACACAACCTTGTAGCCAGGATTATCCATCAGCAACTTGCTCTGAAATACAACTTTGTGGATTCGGAAGTGCCGCACTATAGATATGTCCTCGACCCATTTCTCGAAAAGTGCACTATCATGTTGTATTTATTTATTTATTTGTAAGTAGGAGAACCAAATTAATAACAATTGTATAAGCGACACAGAGCCGATTGGGATCGATAACTGACAGGACTATTGTAGCCAATAAGCCTGATATAGTGGTGGTGGATCGAATAGAGTGACGCGCGAATGATTGTTGACATAACGGTCCCATGACGGGAACCATCGGACCATAGTTTGGTTTCATAACACCGAGAAAGATAGAAGAGGTGAGATTTCTCCCCGTTCCCGATACCAGTAAGCTACAATTAAAAAAACAAATGTTTTTTAAAATTATTTATTTATCATCTTACCCAATTAAAATACTCAGCAATAACATTTTTGAAATATGAAAAATGTTATTGGTGAGTATATTAATTAAATAAAGGACAATAATATGTGCACTTTCTACCATATAAATAAAAGTACCTATGAAATGAACTGCCATTTAAGTATCAGGAAACGGTGAGCAGACGAAAAGTCTTGAACTGCTACAGTCGCATATACACTAGTTTCGTACTATTCAACACCATCGTGGACTTTCTGCACTTTCCTATCAACATTGAGTGTTCATCAAACGCGCCGCGGTTGCGTCCATATCCATACAATGTAGCTATGTGGCCGTTTATCGTTACACAATGGGTTTCTTTATTAAATATTTTTACTTGCAGTTTTCGTGATGACTCAGCGTACTGTGAAAACGGTAGAAACAAGTCGATTTTTTTCGAATCACCAATAATGGATTTTGGAACGAAGTTTTTTATCGCGGCTTGCGGTAGGAAATGGCTGGTAGAAATCGACACATAAGGGAAAAGCGTTATGCCTCCTTCATGCGACACTCGCGCTTTCTCTTTCATACATATACAAGTTTGTGCATGCGTGCCATAGATATCGATATCCGTGCTGCGTGCGGAACTTCGTTCCTGACGGGGGCCTCCCGACCACACACGTATTTTTCTTAAAAAAATTATATATTTTGTATTGTTCTTTAATTATGATCCTCATAGTTATATTAAAAAAACTAGCAGCGCCCCGCGGTATCACCCGCAAAAGTTTCAATCCCGTAGGAATATCGGGATAAAAAGTATTCTGTATGTTATTCTGATGTATAAGCTATATTACTGTAAAGTTTCGTCAAAATCCGTTCAGTAGTTTTTGCGTGAAAGAGTAACAAACATCCGTCCATCCATCCTCACAAACTTTCGCGTTTATAATATTAGTAGGAAGGTAGGACAGTAGGATGTCTATCGGTGCAGCAGTACTAAAATGTTTAAACATTTTAAGTTGCTACATATTTTAGTTTTCTCGCAAACCGAGCTTATGGCTACTTTAAAGAAGTTATTTCTCTGTTCCGGCTGTGCTCAGCCTGCATAAAAAGCCTTAGTAATAGTTTTCCCTCGGTTTTACAAGCTACACTTTTAAAAACATTGTACCGCTCGCCAACTTTGTAAGTCAACACTACTTACAGTTTTTCTCTTTGCAAAGACAAACTTATGTAGGGTAAAGAAAAGAATATTAAACTACCCTCGCGCTGTGGTTCATCATGCGAAATAGTTACTGTTCTCTCATCATTTTGTAGGTTAGTTAGTATAATTTGAAGCGAGAATTAACTGTTTGTTTTACCGATTCATGATTTAACTACCTATGAGAATTTGCATGAACTGAATGTATGTGGCTTCGAAAGTAGAATTCTTCCTAAGTACAGAAATGATCGTTTCAACGGGGTTTATGTCTCCCTGATTTATAAGTGATTATATGTACTACTAATATACTGTTCACCCCTATTCTATTAGCGATGTGTGTCGTGTTTTTGTTATGAAAGAAAAAGAAATAAAGAAAATACGATTATTTTCGGCAACCATGACACATAAAAGCCAAAAAAAAAAAACTAGTTAAATAACAAGTTGGGGAACGCTCAGCATAATGCTAAGAGCCTTTGCGAGACAGAGCTCCAGCGCTGGTTTTCAGTAACAGCCAGCGTTGACGTCATGACGTCAACCAGTGCAGCGGTTTTGAAATTCAAAATAGACTTTATCATCATCATCATTAGCAGCTTTGTTCCACCAACTGCTGAGTATGCCTTTGGCCCTTTGGTGCCATGCTTCCCTGGTACGTGCTAGTCTAAGGGCTGATTTTTCAATCATCTGATAAACTATATTCGAGGAATAATTTTAAAATTTCGACAGTTTTTTCATACAAAAACTGTCAAACGTCAATTTTATTTCTCGAATAAAAGTTATCTGGCGATAGATAATTTTACCGAGGAATAATTTTGAATTTTTGACAGTTCCGTCATGCAAAATCTGTCAGACAACAATTTTATTCTACGAATAAAAATCATCTGCCGATTGAAAAATCAGCCCTAAATAAAATAAAATAGACGTAATACATAAAATAGACTAATAGAATAGTCAAATATTTCATTTTGATTTGATTCGAGAGTCGGGACCCCACTTGCCGCTACAGTTTGGTCTACAAACGACTAATAGAGATCATAAATAATATTCGATTACGGTCGCGGCCCCTTCGGTTACGCAAGATCCGTTGTTGATCGTTCATACATCTCAGCCATATTCAGCACACTAACTGCCAATATTACATAGAATACTAATGTACGAATTACGCATTTATAGATAGAATAAACTCTTAAAATTAAATCAATATTATAATAAAGAGTATTTTTCAATGATAAAATCGTTTGAAATTACGTTACGTTTACTCCGCGCGTGCTTCTGAGGCTCACAGATGTCTAAAAAGGTACCTAGGTAACCTAACCTACCTATGTTCTGCAACTAATCAAGGGAGGATGATTGATCATTGAAATAAACCAAAATCAAGACAACAAACTCCATATTATTGTCTGTTCTATTTCTAGAACTAACGTTCATGGGCAAAACAAATGTGGTGGACGCCCATAATTGTTAGCTGACAGTTAATCACGACAGAACAGAAAATAAAGAAAGATAACTAAAAGGAAAAGCATGTTTTGTGTTTCCTAATGAACACAAGAAAATGATTGTATGGACGTCTTCGCTTTGGCCGAAAACATTGTTATTTTTACGTTAGACAAGATTCACGACCAATATAATTTCATAATTTCTAGTCTAAATACTGCTACTGCCATAGCTACTGCAAATAATAGGTACAGCCTCAACTCCACTATCGATAAATGTGAAATAGCAAACCTTTCCAGTCTTAAATACTTCACATTCATCATGAAAAATTACGTTCTATCTAAAGGACCTAGAATTCAAACTACAAATCATCACAACATCAATACAGATACCTGTAACGTTTCATACTTACACGATACGACAATTCTTGTTCATCCCTCCAACTGGGAGCAATACACCACCACCAATAAGTGTAAGTTCTACAATCTGACTAAGGTCACCAAAGGGCAAAAATACAATCACGTTCACTGTCCCTTACAGGATCTCACGACCCGTCGTTATCACTTCGAACAGACTAACCACTATTTGGGCTATTCCTTTAAAATATGCTACAAAATTACCCGGAGCAACTTTGTGCAACTATGTGCATTGTTGCTCTAACTATGTGCTACTGAGGCCACATCCGCACCGATCAACGAACGCCCATCTAAATTCGGTCGGTACCACGTCACGCCTAACCAATAATATAAACTAAAACATTGTTCAACATGCTGTACTGTTGCTCAAGAGCTACAGCTTCCGTTTTTAGTATTATAATCGTTTTCGAACTGGTTCACTGCGACGAATGCAATGGGAATTTGTAAATACTAGTATCGAATTTATTATACCACCATCTGGCTAGCCTTTTCCAAAATGTGTTTGGGTCGGCTTCCAATCTAACCGGATGCAGCTGATTACCAGTATTTTACACGGAGCGACTGCCTATCTGACCTCCACAACCCAGTTACTGGGTAATACGATACCCCTTAGTAAAACTTGTCAGACGTTCGGGCTTCTGACGACCAGTAACGACTGTCAAAGATCCACGAATGACAGCCGGGACCAACGGCTAACGGCGAATTTATTATAAGTTTAAGCAATTTAATTCTCATGCTTAAACACTGAAAGTTGACGTCTGTCGCTCCCAGTTAGTCAAATCAGCCCTGCTGCAAACCTTGCTGACTGGATAATCTTTTTTCCATGGTACATTTTCGTATAAGTCACAGAGACACAACAGGAATTTTCAAAAAATCGGTCTGTAACAATCTCGAATAATAATGAGTCGGTCTAAAATTAACGAATGTTAAAGATTCACAAGAAACACAATCGTTGAAAAAAATAACAACTCCAAAGTGGTTTCAGAGAATTCAACATACCAGCAAATCCTCTGACCTCTTTGCGCAAACATTGACAGGCGGAAAACAAAAGAATACGTAAACAAATTCTTGACACCGCAAAGTTTTGTTTCAAACAGTTTTGGATAAACGACTTGTGTTTACTTCAGGCAAGCGTAGTTAGTTTATACGTAGCTAAAATAATAAGTTACTTGGTAAATAGTCGAGAACTGTTGATCAAAGAAACAGGAATCGACTTTCAAACAATTCTCTGAATTAGTAGGTTATTTATTATCATTGGCAACCTTGTTAGTATAGGCCCCCTCCTCCTTTTGAGCTATGCTTCCCTGGTCTGTGCGATTCTCAATCAGATCTTACGGGGATCCTGTCTCCCTGTCCTCCCATACCTATTAATACTGTAATTTGAAAACATTGTAAAAGCCAATTATTTTTAACGGAGTAACCGTGGAGTTTCTTGCCGGCTCTTCTCCATAGGAAACGATCAATTGGGACCGTGCACCTAGCTTCTGACGTTTCATAAGTGCCCATGTAGGTTTATGTGAAATAAAATATTTTGATTTTGATCTTCTGAATGTCATCTAATCATCTGGCGTATTGGCTTCTATCATTATTAATCATCAGTATTCATCATTGTTGCTATCGCGGGTAGAACCTGCATAAGACAGGCACAGGAGCGTGGAGGTTAGCACAAGCAAAGGGAGACCTACCTATGCGTAGCAGTAGGTGATGTCGTGCTGTGGATGATGAAAATTCAAAAAAGACGTCAAGACATTATTTTGCTTAACGTCTTTTTTGAATTATCATCAACGGTACAATTCTCCCGGACCCCTCCTCTTGATTAAACAAGTAACAGTTTTTTTTTTTCACTTTGCACCAGTCTTAAAAGTAAGTAAAAAAGAAAATACCAACTCACAAGTAAAACTCTACAGGCAGAATTTGTTCCCGGCCTAGGCCGAACACAAATTAACGAAGTTTTGAAAAGTGTTCACGTTCTCAAGTCGGTTGTTATGAAAACAAAGCGTGTTTACTGCCTGCAGCCTCTCACAGCCGCTATTAAGGGTATTTTAGTTCCATATTATAATATTTCAAGGTTTAAGTACAAACGAAGATTTATGGCGATTTTGGGGTGAGCATGGAATTATGTTTCTATTTGCGCGCAGGTTTTCGCGCGTAGAATATTTTCTAAGAGGATATAAATTCAACTCGTTGACTAGAATAAATGTGGAAACATCGGTTACATTGCAAGATCTGCCGAAATAAAAAGTTGCAAAGTTAAGGAAGGTTCGATTCACAGTTCTGCATAGCTATTCACAACCATTCGGCAAACTTCCTTGTCGAAAATGACGCATTTCCGGTTACCTGATTTTCTTGCTCCCGACTGTAATTAGCCGTCGGAAGAATAGCGGTCATCTATTTGATTTAGGGCTGATTTTTGACGAATATTTTTTTTCGTATAATAAATTGACGTCCGACAGATTTTGTATGGCAGAACTGTCAAAAATTCAAAATTACTCCTCGGATAATTATCTGGCGTTGAAAAAATCAGCTCTAAAATTGTTAAAATGTGAACAGAACGTTTAGAGGACTCTTTGGTGCTAATTTTTTTTGTGGTCGATTCGGCTCGATGCGTATCGAATGGTAGTGAATATCTATGCTGACAAAGCAGAGTTTAAATGGACAGGAAGACAAATAGGTGTATAAGTAATTAGAAAGGTACCATGTCTCAAAGCAGAATCATAAATCAGGAATAAGTTTCAGGAAAGTGTCATGAAAAAGTAGCTGATTCTGAGGTTCCTTAAAGTAGGTTAATAGATTTATTTATAGGTTAAATGTTATACCATTTCCTTCGAAGTCATTCTTAACCATATAGCCCACCAATTATTCATGCCTCCAAGATATACTTATTCAAGGTCAAAATTAACTACACAGGATTAAATAATACATTTTATTGTACAGTACAGTTTCCTAAGGCTTTTATTAACTTCAATTAAGAATATGGTTAAGTGAAAATTTTATTAGCTAGCATAGCTATGCAACGTAACTTATTTCAGAGTTATTCATAAAGAGCCCTATAACAATGGAAATAGGGTTGAATTAGGGTGAGAGAGGGGTGGAAATAAAAGTTAAAATTCATTACAGGAGTGTAATAAATAAAAAAAACGTGACATTGCTACCCAAAAAATATTCATGAACTTCATAACAATTTTGGTTTGGTGCATTACCCTTACAATAGGGTGAAATCAGAAAAGTTACCTACCCTAGTGAATGTTGTGTGTTTCGGTTGTGAAATAATTAATAAAGAAAATGGTGACATATTATTTTCTGTTATGCTTTCAGTAATCGTCGGTGATTAGATTCCGCCATGACATTTATGGACTCTATATATATACTAATAATACAGTAGAAGAGTTTGTTTGTTTGAACGCGCTAATCTCTGGAACAACCAGTCGAATTTAAAAAAATCTTGAAAGTCCAATTCTTGAGGAAGGCTATAGGCTATTTAACATCACGCTAGGATCCTTAGAAGTCGAGCAAAAAGGAAAAAAGTCAGAAATAACGCTAAGCACTAATTAAATAAAAGCGCGGACAGGCGATGGTATACGACGGGGTAGGTCGGGGAACAAGAAATTTCACGCGGACAAAGTCGCGGGCAGAAGCTAGTATTCCTAATTAACTCTATTATTCTATTCTTAGAAATTTTAATGACAGCAATTAAAGGTTAAAACGTATCTTTGATGTTAACAGGTAATACTGATATACATACAATAGGACACTATTTTACAATTAACTAAATTAAACTCTTTAACAGCCTTGACGTTGGTCTGGTGGTCGTAGGCGGTACTGCTGAGCATGAGGGCCGGGGTTCAATTCCCGGGTCGAGCAAAGTGATATTGAGTTCTTCCATCTGAAATTTCTCTAAGCAATAGGCTCGGCCCCTATTACATGGGACCTAAACATAACTGGCAAAATATGGGTGTACTATAGGTACACTTCTGACTAACTGAATACAGGCGTATTTTTTTAAGTTAAACTCTTTGGTTATTTGTGCTAAAAGAGAATGACCAACGGTCGTACCAAAAAGTCTCATGCATCAAGATCAAAATATATATAGTAATCATTTGCATATTTTTTTACGACATTACGCGTCGGGGATTTGATTTTTGAACAGGGAATTTAATTTAAAGTAAAAAAGTGTTGATATTGTATTATTCCCTTAACATGACGTTCCGTTTCAAATGATATGATTAATATAACCTTGAATTTCAAAAGTGTCATGACCACGTCTTTCAAAAACCATGTCAAAAAATTATACTTTGTCGATTCTACATTAATTAAAATAACTAGAATATAATAGAATAGAATTTTTACTTAAACGATTATCATTTTTTGGAACAATAATGGCCGTTCACTTATGACATCTCAAAAAAAAAAAAAAAGTACCTAGTGTTTACGTTATTTCGATTTTTGGAAATCTCCGATACTCGGCTTTTGTTTACAAAAAGAACTTTGATGCAGCATGGTACGGAAATAAACAACTAAGCTATCAAATTAAATACCTAATACATAATAAAAGAAAAATTTTGACAATGGAACATAAAAATACAACAAATTCTGTAAAATGTTAGAACATAGAATAATCTTTTTTTTTGTATTGAATCATTATGAAGTCAAGACTTCGAGAGTTTCCGTAAGTCGGGCATTTAGCCAATCGACCAGTATCATCTACATTAGCCGTTTCGATGCGATTAGTGCTAGCTACAATCATATTATGCCTATTTGAAATGATTGATAGAGATATTAAGGAAAATCTGGTAAATGACTTCAGTTTAGATTTGTGAAATCTATACGAGTTCAGTTACTTATCATTTTATTGAAATTACGAGGTTATTAAATTCAATTCCATTCAATGTTTGTTTATTTATGGCAACTAAGCCCAATTGTTAGTAACATTGTTCTTAAAAACTATCGTTAGTAAGCAAAAACACAGAGACAAAAACAAAAATAAACAGAAAATAAACGATGTGTTTTGAAGAAATGATTTGTTTCTATTTGTCTTATATTTTATTGTCTGTACTTTACTGAATAAAATGTTACCTGTCTTTGTCTTATTCATTTATGAAAGGTATTGTTAATTTTTTTAAGCTCCGCTCAGCTTTCGGCCGATCTTCACACCTATATTTCTTAGAAAAAGTTCCATTTTCATCTAGCATCGCACGTCCGAAGCCGCCTAACTTCTAAACAAAGTTTAAACCCGTCAATCCATCGGAGCTTCAGTTCCGTTCTAAAACCAGCTTTAACCTTGAACAGTGCTCCATCTTAGGTTCCAATAGTTTACAACAAAACCGATTAATTTCTCTCGTGTCAGAGCTTGGTGTTAATACCTCCTGTGTACATGGTGCTAATTGAATGCAAATGTTCAGCAATAGCGATCGACAACCGACGATTGTACTGTTTACATGTCATAACCGCTAACTGTTTATAATGCCCTGGTATCGAGTTTGTTACGAAACAATTGACGGACGGGATAGTTGTGGTCTTTTGAGCCGGAAGCTGTGTTTCTATGTATAGAGTCTAGATTGTAAAGCACTCTAAAATAAGACCAGAAATACGTAGGTGGTACAGGACCAACATTTTTTCTTATTTGTGCATGCAGCGCGTGCACTTTGTTCGCACGGATCGAATTGGGTGTTACATGTTATAACTGAACTAGGTCGTATCGTGCAATTTCTGCTTCCATTTTCGGAACAAAAAGAATTGCAGCTCCATTTTCAGCTGAACTGCAATTCGCTGTTGAAATATAACGAAAAACTATTTGTATGAACAAATGAATGGGTTTGTTGGTTTGATGTCATGGCGCGGATACATATATTTTTAATGAATCATTAACACACATTTACTAACCATACAATGTTTACTACTAAATCTAAAGGTTAACCGAAATGGGAACACTTTATTTAGGTACTAACTAATACCTAAATATTTGTCGATCGATACAATACTGTGGATGACGTAAATAAAGGTGTTTGCTCACAGGCGCGTCGGTCAATATTGAATAAGATCGAATGCCTCCCGTAGCCGTCTAGCCCTTAGGTTATGGCATGTTTGTTCATATAAATTGCGATGGGGTTTATATAAGTTGTAACAAGGGAATTTTCCCACTTTAGGTAAGTGGTTTTACCCAAAACAAAAGCTATTACAATATATTGGCATAATTGTGCCGATGACAAAAGACGGGAATTCTTTGTTCGGGGCGAACCGGTAACCCATCAAATAAATATGGTTTTATCTTTCGACCACGTGACTGTCTGTGGAGACCTCGCTTCATATTAGCACTTCTAAATAATATACAAGAATTTCTCCGTAACAGCAATCTCTTCCAGGAACAAAGGATAACAAGATACATAACCACGCAGTTTAACGTGACGTTCTGGGGAGGAGAGGATATCCTAATCGCCGCGTCCGAGTGCTATCTCGTAAATGTGCACACGGATACCAGCATCTCACTGGTGTATTCTCCTACCGACGAACCAGAACCTGGCAACATACACATCCAGTAAAAGGATCAGCATTATGATAGCTGGGTCATGACCGACGACGAACATTACAACAGCAACCCGATAGTTCGGTGCTTAATTCATTTATGTAAGTGGTTTTACCCTTCACTTAAGTAGGCTGACGCGCTGACTAATTTGACAGGACTAAACTAATATTTATCTTCTGTCCTTTTCTTAATGAAATATAATGAAAAAGATGCATTGAACTTAAATTTAGTTTAGTTTGTGAATAAGGGAATCGGCGCCACTATGTACTTTTTGACATGTTTGTTGGTGTGTGTTATCTTCCATTTACAATATTTGCGCTGCATTAACTCTTTATAAATCATCAAGATATCACAATCATGCCGAACACAGTTCACAACTTATTTCATAAATAATGATACATAATAATTGTTCCGATAAGGTGGTGAAATCCGGTCGCTGCCACGCCGGACGTCCGGATCGGAACGATACCGTGCGGACCGGAGCGGAACGGAAGCGAAAAATCAAAGTGCCGCGATCACGCTTTCCGGATAAAGCGAAATGAGCGAAACGAGCTATTATCGCGAGTGTGTACCGGGGTTTACATGCCGATAATGTATTGTTTCAGTAGCAATGTTTCGGTTGAAATAATGACGCAAATGTTTTCCGCTGTTTTCATTGTGGTTGAATTCTTTTTTGGTGGAAAAAAGTAAACTAATTTTAAATTCATCAAATCATTGAATTTACCTACGTCAACGAATTTCTGCACTCTACCTACCGTTATAATTGTTTTTCTAACAAATGGAAAATTTATCGGCATTGATTTGTAAAATGAAAAATGTGAAATGAGTTTTAGCGTCTAGTTTCCAGTCTAATTTCTATTTTCGAATCAAGCAAAAATAAAAAGACCATCAAATATCCTTTTTGGCACTGCATGAATATTGATAGAATATTGTAATCCATAGAGATAGATAGTTTAGTTCATGTATGAATGCAGAGGCACGTACGACAGACAATGCTTTTAGGAAAATGCATGTTTTTTTTTATCGTGATGCGTCGACTCTCGTTGTTTGTTAAATATAGGCTCAATTTCTTTAGTGAATGTTTTTCACGGATTTCTATAATACCTACACGAACATAAAAACACAGATATTTCTATAAATACTTGGTAGGGCACGGATTAGTGACCAGCCGGTCTATTAACTTAGGTGAAGTGAGCCGTAGTAACACCAGCCACTCTATTCTGTAAAAATCTCACCGTGAAAACTGAGGTGAAGTGAGCTGTTATTCCACGTGATTCTGTAACCATCTCACCGTGAAAACTTAGGTGAAGTGAGCGTGGAGTGAGCTGTCATTCCAACTAATGCTAGGGATTGACACTATTGACAACCCACTTTAAGCTCACTTCACCTAACTTTTCACGGTGAGATTTTTACAGAATCGATCGGCTGCAGTGCGATTCTTTAACCATCTCACCGTGAAAATTTAGGTGAAGTGAGCGTGGAGTAAGCTGTCATTCCAATTAATGCTGAGGATTGACACTATTGACAGCACACTCTAAGCTCACTTCACCTAAGCTTTCACGGTGAGATTTTTACAGAATAGCTCAGCTAATGACATTACACGGATTGACACTATTGACAGATCACTGTAAGCTCACTTCCCCTCAGTTTTCATTCATTCTCAGTGACATTTTTACAGAATACATTGGCTGTTATGTTGTTATCAGCGTGTAGGTAGTTGGAATAAACTCAGGAAGAGAAATGTGGAAGGCACATGAAAGATACCAATGAAAAACAATAGCACAACATATTATAAAAAAAAAACAATCTGTTTATTTTAAAACTTATTCGACACGAGTCTACGGTGAGTTCAAACGAAGCCACAATTTAGTTTCAATTTGTTTCTTTAACTTCTATTAGATCTCAACACATTGTTGTTCATTGTCGTGCTGCCAAGACTCAGACTAACCCGTTTTATTTCACATTCAAACAGCGACTCTCGTAAATAAATCGTAAAATAAACCGGCAGATAAAATGCAACAGTTACTTTCAATATTGTGTTCAGTTTCCGCAAACGAACACATATAAAATATTCTTCCGACAGTGATTTAGTATCATATGATTTAGATATGATATAGGGTCGAACTTGAGACGGTGTAGTAAGGACAGCGACCTTATCCAACATAACTACAGATAACCTGAAACGGTCAGATAGAAAAGCAACGATTGTCACAAATAATATCTTGATGCCAATCGATTCCTGGTATTTAATAAGTTTATTCTTTAAGGGCTGATTTTTCAATCATCTGATAACTTTGTTTGAGGAATAATTTTGACAATTATTTCATACAAAAACTGTCAAATGTCAGTTTTATTCCTCGAATAAAAGTTATCTGGCGATGGAAAAATCAGCCCTTAATTAAATAGTATAACAGGTTTCAGAACACTACCATACCAACTATACTACTATACTATGACGGCATGGTTGGCGCAGTCGTTAAGCGATTGACTCCTGCGCTGTGTGTCGCGGGTTCGATTCCCGCACGGAACAAATATTTGTATGACCTATGAGTAGTTGGTCCGGGTCTGTCTCTTTGTGTATGTGAGTTTAAATGTTTGTAAACGCATCCACGACACAGGAGAAATTCCTAGTGCGGGGCAACGTTTAAAATAAAAACTATTGCTTTAGTGGGTACTAAGAATGTCGAAACTCTTAATGTCTTTACAAAACTCATCCAAAAGCAACATTTCTTTTAGCTTCAAGAACGGCTCAGGCTAACCTTCTTCACTGTCCCGATTCATATTTCCATAAAAGTTCATGAATTTCTACTTTTTGTATTAAATGATTCGTGCGAAAGTACGCAAACCAGTCTTGTCTGCCATGACTCGACAGTTGATAGAATAAATTCTACTCTGAATTGGTCGGAGTGAACGCTCTCTACGGTTTACTTAAGATTGATAGTTGAGATACATTCACGCCCTGGAGGTGAAGAAATGGATATACGGAAAGCAAGACACTCCTTAAATTATAAAGTATAAACCAGGATAATTTTCTTTATCTTGTAACTACATTGCTCAAGTCGTGCTCATCGATGTATTATTGTGTGGCTAAAACTGCTATCCAATGAGCTTCATTATACAAAATTAAAACAATGCGAATGCAGAAACAAAAGGTGACGTATCTACCATTCACATTCCCAAAACGGCACACGAAAATGCAATAGAAAAGCTTTTCAAAACGCATATTCGCTTGAAACACAGAATAATCCTGCTATAGAATTGCAGGCTGGAATTGTAGGCAATACATGGCTACACCGAATTCCATTTGGTTTAAACATGCAAGCGAGGTTTCTGTTGATTGCTGAGAGAGTGTGGAACTATTCATGAAACAAGTTCCATTACCCAAGACCCGCCTAACTGCACACCTGTTATCCCCAGAGGCAGAAGTTTACCGAGCCTCTATCATATTTATGGGTACCTAGAATTGCCGAGGATCTGAAGGCCACTTCCTGTAATTAAAAACGTTCAAAATCTAGTCGCAATCTGTGGGGCAATTCTCGTAATTTTAAGAACGTTCACAGTCTGATCTCAGTCTCAATCTGTCAAAAATACCTCTAATTTCCCTCCATTTTTGACAAGTTATTGACATTGATTGTCGCTGAGGTGAAATTGTGACTATAGTTTTTGAACTTTTTAAATTACGAGAATTGGCCTTCAGATCTCAGCGACAATCAATGTCAAAAACTTGTCAAAAATTTAAGGAAATTATTGGTATTTTTGACAGATTGAGACTGAGATTAGACTGTGAACGTTCTTAAAATTACAAGAATTGCCCCTTTTTTTTTTCGGATGGGGAATCATCAAATGACCCCTCCCGCTCTGGGTGGAGTGGAAGGGAGTGTCAGACTCTTACTGACTAAAACCCACCCATGTTCCTTCCTTTGCCCTTTATGTTCCGGGGTAGCGGTAACCCTTTCGGACAATCCCGCTGAAAGAATTGCCCCTTAGATCATATTATCTGAGCAAAAACCGACTTGACTTACAAACTATTCGCCCAAAACGTAGCGTTTGTAAATATTTACATTTATTTAATTGTTTCTTTCATCCGCCATGATGCTACGATTTCGAGAGTCATTAAACAGATTCCACAAAGGTGCTTTACGAGCTGTGAAGAGTTTGCGCTTCGAGCCGCGTGATGCTCGAAGGACCGAACGGAGAATGGGTACAATAAAAAACAATGCCTTTGTTTGAATGACTTGTACAGCATTGTTTAAGATTTTCGATGTACAAAACTTAACTTTGCTAAAGATTCTATGAAGCAATGGTTGTTAAATAAGTATCATGTTCTGAATTTTGGCCAGATATTCCAACCTACTAGAAGTGCTTATAAGAACTTGGTCTTCAGACAAAAGCCAACTGCAAAGACTTCTTGAGTCTCCTCGCCTGATAGAATTTTGTTTGTTGAAGCTAAGTGAAGGCAGACGATCACGTTTCTGCCTTGCGGCTAACAAGCCTTTTTATGCTCTTACTTTGCCCGCTTCAACGCTATTTTTGCTAGTACAAAATAGTCTGTGTCGAAGTTTCCAAGTATAGGGTATAACGCGTATAGCTTAGCTTTCATAATAAATAAAAAGTAAAATGAAAACTTCTGGCTCAAAGGTTTTCATTAAATCTTGCTAAGTTTTATTTTCGATTTCAATGAAATAATCATGATCATCATCATTCTCCTGCCCTTATCCCAATTTATTTGCGGTCGGCGCAACATGTCTTTTTCTTCCATACTTCTCTATTAGTCGTCATCTCGGTATTCCATTTCAATGAAATAATAACATATTTTATTCGTTATTAATTATTCGTTTCGTAGTTAATTAAAGCGACTGCCAGAAGTTCATTATGACACGGTGTGTTTAACTTTTAATCCTCAGAAGTATGTCATCCTAGTACCACTTGATGAGTTCCACTATTTTTAGATAAGAGAAAATTGTGAAGTAGGCATCTATGGTTTTATCTAAAACGTTATCTTTTGAAGCGTGTAGCGGAAAAATGAACATAGCAATGATTGGTTATTCTGGAAATATCTATTACCAACTAACTATGTTTATCTTCCATCTGTTCAATATGATGGGCCATAATGTCTGGTAAACTAGATGGTTTGATGAAATAAGTGAGGACACTGAGCCGTGGCGGCGATTGGCGATTTATGATCAGCTCAAGACCCTTGGATCTTAAGTAATTCAGAAAAGGCATTCACACAACAAATACTAAATTCTCAATCATTTATTACATTGAACATGTAGGATGCATGGTAAAATAAATCGTTTATTTTTGCCACCAGGCCATTTTGCGTAGTAATACTTAAAATTTTAAACATAAAAACGGTTTAATCATTTATAACCGGAAACACAAGAACGAAGCAAGATAAGAAAAAAAAGCTTGTAAAAAGCCGTGGGAGTCTGTCTGGTGGTGCCTAGCCTTGCAGAACCCTGTTTCAGGACACGTGCCAAATAAGTCTCCTTGAAATGAATGTCCTAATAAATAATAACGCCGTCGCACTTGACCTCGAGACAATTACGATACAAGCCATTAAACAATGATACTTTCTCTCCATAACAACAGTGAGCACAGTGAGCTCACCTAGCTCAGTAAGCGAAGTGAGCCACGCGGATCGCTCGTAAAAGTATGGAATGTGCACAATAAACGAGTCGTAACTTAGTTTCATAGCCTATCACGAGATCGGAGAGACAAGCTACATTTTATTAGGCTCAAATATATAGTTACGTCATATTGGGGACAATTTGGTTAATTGTTTATTTCTTTTGTATTTTTTTTTTATAGTACTTTAAGGGCTGATTTTTCAATCGACAAATAATTTTTATTCGTAAATTCGGAATTCGGAATGAAATTGACGTCTGACAGATTTTGTAAGGAAGAACTGTCAAAAATTTGAAAGTATTCCTCGGATAAAATTATCTGAAAGCCAATTCTCGTAATTTAAAACGTTCAAAATCTAGTCGCAGTCTCATATCGGCGACAAACAAATGTCAAAAACTTGTCAAAATGTTAGGAAATTAAAGGTATTTTTGACAGATTGAGACTGAGATCAGACTGTGAACGTTCTTAAAATTACGAGAATTGCCCCTCTGAGGTTGGAAAAATCAGCCCTTAGTCATTAAGTATGTCGCAATAATCTCCGTATTTCTTTTATTGTGTAACAAGACAGTACATCATTTGATTAGGTATATGGTGGTAGATGACTTCGCCCTGAATATCTGTTAAAAGTCCTGCTGTTGCCAAATTCTTTGGTTCTCGCTAATTTAAAAAAGTTTCCTAATCCTTGAAAAAGATCAAAGTACCATCGTCGAATTATGCTTTATAGTAACATGAAATATTTTCTAGACATCTTAATTATTTTTCCAACTTATAGCCAAGCTTAAAAGGAATTGGTTAAGATATTCTAGGTCTTACTTAGTCCTCTCTGACTTCAACTCAGCCCTTAGGGACCTGAGCTGAGTAGTGAGCTGTACAATGCTGCTGTGCATCCAATTAACATAATCCTTAATCGCCTTAGCATTGTCAGGGGAACAAAGTAGCTGCCCTAAGCTGGGGAGCAGCTATTTCATAATAATCGTAGAACGGAGGCTTTATTTACAGGGCAAGCTTTTGTGGTAGAACTGTGGGCTGTTTTGGCCGTATGAACGACTAAATAACCCCAAATAAAG
Organism: Apamea monoglypha; assembly: GCA_911387795.2. Lineage (NCBI taxonomy): Eukaryota > Metazoa > Arthropoda > Insecta > Lepidoptera > Noctuidae > Apamea > Apamea monoglypha. The sequence continues at coordinate 1,735,797 of OU426922.1, read as the reverse complement.
TTTTCTGTTTTAGCTTCATGACAGTTAAATTGTAGAAACTATTTAAAACTAACTATCTGGCAGTAATAATAGTGACTAGCTAATATGCGTATTGTACTAGCTGTGCCCGCGACTTCGTTCGCGTGGACGTCCAAAAACAAATTAAATTTCATGGGTTTATTTTTTTTGTGCGGAACCTTATTTGTTTTTCTTAAATAAAAGTACTTAAGTTAGACTTTATAACATCAGCTATCTGCCAGTGCAAGTTCCCAAAATCGGTCCAGCCGTTTCGGAGATTAGCCGGAACAAACACACAGACAGACAAAAATTAAAAAAAAAAAGTTTTTTTTTGTTATACGTGCCATATACATATGCATTCATATGTATTTAGTAAACAGCTGTTATTTTGACATTACAAACAGACACATCAATTTTATTTATTTGTATAAATAGGTATAAAGATGGAGCCGAAGACTATATCGCGCACTAAATTTCTCGTCAAACCAGCAAAGATATTTTATATCAAAGAAATACGGACACGCAATACCAAACATGAAGCACTAATCATTTACCCGCGTGATCGATCAAAAATACCCTTCTGTTTACTATGACATGAATACGACGCGATAAATCAGCGTCAAATCGTTTCCATCGACGCGCGAGCACGTTCAAAACGAAGTGGTTCAGAACGATGCCAGTTATGTACTGCGTGTTGGTTCAAGTAATCGTTTAATTGAATGTTAACTCGTGGATGAGTAATGATTGAATGACTGTGGGAATATCGGGTGTGAAGGAGAACTACGAGTATATGACTAGACACGAAGCTGGTACACATTGTGCTGCTATTGGCAAAAAACTGCATTCATAAAACACTAGAAACTCATAAACGTGGCAACCTATAGGGCCCCAAACAGTATAATAAAGATGTACCGTCGAAACGAAAATAGAAGGAGTTCACAAGGAGCTAACTTCACATAATTCTGTCAACTGTACATTTACATAACGAAATAATCCAGTTAATCTCACTTCACTATACGCGTGCTTATAATACTAACAATGTATTGTGTAATTGCTTGTTTAAGTTACCACAATAGGCCAAAGGGTTCATTGGGACCCACAACCTCTTAATCACTGGTTAACTCCCTAACTAGCGCGACTATTGTCACAGTTTGTCCCTTGTCAAACGTGGGTTGAGACATGTGTCGCACGACATCGCGCGATATTACGAGACACGTGCGGGTGGAGTATTTTTGGCTACAGTATGTGCACGAGTAATATGGATTTATGTAACGTGTAGCGTATATGCAATTCATTCACATTTGTCAAGACAACCGATCACAGCTGCTCACGTCACGTGACGCTGACGGCGGTGAAGATCCCGGGAATTCGCTGGATGACAGAAGCACAGGACCAATCTTTGCGACGATGCTTGGGAGATGTCTCTGTTCGGCTGTGGACGTCTTCTACCTGAATGATGTACGTGGGAGTCGCTCCATGTAAAATACTGATATTCAGCTACATCCGGTTTGACTGGAAGCCGACAACATAGTTGGGAAAAGGTTTGGAAGATGATCATGACGATGTTGATGAGGGGACATGTACAATGTTAATTTTCTCCAATCTGTACCCGGCTCTGTAATAGGTTTAACTGTTAAGAGATTTGATTAAGTACCCGGCCCTTAGTCGCCAAGGGAGTTAAGTTTTCAAGTATGGGGGGCTGCATCATGTCGTGTGGGAAGAGGCTAACTTTACTTGCGTAGCCCCCTTGCGCAAGCGTATGTTTGTGTGCGCCTTTAACGAGCTATTTCCAGTTTGTTGACGTGTAGTTGTCGTAAATCACCAGAACCGATCTATACGCTTTATTACACAATGAACCGACGAATTTGTGGTGTTTTTGTCTTTAGGTAAAGTCAGGCCTTGGCCTTGTATTCGAATCTATCTGTCATTCGAGCTATCATTCTTTGGCCGTTGCATGAAATGGGTAAAACACGGCAAATTAATGTAGTGTGTCAATTTGTTAAACTGCAGTTCATTTCTCCAGCTTAACATCGTTTAGGAATCAATCGGCTCGTATTTGTGTTTATAAAACTAGAAAACCAATGTTGGGAAGTTATTTTAATGCTCAAAGTGACCTAATCTCTAAACATGGGCATCTAAATAGCCACACTTTTCTTCTAAAAAACTAGCAAGTTTGGCAGTGAGGCTGCCTGCTATTACTCCTACTAATTATAATGTTTCCAGTGCGGAACTACTATCGCTATGTTACATCGGCGATGCAAAAAATGCGCTATAAATAGCTTTTCAGCGTAATATTAGTATCTCCTTTTACGGCACCCAGAGGAAAAGAAAAATTCTTTCCCGGAAAATGCAAAAAAAATGCTTAAATATTTTTTACTGAAAAACTTCATTTTCACAAGCAAAGGCGGTGCGCTCCGCTGGCGTATTTTAATTATAAAATACTGTTATTTTCAGCTAACTATGTCGATTGCTGGAACATTGTACGGCTCGCTCGAAACGTTAATTAACGCGTTTGAAATAGTTTTTTTGAAAACAATTTATAACGCACCCGCCCGAAGCCTTATTTGATGTTTAGCTACAAATTAATTTGTGTTGATCCTGAATTTGTGTTGATGAATCTTTACATTATGTAATGCTGTGTGTTTGATATTTTACTGAATACTTCGATGTCTGCGTACTTTACATACGTTTTTGTTGAATATACAACAATAAAGTGTCCCTAGCAGACTTCCTATGTTAAGCATCGGCGATCAACGATCTAGTCGCTTTTTGGGAGCTCGATATTTGCGACCGTTCGTGGTTGGGTGACCTTCTTTCCATACCGAAACCCCTCCGTGCCTCGGAAAGCGCGTTACGCCGTTGGTCCGGGCTGTCATTCGTGGATCTTTGATAATCGTTACGGGTCGTCAGAAGCCCGAAAGTCTGACAACCAGTCTTACCAAGGGCTATCGTATTACCCAGTAACTGGGTTGTAGAGGTCAAATAGGCAGTCGCATATTCAGCTGCATCCGGTTAGACTGGAAGCCGACCCCAACATAGGAAAAGGGTAGGCAGACCTCTCAAACACAGTGAGTCACCAAAACGCGATGCAGCATCTAAGCAATTGCTGAAACCTGCGATTTTGTAGTTAAGGCACAAAATCGCAGATGTAGTTTATCTAGAATGGCCTTAAATAGGCATTTTTAAAACCATTTCAGCCGCGTTAAATGCTTGTAACCCGATGAGCAAACTGCGGGCCTTACAAAGGCTTACCACAGAGGATTGCCATAGCGTTGCGAAGAGGTTGTTTGAACATCGCTTATCAGAGGCCCCCAGTCGAGTGTTTGTGCCTTTTGTTCTGTGATACCCCTCGCTAAGTGGCGATTATGAGGAAGCAGACGAGTCTGATGCGTGAAGCGAATAATGATAGTTTCTATGTCGTGGATTCAAGGTTAGATTCATAATTCATTTAAGATCAGTTCATCATAATCAGCCTATCATGTTCCCACTGCAGGGACACCGGCCTCCTCTCTGTGAGAGGGAGATCAGTTCACATAAAATAATATTTGTTTATTTATTTTTATTTATACAATCTCAATGGAGACTAGCCTTCGGCGCGGGAGATATTATGTGCGCAGACACAGGTGCACCCTCTCTTTCCTCACTCTCATAGTCCTCAGGGACGGCTCGTAATCCGACACAACCGGAGAGAGATCAGTCGCAGGAGAAACGGCCCGTATTTATACCTTTTTTTTAAAGAAGTTAATTACTGGTATTCGGCTGCATCCAGTTACACTGGAAGACAACTCTAACATAGTTGAGATGGGTTAGGCGGATTGATAACATAATACATTATTACGCCTGTAGTTCATTTTTCGGTAGGGATACCTAAGATCAAACCATTTGCATTCTATTCATTTACTAGTACAACATTTGATTGTTCTTATATGATGTAAGCGGTTTTAGTTTGTTAATAGTTTTAGTTAGGATATTATATTTTAATTTTAATAGTTTGTTAGTTTATTTATTTAGTATTAGAATTTATCCTGTTATTAAATAAAAATCGAAAAGGCGAGCTATATGTGAATAATTTATGTCACGATGAAACATTAGCCATACGGCAGATTGGTAGCAGATCCCGGTGTGGATAGTTTTTGATTTCTAAGAAGGCACACATCTCTATTGATTTCGTTTTCTGAGTAATGTTACTTTAACTTAGATAAAATATCTTCACGAGAAATCGTACAATTCAACTTTAAATTCACTGCTAACTTAAGACACGAAGCGACCTCTAGCAAGCCTTATGAGAACTTTACCCTGCATTGCACGGAAACGTGAAAGAGTAACGATATTTGTGCAGCATCCCACTCTGTGGACATATACTATGTTGACACGGCGCCTCTCGCGCTCGCAGCATCCCGAGAGATTGTGGAGCACTCTTCATATACACGGTTAATAAAGTTTTTATAAAATGGCAGCAGTATTTTTTCTGAATGCAGCTATTTAAATGGGAAATTATGTTTTAGTTTTCTATTATGTATTTGTGTTTAATCGAATTGTTTAACAAGGTAATTGTTCAATGACCAACATACTGGCATGGAATTAGTAAGTATCTACTTTGATTTATTTAACTCCTTTCGTACTGGTTAGCAACTGTCAATAGTACCTACAGTCCGTTCAGAGTTATTTTACCTCTGATTTTGAATCACTGTCCAAATCACAGTGACCTTTATTCTCATTCCGATAAGGTTTCTGTGGGGTTACTGCTACTGACAAGTCTGTCAAAATCATTGTGATCTTTATTCTCGTCGCAATAAGGTTGCTGTCAGGTAGCTGCTTTCAAACGTAAAATAACTGTGAACGGCCTGGTACAGCCAATATCGAAGGTGATAGGGTCGGTAGGTAAACATTGGGCACAAAGTATCGGTGTTTTATCGTTTTATGAATAAAAACTTTTAAACCGCCATATATCGAACTCCTCTGCCTAACCCTTTGGGGATTATGTTATGCGTGATGATAAGTTATGTATTATAACAAACTGTTTTAGGCACTGCTTTTCTTTTAGTCTAATTGGGGTATCGATTCCTCTCTATCGCAAATATCGTATTGCCAAACTTTCGGACAGATTCGACAAATAAGATTAGTAAAGAGGGTCGCTCGAGTTATTTCGCTAAACTTTGATAAGTGATCGCTTTCACTGCTTCCGCAGATCGTGAGCCGAGCCAAATGTAATGTTACCAACATGTTGAATTCAGACTTTGACAGTGGTAGCTTTAACTGCAAAATTCAATAAAGTTTTTTATTACAAAAATAAATGGGCTACAGTTGTTGCCTTTCTGGTGTCCTGCACATTACCACAAGACCATTAAAATCATATTTCCGTGAACTATCCTATTTCTAACAAATAAGATCATCACAATCACCCTTCTGCTTTTGAGGAATGTATTTGTGCTCAGCACAGCATGTCTTTTTCTAAGAAGTAAATTAAGAAAACATAAAAATACCAAAAGCCTTTAAAAACCCATTGATGAAAGATAGTTTCAACACAGTATGGATACTAGGTGTAGTTAAAATTTCCATCATTGATGAGCAAAGAACCGTAACTTATAGGTACAAATTTCCCGACAAATATATCTGAACACGACAACATCTTTAAAACAATAAAGGGTCCACAGCCACAAAGCAGGTCAGCCTCATTTGCCGCCGTTAATGACTCGTAACACACACTGCACATGCATTTACGGCCACGCTGTTAAACCGCCAGCGCACGCCAGTAATACGCGGGTAAAACGCAAATGTTGAGCACGCGGTGTTCGTTAGTAGACCATTAGGGTTGATTTCAGTCGCTTTGTGTTCACGTTGGCTGTTACGCTTTAGAATTAATTAATATTTATAAAGCTGTACGTTTTGGGTCTCGTTTTGCGTCATCATCATTTGCCTAGTTTTTTCCCGACTAGGTTGGGGTCGGCTTCCAGCGTAACTGGATGCAGCTGAATTCCAGTATTTTACAGCCTATCTCACCTCCTCCACCCAGGACTGGTTATACGATTACTTTACTGGGTATTGCGATACCCCTTGGTAAGACTGGTTGTCAGACTTTCGGGTTTCTGACGACTCGTAACAACTGTCAAACGTGTGTAATATAGTAATGGTATGATATTCATTCATGTAACAGATAAGCATTAAAAATGACATCGTTGCGATTCTTTTATAGGCCAACCAGTTGTTAACCTGTTTGTTATCAGAAGTTCACGAATCACTGAGCTCTCGCATCACGTCACCACACCCCTCCCGCACCGCGCTGCTACCTCAGGCAACGTCTCAGTTAAGCGGCTGACCTATAGTAATGTAGCTGAAAATTATGGAAAAACAGTTTCCCGGTAGTTAACAGTTTCAAACGAAACATATGTACATCTATTATCATAAAAGTTTACAGCCGAGCAATTATTCCGCTTTTCAAGCAAAATTTAACTAAAGTGCCAGTAAAACGCTTTTAATATTATATTCTCATCTGGCAACCCTAAGCAGCTGCCGGAACTGGGTCACTGCACTCTTGCTCAACTCCCGCGCATGATTTACTACCAAACTTTTACGATTAGTTTATTTTTCTATCAAGTACTTGCCTCTAATATGAAATAGACATGATTATTAGACACAGACGGGTTTATTACTTTGCCTTAACATTACAATTTTTTGGATTGGATATGTAGAACTAAATAGGTCGAAAATTTTCAGCGTAAATATTATTGTTGAATTTTAGAGGGTGATTAAAATGAGTTAATTTCGGAAGGCATCTGCAAAGATTATGCAAAACTGCTAACCTAAACCCAATCAGCTAAATCTAAGCTAATCTAATTTCTACATTTGTATCTGTAATATTTATTGTGTATATAATAAAGAATATTCTATTCTAAGATTTATAACAGTAGATATGTCTAGTCTACAAGCGATTCAAATAGCTGATCACCTAAAAAACTTTAAATAGGTGTGATAGTAACTTGCGAGGAAGGCTTCAGTTATCCAGGAGCTTTGAGAAACCAAAAAATCTAAATCTAAATATTTTATTTCACATAAAGCTACATGGGCACTTATGAAACTTCAGAAACTAGGTGCACGATTTCAATTGGTCGTTTCCTATGGAGAAGAGCCGGCGAGAAACTCCACGGCTACTCTTTTAAAAATAATTGGGTTTTACTAAGTTTTCAAATTACAGTGTTAACAGGTATGGGAGGACAGCTGTAACTAGATTTAGAAAAGTAAATTTTCAACAGATTTTTAATTAAACTGCATACTAATGCAGGTCGACCTCATTTTCCATTGGCTAAAGCTTGAAAGCTGAACCTACCAACTGTTATGACATGGCATGACATTGTGTTACGGTCGCTAACTTTAACGTGCCAGTAATCGTCATGATCGTCCTTCAATGTGTGTTTGTTACATTATGATATCATCAAATTATGTATTTTTATTCATGAATGAACATTTTATACCGTGTCTGGTGAACTCTGGTGGTTTTTTACATCCAGACAACAGCGTTTTAAATAATTATTTTGTTGCACTTGGATCTACTAACGTAAAATTTTGTTATAGCTGTGCATTCAAGACCCTGCTAGTAAATCAGAAATTAGTAATAGTCAAAGAAATATATAGCGTCAGGCACTTAACTAACACGTCGTGAATACCGTCTATGTTCTATGTTACGGGTTTGGTTTCCGCACTTAGTCCTTCAGGTGGACCATTGTGCGTGGGCCATGGCGGCCGTCGGTGGTTATTCCAACCAATGCACCTCCCTCTAGAAGTTGATTAAGTCTCCTGGCCTGTTGAGAACATCTGTGTAAGATCTGGGTGTCCTGAGGGTTTCTGGCCTAATCTGGGTGACGCCTGTGCACCCAAAGAGCACATGCGCGACGGTTTCATCAGCCTCCCTCGTGAATATCATCAGTTGTGTATCTAATAAACGTAAACCCACACCCTAATTACGTAACGCACGGATATTGCTAATTCAATGTGTCTGCTCAACAACGTAAATAACGCAATTAATGTTGTTGAACTGTCAAAATGAAATTACTACTGATAGTAAGTTAGGCAATTACCTCGCCGATCCAATTTTGTTATTAATTCTTAGCATTTTTTCAAATTTACCTACAGATTTAGATATATTAGATATTTTATGTTATTTTATTTTTTATTTACAAAATTGAGTTCACGTTTCTCTGTGATGAATTTATGGCTCATCAAATACAGAAAACATAATATAAAGACACATGAGTCTCCTACAAAGTATTTCCATCGCCACACAAACAAAAACAAACACCTAATCCACTATATTATCATCTCGCTGAAATCCGCATTCAAATTGAAATTAATTACACCTAACCTTGGTCTATCTGGCAATTAGATCCCGATCACCCACAGACCGATACGGCAAGACAAACAAACATACCGACGTGCGATCACGCCGATCTATAAAACGCCTTGGACATAAACGATGAAATAACAACGTAATGCGTAAATATAGATCCACACAACAAACCATCACGGGATTATGTGCTGAAAGAACGTAGGCATTGTTTGTGCTGGGGGACTACTCAACGAAGATACGGACCCGTCCGAGAGTAGTTCAATACTTCGAGCTTAACCCTACTCTCCCTATTTGTCGAAATGGGGGATTATTGACCCAGTCAAACGATGCGCCACTTTCTGGAGTGCCCTAAGTGCCCGTTCACCTGCACCTTGGATGACTTAATGAATGCCACTGATGCCGCATTCAACGTGGCCACCTACTGGGCTCAAACAATATAAAATATCGAAGAAGGGTACCATCGTTACGAAAAGACGAAGAAGTACTCTCGATATATTTTTTTTCGGTTGGGCGAAACACGTCGGGAGTAAGGAAACTGTCGGATCTTGTAATCATTCATTGTTAGTTCGGGCCCCAAACTAAGCTTTTACCGTAGGTGACGACGCTCAAAAATTTCGGCCGAAACTACGGTATTCGTGCCTTGAGAGTAGAACACGTGATCTACGTGTTGCAGGTTCGAACCCATTATTTGCATGGCCCTACTTGTTATTCCGGGTCAGAGTGTTTGAGTACACATATGAGATTTGTGCTTGTAAACACATACTTTTCTCTGTTAGTTCTTATGAAAAAAAAAATGGAGAGACCAGCCAATAAGGCAAAAGTAAATCCAAACAGGGTGCCTATTATTTTAATCGATTCATTTCCTGAAAAGATTTCATTCATCATTAATGTTGGTTGACACTTGACGATTATAATCACACGTCAGGTTTAACAGATTTATGTCCGCGATAAATACTAACTTTTAATCATGTTATGACGTGAGTGAGTGTGTTTTGATCGACATAAATTGAGCTTGTTGACCTGTATTCGCATCCCTATCTTTTGAAATATTAGGTTCACGATACTAATAATGCATGTATATATAGCTGTAGCACCACCTTCTACGTATTTACTGTTCCTTTCTTCCTGTTTGTTTAAAAATGTGTACATAAATCTATATAAATAAAACAAAGTCGGGTTAGTTACACCATTTATAACTCAAGAACGGCTGGACCGATTTGTATGATATTTAATTTGTTGGATTTGTTTCCACCCCGAATAGCAGAATAATTATTAAAACATGGGAAAATTCACAGAAAAAATAATAGTGAAGATAATTCATTTGCTAATCCTTTTTTTTGTTTTTGATTGATGACATATAGAAGCAATAAGAATAATATACCCAGGATTCTGTAATACCTAATATCTTGATTTAAAAGAGTGTCCGTGGAGTTTCTTGTCCGTTCTTCTCCATAGAGATCTACGTTTTGGAATGAGCAACTAGCGTCAACTTTCTGACTATATTACCGACTATTTAATTTTGACAATTCAAAAGTGCCTAAATGGTTTGATTGAAATAAACGAACAAGAACCTTGATTCTGAGGCGGTACGAAGTTCGCCGTGTCTGCTAGTAGTAAAATAAATAAATAAAATGAATATGTGGTGGTACCCACAGCAAGAGCATATTGCAAGGCATTTTGTCTGTCGCGCTTCTATGTCATATTCTCTGTAAAGTGTCTCTGTAAAAGTCTGGCGCCTGTGGTACAGGACCTCCTAGTACTCGTATAAGAGCCAGAGCAACACTGATGTTTGTGTCTTGAAGTGAAAATAAATAAATTGTCGTTAAACAATCTACAAGACAAAGATAACATTTATTTTTTTCTAACTTTCGTTGCGTTCTCAGACACTCACTTTCATTTTTGAGCATTTCATTTCACAATTGAGCAGGCAATGAGTCGAAATAAACGGGCACTAGCACAATGGTAATAAAAGTGATAGAATCTATAATAATTCAGTAAATACTGCATGCTAAAGAGAGGGCAAGGCCTCTCGTGACCGTAACTATTCCAACCTGTCTGATATTGAAATTGTTCACTCAAATTCTATAGAAAAATCGATGCCGTCAAATTGTTTGGTATCATGATTTCTGGTACAAAGTTTGTTTTGTGTTTATTGTTTTATTAAGTAATTCAAATTTTTTTTTTAATGACTGTTATTTTAGTGACTTTCTTATTGATCAACAACATGTAATATTGCGGGAATTTATATTCTGTGTGCAGAAAAGCCCACCGTGATTAATTAATAATAGATCCTCGACCGATTTCGGTCACGGTGGCCAATCCCAACGGAGATTAGCCAAGTACGTAGGAGATATTAAGAAACACAGGTGCACCCTCTGTTCCTTTACTCTCATAGTTCGATGGGACGGCAATCCGACACGACCAATGGCTTTACGTCCTACCATGCTGTTACTAAGAAATTCATAATGGAAAATCCAATGACCTGGGAATCGAACCCGCTCCAAGCTCAGCAGTCCATATTAGTATCATAGTAATATTTGTCTGTATTCTTATCTAATACTATTTGCAATTACGGATGAAGTCCAAGAAAACTTAAGGTAAGCACTCACTTTGTTTCTATAAACCATGTAACATAATAAAACAAAACCGTTTTAAATATTACAGCGTTTCGCTTTTAGTTACAGCATTCAGTTGATTCAAGGTAGTCTTGGGTCCAGAATAACTTATCAAGGCCTACGTCTAGACCAGTGAGTTAGCCTAGCAGCCTAGTCATCTAAGTTAGGAATGTCCAAGTAATATTTATTGGATTCTGCACTCTATTTGTTATAGTTGTCAGGAGAAGTCTGAAAGTTGGACAATGTTGGACCTAGTTTATTTCAGTGTGCCTATTTGGGATATATTTGTAATTTTTGGCTTGATTTAATATAGATTTATTGATTTGATGAAATAACTTAGGTGCAGTGAGTCTGGGATACATGAGTAGGTACCTACTCATCGCTCATTTCGATAGTAGCCTCTGTTACTAAGCAGTTCACTTGGTTGGTAAGAAGAAGGAAAAAAAGAAAGAAAGAAAGGAAGGAAAGAAAAGGTGGATACTTTTCTCCTTCAACCGACCCTATTAGGTACCTCCTTACTCTATTTACCTTTTTTGTCAAAGTGACATAAACAATCTTTATAACCCACTCCTGGTTATACAGGGTCAAATTTAATTAGCTAGCGAAACTCCGCAGATGTGCTATCTAAACATGATAAAACAAAAAATAAATAAATTTGATGAGTTTTCTTTTGGGGTCATCAACCGCAGGTAGTGTAGGAACTTGAAATATCAGTGTAAAAAAATCTTTTTTTTGGGTAAACTTCACAGACAGGATAGGTTTCAATATCTTAACACGATAAAACAAAAAATAAAACAGATTTTCTCAACTCATACTTCCAGTAATTAGCGGTCGTTCACCCCAAAAAAACAATCACCAAACTCCTTTTATTTTAATTTTATCATGTTTAGATACCATCACGTGTGCGCAGTTTCGCTAGCTAATTTAATTTGACCCGGTATAAGGGCTCTTTTTAAGTCAACCTTCTCCGTTTTCTGTAAAAAGCATGATAAATTAAAATGACTGGTCTGTTAGTTCACGGCGACATCTTTACAAGCATTATACATTAGTTACAGCTACCTACATGGTAAGACTTCAAGCAGACTTCGATACACTTGTGCAAATGTGTGGTTCGTCCCTTACGCGAGTATATTTAGCGCGGTTCTGGTTAGTGTCGGCGATCGCTGCGCGCGCGCCGCAAACAAACGCCTTTGTAACAAGCTATACACTCTCCGATTTATTGCAAACGTATCCAGAGATGGATTACAGGAAAAGTTTGGTGAAAATTCTTAACATAGGTACCATGTGTTAAGGCGCATTATCATACGTTATTCTGAGTTAGCCGAGAAAAAGATCGACAAGAGGTTTATAAAAAGTAAAATAAAATAATGATTTTTACATTGATAACTTTTTTTTATCGTATTATATTCCATTTTGAAAGGAATTTGATGATACAGTGCGTCTCTTTAGTAAATTAATGTTTAGTTAAATTTACCGATTCTGTTGTTACAAATGTTACAATCAATCACACAGTCGATGTACAGTAGTAGGAACGTAGGAAGACATTTATGAACACAAAAACACATCAATATATCACAATTTCATTACATTAGAATAGATTTTGTTACCATCCTCACGAAATAACAAACTATATCCATTCTTAGACACAGAAATAAATAAACAAAAGCAAACTATTTCGTGTATAAACTACAATTTACTGACTAGTAAACAATATGAGGCTTTGCACACAATGTAAACAATCTATTACATTAATGTCAGCGGTGTCGGGTTCCGGTGTCGAGTGTCAAATGGAGTTGCGTGACGTACGATCTTTGTCCGATGTGACTCTAGCCTAAAATGACATTTAAAAGGATATTTTGGTAAAAATAGGCAGTAGAAAGTTTATCAAGAATTAAATACAAAATACGCTGGGATTATTAGGTGAAAGTTTGTACTTAAAATACTTTTAAAATTGGAAATTGCTGGTTATAATATTGGGTGACAGAAACTCTTTAACAGCTTTTTTACCTAAACAAGCTTGTGAACTTGGCGCCAGTTAGCCAGTGCTTTCTCTTTCTTTTAACAAGCTAGTCGTCCCTTAAAAATACCAAATTGTTAGATAATATTGTTCGTAAATAAATTTAAGTTTAAGCTAAATGTCCTAAGAGATGTGTATCCCGAGTTGTAACGATATGCTCAACAACTTTATACCTATATCAAATGTCACACCAACAGCAACCTACCCGTAATTTACAGCATTTTGTAATGTTGATATGTGAGTGATTGCTTGATGAATGGTTTCACCCACTCGCTGTTAGTCGCGTGTAGGCGAAAATTCGAGTTATTCGGACTATTCCAAAATAGAATTTTATTGAGCAAATGTACACTACCTAGTCATAGGTTAGAGGTCAAAATATTCCCCTAGATGTCAAGGATCGTTATCCTTGACAATAAGGCACTGTGTCTCGAAAAAATATCTAAAATCTATCGGTATTCGTTCAATTTTTGTTACCGGCAATTATTATATCAGCATTTAACGCAACACTTTTGCCTTCCTGAAAAATAGTAATCTGTCATGTGGAAATCGTAATTAATAATCTTCGTTTAGAAAATCTATATGATATTCATAGCGTGTCATATTTAAATCATTTATTAGCCGTCTTCGATTCGAAACCATGACCTCACCTCATCGTGCTCACCCAACCGAACGCGACAATTATCTCCACAGCCGATAATCGCTAAACAGGTCACCTAACACGTGAAATCGTCCTCAATACATAAGTGCGATTATACGCGGCCGACAAACGCGCGATCGGTCGTAAAGCGCGGTCGTAACACGCGTGGTTCAGCCGTGTGGATCGGAAATGTGTCGGTAGTCACACATTGAGCGAGTCCGGTCCGTTTAGTATTGTATTGCTGTTCAAATATTTTTTTATGTGCAACTGGTTGAATGCTCCTGAGCAAAAAAAAAATAGCTTTCTAGGATCATATTTTGTTAGAAACAAAAATTGATTTGTTGAATAAACAAAAAGCTCGTGACTCCAGACAGCCCCAGGGCAATTGCAACCGAATATTTTATTTTGTGACTGCTAACAAGACACTATTTTACTTTAAACACCTACCATTTTATTAACCCACAACAGAGAAACGAATACATCGTATTTGTGTGTTGTAAAAAGCAAGGTTTCTTCAATAAAAAGAAACCATATTTTCCGCGTACATTAAAAATGTACCAGGCATGCATAAACACGAAATGGCCCAGCGTGCATCACAATAGAATTGGTTGGGGGGGCCCTCCAGGCTTCAGACGTCAAGACAATACTTTCCTTAGGATATTCAATGTTAAGGAAAAAAGTTTTGCAAAATTCGCACCATCTACTGAGGGCTGATTGTTCAATCGACCGATAATTTTTATCCGTGGAATAAAATTGACGTCTGTCAGTTTTTGTATGAGAGAACTGTCAAAAATTCAAAATTATTTCTTCGTTAGCTGGCGTTGGAAAAATCACCCCTAAAAGAAACGAAGCGTTTATTATTGTAGCATCATTTGAAACAAAAAACCTCAACTTCCCGTACACGGCTTGCATAAACACAACCCATCGCGTATCACACTGATAACGTAGAGTGTAGCACATCAATTGTTTGGAGAGCCCTCGAGCCGCCAGTCCTTCGCGCTGTTTGCACGCCCATCGCGGGTGACACTGATTCCAATCCTAATGGCCCCTCGTAACCGATGGTGCTCTGGTTATTTATAATTTATACGACATATCGTTGTTGACAAATAATTAATTATTTTACGAGTTTAGTGTGGTAGATGCTGGTTTTTGTTTTACTGAAGTTTTTCCATTGTTTTTCATTCCTGTAGGTACTTCCTACGCGTAGTTAAAGACTAATATTTTTTGTGATAATACTAAAAGAAAATTCTTGAATATATTATTTAGTGCGTAATCTAAAGTAAGTCTATTATTCAAGTCTTCTCGGATCATTACTCATCCTTTCATAATGTTCTTTTAAAATAGTATCGATAATCTCTTAAATCGCGTTTCAAGATCAGCTTACATTTTAAAATCTTTTTAGCCTCGCTCCTTATTTTAAATCGATAACCCGGATCTGTACTCATAAAAACATCGAGCCATCAGTTTTAAATTATATCAAAGATGGAAGGAAAATCCATAAAAATTTAACGAGATAACCGGGATATTTATTCGAAATAAATTGTATCAAATAAATAAAATGATGTTGTCCAAACAGAACCATATTACATAATTAACTGTGTAAACATTCTGACAGCTTTGCGGATCAATACATGTATACAGGGCATTACAGGGTGAGGGAAAATTATGCTTTTCTGAATTTCTTTACTCTAAGCCGTCTTTTACCCGAGCCAAAACTCAAAACAAGAAGAATACCTAATAATTGTTAAGATGAAATCAAAATAACACGCCTCGTTTAACTAAAGGGTTGGGCAGAAATGAACCTATAGTATACCACCACATTTTACCAGAAACAATAAATAACAGAAAACAATTCTCATTCTTAAAAGTAAAACCAACTCTCCTGAAAAATAGTGACAGTAATATATATGATAACGTATGTTTTTCCATCCTGTATTTGTTATGGTGTCAGATTCACGCTAGTATTTATGTATGTATGTTTACACATATTTATGTACACATACATGTGTCTGGGGCTTCCGTACGGAGTGTTTATTGCTGACGCATTCCGTTACAGACCGCATCGCATTTACATTTGTATTTAAAGTAAGTAGTGTTATAAACGCACTAGTGCGGTAGTTTTAATTATGTGAGAACTTGGTTTTAGTTATAAATAAATCAGCCGTTTAAGATAAGCACTCAAGTTATTTTGGTTCTTCGAACCGGATTAGATTTTTAGTAATGAAATTAAATATACGTCAGTAAACAATTGATTATTTCAATAAAATCTTGAGAGTATTAATTTTATTACTGATAATTTTAGGAATGACAACTATTTGTGTACGTTTTTGTATAAATAAACACATGAGTAGCGAAATAAATCTTACTTACAATGTTTATTAAATACTTGTGGGTTATAAAAAGATAAAAGGAGTTTCCTCCAATGCGTCAGACTGCAGTTATTTATGATAGATTATTATAAACTTTCTGAATCCGCAAATGTAAATTAAAAACAGCAATTATATAAATATTTTAGTAATTTTAGAAGAATTATCGGTGTAATGTTTTAGTTGTTTAGTACCTACCTAACAAATATCCACCTAAATAATTTCAGGCTCTAGCCTGCCTAGAGAAACTAGAGACAATACAACGACCACCAAGGTACCTTCAATACTTGTACTATTTAGCTAAATATAGTCTTATTGCGGTCGTTATTTTGTTAACCGACTTCAAACGGAGGAGACTATGCAAACGATGGGTTTTTTTTCGTTTATGTATTTAAAGGTCCCCCACAATTGATTACAAGTACTGGTAGTATTAGCATAACATCCAAGATGGCGGCGTGACCTCCAGCCGTTATTCTCATGGATCAGCTGACAATGTGACGTGCATGGCTAAGTAGGGGACGACATGCCACGCTGACTGGCGCGGAAGTTATGGCGGTGTTGCCAGGAAATAATATTGCCGTAAGATCTACTTGTATTTTGGTAATGCGAATTTGAGTTGCCGTTGTTTATTTATATGGGATTATAAAGCCAGAAATAAGTAGATACTAAAACGAGTTGTTTTCTTTTTTTGGCTCTGGTACTTATTAAAATACCTAGCCCTACTAAAATACCTACCCTCCTTTTGGGCTCGCCACAATCGGGTAAGGACAGGAGTGCTCTTGTGGACTACGAATACACAGAATAAAACCTGTTTTGCTATTAAAACTCAAAAATGCACAACGAATTAAAATATTACTAGTAATATCGCCGAACTAAATCTAGAACAATAGGCCATTCTTTTATAAGCTCAACTATTGTTTGTACGAAGTTCTGTAACATAACATTGGAGCCTAAATGCCAGATAGGAAGGTTATAACTTATAATGCAGGCTACAAAATCCGAAGCTACGGCGTAGGCGACTACAGAGCCGCAGTGGCTACGCCGTAGACGCTACGCCGTAGCGCCCTCGTAAAATCAAGTTGGGGTCTGAATCACGGTTCTGAATCGATCGGATGGATTTCAATTGTTGTGTATGTAATTCTCCTTCATAAGGAAAACATTATATTGTAAAGCACGTAAAATCTGATATACATTTACGTGAAAGAATTTAGACTCTTTCATTTATAACCTACAGCAATAAATTAATATTTCAAAAGAAATGAGTTCCATTCATAAATCCGTGAAAAATAAATAAACTTTTACCCAGTATAATAGTAGAACGATTTATTATTAAAGTACTAAAATAAACGTAATTAAAACTAGTTTATTTATAGCTTCGTGTGGTTAAATACCGTGAACACAGTTCAGTAGTGTTACTATTTTCAGCTTCAGTTCATGAAAATATTCCCACGTTTTTACTTTCAAGGTGACCCTCATTAGTTTGTGAATGTCTTCATATAATGTACCTATTTGTTATTTCAACACTGACTTTATCAGATCTGGGCAATCAAAAAACGCTTAGTTTTATTATTTCGCTACTATTCATGACTAAATTCTTGTTAACTACATAAATGCTCAATTTACTCATTATTAGCGACACGCTGTTATTAATTTTGTAGACTAATGTTTTGTTTATCTTTAGTAGATATGATATAGTAATGTAGATACAGTCACGGAAATGAATTGTCAAGTTCGCTGACATCCTTTGTCAATTTGTCGTCTCATAGCCATTTTTTTGAACTGCCAAAAAATTACGTTATGATTGAAATACGGATAATTTAAGTTGGTAGTAAAATGATGTGTAAATATCTTAACAAACAATTACCATGACTTTACCAACAGTCAAGGAATGCAAATTTGAGGTCCCTTAAGGTAAAGTTAAGTTTTGACTTACATCTTATTATTCTTCCGACTACGTATTGCCAAAATTATTAATTAAAATGACAGTTCGAAAAGGTAACAAAGCACCCAACATGAGGGAAAGAAATTTGTTTAATTTCTTAACATTTTCCATCTACAAACGTACAAAGATAGATGTCCACTTTTGGGAAATATAATTATCTACATAAACTACGCATATCAAGCAGTCTTCTAACTTCCTGGTACCTACATCTTATCTTAGCCACGTCGCCTACGTAACACAAGTCGGGAAACCGTTTATTCAGATTAGGCTGATAATCAGCACTTTTTACACGTCAAAACCACATAAACGCCTGCCCTTCACCACTTCATAGGCCACAAAACCTTAATGACTATAATCATGTCCAAAATCTGGTATTGCTCGCCAGCCTGGTCACTATTATGTCATAATGATAGATGACCTTCACTTCTGGCGGTGACAGACAGCGGTAATGGAGCGGCTAGTCGGGATGATGGCTTGGCCAGACACTATGTGTATTTATGTCGGTCTGGTATTTCGTTTTGTTATGGGGACTGCCAAGGTCGATTATTTGTTATAGTGCCACTTTTCCAGGACTTAAAGATTAGTGCTAATTCTTAGGTGTTATTTCAGGCTAGATTTTAAATGTATCGCTTAACGCTTTTAACGTGTTAATTTGTGTTGTCCTGTCTTCTTTGTCCGTCCTTTTTCCATGATTTGGGTGCGGGGCTCCTCACTATTATGCGCTTAGACACTCTGACTGCGTCGTATGTTGTATGTAATTGGTTTTAATATAAAACATATGTTTACCCTTAAATCCCTACGCAGTTAATGTAAGTAAATTATATAATTACAACACTACGTGATTTCAAATGCTACACAAACTCAAGTAGTCGGACCGGAGATCATAGCATCTAGATACATAGACCTAAAGACATTTAAGTCATTATCAGTAACTTAATATAAAAATACTATTATCAGAGAGCAGTGATAGCCCAGTGGAAACGACCACGATTTACGAGTTAAGTAGTAGGTTCGAACCCAGGCAGGCGCTTAACTTTAAGTAAATTATGATGATAATTTACACAAAGTAAACCCACTCCTCTCAAAAACGGTAAAGGAAAATTCCACCGTTTTGAGAGCAGTTTGGCATGTCTTAGAACCAAAAGTTCGAAGAAATGTGGCCCCACGTGGTGGATTCTGGCCCAATCCCTTTCACAAAGAGGAGGCCTGCGTCCCAGCAGTGAGAACAGTATAGGTTGATTGTGCTATTATCAGTGACATAATATTGAAATACTTGCCCAATATGCCGAAATCAAACAGGTTTTTTCATAAAAAAACACGTCACATCGCTATCTCACCGCTAAATCCCGGAACGGAGTCACGTTACCGTCACTCGGTAATCACTCGAGAGCGATAAGTCCGAAAAAGCGGGATTAGTACAACATCACTATACTACCTACATATACTATAGATACTCTAGGTCTGGCTGTATATTGGACGAGCTGGCCGATAAATAGGATTATCGTATTTTAACATACTTGACTCGTGAATTGTTCAAGTTACAAATGTCAGAAATGTTAGAAATGTCGATACACATTTTCGGGTTTCAGTTTGAAGGACACATTTCAAGGGGTAATACGCAACTTTCCTTCAAATACAATCTAAATCAGACAACAAAAACTTCTTTCGACACAAATCACAGACGTCACCCAAAAAGCAGACATGTTCAAATGGGACTTGGCCGGACACGTTTATCGCATGTCGAATGCATTGTGGGCTAAGACCGGCAAAGTATGGGTTCCTGAAAACGTCCAACGGCATCGCGGAAGATCCAAGCGCACACGCTTGGGTCTTCCGCGATGCCGTTGGTCACCCACAGGTGGGCCGAACTTGACGCCTAATTATGAGGGACTGGTCCATCTTGGCTCAGGATCGAGTTGAGTGGAAAACGGAAACGGATACCTTTGCACTGCAGTGGGACAATACAGGCTGTTAATTATATTACAAGACATAAGAGGTACGTAGTAATAGGGCTCTTCTGCAACGAACTCGACCGAGAACGAAACTACATTTGTAGCTATAAAATAAAAATAAAATTGCCGTAAACCTCATCATTCTACTAAGCCTTTTCCCAACTAAATTGGGGTCGGCGGCCAGTCAAACCGGATGCAGTTGCGTACCAGTACTTCTTTTAAATGGAGCGTTTGCCTATCTGCCCTCCACCCAGTTACTTCTGCCGTGATTATGCTATCCGGACATTATAAGGACATGCCGTTAATATAATAAATTATTTTATTTTGTAAGTAGGTTTGCACAAACAGTTTTACACGTCAATCATGTTTTAAAACTAGATAAGGTCGACGTTTCCTATCTGACTAGTTAATAAACGTTTTCTCCCAATTTTTTCTTGCAAAGCAAACACGGGGTATATTTGCTAAGCTATGTTATAATGCGACAACATGGCTCCACTGGTTCGCATCTGCTTACCCATCTAATATAATTATGTAAATGAGCCATTACACCATGTCGCTAATCCGTTCAATGGCCGTGTTCGAGATTTACACGATTTTCTGACTACATAAACAACACAACATAACATCACGCCCGTAATCCTCGCAGGGTTAGGCAGAGGTTAATACTATAAATTTTGCGTAACACACTATCGATCACAACCTGAATAATATTGAAGGTTATTGCTAATCCATCATCGAAAAATGCGTCTGCTCAACAACGTAAATAACGCAATGAATGTTGTTGAACTGTCAAAATGAAAGCCATTGCTACTGATAGTGTGTTACGCAATTACCCCGCTGTTCAGTTTTCTGACTAATAAATTCTTAATTCTTTTGAGAAAGGAAATAATAAAATAAACTACTTTTGTTATTTCATTCTGTACGCCCACTGAAGGAAAGGAAATATATCATTAAGCTTTGCGTTTCCGAGAACGATTGTAGAGAATTAGTCATGTTTACGTATTAAGCTTTTGTTTTCAATGAATGAAGTATTTACGTTTTAAGACTGTAGGTTACTTGTAGTAGTAACATTTGCATATAATGTATATTACTAAAGCAAGCTACCATCAGTCAATATTCCATCATTATTTTTAAATACGATAACAAATATGCGGAAATCGCAAAGTTTACTAAGTTTCTAGAGACAAGGTTGTTAAAATAGAATAGAATACTTATAATAAAATTTCTATATTTATATCTGTAATATTTATGGTGTAACATAAATATTACAGATATAAATATTGAAATTTTACAAGGGGTGTCACAATGGGCGGTCTTATCGCTAAAAGCGATTTAAAGACAACCTTTGGATGGATTTAGAGAGAAAGGAGAGACAATACTGTAAAATGTATACAGGGTGGCAGGGGCATCGACGTGCAAACGTCGTGAAAAGGTTACACCTGATGCCATAAATAAAATTACGAAAGTCATTCATCTCGAAAATGACCGGTAAAAAAAAATGTCATTTTTGAGTGCGCAATGTATTGCAAACAACGCGATCAAAACGCTCCGCGGATGACGCGCGCGCGCGCTACCTACCGCGATACCGCGCGCTGCCCTTTCGAGTTTTATTTACATTGCTGTTTTAACTGAAACTAGTGAATTGACTAGTTTTTAATTAAACATCTCCTTGTGTTAGATAGAAATAATGATTTTATACAGTTTACAGTAAAAAAATATTGCAGAAAAAAACGTAAAAATTAAGAAAAAGCCGACGAAAAATTTCAACGCGGGGGGGACCAGAATCGTGTACTGAATCCATGGCAAGCGGTTGCGCGTAGATGTCCCTGCCACCCTGTATTAAGAAAACAAACTGGTGAAACGTGGGTATATTATATAGGTACGCCTCTAGCTAACCCTTTGAGGAAAACAGGCGAGTGTATATTGAAACTAAGTACTTAGTACCCGCACAGTTCATATAGGTATATATGTGTACATACCTTTATATTTCTGGTCCTACAGTACGAAATCAAATACTTCACGAACCTACGATAGTCTAGCAGGAGTGTTATTTTAATGTTAAGCTCAGAATTTCAAAACATCTAGTTGTTTTTTTACTTGATCTCATATGTGAGACCTATGTATTATGTATGTCCATTCAGTAAGATTGTAAGAATTGCGTATCTTTTAATAAATGTTAACCTAAACCATATCACAAATGTTGCCACATCTCTTGTCCTGCTCTCTGTGCAGTTACACCTGCACCATGAAAGACCTTTAAATTCAATTCAAACTTTATTGTATCCACACATACAGGTTGTAAGTATAAATCAATAAAATCAATTATGGACCCTGTCTGGCACAGCAAAGTTATATAGATACCTATATAAGTAGGATAGTGGAAGAGCGCTTTCATGGTTTTCCTTATTATTAAATATTTACTATATATGTCCTTTCTATCTGTTTTCAAAAACTGTATTTGATTTTATATATTATTACTCATTTATTTATTCTTTCTTTGCTTTTCTTTTCTTGGGACAAATGGTGCTGTGTGAAATGTCCAGGGATTTATTATTATTTATTTATTATTATTTGCGAAGCCAATGACACTGTCAACGTGACTGAATTGCGGTCGTAGCTTAAACCACTAGCCTTTGATTTAAAAGAGTGTCCATGGAGTTTCTTGCTCGTTCGTTCGTTTCTTCTCCATAGGTAGGTACCTATGGAGAAGAACAGGCAAGAAACTCCATCCTCCTCGGAATGGGCAACTATTATAGCTTCATCTCTCTGACTGACCGACCCCCTTAACAATTCAAAAGTGCCTGTAATTGGTATTTGAAATAAATGCTTTGAGTTTGCCCGCGGCTTCGCCCGCATGAAAGTCGGTCATAAATCCAGGTTATAAACTACCTGTGCCAAATTTCATCCAACTCCATTCAGCCGGTTTTGCGTGATTGAGTGACAAACATTCAAACATACAAACTTTTACATTTATAATAGATATTATAGTATAATATCTAGTAGTATCACAAATTAGAACATAAGCCATAAGTATGTCGTGCGGTCCATGGCCCTTTACGGGGCCCCGGTGTGGGCGCGTTCACTGCGGCTGCGAGCCGCCCACTACCTGAACGCGCCCCAGAAGGTGGTAGCCGTAAGGCTAATCCGGGGCTACCGCACGATCTCGCGCGAGGCGGCAAGCCTCCTTGCCGGACTGCCGCCATGGGATCTGGAGGCGATGGTCCTCGCGCGCCTGCATGAGTGGCGCGCGGAGGCACTACGCCGGGGGGAAAGTCCGCTCCCGCGGCAAATTGCTGCGGAGCGGACGGACCTCCGGCTCGATCTCATGGCGACATGGAAAGAGCGACTGTCGCAACCCAGCGCAGGGCACGCCGCGATAGCGGCGATAAGACCCCTCTTTGAGGAGTGGCTAGAGAGGCGCCACGGCGCCCTCACCTACCGCCTGACGCAGGTCCTCACCGGACACGGAAGTTTCGGGAGGTTCCTGCACATGATCAGGCGGGAGGAAACGCCCGGGTGTCACCATTGCCAGGATCGCCCAGAGGACACGGTGGAGCACACGGTGGAGGTCTGCCCCGCTTGGGCGGAGCACCGCCGTGTCCTCGTGGAGGCGATCGGCAGCGGCGGCGGCCTCTCGCGCCCGGACCTGGTGCAAGCCATGGTCCGGAGCGAGAGGGAGTGGGAGGCAGTCGCCTCCTTCTGCGAAGCAGTCATGCTAGCGAAGGAGGTGGCGGGACGGATGAGGGAGAGAGCCTCCCGTCCAAGCCGCCGCGGGAGACGCCCCGGGCGTCGGGAGTCGAGAGACGACTACCGGCCACCGTAGGCGCGGGCCTGCGGGCGGAGAGCAATGGGTAGCTCACCGCCCGATCAGGACCAGGCCCGTGCCGGACGGCGCGTAAGTGTTCCACGCGCGCCTCAAAGAGATGTCAGCATAATTCGAGGGGCCCCTTAGGGCCGAAGCCTGCCGGGGCAGCGGGATTGTCCGGAAGGGTTACCGCTACCCCGGAACATAAAGGGCGAAGGAAGGAACATGGGTGGGTTTTAGTCAGTAAGAGTCTGACACTCCCTTCCGCTCCACCCAGAGCGGGAGGAGTCATTTGATGATTTCCCATCCCAAAAAAAAAAAAAAAAAAGCCATAAGTATGTAAATAAATTAACATAACGTACTCGGAAGCGATTCCGAAAGAATTTGTTGAATCAAATCAACAAACTTAACAGTTGTTGTGTTTATCACTTTTCTTCGTAAATACTTTGTTATTCATGTTACGGGGAATCGAATCAGTGAATCAACTTGTTTTATTTTAGCTGCAAACGTTTCCGAACACTCAATTAGTTAGAGGCACAATTGTAGGTACTGATCTGATTAGATCTTTTTACTCAATGCTGTTTAATTGAAAGCTTGTGATAATAGACACAATTTATCAGTGTAGGTTGCAGTGACGATCGGGCTTCTAAAGACCCACTTTCCTTACAAAATGATCGGCATATTAAAAAAAAACTAAATTGGCAGGCTCTTGACCTCGACCTCACCTGATGGAAACCTATGGATGAGGGTTATGATGGAACGAGCAAGATCAGAAGATGGCTGTTCACTCTTGCTTTGAAGGCTGACGAGTTATACGTGGAAGGGAACACAGACACTGGCAGAGAGTGACACGCTTATAACAAATGTGGCGGTGAAGCACTGAGTAAGACTGGTCGGGATATCAACAAAGTGCGGAAGGTACCCTGTTGTATTAGAGACTCGCAGGATTTGTCATGTCGTCAGTTGACATGCATGAATCAATCATAATTATATGCAACAGCCCGAGTCGTTCTGTATTTTATTAAGAGTGTCTGTGGCATCACAGCGGGTCCTATCCGAATACTAGCGCTGCGACACTTATTTTTAAATGTCACAGGATCCTGCTGAGATAGGAGCCTTTCGGCCTCGTACAGAACTTTCAGTTTTTTACATTTTTTTTTTACGATTGTGTTTGTGATCTTCCTTTGCGAGTCACAATACTTTTTCTTTCTTTCTTTCTATTGTATTGTTGTTGTATGTATAATGTATTTAATATTGGCTATGATTAATGGTAACTTAAATAAATGAATGAATAATAACTTAACCCTCAGCACAAAGAAGATAATTTTGGTTAAATACACCGAACCCCTAGAAAGAAACATATAATTGTGTGGCGTCTTCATTAATTATTTGTTAATATTATAGGTATTACTTTAGTGAACTTAGTATAATGTACCGTTAGCCTTAAGTTTCTCACGGCAACACCGCACGTGTTGTATTCTCCTGTTCCTTAGTTATTCAAGGATTTCAATGGTTTATTGTAGGGTAAATGTTCATTGCCCAATTTGTGTATTGCTTATACTTACTTTAAGAATTTAGAGTAATATAGCCATTAATGTTTTGTTGAGATGCCGACGGTTCTTTTGTATGTATTTAACTGTGTTGTTTTTATTGTGTGCTATTTTTATTGTGCAACCTAGCTGTAAATACCTTTGTATAGAATTAGTTTTTAACGTGCCGCTCACGACCCTTTCCAAGTTTTCGATAATTGCTCAATGGACATGCTAGTTAGTAACTTCTCATCTCTGGGATCGGTCGGTCGGCAATCTTCCTCCGTGTAATTTATTTTAATAAACCGACTCCATCACCAAGTAACTTCAGTACTTATTTTGCGATTCCCATAACGCCGACACTAGTTAACCGACCAAAGAGCGCACGCGCGCAAAAGTGGTGACCCCGACGTGATCTCTATCGTAAGACCACAGGTTACCTAGTGCTTCGGTTAGTGCGCGGTATCGTGAAAACTGTGCGCGGACGAGTGTTAGTTTATCACGGAAGAAATATATTATTACAAAATGGCCGGTGAAGACCAACCCCAACCTGCTGCGAATACACGTCAAGTTGTGTTAAAGCCATTTAATCCGGCCAAGCCAGAAGTATGGTTTGGCGGAGCAGAATGTATAATGGCATTAGCAGGAGTAACGTGCACGCGTTTGATGACTGAATGCGTTGTACGCGTCCTAGACACTGAAGCAATGGAAGAGCTCACCGACATATTAACCGGGTTGCCGACTTTTGAAGGAGATGCATACCAACACGTCAAACAAACAATGCTGACAAGGTTTGGTGACTCAACAGCTAAAAAAACACGGCTTTTGCTCGAGGACCAGGCGATCGGTGACCGCACGCCATCACAATTTTTGCGGCACCTAAAGACTCTTGCCGGGTCTACGGTAACGGACGACGTCCTACGAGCAATCTGGGTGAAAGGTTTGGCTCACGACATGCAGAACGCGGTGATAACCAAGACGGATGCCACGCTGAATCACCTTGCGGATATGGCAGACCTCATCCACGAAAACCATCAGCTACGATCTAGCCGAAATATCTGCGCCACTGTAACCGCTGCGCAACAAGAGCCCGCAACGCCGCCTGACGGACAAATAGGGTTGTTACTAGCGCAAATGCAGGCCCAGTTAGACGAGTTACGAGTATCCAGAGAACGCAGCCGCTCCCGATCAAGGTCAAGTCGCAGCCACTCCAGAGGCCGATCAAGGTCGAGACCAAAAGGGTGGAAGTGTTGGTACCACCTTAATTTCGGCCCTGCAGCAAAGAAGTGTGTGCAACCCTGCGCATACAAATCACCACCGGTGGGAAACGCGAGCGGAGGTCATTAGTGGCGGATGACGCAAACTCCCAGCCACCGACACGCCGTATTTTTATAAAGGACAAAAGCAGCAAGGTAGATTTTCTTGTCGATACCGGTGCAGACCTATGCGTTTATCCAAAGGCACTGATCCATACGGCTCGCCAAATGTCTGCCTATGGGTTAGTAGCCGCTAATGGCACACAGATCGCTACATATGGTACGATCCCACTGACGCTTAACCTAGGCCTACGCAGAGATTTCCCGTGGATGTTCGTGGTGGCAAATGTATCGAAACCAATAATTGGCATCGATTTTTTAGCGCATTATAATATAATGGTCGATGCGCGCAATCGACGACTTGTAGATGCAACTACCCAGTGTACCGTTAATGGACAGGTAGTTGGGTACGAAACCGAGTCGATCAAAACAATTAACGGTGAAACGCCGTACCACCATCTGTTAGCACAATATGTCGACATTACTCGCCTTGATGGGACCATGCAGAAAACGGTCAAGCACAACACTCAACACCACATAATTGTTACACCCGGTCAACCGGTTGCACAGAAGCCTAGACGTCTAGCTCCGGACCGCCTTATAGCAGCGAAGAAAGAGTTCGAGTCGATGTTAAAATTAGGCATCGCTCAACCGTCGAAAAGTTCGTGGGCTTCACCGCTACATATGGTTCCTAAGTGTGAAGACGAGTGGAGGCCCTGCGGTGACTATCGTGGTTTGAATGATAGAACAGTGCCCGATCAATACCCAGTGCGACATATTGAAGACTTCGCTCAGTGTTTATGTGACAAAAAGGTGTTTTCAAAATTAGATCTAGTGCGTGCGTTTAACCAAATTCCTATCGCTGAAGAGGACATTCCAAAGACAGCTATAACCACGCCTTTCGGTTTATTCGAGTTTAAGTTTATGACGTTTGGCTTGCGTAATGCAGCACAAACTTTTCAACGATTTATGGACGAAGTGTTAAGTGAACTTGATTTTGTGTACTGCTACATAGACGATATTTTAATCGCATCTAGTGACGAAACGGAACATTTAAAACATTTAGAGACTGTATTTGTTAGGTTAAGGAAATACGGAGTAGTAATAAATCCCGCAAAATGTGTGTTCGGGGAGTATGAAGTTGAGTTTCTAGGTTATCAAGTCTCAGCAGCAGGTACGCGTCCGCTCCCTGAAAGGGTTGAAGCAATACGTACCTACCCCTTACCAACCACCGCAAGGCAGCTACGCCAATTCCTAGGTATGTTGAACTTTTACAGAAGGTGCGTACCTAATGCGGCGCGTAGCCAAGCTAGTTTACATGAATTACTGAGCGGCAACAAAAAAGGGAAAGTACCCATTACTTGGAACGACCAAACTAAACGTGATTTTTCATTCGTGCAAGGACAGCTTAGCTGAAGCTACGTTGCTAGTGCATCCAAAGCCCGATGCGGAACTTGCTATTTTCAGTGACGCATCCGACATGTCCATAGGCGCGGCTTTACAACAGAAAATCGACAATGAATGGCAACCAATTGCTTTCTTTTCTAAGAAACTTTCGCCTGCTGAACAGAAATATTCAGCCTATGACCGTGAATTACTCGCAATCTACGCGGCGGTCAAACATTTTAGACATTACGTTGAGGCGCGAAGTTTTACGATTTTTACGGACCACAAACCAATAACTTACGCTTTTAAGAAGAAAAATCAGCAATGTTCCCCTAGACAATTTCGATATCTAGACTTTATTGGACAATTTACTACAGACATACGTCACGTCAAAGGAGAGGACAACATTACGGCCGACCTACTATCTCGCATAGAGTCAGTATGTACTGAGATAGACTGGAAAGCTCTTGCATTCTCGCAACAAAATGACGCGGAGCTTAAAAGCTTAATTGATAATAGGAACTCGTCTCTTAAATTACGTCTTGTTCATTTGCCAGAGTCAGACCAACCAATTTTTTGTGACTTCTCTACACTAACAGCTAGACCTTTTATTACGAAACCATTCAGAAAGTCCGTTTTCAATATGCTTCATAACACCTCCCATCCAGGTAGTAGGGCTACGACTAAGCTTATCACTACACGATTTGTTTGGCCCTCGATAAATTCTGATTGTAAGTCATGGGCCAGAGCATGTATTGATTGTCAACGATCAAAAGTTTCTCGTCACGTCGTTACAACGCCAGGAACTTTTACACTCCCGTCATCTCGATTTGATCATGTACATATTGACATTGTAGTAATGCCCTATTCTGAGGGATACCGTTATTGTCTTACTGCTGTAGATCGATTTACAAGATGGCCGGAAGCGATTCCCATTGTCAATCAAGAAGCTGATACAGTAGCACGTGCATTTTATTCCAATTGGATTGCTCGTTTTGGCATACCACTTAAAATCACAACTGATAGAGGAAGACAGTTTGAGTCACACCTATTCAGAGATCTCAATGCCCTGATCGGTACGTCTCATTTTCGAACGACGGCTTATCACCCTGCAGCTAACGGCATGGTCGAGCGTTTCCACCGTCAATTAAAGAGTGCACTAAAATGTCACAATGCAGCAACCAGTAATTGGACGCGAATTCTCCCAACCGTTTTGCTAGGAATTAGGTCGTCTTGGAAGGAGGACTTGAAAAGCACATCCGCTGAGTTAGTTTACGGACAGAGCTTACGCCTCCCCGGGGAATTTTTAGGTGACAATCCGACTAACGGAACTGCGCAGACTGAATTTGCTAAAGAGTTACGTTCGCATTTTAATAACCTTAAGCCTGTCGCTAGTACTCAACACGGACAGAAAAGCACTTTCATTTTCAAGGACCTTAGTAACGCTACTCACGTGTTGGTGCGGAACGATACAGTCAAAGTTCCATTACAGCAACCTTACGACGGCCCTTACAGAGTAATTTCTAGGAAGGATAAAACATTCGTATTAGATATACGTGGCCGCGAGGTTACGGTATCAATCGATAGACTGAAACCAGCTTATTTTTTAAGGGATCCTAATTGTCATCCGGACAGCGCTACTAATATTGTCGTAGATCTCGCTCCCGAAGTCACTTCACGTTCTCAAACCGCACCTGAATCAGTTCCCCAATGTTCGCCATCTATACTTCAGGTTCCTGAACCGCAGGGGCCGCGAAGGTCTGGTAGACGCGTACGATTTCCTGATTACTACCAGGCCAGTCTTTCGTGATCTCGATCACTGGCAGGGGGGTACTGTGGCGTCTTCATTAATTATTTGTTAATATTATAGGTATTACTTTAGTGAACTTAGTATAATGTACCGTTAGCCTTAAGTTTCTCACGGCAACACCGCACGTGTTGTATTCTCCTGTTCCTTAGTTATTCAAGGATTTCAATGGTTTATTGTAGGGTAAATGTTCATTGCCCAATTTGTGTATTGCTTATACTTACTTTAAGAATTTAGAGTAATATAGCCATTAATGTTTTGTTGAGATGCCGACGGTTCTTTTGTATGTATTTAACTGTGTTGTTTTTATTGTGTGCTATTTTTATTGTGCAACCTAGCTGTAAATACCTTTGTATAGAATTAGTTTTTAACGTGCCGCTCACGACCCTTTCCAAGTTTTCGATAATTGCTCAATGGACATGCTAGTTAGTAACTTCTCATCTCTGGGATCGGTCGGTCGGCAATCTTCCTCCGTGTAATTTATTTTAATAAACCGACTCCATCACCAAGTAACTTCAGTACTTATTTTGCGATTCCCATAACGCCGACACTAGTTAACCGACCAAAGAGCGCACGCGCGCAAAAATTGAAATAATAAAAAAAATAAAATTATGTTTATTTATCTCCACAAATTACATTCTTAAAGTTTTATAAATAAGACTGTTTAAGTTGACAGGCATTTCGTCAAAACTTTGTAATTTGTGGGAGAATTGGAGTTTAAACTGGAGTTTAAACTAAGCCTAGGCCTGTTTTTTAGATTTTCACAAGTAATTGATGGTATGTGTGAGTGTATGTTTGTGTGAGGGTGTGTGTGTGTGTGTATGGCTACATTTATTGTATATACAATATTTTATATTCATGTATATAATATAATTAATTATGTAAATGTGCATAGAAAAATTAAATATTACATTATACGTAGAAAACTACCAAGCACTTGTCTCACCATCTCCGAGTAGCTTCCCGCTGGTAAGGACTAAACTAATATTTATCTTCTGTCCTTTTCTTAATGAAATAGAAAGAAAAAGATACACTGAACTTAAATTCAGATTAGTTTGTAAACAAGGGAATCGGCGCCAGTGTCTTAATGGCTTTTTGCATTCAATTTTACGACAGTTCGCTTTGTTAATGATCTTATTTATTTTATTGAATAATCCGCCTCCTCGGAATGGGAAAAATCTTTGCGCAAAGGAGGTATTGACAGCAGTTGACTCACATATTGCATAGTTTCGCCTGGAGAGGGCTATGCATTTATTTCCATTAAGTCGGAGTGTTGAAGAAGTACAGTTACCAATATATAGGTACAGCTGGCGAACCGTTAACGCTCGAGTTTCCTGATGAAGTTTTGAAGTGGAGAAAATACGAGGTTTGGCTAGACTCACTTTTAGTATAATAATAAGAAAACGAAATAATAGTTATGTTTTACAAAGTTGCAAGTCAGGCTAACATGACTATCTTAAATCTCGCGAAAATGATAATAAACTGGCGTTTTTCCCCTCAAACCCCTTATCAGCAAGGTAAAACTAATTGCAAACATTTAACTACCAACTGCACACAGCTACCTACTCGTACCTAAATTTTCCGACTGTGTTTCAAGCAGTAGTTAGTGGTTTTAGTTATATACTTAACTGTAACACAAAGGCGAGTTAACAACCTGACACTAAATGCGTCAGTGCAATTTAACTGAACCAGTTAAGTACACCGCGGAGAGATAAGATTACTAAAGGTTTACATATTGATCGTGCATTTTTAACTTTCTAAGACAAAACTTCCGTCTATTTTGATCCCATGGTACCCCGGAAGATATTTCAATCTTACCACAACTTTACGAAAGGATTTAGCAAGTATATGTCATAAATATGCCAGTATATGTGTTATATATATATGTATTTATTTTTTGTAGTTGATACACCACAGACTACCTGCAGTATTGTCTCCCCTTCTCTCTTTGATCCATCTAAAGGTTGTCTTTAAAAGCAATATAACACCGCCCATTGTGTCACTCAATCTAAATGTCTTCACTTCATTTCTGTTATTTGCTGTACATGATGAAGAGCATTCTATTCAATTCCTCAATCTATGTTTTCCTAAAACCCATCTTATCAGAGCTAAAACCTTGAACCTGGTTATAAAAAATGTTACTACTATCATCAAGCTAAGTCGGAGGTCGTCCTTCTAAAAACGAGGTCAACAACTAATACGTCTTGTCAACCACACACGTAAGCCCGCGGTTTCAAGGCATTTCTTAAAAGTTGTGTTGTATCTTTAATGTCAAACTCGATGCATTTATTTCTTTTAAACCATGTATGGACACTTTTGAATTGTCAAAAGAGTCAGAGAAATTAAGGTAGTTGTAATTTTTTTTAAATAAAATATGATTATTAAATGTAAGACAAAGATAATTTTTGGTAATATGGACTTATTGTTGTTCTCAAAATAAGATGATGTTCCCCAAAGGCCATCTTAGGTTATAAGGTCCCTTTTTCAAGCAGCAACTCAAAGTAACGCTAACGGAAACTTTCAGTGAGAAAAAAAGAGTTGAAAAGTGAGTAGAGGTAAAAAGTGTTGTGGGCGATGAAATTGATTGAAAATCTGTACTGCGCATAATATGATTCACCGTAAAGGTCTAGAGTTCAAATAGAACCCTGTTGCACAACGCAGGCGCGATTGCGACAGGACTTTTTGTACATTTCATAATATTTCAGGAGATGCGATAAAATACGATACCAATTTCCCACCTGAGATTCACGCCAAAAACTTTCAATTGCTTTTCAGGAAAATATATATTTTAATTTTGTTTCATGAGAAGTAAATATATAGTAAAAGATGGTGTTAAAATTGCTGTTAGCGATAAAACAGTTTGAAATCCAATTTTTCCGACGTTTCTACATTTTTTTCGTTTTTTATATTGTTATATTCGGCATATTATGAATCGAATGAACTCCATCTTAAATCCTGTCATTGTTATTGTTAAACAGACATCGCATATTTGGAGAGCGCATTAAATCGCGCGTGGCCGCGGAATGCGATGATCTTCACACCACGCCGCGCGGATGACGTTGTGCGTCAAAATATAATAAATGAACAGTAACTGCTAATCACACGGGGCTCATAAATCTCGTGAGTCACCGGGACTCGCCGGGAGGCATGACTAGTCTAACAGCGACTGATCTAGGACGATCTAACAAAGGAACGCTCCTTTCCTAATGGTACATGTTTTTCTTTTGCGCCGTTAGTTTGGCGGGGCAACAAAGGAAGGTCGATGTGTTTGGAAACATTTTGAGCCAAGTATGTTTTGAAACAATTTAAGTAGTAAATTAATCGGTAAAAGTTCAATTGAAAAGCTGAGCTTTTAAGTTTTTAATCGCGGTCAATGACGCTCCACGATGAAATTTCGTCTCGGACCTGATTAGTTACCTATGCAGTATTTAGCTAGCAGAACGTAATGTTAACTTAAATAAATTGTGGGTATTCATCCTATAGAAAATTGCAAAACACCCTCCCTTTCAAATTGCGATGTAAATTTCGGACGCAGACGCGCAAAAACGTTGTCGATTTGAGAAAAGTCGTTTGCTATTGTTCCCTCTTGAATAAGACTGAGAGATTTCACTGAAGATTTTCCCCTTAAATTCTCGTATTTACCCACTTCTTCTAATTTAATAGTGTTCTAATAGAACACTATTAATTCAAAAAACCTTGATGTATCTCACCTGAAAATTTCAGGACCTGCCTCAATTAACGCACCTAATCTCAAACAAAACATGTCAAACCCAAACTGCTGTTAAATAAAATAAGTTTTATATTCACCTGAAGCGTTTCTCTCACTGCGGCCCGCACGTTGCCGGCAACTGCATGTCGATGTTGATCACAAGAACTGCACTGGGCACGGGACTCACTGGCGCGGCACGGACACGGGCTCCGACGAGAGAAGAGCGGCCGAGACTGCCTCGCCCCGGTCGGCGGCCGGCCGGTCGATACGCGCACAACAGGTTAGTATGCGTGCGCCGAAATGTAAACACTCCTTCACTCGTGTGCAACTCAACACTAATGGACCTAAATCCGTATTGGTCCGTGTCCACTGCAAGGTTTGCACCCACTTTGAAATGTTCCCGCTACAGCTTTTGGGTTGTTAATGAGGTTTATAACGGAGCTTCCCATCGCGGGCTTTCATTAAACGATTTCTTGGGTTGGAAATAGAGAACCAAAAATATAACCCAATTTATGTTGACCTATATCTCATAGGCTGCCAGGCTCAAATGTGAAAGGGCGGGTCACATCAGCCGTATGCAGGATGACCGCTGGGCAAAATCCTCCACACAATGGCTTCTGGACGCGTACCGCGAAGGCTGGTTCGGTGCGGGGCGGGAAAATATTTCTTGGAAGGACTTGGATACAGGTTAAACAAAAAATATATATATATCTCATACAAAAACCGCGCTATGTAAAATTTGAGATCTGGCGCGATGAAAACTTCTTCAAGCCTCATTTGGTCCTGTCACCCTTATTCCTTTGGCTTCCAGTTTTGCAGCACAGCATGACTTACAAAACTATTGTCCTTCAGTTCCCCACAACAGATAAAGGTGTCAGAACAGCAGAACATATAAAGGCGTTAAGGCATATAGTTCCCAGCGGTGAGTTCACACGCTCTGTAATTACTGAAAGTAAGTGAGCCGTTACAGTGTTTCTGTTACGTTCACAAATGACATTGACTGTTTGGAAGAAATTACAACTTTAAATATGCGACGTAACATCGGCTTTTAATGGGAATTTGGATTCTATATAACACTTACGGTTTTGACTGGGTACTTAATAGGTAGTTGCTGCGGGAATGCATCGGCCGCGAGGTCACGTGTAAGCTGGTGGTGACGAAAGACCAAAGTTTTCTTCTAAAAACATGTTTTTGTTTTACCGAATATTGCTTAATTTTTATTGGTAGATATTCCTAAATATAACACCAACGACGTGTGTTATTGAACACATATTTATAGGTAATATTATTGATAACATCACACCTTGTTTTCTCAAAGATTTGTGCAGAGGTGAATAACCACATTTCGCGAGTTATGTTAAATTCCCAAGTTATAGGGTCTCGTGTAATATTATTCATATCACGAAACAAATTACCAATAAAACGATACGAAAGTATCAAAAATCTATGCGTCACATATTTAATCAAAACGGTAATTACTCAACCCTCCTATTGGCAGTGTAATTAACAAAATTATTTGGACATTATTGCCCCTCCCGCAAGTGATAGCCATCAGTACCAGGGAACCAGCGGAGCGAAGCGTTTCGTGTCAACGCGGACATCTGACGGATTTGCCTGCTCAGCGCCATTTTATTTGTACTAGGATAATCTAGAATTATGGTAACAATGGTGGGATCTGTCCAAGTTATACATTCGGGGATTATTGTTACAGTAACCTGGCAGCATTTATATTGTCAGGTAACTTGCAAGAATTTAATGTGCTACTAAGTATATGTGATGTCAAAGTACCTTGCCTCATACATGAAAAAGGGAGTAAGTAGGTTCTGCGTCAAAATTAGTCATGAAGTCTGTTTACCACATTAGGGATGAAGCTTCAAGCTTCGTCACCATCGCGTAGGCAGAGAAAGAGCAGTTCTGAAAAAACTTTATACCCAAAAACGTCACAAGACGGCTGACTCACTGTCTGGACTTGTGGGGGAAATACTGTCAAGGCCTTTTATATGAACTTGCTAAAGAAATTTTAGCGTGGGCCACCCAATAACCATTAGAAACTACGACACTTGTCTGATACATTGGTGACCGCAGGATAACGAAGCGTAAAGCATAATCAGCCAATAATGTTCCCACTGCTGGGACACAGGCCTCCTCTCTTCATGAGTGAGCGACCTATAATCTACCACGCGGGCCCAGTGCGGGTTGTCACATGTCTTCTAATTTTTGGTTCTAGGACATAACAGTTTCCTTCACCGTTTTGAGAGCAGTGGTGTTGAAATTATTTACAGCAAAGAAAAGCGCCTACCTGGGTTCCAACTGACGACCTACAACTCGGTCAAGTCGGGGTCGTCGCCACTGGGCCACTACTGCTCCCCAGGATAACAAAACTGCCCAACAACTAGTCTGTCAGAATCTTCTTTTCTAAGTTGCCCGTATAACACTCGCGTGTACAGATTACCGTGATATTTTCTGTGAAAAATGCGGCACTATTTAAGCTAGGTGTGTGTTTGGAGTTGAAACTTTAGGGCCATGGGGGTCCGAGTTGCCCAATTAGTTTTGCGAGACATCGCCAAGCGGTTGGTCGACTCTTCGCGTGACCTATTTTTTGGCTACAGAATCGGCATTGCCATATAACGTGGCAATGCTGCCAGCCTTTTGGGCACTTTTCTTGTTGACAGCGATGCGGACGAATTTCTTTATGCCTATGATTCTTTCCCTTCCCTATTTTATATACTTGTATACTTTTTTTATTATTTTAAAACTCCTAGCTTTTGCTTTATATTATACTTATTAAAAGTAAACAAAAAATCTACCTCATAAATATTTTGAAATAGGCGTCTTAAAAGATTATTTATCGTATTATTTTTTAGGAAAAACACAACGATATTTAATTTGTGTGTGTTACAGCTTTACAGGATGATCAACGCTTTACCACACAGTTTTCAAAGATCCCAGAGCACTCTAAGGGCCCTCGCCCACGGCGACTTTTTGTAGCGATGCAGTCGCGCGTTTAGCAAACGCGCGACAGCATCACTTCTAACGCGTGTTAGTCGCATTTGCAACGCGCTACTGCATCGCGATTGTATCGATACAAACGCGCGACCGCGTCGGACGACATCGGTAGAGAGAACGGAGGGGGGAGGGAGTGTGGCGCGGCGCGTGATTGGGAATCGGCATCAGTGCAACGAGCAACAAAGACAGGTCCAGAGTGCATGCTATTGTCCGTCACAGGCGTAAAATGGAGTCATTTGACACTGAAACTTTTATTACGGCAATTCAGGAGCGTCCTGTAATATGGGACTCACGTCTTCCTGTGTCTAATGTTGCCTCAACGGAGTCCATCTTGCAACTGTACTGATCCAAGGTATTTTTGTATCGTAACTGCATCGCGACCAAATCGCGTTTGCATCGCGACTGAATCTGGTCCCGTGGGCGCGGGCACACAGCTAGCGACTGCTTCGCGTCTGTATCGATGCTACGCGCGAGAGCATCGCGACTGCATCGCTACAAAAAGTCGCCCGTGGGCGAGGGCCCTAAGGCTCTAGCTGTTCAATCCCCGGTCGCATATTAATACCGCCCGGTCTCAGGTGCCGTGCCGGTATCGTTGCGTCACCATTTAAGAATTCCGACTACGCTGGCTTGACCTTTTCATTCCCTCGTATACTTTCCTGGACATTCCACTTGGCAGGGCTCAGGCTGCACATACGGGCAACTTAAATTGCTCAACTCCGGGCGATGTTGTTAAAATATGACGTCACGACAACATCAAGCAGTTACGATACCAGAGATACCGCTACACCTTATTGAGCAATATGGTTTAGGTAATATAGCCGAAACTGTTAAAGCAATTTTTAAGAATTAAACTAAATAGTTTAATTACGTAAGAGCAAAAGTTTTACTGCTTACGACAGGGTTCACCAGATAGGTAGCTTTGTTGGGGGTCCGTTTCCAAAAATAATATGACTGTCGCGGTCCGTTTGGTAGACGATTACTAGGAATTAGCAACATATTTTTTTTTATTTAGGGAACTTAGTAAAGTAGTTATTATTTTTAAATGTATTATAAGATAGTTTTAAATTGTAAGTAAGTTAGGTAATTTTAAGACCACCCTATCGCATTAGGTATAACCTGTAATGATATTAAATGGATTCATAATTATTTATTGATAAAATCTACAAACGTTTACGCGTTCATGTATAGGTATTAGATAAAAGTTTATGATTTAATACATAATATACAATAAACAAAAAACAAAACAACAAAATGATAGTGTAAATTAAATAAATACACAGTCAAAGGTCACAAAACAACCCGCCCCTGATCGCACCTGGCGCAAAGGTGCCCATAACACTCGCCGCATTGCCTCGCTGAATAGCGATGGCCAACCTTTGCACCAAGAACGACCCAGAGCGGGAGTCACCGGTTGCCTCCCTGAGCTTACGGCCCAATTCCGTCACAAAAACCTTCGCTGCTTTACTCCAACTACCCAGGGTCTCCACAGCTACCGGCAAAAATAGTAAGGCTGCTCCAAGGAAGCGTACTTGAGCCTTTTTACAGAGCAGGCGTCTTCAGCTGCGGCAGAGGCAGTGTGCGCGATGCGACTCCGGTGACTGGCAGCGACAGTGCTGACGCAAGTTGCGTCCCAGATCGGGCACTTCCCGTTCTTCCATGGCACTAGAGTCAGCCCATCCGGCCTCTTACCATCACACCTGCTAAGACCTGTAGGTTTCAAATTTTGAAGGAAGGTCCAAAAAAAAATTTTGATTAAATGTTGTCGCGTCGGGGGACCGGTCTAATTATTAGCCTGACGTTCTGTTAAAGTTTGAAATAGTAGCACACAGACACGTCAAACTTATAACACCCCGTCGTTTTTGCGTCGGGGATTAGAAATAACAAAGTAAGAAATTATTATCCGTGTGAAATATTTGTCTTTTTAATTTGAACTACGAGTATCTGTCTGAAGTCAGGAGTTGAAGCAAGCTAAAACAAAATTTTTAGATTAACTTTCAGTAAGTGTAAAGGTACTTAACGTCCCCACAAAATAGGTCAGCGGTCCGGATCCGTACTCCGGGCAGCCATTTGGTAGCCAACGGCAACTGTTGCCGAGCATTAATTGCTGAAAGAAATTGCTCGTGTAAACGCAGTTTAACTCACACATTAATAGATGAATACTGCGGAACACCTCATTAGTTGAACGATCGTGTGATCTGTGGAACTGTCTGACTGTTTGTGTGAGTAGAAGTGATGAATTATGTAAATAAAATATGGGAATGAAATCCATTTAGTGGAGAGTCAACTACTTAACCATCAGTACTACCCGATGGGTTTGGGAAAGGTGCTAAGTAGGTACTGTTGAATGTTGTACGGGACTATTCAATGATACAACGTTATATTTATTACGTTTATTCAAACGAACGTGTTTACATCAAAGCGCCTATTCTGTCACTGTTTTTTGGAAACAAAAACCTAATAGAAATAATTTGATTTGCTTATGTGGACTGTTCCAATGCAAATAGAGTTATTTTTCTGCCAGCCTGAACAACCTTACACTTTTCCGACCTGGGAATCGATCCCAACGTTCAGAAAGAAGTCGCACTTACTAGCACTAGACCAAGGTGGCAGTATTATTTTCTCTTATTCATTTTTGAGGTCCTTTTATGGGTTTTGTATGTTTCAGACCATGTACCATCACATAAGAACTACATCAGACGTCACACAAATATTACATCGCGCTAGCAAAGTTATCCGCGAAGTTAGTATACATATGTATATGTCCGACAACAATCGTCGGGTAGTAGTCCTACCAGACACCACACCTGTCTATTCAGAGGATTCTGCCCTTTCTATGGATGATGAGGAACTTAGGTACCACCCTGTTCTTCATACCTCTAACCTGCCTTGAAGTGTTCAAGGAATACTTCAAATTTACTTCACTTAAAACAATCTTATGGGTAAGTAGGTCTACTGGCAGGTGTAGTATAATATTTATAAAATCTGGGCCAAATACTTGCGGCTGCGTAGCTCGTTGCCAACGTGACAGGTGATCTCACCTATCTTAATCAGCCGAACCAGGATTTCGTAATTTTCGTTCTTCTTTTATTTATTAGCAAACGTGGTAAAGTCTAGGAAATTAATTGTTCAGAAAACTGACTACCAACTTAAATTGATCGTATATTCCCATCAAAAATGTCATTCTTCAACAGTTATATGAAAAGGCTATAACACGGCAAATTGACGTAGGGTGTCAAATTGCTATTGGCATAACACACATCATCACGCCTGTAATCCCCGAAGGGTTAAGCAGAGTGTACCTAATACTACACCCACATTTCGCCAGTAATGTTTAAGTCCCAAGGGCGAATTTGCTAGTCGTTCTGGAAATATGGTCATAGTCATCACGTATATTTGCATTTTGCATTATAAGCTACAAATTAATCTGATGACACAACAGCTGTTTCAATCTCCGCATCAAATACAGTCATCGTATTTGACGACGTGATTTGGCGCTCACCACAACTGTTAGCGCTATATACCGCCCGTGATGGCCCGGACATGGCCGGACATGACGTCACGAGGCACAGCGCTTATTGTTGTCTATTAAACATTGGCTCAACTTGGAATGCGGCCATGACATTTGGTTTTCATAAAACTGAATGTGTCCGTTAATGAAGATTATTACATCAATAAAATTTATATTTAGTTTTAATTGCAGTGCCTGTATGATTTCTGACTAATTCAGAAATTGTCAAAAAGTGTACTCGTCTACCTAGAACCTATCAAAGAGCTGTGCTGGCCCAGTGGTAGAGGCTCCGACTGTACCGTTGTAGGTCGTGGTTTCTAATCCAGGCATGCGCTTTACTATGCGTAAATAATTTCATCACCACTGCTCTCAAAAATGGTGAATGACAATATCGTGAAGAAGCGGCATGTCCTAAAACTAAACATTCGAATACATGTGACATCTACCAACCCGCACTGGGTCCGCGTGATAGATTACAACCCATTCCCTCTCGAAGAGAGAAGGCTTGTGTCCCAGCAGTGGGAATATTATAGACTGATTATGCTTTTGCTACCTAGAACCAGCTACATTTAATACTTAGAAGCCCTTACGTGAATAATATTCGACTCGTATGGCATAGAACGTTTCTCCAGCAATATGAGATACTTTTGAATAATTTTAAGGGTAGTTAACAGTTCCTCTAGTTGAGACAGATCATTGTGTTTTCAGAAACGTTAAATAAGGTTAAACACAGTTTAATAGAATAATAATAATATAATAAACTTTCCTTCGTAATTGTTTGCCATTTTGAATTTTTAAGACGTTTTCCTCAATTGGCAATGTTTTTACTAAATTAAATGGTCCCTTGTTTTGTTTTCGTGAAGAATTGTTATGTAATCTAGCATTCATTTCAGCCAGCGGAAAAAAACGTGACCGTACGTTTTTTTCCGCTGGCGAAATTAATTTAGTAAAAACAATGCTAATTGAGGAAAACATCTTAAAAATTCAAAATGGCAAACAATTATGAAGGAAAGTTTACAATTTGTGGTGTTTCTTCTAATTATCCTGGTTGAGTTTATGTTTCCTGCAAAATGTTATGTTTGCTGTAAAAATCTCACCGTGAAAACTTAGGTGAAGTGAGTTGTCAACAGGGTCCCTAGCATCACTTAGATTGACAGTTCACTTAAAGCTCACTTCACCTAAGTTTCTACGGTCATACTCTCAGAATAGATCAGCTGTTATGTCGCAAACTGTTGTGCATATATTTCCACTTTATAAATCCACATTGAAGCTTTACAAGTTTTCGAATCCATTATCCCCTAATAGCGGCTACCGGTAACTTACAGCGAAGCGCAATCTTTGGCAATACATGTTACATTTCCAATATAATAAGTACACTCGCGACCCGCTCCTGCTTCACACAGTTTTTACAACTTGACAAAATATCAAGATTTCTTTATTACTTTTATGTAAGTTTAATATTAATGTATTGTAGGTACTTATACCCGTCGGATGCGAGAAGCACAGAACCGGTTGAAGTGGAGGTGCTTGGGGGATGCCTATGTCCAGCAGTGTACGTCTATCTGCTGAATTGATGATAATGATGTACTCATACACCTTCCGGAATAAATGCTCTAACTAAATGATGGTGAAAACTGCATCAAAATCCGTTGCGGAGTTAGTAGAACAACGAGATCACAAAGACACACGATAAGCGACTTTAATTTGTAATAGGTAGGTTTTTTGACGTACGGCTGATTTTTCCATCGCCAGATAACTTTTATTCGAGGAATAAAATTGACGTTTGACAGTTTTTGTATGAAATA
The DNA here is from genome assembly GCA_911387795.2 of Apamea monoglypha. Classification (NCBI taxonomy): domain Eukaryota; kingdom Metazoa; phylum Arthropoda; class Insecta; order Lepidoptera; family Noctuidae; genus Apamea; species Apamea monoglypha. Next base: position 1,694,059 of record OU426922.1, on the reverse strand, counting down.
ACTGACAAAATTTCGAAATTATTCCCCGCATAAAGTTATAGCTAGTTGTAGTTGTAGGTTTTTGTGTTACTAACAGTACCTCCAGTACTTCGTCTGAAATAAATTTCTTATTATTATTAGTTATCAGATGATTGAAAAATCAGCCCTTAACGGGTAAATAATGATGACTTCTATCTCAACAAAGTGCATTTTTCAAATTGTAGCTTTCTTTGTTTGCTTTCTTTAGGCTTCCGGCCTCATACTTCGTAACGGTGCCTTTGAAATGAAAGCAATCACAACCGTACAGGAAAAAGCGATTCCCTAACCAATAGCGATTTTATTACGCAATCAGAGTTAGAGAAACTTTCTTATTTGTCCTTTCTCGTGTAAGCTGTTACAAGTATAAATCTTACACGTAAAAGCACCTTAAAAGTTAAAACAAAACGGTTTAACCAGCCGGTCTACGGGTCTATTTTGTAAGACTCTCACCGTGAAAAATTAGGTGAAGTGAGCTGTCAATAGTGCCAATCCCTAGCATTATGCGAACTGATAACTAAGACACTACGATTAGTATGCCAGCTCACCTAAGTTTTCACGGTGAGATTTTTTACAGAATACATCGGCTGTAAGTCACACAGACATTTCCGTGAAAAGTATTCAAGAGTACAGGCGCTGAAAACTGCTCGCCCATACAACGTCAACTGTGTCGAACGTATATCCAAAATCCCTACAAAACATTAACTAAAAAGGTCAAACCACGGTCAGTCTCCAAGCAAAACTTACCCTGAAAATGATCCGTAAAATCTCAGAGACAACACACATTTCTAATATCATTCTGTTCTGCAGAAATGGTCACAATGTCTCAATAATAGCCCGAATTTTGTTGAAGTTCTTTTTCCATTTCGCGTTCCATTACGCGCTGTGTCAATTATGCGACGACACTTATTGATGACTCTGAATCAATAGCACAATGGAATGAAATCTTTTCTTTACTCATATATACTTTTAGTGACCACTTTATTTTCGAAGATTTATTGCCTCGAGGAGTGTATCTTTGGAGATAAAAAATAGATTATAGGAGACGTCGACACATGGTTGTGCCTTCTAGCCATAGTCACTGTCATTTGTTCATTAACAATAATTTGTATCTGACTTTATACAAAATAAATTAAATTACACACCCACACCCCAAAGCCTGTACGTAGGTTTTATTTGGTAAGGAGGATTACCTAGAGGCTCAAAGGGTTGAGGAGGCAAAATTTAACTGTTTACAGGTACAAAAACGGCACCTTTGGTACCTAGGTAACAGTACCAAACCGAAGATGGTCTTACCAAAAAAACTCGTTTTTGGCTTCACAATAATACAGATAACACCGACACCTAAGATTACTAATACAAAATACTGATATTGAATAAAACGAACTTGGAAAAATATACTGGAAGACCTGAGATTAGCTACTTATTTCTCTTCACGTGTTTTTGGAACAAGCTTACACCGAATAATCCAGTATTGGCCCATCCCACAAATAGATTTATCAATACATATCATAAAACAGGCCGGCATTAAGGGATAGATCCCCTTTTACTTAAGATCCCCCACGTAAGCAAGGGCTCCTGAGCTTCTCGTCTGGGCCGACCTCATATTTTTATCCTATTACGTCATCGCCTAAGAGAATTTCTATATAAATGTTGTTACGGGACGTGATTACATGTGCTCGGGAGGATATGAGGTACAAACATGTTAAAGCAATATGATTTTGCTTGGTTTCTATTGAAATTAAGATATCCGCAGGAGCACCGAGGTAACCGACATAGCTCGAAGAATTGCCAAACATAAGTGGGCGGGCACATTGCCCGCAGAACTAATGGCCGATGGGGCCGAATGGTTCTGGAGTGGCAACCGCGTACCAGAAGACGAAGCGTTGGAAGGCCTCCTACAAGGTGGACCGACGACCTTGTGAAGGCCGCAGGAACCCGTTGGATGCGAAAAGCACAGAACCGGTCGAAGTGGAGGTGCTTGGGGGACGCCATGTCCAGCAGTGGACGTCTTTCGGCTGAAATGATCATGATGATGAAGATGGTTGCTATTCTGGCCACTTCATTTCTTGCAGTGGGTGAGTGTTAACCTTGTTCGGTTCGGCATGATTCGGCACAGCCGGGCGGCGAAATCAAATATATGTGCAGCCCGATTCAAACTTTATGACGGCTCTGAATTGCGTTACTCGCTGCGCAGTAACTCACCCCTCATCTCCGCTGACAGGTGAATTTGTTACTACGCAGCGACTCGCCTCATGTTTCGAACCGCCATAAAGCTAACATCTACTGCCGTATCGAATGTGCCCCTGAACATCTGTGTACCCCTTAGTGTCTTTTGTTATAATTGTTCAGTGATAGATAGTAAACTCACATGGAAGCTACATGTTGAAGAGATCTGTAAAAAACTAAACAGGTTTGCTCTCCATAAATTATCCAAATTTGTAAATCGTGAAACTGTACTAATTGCTTATCATAGCTACGTAGAGTCAGCTCTAAGATACGAAGTAATTTTTGATTCCCCAAAAAATTACTCCGTATCTTAGAGCTGACTCGACACACAAAATTTATGTTTTCATCGCACAAAAAACGTGTATCACAATCTGTAAATTACAACAAAGGGACAGCTGCAAGCCATTCTTTGGAACATTAAAGCTTCTAACATTTCCATCCCTTTATATCAACGAGGTACCATTGTTTGTTAAAACAAATTCACAGTTATTTGAAAAACGTGCTCCAGCTGACTCACGTTTGAGGAAAAGGGAATCAAATTTACTCTGTGTTGATCACAGCAAAACAGCCCTTCTGCGCAAAAGCATCTATCAAATGGCTCCAGTTATATATAATAAAATTCCACGAGAAATAAAGATTCTTAATGTCATAATGTTTAAAAAGAAACTCAAACAATTTTTAATCAGCAAATGTTATTACTCGACAGCTGACTCTAGAGAAGACAAAAACTGACATGACTTTTTGTTCATTTGACTTTAGATGAATCTATGTTGTTGACTAATTACAATTTTAATTTATCTGTATATATAGGTATATTTGAAATCTACTGTTATGCACTTGAATGTTTATAATTATTTTGCATTATTAGGAATGTTACTTAATCATTATTTTTAATTTAAATACATATGTTATTTTTCCGTACACAATTACAGAAAATAAATTTAACTATACTCGTAATTATGTACCTAAGTTAAAATCATTCACTGATTTATAAAAATTTTGTATGCCATTAATGGCTGGTTGTAGCGAACTGTACATACCATTTTACATCTATTTTACCTATAACTTACAAATAAATATTTCTGATTTCATCCAGCATTTTGTCCTGCCTGATAAGTAATGACCGACCGAAGGTTAGGTTTCAGCCGCAGTTTCGGTTTCGGCTAAAAAGTAGCCAAATCATCGGCCCGAACGAAACGGGCGCGGTGCTCGTGTCGGTTTTGATACAATACGAATGATTGACAGATAGACAGTGTAGATTTAGTACCTAATGGGGCCCCCTTTTTCACCCTTTTTGTACATAACCAAAATAGTGTTTCCTTATAAATAGAAGTCAACGTTCTTAACAAACATGCTGCTTTTAGAATTAGCGAACAAGCTCTAAGGGCAATAGCAGATGCATCTTGGCGACTATGCGTTCGGTCACAATAGCAAAATCGCATGTTTCAGCGATTACTTCGACGCAGTTTTGGCAACTTGTTCCGTTAGAGTACGGCTTAAAATTTTCATTTTTTAAATTGTTTTGCGGAGAGATGAGCTTCTGAAAAGCGATTAAATTGCTGATTGCTAAAGCTAAAATTAATTAATTAATTATTTATATAGACTTTATGCGGTGTTTAGAGTTGAATCAAGCATCTGAAAAAATATTAAATCACAAAAGCTGACAGTAGCATGTCTGCAGTAAAATGAGCACTCACTTAAATAAGGGCCTTATTTAAGTGAGTGCTCATTTAACAATAGTAATTTTGAATTTTTTACAGTTTTCGCATAAAATCTGGCAAGTCATTTTTTTTCTTTGGATAAAAGAAATCTGATAATTGCTAAATCAGGCCTTAATTTAAATATTTGTAACAAATCAACGATAAATGATGGGTATCAGGAAATAACATTATTTGAGACTGATTTTTCAATGGTCTGATAAGTTTATTCGAGAAATCATTTTGAAATCATGCAAAAACTGTCAAAAGTCAATTTTATTCCTCGAATAAAAGTTATCTGGTGTTAGAAAAATCAGCCCTTAATTAACTAACTTTTTCTTAACTACATAAGTTTCGGTTTCCGCCGAAACTAGATGAGGAAAATCGTGTTCGGTCGGACACTGCAGGGACTGTAAAGGCAGTTTAATCTCACCAAGAACTTTTTTATATTTCCTCTCCTAGCTGTTTCTCGATAAATATTTTAAAGTAGGTCACTTCTTGTTCTATCTAGTGTATAGGGTGTAGGTATATTGTGTTGCACCCGCGAGCCCCGCGGGGCGAGGGCACAGGATATTAAAATAGCTTCAAAGACGTGACCAGGCCGCAGCCTCCCGTATTGTAAGTTATTGAGGGCAGGATATCGTTTTATCGGAACACCGGCTTGATACATTATAGGCTGATTATGTTATAGCCAATAACCTATACTTAGACTGGTATCCCACCAAAACATAACACAACTTTCTAGGTCCCATTAGCATAAAGACGTTCATTCATCAATCTTTGTATCCCGAGCGCTCTTTTTATTCCCAGTCTACAACAGAACTGAATCTATATAGGTACCTACCACTTCCTAACACGATTCACGAACGAACGATAAAAATGTGTAGAATAATCAAAAACTCATTAGATCGCTTTTTATCGCCATTTATTTTAAAATCGATTTTATTTTAACAATAATTCATTTTATTTACATATTTCCACTTAATTTAATTATACTTAGATATTATAATATATATAGGTATTGGAATTGCAATCTTAGATAAGTAAGGGTGAATCTCCCATACTTACCTACTGTAATTTGAAAACATTGTAAAACTCAATTACCTATTTTTAAAAGAGTAACCGTGGAGTTTCTCGCCGGCTCTTCTCCATAGGAAACGACCAATTGGAACCGTGCAGCTAGCTTCTGACGTTTCATAAATGCCCATGTAGGTTTATGTGAAATATTGTTTTTTGATTTTGAATGAAAATTAGCCTAATATTGCAATATAGCATGAATAATCTGATTTTATTATAATCTAAAGTCGTTTGTAGGTTTGTATTGAAAAGCAAAACATACTTGTGGAAGTATGTTTTGCTTTTCAATACAAACCTACTATGGGTGGCATGGAAATCGGCGCACGATCTGTTACCGTGGATTCAGTACATGATTCTGGATCCGTTATATATTTTCGTCGGTAATAAGAAAAAAAAAAAAAACAAAAATGATGTTCCGTACATTTTGACCGCGTAGGTTTTTCTATGAAGTAGCAGATTTTTTTTTAATACCTGAATAAAATTTTCTACGCTAAGGATCTAGATCATGTGCTGAATTCATGGTTACAGTTAGCGCATTGATGGCCCTGCCACCCTGAATATTATCCACAAGATGTTTAATAGGTCGTCGGACTGCCGGTCGGACTGTCGGTGCGAATTCGGAATTCGCCTATTGCAATATAGACGTTTTGTTTACTCAAGCATAATATGGCGTTGGACTGTATTTAAAAATATCTGAGCCGACAGACGCTGTCCTGTTCATACAAAAAGCCCATTGAAAAAATTTCGTTCGGTTTTTCCCGAATTTGATTTTTTTTCGGGAGTCTTTTGTTTTCCCAAATTCGGCCTACTGTGAACATGTTAAAACAAGAAATTGTCAAACCGGTCCAGCTGTTCTCAAGTTGCGTTTAACACGGAACAGCATTTAAATTTTATTTATATAGAAGAAGAAGAAGATAAAAGATATATACTAATCGATCGTGCTGATGTAATCTTAGTTTTTTTTCTTCCAATGATTTCCTTACGAAAATTACGAAATAATATCCAGATTTTCTATAAAATGGAAAATAAAAAGCATTTACTTCTTTGCGCACGTGACTGCAAAGCGTCCTTCGAATCTCAAAGACGTCACAAGGCGGTAAACAAACAACGTTTCTTTTCTAACTCGTAACAGATTGGCAGCTTGCTTATTACCCTGTGACGTAACCGTGACCCACAGGGACTGTTTTACGCGGTACTTTAGTAATTTCAATTTGTTTGTTGATTTTGAATAAGAAATAGGTACTGAATATGATGAAGATTAAAACAAAATATTACTTTATTATATCACATTCCAAAGCCTGTCTCTAAAAGATCGCTTTTACTGACAAGACCGCCCATTGTGTCACCCTTTGTAAAATTTCTGCATTTATATCTGTTATTTACATCGTGGACGGTCATCAAAGGAGATAAGTAACTATTGTCGTCAGATATAGTTGAAGTTTAGTAAGAAACAGATGAATATTTACGAATAAAATAAAATTTTATAAATGAACTGTTTGTTTTCTATTAATTTGTAAATATGCGACCCCTTGTGATGACTGAACATAATAAAGAGTATTCTATTCTATTCTACAAGACCATTCGAAATGTTTTTTTTAACAATCAATTATTACCCTATAACTTTAGTTTACATGAATACGAGTAACATACAACTATGCTTGTTACACGTTGGTGCAGTAATGATTGGACCCTGATTGGTAACTAATTGCTTAACAATTGATTTAGCTAAAGTTCTAACTACTACGTCATTAGAGCTCTTTCTTCGTAAACAATGCGGTGAACTTCCCAGCTTGGTACGTCGGCATGAATGGCAGATATTGGGTCCACGTCCACCTAGAAATATAACAATAACAAGTCAGAGTGGAATTCTGGACCTTTTCTCAACTTAAAAAAGTCTCCAACAGATTTAGGGAAATAAAGTAATTAATTTTATTCTATCATGATTACTAGTGCGATGTGAAGCCCGAAAGTCTGACAACCAGTCTTACAAAGGGGTATCGGGGTATTTTTTTTTTTTTTTTTTCTGGTGGGAAGTCATCAAATGACCCCTCCCGCTCTGGGTGGAGCGGAAGGGAGTGTCAGACTCTTACTGACTAAAACCCACCCATGTTCCTTCCTCCGCCCTTTATGTTCCGGGGTAGCGGTAACCCTTTCGGACAATCCCGCTGAAGGGTATCGGGGTATTACCTAGTAATGGCCGAACCCAATAACCTATTTTCATTTAAAGACAGATCGCTACTGATGGTAGCCAGTGGAATCATAACTGTCAGTATAATATAATCACACAGATCGCTACTGTTATAGATTATTGGGACGTTAAAACCAGGCATACTCGTAGATAGGTTTATAGAGGTATGAGGAACAGTGTTTAAAGTTCGCTCATCCTCCATAGAAAAGGGAGGATCCACCGACCAGACGGGTGTTGTGTCTGGCGGGCAATTGCCCAACGATTGATGTTGGGAAATTGTATCTATGCTAATTGCGCGGTAAACTCTGCTTGCGAGATGCAGGATTTGCGTGACGTCAGTATGACGCGTTGTTCGCATGTGGCGTTGTAGATACCGCTACAGGTTTTTCTACCTCCAGTTAGTATGCCAAAACTGGTGATAGATAGGTAATTGGATTCGGCCGTTAGTGGGTTGTGGAGGTCAGATAGGTAGTCGCTTCATGTAAAATACTGGTATTCAGCTGCATCCGGTTAGAGTGGAAGCCGACCCCAACATAGTTGGGAAAAGGCAGGCTGATGATGATGATCTAGTGAAATGTAGGTGTACTGTACACCTCTGCCTAACCTAAATGTCTACCACTATACTGGGTCAGATTAAATTAACTAGCGAAATTGAAAACTTTTTTTTATGTATATCGATACCCATCACGACTGCGGAGTTTCGCTAGCTAGTTTGATTTGACCTTGAAAAAATTCAGAAGGCTTTTCTTTGTTTTTTTTTTGTTTAGCCTCTACTGTCCTACTGCTAGGCAAAGTCCTCCCCCAAGTCCTTCCAGCAACTCCAAAACCTCAGAAGGCTTATTATGGTATAGTTCTCACCTCCGTATAAGTCCCATTCCGACCGGGAAGTCGTAAGTGTCGCCCTCTTCCGACCCGCCGGCCGCGTCCAGGCACATCTCCTTAGCCCAGGCTGCCAGTCCGCGCTCCTCGTCCGTGCCTGATGTGTGATGGATACAATTATATGCATTGTCCATGTTCCCATAGTAATGCTTAATGAAAGAGCAATGTGCAGCATCCACAGTAGGTCGGCTAAATGATGATTAAAGAAAGAACTTCAATATGAATGATGTAATGTATGCTAAGAGAAGAAGAATGATGTAACCACTACATATTTTGTAACAATATTTTGATTTTTAAAGAGCGTCCGTGGTGTTCCTTTCCCGTTCTTCTCCATGGGAACCTACTACGCCTTGGAATGGGCAAGTAGCTTGCATGTTTCTGACTGACCGACCCCTTGGCAGTAGAAAAGTGTCTATACGCAAAATCAGCCAATAATGTTCCCACTGTTGGGACACAGGCCTCCACTCGGTGAGAGAGAGTGAGCCGTAATCCACCACACGGGCCCAGTGCGAGCTGGTAGATGTCACATGTCTTCGAATTTTTGGAAAAGCGCACGTAATTGGTTTAATTTAAACAATTGCTTTGAGTTTCGAGTTGAGAAAGAAAAAAAAGCGTTCTTCTCACCTGGTATCAGATTATCCAGGAGACATCCAATAATGCCGCCCACCAATATAGACGTGGACAGCAACACCTGCAGCACAGCGTCCAGGGCTTCAGCCCCCGTCTGTATTACGCCACTGTGCGCCGCCATCCAGCGCGTCAGCACCAGCGGGAAGAAGATGCTGAACCCGATGATGTACAGGTTGCGAGAACTGTTCAGATTCACGTATTGGAGAGCTGACAGACCTGGGTAACGAGAAGGGTGTAAAAGATGCTTAACCAAGCTGAGAAGCCGAGAGTCACTTGTTCGCTCCGCCATTGTGAATTTTTATTGTACTGGACCATACTTGGGAAACTTCTGGTTACGGAGATATTGAAGATCAAAGTTTTAACTTTTCAAATCTCAAATCGTTTCGCAATCCATAATGGATTGGGTGGTTACACTTACAGGTGGTAAATAAAAGAAAAATAATAGAAAAAATTATGGACCCTGTCAGGCACAGCAAATTTGTAAATAAGTAGAGAGAGGAAGAGCGCTTTAAATACATTTTCCTTAAACTCAAGTTATTAAGCTCGAATTATTTTATATCCTATTAAGTATTTATATTTCCATTAACTCATTCTATTAATATTATATATTCAACTTTTTTAGATATACACACACATTATATAGCACAATGTGTTGCGCGTGTTAGATATTTCATTTTTATAATATTAGAATATTGTTTGTTTCGATAATGGCATCTGTCACATTTAGCTTGGGATCAACGTAAAAGTACCTAATTCGACTAGATATTGTGTTTACAAAAAAACAACAGTCTTAACTTGTAAAAAACACTTAAATGTTATTACTACAAATGATTAAGTAATATTTGATTATACTTGTAGTATATCTTAGATTTTATATTGCTATTTTAATATAATAGGTTGTTTCAAATGATTGGCACAATACTGTCAGTTGATGTTGATATACTTTTTGATGATATCTAAGAATTACGAATTAACTCCTATTCAATTACCTTTTAATGTTTTAAAACGGTTTCAGTACATAAGATTTGTTTATTACTACCTGATATTAAACCAAAATATATGATGATCTGTGATTGGTTCAAAATGACGGTAGATGTTTGACGTAAAAGACGTTGGTAGTATATACAAAGGATTGTAATGACGTTATCGGGTCAGTTGCTTGGTAGATGTTCAGTTGGTTAGTTCTAGTGCCGTTGTTAAGTGGAATAGATCGACCAGATGTCGCGTAAGTTAAGTAATTTGATATTATACCTTAATTATTGCTTATTACGACTATGATGTTGTATAAGTCATATTATGGCCAATATTCCTAGCTATTGTTATTATGTTGCTATTATTTGAATTCTCTTGGACCGTTGTCCAAGAGATATAATTAATTGTTTTTAAAGATAACGATAATTTATGACAAGGTGAGAAATGTATTGATAAAATACTTTAATACTGTTTCCATGGAGTTTCTTGTCCTTCTTCTCCATGATGACCTAGTTTTACGAACGGACGACTAGTTTTCTGATTAATTACTGACAAGCCTAAATTTAAATAAATGTTGAGATTTGTCTATCTGTGCTTTACTTCATAAAACCCTTTCCATACAAACGGTATTCAATAATAACTTTCAAACACAGTAAATAACTAGTAACCATTCTGAAATTCAAAGCTTGTTATTTGGGTAATATATAGGTACATATACTTCTAGTCTATAGTGTGGAATCTAACACGTGCGTTACATTGCGCGCTGCCGTAAAAATGTTTGCTCGTGATACTTAGTTTGATCTACAGGCTGTGTAGATAAGGACTATGTGATGGGTCTTATAACTAATTCTATATGTTAATCCTGCTTATAAACATTATGTGTGCCAAATTTAATCCAAATCCGTTCAGTAGTTTTTGCGTGAAAGAGTAACAAACATCCATCCATCCATCCATACAAACTTTCACCTTTATAATATAAGTAGGATGGTAGGATAGGTCATCATCAGGCAAGGTGGACCGACGATCTTCGCAGAGTGGCTGGAAGCAGGTGGATGAAAGTAACTGAGGATCGAGTTAAACGGAGTGCGATGAAAGAACTGTCCAACAGAGTACCGCTACAGGCTGATGATTGTGATGAAACTCACCGAAAGCCGAGATCATTCCGAACATGACGCAAAACAGCCCCCCCACGATGGGCTGCGGGATGATGATGAACACGGCGCCCAGCTTGCCCACCACGCCCTGCACCACCATCAGCCCCGCGGCCCACTGCACCACGCGACGGGAACCCACCTGCATGGGATATCATCGTATATCTTTTTTAAAGGCACTGTGTCTTCTAGCTGACTATCATCCCAGTCCAAACAGAAGAATCTGCACTCTTTTTTGAAAACGCACTTTTACTGGCTCCTCCAAAATTGACAGTTTAAGAATCTTTTCGCTTCGTGAAAATAAAACAAAAATGATTACCTACTAAATAATTAATAGATTGTAATTATAGATAATATAGTGAATTTCCTAAAAGTTATTGTGTGGTATGTTTTGATTCTTATAATTTGTATAAAAAACCCAAATCATAGTCAGTACGATTAGAATCCTATAATATTGTTTTCCATTGTGACATTCTGCTTAAAGCTTGAATTCTAATTTTATGAAAAAATCTGATAAGCTTCCTGCAGGACAGGCCCAGCCTAGGTCAGGAAGTCTGGATATTTTTCTCGTGTAAAATTCTAAGAAAACCAAAATGCTGTAATATTACCCTTATTTTCCTTTCAATATTCTTACTTCAAGAAATCAAGAAATGGTTAATTGACGCCCAGGAAAAACAATGTCTAGTGTATAAGGTACACCATGGTGTGGACTGGCCAATGTGGTTTTTGTCGTCATTCTAGCCCTCTTTACTTGGGACTGATAAACGAAATGCTAACCGTGAGGACGACTTCACCAAACGAGATATGTTTTTATGGCGTTTCTGTACTTAGAGTATCCCTTTGAAAATACATGATTTTTTTATCTGCCTTGACTGAACATATCAAAGCGCCACCTCCTACAAAAATCTGCTAGTAAAATATAATCCCTCATGTTGGAAATTGCTCATGCACATACTAACGAGCAAAATCCATTTTGGTAGAAATCTCCGGTGCATTGCGGTAGGCATTAATTAACTAGCGCACATACTCTATTTTGACATTAGGGAGGCTTTTAGAGGGACAACATCGCGACAAATACGGCGGCATAGGCTTGGAAATAGTGTCCCACTGGTACCCTTTATTTATTTATTTAAACTTTTCGCACAAAAAGCTAGAAAGGTGATGCCTTAGGCATTCTCTACCACGCAACCAAGAGGAGGAGGTGGCGAGATAAGATGTCAGATGCTTTGGGTACCTTTTGGGAACCTAGAAAGCCCTTCATCAGAAAAAAATTCAAACCTCAAAGAAGATGAGCGTATACAACGCGATGGCGTATATGATGCTATGCTCTGGAGTCTGGATCAATGGGGTTCAGCTGGTAACTAATCAATATTTCATAATTAAAACCCAGTGAAACGTGCTCATTTAACAGCAAGCATCCCAATATTTGTGCAAACCACATAAAGTGATTAAAACTGCGCCGCAGTTCGGCCCGCTCGTCCGATGCTTTTAGCCACGCTACCGCAATGCTTTCAGTATACAAAACTACATCACCGCACCTGTCGTTTGCACTGCCCTTCGTTTAACGCAAAATAATAAATTTTATGCGCTACGCTATGTTATGATGATCTAAAATTACAATGATGTACATACATGCATTATATTTATATGTTACATTGTATACTTTCAGAGAGTCGGTGAAATTTTTATTCCAAAATGGAAGGGACCTAAATCCATAGCAGCAGGTAAGTTTGATGCTGTCTCAAGCTGAATTTCGAGCGAACCTTTTGGTTCAGATATAAAAACTATCGATGGTTGCAAAAAAAAATGTGAAGTTTTGATTATTTGAATTGAACCCCAAAGAAAACTGTTTTACAATATTATATTCAAGTTTTAGACTCAGAACTCCTTTGACAGTTTCTATAGCCCATATTATTATGTTCAGTATTCCCCTGTAGTTCCATGTCATGTCAGAGATCGTAGATAGCGATAAGGCCGCCCATTGTATATTTTTAATGTTCGATCAATTTTTTTTTTTTGTTAGATATGTATTTTTGTGGTGTACAATAAAGTAAGTATATATAAATAAATATAAATAAGTATACATAAAACCGTGCATCTCAAGGACACAGTTAGAGATCAGTTAAACAAGGATCTTTTGGCGATCGAACGACGTTGAGGGGGGGGGTAAACATTTCTCAAATTGTCACTGTCATTTTGTATAGACAAAATAAGATGGCAGCGTTATTTTAGCCACGCGCTAAAATAACCCTTTAGCGTTGTACCTTGGTGACTCCGATGGCGCCCACGTTCTCCCCGAAAGTGTTGGTTCCGTTGCCGGAGCCCCACAGCCCCGCCAGCACGGTGCCGAGCCCCTCCGTGCCCAGGCCGCGGTTGATGGCGTGTAGGGGAGGTGGGGGGGCCGCTGTGAGAGAGGAACTTGGATTAGCTTTACTAAAACAATAGGTCTATTTTCTATTTTGATCACTTCACGTAAGTTTTTACGAAATATTTTTTCTTTCCGTAAAAACTTAAGGGAAGTGAGCTTGGGTCCCAAAAATGTCCAGCGGCATCATGACTTTGAGGGGAATAGCTTCCTTTTCTCCATTCTAGGCCTCAGAGAGGATCTGTTAGAGACAAATCTTCTCTGAGGCCTGTCACTGCTGAGGCAAAAGTCCTTGCCCACATATGGGAGTGGCGAGAGGAGGCAAAACGCCGGGGCGTAACTCCGCTGCCGCGAGAAATCACTGCACAGCGGATAGAGCTCCGGTGGGATCTCATGGCGACATGGAGAGTGCGATTGTCGCATCCCAGTGCTGAGCACGCCACAATTGCGGCGATAAGTCCTCTTTTTGAGGAGTGGCTGGAGAGACGCCACGGCACCCTCAGCAAGGCCTGATGCAGGTCCTCAGGTTTCGGGAGGTTTCACTTCAGGATAAGGCGGGAAGAAACGCCAGGGTGTCACCTCTGTGTGGATCGCCCGGAGGACACGGTGGAGCATACGGTGGAGGTCTGCCCGGCTTGTGCGGAGCACCGCCGCGTCCTTGTGGCGGTGCTCCGTGGAGGAGGAGGAAAGGAGGAGGCGGAGCGCGTGAGGGAGAGGCAATCTCTGCGCCCTCACGCCCCTAGTCGCCGCAGGAGACGCCCTGGACGTCGGGAGTCACAGGCAGTAAGTAAGCGCAGGCTTGCGGGCGGCGAGCAATGGGCAGCTCGCCGCCCGGTGAGGACCAGGCCCGGGTCGACGGCGCGTTATATTTCACGCGCGCCTCAAAGAGATGTCAGCACGAACTGACGGGGTCCTCTAGGGCCGATGCCTGGCAGGGCCGCGGGTTGTTCGAAAGAGATACCGTGGCCCCTGGCACAGGCAACTGAAAGTACACGGATGGGTTTTAGTCAGTAAAAGTCTGACACGCCCTCCCGCTCCGCCCAGAGCAGAAGAAGTCATCTGATGAATTCCCACCCAAAAAAAAAGGCCTGCCACTGCTCATAATAATGTAATAGAAACTGTGGTAGTATTGGTAAGAAGTATTCAAACATTAACGCAAGCTAACATAATAATTATTACAACAGTTGAATTCACATAAAACTGCTTTAGTTTCTTAGATACCAATTTAAAAAGACGTGAATTGACGTTATGTGGGTGTACTATGCCTGCCTAACCCGTCGGGGAAAATAACCATGATGTTATGTATTATGTGAGCTCACCACACATCCTGGCCGTAGTGGGGTAGTAGCTGATGGACTCCACAGTGCAGGCGAGCACCCCCGCTAGCATGCCCAGCACTCCTGCCACACTCACTGTTGGCGCGCCCCATTGACCTAACACAAATTATACAATGCATATAAAACTCCAGCCAGATTTTTGTAAGTAAGCAATCATTGGGAGTCTAATTGCTGCAAAAATGGATTACGATAAAGGTTTCTGGTGGAACCCGACACCTCTCGGCCATGAGTGGTGCTCATGAGTTCAAACAAAACATCGTCAATCCACAACAGAAAACTAATTCTCGTAATTACAAACGTTACAAGATTTGCCGCACAGGTAAAACTACATCATCTTCAAATATTACGATATTTCAATACTGTTTTACTAAGGAGCTATCTCCAAGGAACATTCGAAAGCTTTTATTCACTAGATGAATTTCACAGGCTGATATCATAATGGCCTGTATCTTTAACAAGACTCACCAGGATAAGGCACCCTGAACCAAGGCGCATCTTCAATGATGTTGAGCTTGACGTCAGTCCTGGCCGGGTGCTCGAGCGGGAACACGTCGGTGACGGTCAGCACGGCACACAGCGCCCACATTATTACTATTGTTAGCAATACCTACGGACAAGAAATAGTTTTAAGTATGGAAGTAAATAATACCTTGTTTTCCATATATTTTCTAGGAAGGACGGACATCGTGTTTGTACAGAAATAAGACTTTTCTCTGAAAGAGTTCTTCTAAGAAATCTCATGTTTTTCGCTACTGAGTTTCAGTAAATACTTAACTAGAGTATGATATCGTCACTTTAAACTAAAAATAAGTCAACAAAGAAATAAGATGTACCTAAATAAATATGAGTACGTGATGAATTTTAATGAATATTTAGATGAGAATTATAAAGAAATGAAGATGAAAAAGAACAAAACCGGCCAATTGCGTATCAGACTACGCGGAATTGAATCACTGTCAAAATTACAGTGATCTTTATTCTTGTTAAAATAAGGCTTCTTTTGGGTTGCTGCAACTAACACGTCTGTCAAAAGTAAAGTAATCTCTATTTAACTGTCAATAAGGTTGCTAATGGTCGAAGCGGCGATGCTCGGGGGAGGCCTATGTCCAGCAGCGGACGTCTTGCAGCTGAAATGATGATGATGAAGGGGGATTGGGTTGTTGCTGCTAGAGGTAAAATAACTGTGAAGTACTGTAGCCGTCTTACCGGGAACAGTTTGAAGAGAGGGAACCATACAATGGTGATGCCCTGGCCCCTCTTCCACGACAGGGTCGGTATGGTCACGTTGGTCATGCATTGTGAAAATATTGTCAGCAGCGTGAATGTCCTGCAACAAATAACTGATTTTAGGTAAGAACTCCCTGAAGTACAGTCAACCGCTAGCGCGATAGCACTTGCAATAGATAGATAGATAGATAGACATTTTTATTATTAAACAGTTGTGTCCGCAATTTAAACCACCCGTACTCTGTATGTGGTTCAAAACATTTTCAAAAATGTTCTAAGTATTTTAGGAACCAACCATTTATTTATTAAGCATCGATAGATACAAAAGTCATTCTCATAAAACGCTTTATTGCTTTTTTTTCGAAAACGTGACTAAGCACGAAGGCATAGAAGTGATATTTATTAAAAACGATATTAAATTAAAAATGTAAAATATAAATAAGAATAAGCAGCATGTAAATTTATCTTCCATTTTATTCAAAGCACTTTTCTTGTCAACTTCTGAACAAGTCTGAAAATAGGTTTCGTTTAAGCGCGCCACTGGTTCGCTCAAGTGAAGAGATTAGATAAGTATACGTCCTTTTGTAGCTAGCCACCTGATTCAATACTATTCTTAGACACATTCATATCTTTCACGAAACGTACAGTCACCGAAGAAGATAAGTAACCAGGGTCGTCGGATATAGTTGAAATTTTTTAAGAAACCGATGGATGTTTTCGAATAAATTTCAATTTAATTAATAGAAAACAAACGTCTCATTTATCAAATTAAATTTCATTCGATAACATCTATCGGTTTCTTACTAAACTTCAACTATACCCTGTCCATTAGTTAAATCGTTTTTTGACAGATGGAACTAGTGATTGCAGCAAAACACAAGACATTGATTGATACACGTACGTTATTATAATGTCTGTAAGAAGCCATAAATAAGATAAGGCAGTTTATATATACACATTTTAAAGTTAACTTTTACGTATTCTGAAATATGTACGTTCTAAGACAGCTGTCAAAAACCGGTTAACCTAGTAGACAGGGTGTATATCCGACGACACTGGGGGTCTACTACGAAGTGCAAAGTGCGAATGATCGGATCGGACCGACACATGGCCGAACCGAATATTATTGAAAAATGCGAAAAAAGTTCGGATCGACTCAGTCGGGTCGGGACCATAGTCAATATTCGAAAGAGTGTAGGAGTGTAGGATCGGGACCGACCGAACCAAATAGTAACTTCGTAGTAGGAAACGGCCGAACATTCGGCCGATACCACTTCGGAGTAGACCCCCTGGTTACTTATCTCCTTCCTTTGGTGACTGTACCTACCGCTGTAGGCATTAACCCATGAAAGAGACAAGAACAACACATAAAGCGATGTTTTTCAATAAATTACATCGTAAATAATACGCAAAATGTGACGTCTTAACGTTTACGTAACTTGTGAATAACTGCTGAATAAAACTGTTCGTAATAACAAAGTTGTTTCGCCTGTAAAACACGTGTAACGAGTTATTAAGATAGGTACGGTTGTGTTTATTTATTCCGCTTAACGCTTGAAATAAATATGTGGTAGAGGAATCACACGCGCGTTTCGCTGCGGGCTCCCTAGCTCTGGGGGGCTGGGGGGCTGACAACGGGTTATTGAATTACTGTTCTCGCGTAATTCTATCAATTGTCTGGACAAAGATGGGAAATGTATTAGCTTTCCTTTGTCATAAACATGTTATTACAACGTTACTTATATCTTGTCATTTTGAAAAACTGATCTTTTTGTTTTTAGTGAAAAACTTTCATTCGCTTGGAAACATGCTGGTCCTGCTTCAACCAACAATCTAGAGTCTAGAAAAAATCAAACTGGTTTAAAATTACAGAATGTAAATCAATGTGAAAAAAATAATGAATTTTACGATTAAATTAGCAACCAGTTTGATTTTTACTTTAACTCACACCCTGACTTATTACTTACTTGTTAATTTTTTTTTTATGAAAATCTTCAACGTTAACAATGTTTGTAAATATGTGAGCACCTTTTCAATTATTTGACCTGTTATGGTATAGTAATTTTATTACATAATTAGGTGCATCGTCTCCACAGTTAATTATATAATTAATGTATAATTGTAAAACATTTTAAAACAGTTACGGTAGAGTTTCTTGCCCATTCTTCTCTATACAAAAAACACCTTTTGAAAGGGGCGACTAGAATCAATTATATTTTATTGTAAATTTTGACGTTCCAAAGTGCCTTATAATTGCCTATTTGAAATAAATGCTTTGACTTTCACGTTCCTTTTTAAACCCTTTTCAGGAATTAATTTTAAATTTCCTTCCTTATTGCTCACCTTCGTTATACAAAATGTCAGGGACATCGGCACTCAAACTGTTTTCACGAATTTAAGATTTGTATTATGTAGATTTAGGGCCCGAAAACACGTACCACAACTACAACACGTCGCAGCGACAAAATGTGCTGCGACTTTGCCTTGATGTGGTCGGTATCGCCCACACGGTTGATTTTGACGGCCAAATGTGGTCCGTGTGAATAGACTAGGTATTCATTTCATACAAATCAGCGCCCGTCCACGAGATATCCATGTGATGTGGTTGTGGTTTGGGTGTGGCACGTGTGAGTGCGCCCTTACTGTGTTTATATTACTTTATCTATGAATTCATATGAAACTCCAGAATTATATACAACCACTTTAATATTGGGTGCAAAGACCCACCTCTCTCAATTGGATATCCAAACTTTTTCTTAAATAGTGATCCTACGCCATTCCTCCGTCCATACACACGACGCACGTAGAACGCTCGCCACCGAGCTCGCCTGCGGAACCGTCAGGCAAATATTTCCAATCCCGAGATTGCACCGCTCACGCAATCCCATTCCATTGTTCCGATGAAATAAATTAAATTTGAAATCCGTTAGAGCGACCTTTTTGCGGTATATCTATGTCAGACAATATTCCTTTATTTTCTTTTATTTAAACATATTTAAAAGTGAAAATGTGTTAGGCCAATCAAAGATAAAAGTACTGTGCCGACCCCAAATAAATTGAGATGGGTAAGAAGATGAAAATGAAAAAGTTGAGTCAATTCATACGGTGAATATGTAACTAAACCTTATCTGAAGCTATCCACATCAGAAATCAGGCTTCACATCCACTATCTGAGCAGTAATTCTCGGATTTTTAAGAACGTACGCGGTTCTATCTCAATCCGAAATACAGTCAATATCCTTAAATTATTGACAAGTTTTTGACATTGATTGTCGCTGAGATGAGATTGCGAATTGAATTTGAACGTTTTTTAAGTACGAGAATTGGCCTTGAGCTTTGTGCCTATTGTGTTCTTCATCCCAGATATTTGATAAACCCTACCGGAAAATTTCACGGAAACAGTTAATTAATATTCAACAAGCTCAGTTGCAGGGAACCAAAAATCGAATGCATAGCCGCCATGTTAGCAGCCCCTTTGTGGAGGGAAGCATTGTTTGCGCGGACAAAGCAGCGCGCTTGCATAATCTACATCGCCGCACTGAACGCCCACTTCAATCACTAGCTCACTAGTATACGAGTTATAAGCTTTGACATAGTGGCTAGTTGGGAAAATTGTCACAGATTTAAAGCTTATGTGAGATCAGTGGATGAGTTAAAGATCCTTGTGAAATTGTGTCTTTGAGGTGTTTAAGTGAATAGAGATTTTGTTTGTGGTGATTCCTAAGTGACGGACAAATCTTGACAGGGAGACTGAGTAACCTGGGCCCTAATTCACTATGGCGACTTAACCAGTTCTTATTTCGAAACCACGTCAATTCCTTCCTTAGCTAATAACGCCAATTCTGCGTTCATTTCGCACGGTTTCCTTCATTGTGTCATAGAGAATAAGGACGGGCAAATCTTGTTCAGAAAGAATAAATTCCCATACATATCAAGAAAATTATTATGATAATGAATGAAGCATGATATTAGGTAACACACGTAACGGCTTCCGAGTGTCGTATCGAGGTGATTTAAAGACGTCATCGAAGAAAAAATTCCGCCCCGACCGCCTACCGTGCATATACGGTACGGTACGGTATAACACCGTATACCGTGAGTGAAAATCCATAAATAACATCGCTCGCTTTTTCCCTTTTCTTAATTTATATCACGAAGCGAGGAAGCCGTCATATGGCATTTTTTTACTCAAAGAACCGTATTCGCACGAAATCCATTACGATTTCAATTGAGTTTGCGGATAATGAAAAATTAGCACAAACTAAAGTGGATCAACTTTCCTCCTTCAGGCGTTTTATACGATTTGTAGAATGATTGTGGCTTTGCACTGTTCCTTTTTTGTTTAGGGGATTTATTTTCTTGATTATTTTATAAGAATTTCTCGCGGAAGATTATGCTTCGTTGAATTCCTCATTCTGAGGCGGGGGATACGTTTTTGCATTTCGATTTCTCATTAAAGCAATAGGATATCGGATCACCCGGTATTGAGTTCAATACCGGGTGATCCGATATCCTATTGCTTCAATAAAATATGCCATTCGCTTGAATGGCATATGTTATTGAACTGGGGAACCTCTGATTATCGCGACGGAGAAAACAAGCAGAAATTATTAAAAAAAATAGATATCGGTCAGTGTTACACAAAAGAATATACATACCTAGGTAGGTATGTACGATCAAATACTACGTATACGTAGGTACGTATACGTAGGTACGTATACGTAGTATTTGATCGAGTGTTACTGAGTAATGAATGATTTTCGTTCCGTTAACTGAATGCCGGCGTGACGAACGACCTGTCATCTGAAACACTCTTAGAACATCAAACATTTTCTGGAAATTCCTTGCAGATGAGTGAATACCGCGATATACTTTTCCTAGTCAATAAAAGGTATTACAATAGCGACCGATTTTTTTTTATTTTAACTGATTAGTGTTTCACAATTAAGTAAAGACTTTCTTATCAAAGAATAAAGTTTAACACCAAAATTAACAATTATCCAGAAGGCTCCTAACAAAGGACCAAAATCTTAATTATTTATCTGATACCTGCTTCGGATTACCGAATAATTTATCCTTAAATCAAATTCCTAACCTACCCTCATACACCGAAAGTTTAAAATCCAAGCAGCTGACAACGGGGTTACCGCCAAAGTGCGTTTAATTACAAAATGGCGCCGATTACACGGCGAACACCAAAGGAAGGGTAATCCGAAACGAACTCGTTCGAATTACATGGTTACTACAGTGTTATGTGAGGATATGGATGTTGGCTGACGTTTCAGGCGCTATTGTGTGCATGACACCGACAAGGACTTTAAGTTGATATTCATCCATCAATCTAGCTAGCGTACTGACTCCAATAAATAGACATGTCGATAATCGAAAATGTCGATAGTCGCCAAGGCTTGCTTGCATCACAAATGGAGAAATGGTTTAAACATATTTCAAACAACATTCTGTCTTTGCCATTGACTGCAAACGATTGACAAACACAGAGCAATGTGTTAAATACGTTTAGAGATAACAGACAGGCGCGACGCTACGGCGCCAGGCGATCCTAGTAGAAGAATTTCTATGAAAACTTCATGGACCTTTATGGACTTCTTCGTTCTACTAGTCACGTCGCGCCTGTCTGTGGGAGCCTTTAAGCGATTCGTGGTGCGGGCCTTAGTATGTTTCGAGGGATGCTCGCGATTCATTCTACTTAGGGCTGATTTTTCCAACGCCATATAGTTTTATCCGAGGAATAATTTAGAATTTTTGACAGTTCTTCCATACAAAATCTGTCAGTCGTCAATTTTATTCCAAGAATAAAAGTTATCTGTCGATTGAAAAATTTGCCCTTAGGCAACTAATCATAAGTTGAGCAAATCTCCCGATTTTAAATATTCCAGTAAGTATACAAAAGGATCGGATTGAAAACAAATACTTAACTTGAAAAGTGTCCCAGTTTCACACCGAATAAATAAATTTTCATTCCTCTATGGTTCAAAATCCCAATAAAATCTCAAGAGCGTTAAACCAAGAAACAATTTTATCTTAAGATCAATATCAATTTCCCGTGTTACACATCCAAACTTCTTGAGAGTATAAACTTGTCAAAGCAAATTGCGAAATCTCTTCCCGCGTCGAACACGAGGCTACCTCCCAGTTCGCAATGCTGAATAGCAACTTTGAACAAGTTAGAATAAAAATATTGTGATTTTTGTATAAGGTTTCATAAGATTTATTAATGATGCTCATTGCCGGCTGTCGCTGAAAACCAGCGCTGCGGCTCTGTCTTGCACGAGGTCGCAGCATAATGCTGAGCGATAGCCGTTTTGCTTTCTTATTTTTTTTTTGTGTTGTATGTCCTTTTTTGCGTCATGTTTTTCTTTCTTTCTTTCCTTAATTATTATAATTTTGTTTGTAATACTGTAATGTATATTTAAGTATACTGTCGGCTTTTCTTTGTTTTCCCACTGGATATTGAGTTACCGCGGAGGACTAGGATGTTGACAATAATAGGCGTTCAACAAAATAGCCCCGCGTCGTTATCAATTTAAACATTTTTAAACTATACTATGACTAAATAAAAATATATATAAATATACTCATTTTTTTGCTGTAAACATTTGAAAATTATATAAATAACGATTTTCGAAAACGCTCTTATACTTATTAAGACGGCTAGCGGCTGTACAATATTTTTAGGTTATCGAATTGGAAGTTGTCGAGTTGGAAAGAAGCCGAATAAAGCTGAGGGGTAAATGTACTCTCGTTTCATACATTTCTATGCAAAGTATACGCTTTTCTAGTTTATAGCACCGTCTCTAAAGAACTTTAGTTATTAATCCAGTTAAAATATTCAACTGTCTTTTTTAACAGAAACGTTAAGATTTATGCACTTCACCATCGTGCACTCAAGTATTTGTATTCTAGATTTCTGAGCATTGGACTAGACTACAGGATAAAGACCCTACCTAAGTACCTAGTTACCTTATTTTAATCAATAATACAACACATAACATTTCATTAGAGATGAAATGTTATGTATGTGTTATATGTGTAATGTAATGTTATGTTATCGGCTTTCCGATGATATACTACTCGTACATTATTACTATTGACAGAATTGACTGTGGTAATTATCATTATTTCTTCACTTCTCATGCTCTAAATCTAAATGTCGTCTTTATGTTGTGCGAAGGCGACATAAAGTCGCTTTTTATGCACAAAAAGCGACATAAAGTCGCTTTTTATGCACAAAAAAATATTTTATTCCATTTGCTTTAATTTATATCACTTCCGTGTTTTCTATCGTTGTTTTAATAAATTGTCATTTATTATTTAAAAACGCAAATAAACGTTTTTATGACTTGGCAGTAGGTATGAAGTACCCAAGTCGAATGACACATGTTGAAAATTAGAAAAAAAAACTTTTAAAAAGTTTTGTGACGGGAATTAGGTATATTCTTCTCTTCAATTTTACAACATTTTTGATTAATTAAATACTCTTATAAACTTTATGCCTGTTTCATTTCCTCGCACTCGATGTGAAAATCAGAGTGTACAACTCGGGCATAAACGAGCTATTTTACCCCTCCACTTAACTTAAACGTCCGGGGTAAAATCTTTTTTTATGCACTAGTTGTACAAATAATATTTAAGCAGACTGCGATACTACTGCGCTACTATTTAAGATATGACTGCTCGTATATCCTACACACATTACAAAGAAATGGTTATTCTATGTCAGAAACTATACCATATAGGTACTAACTTTCATGTTCGCAACTGACATAGCAACATAAAGTAGTTATTAGCCTCCCAAAACCTAGTTCATTATAATCCTAATTAACTGATAGCAGCCGTAAGTCAATAGTGTCACCACAGTTAATTAGCGGCCTTTGTTGATAGCTAATAACCGGCTCATGCTTCATAACTTTAATGACAGGGCACAAATTATAATGTAGCTTATAAGTTAAGTTAGGGAAAATAATTGTTAAGCAAATTGGCTACCAGCTTAGTCAGAATGACAACCTTATTGTTCTCGACCTCCGCGTTTTGCAAGTATGTAAGTGCCTTTGATACTGCAACGAGCTCCGCCGTCATTATACATACATTACTGACACAAATTAAACCAATAACTATTAGTAATGTAACTAGTTAATGTATTTAATAGATCTAATGTTATATTGTTATCAAAAGACTGCGATTTTAAACAGAATTTAATTGCTAGATATTTTCTTCTTAGAGCCAAATTAGGGATATACAATTCACATTCCATAACATGGATGGGAGTAGTTCGTATAAAACCACCGTATCTTGGTGGTTTAATACGAATTAATTAATTTAATTAATTATTTAATTTTCTTGCTTGGTTTTGTACCTTGTCTAACTTACTCAGATGTGTTTTGCACTGTTATCAAATAAATAACTTGCATAATCAACTCTACTTCGGATTAATGTTATATACAGCCTACGAAGATATTTAGGGTGCATCCCCCATGCTCTCCCTGCTAAAACTTTTAGTATACTCAAAAACCTCTGTGTCCTTTGGCAAGTTTCGTTTATATGCTTCCCCCAACGTAAACTTCTGTCCAACCATACTCCAAGATATTTAACATTTTCAGACGGGTTTACCAGTGAATCATTGATGTTTAGTTTTACTTGCTGTCTCCTACGCCCTCTGCTAAATATATAGACTTGAGATTCACTGCCTTATAATTGTAAACCTAACTGCTCTAATAGTTTAATAATTGTGCCTATCGCAGTTTGTACTTCTAAAACATTATCAGCAAGATTTTTACAGCTAGTGTAAAGGACGAAAGTCGTCAGCACATTGTGATATTATAACGTTAGTAATATTATGACAAATTTTATACGTAACTATATTAAAAATCAAAGGAGACAATGGGTCACCTTGGGCGATGCCTTTACTAGTCCACCTGACTTTTTCTTTCAAGAAAATAGGGCAAGTCTTATTAAAAGACATGTGCGCACCGTTGCAATTGGTACATCGATATTGCATTGTTTCACAGTTCGCGTGAGATCCACCACATTTCGGGCATAAAGGCCTTTTACTAGGACACTGACGTAATAAATGTCCAAAACGCCAGCAGTTGGAATATTGTGTAACAGGAAAAGTATGTTTCCACCTTAAATTTGCAACCATAAACCTCAACCGTCGTGGGAACTGTAGGGCCTGCGTACTGTTTCACTAGCTACCCACTTTCCTTCTCCTTTCTTTCAAACGTTTTACGGTAACAATATCATATTCGCTGGTAAATATTTCTGTCAGTTCTTTTTCATCCACCTCTAGTTCAATATTTTTGACTATTCCATACGATAAATTGACTTCTTGAGCTAATTGACATCTATATCCCAAGTCTTTCATTTTAACACATGATTTTAATTTCTCAGCATTCTCTCTATTTTCAAATTGTATACGGTACCTACTCTAAAAGAGTTTTTTAAATGAATTTTCATAATACCTAATATTATTCTGACCTTAAAAGTTTAGCAAGACCAATTTGGTTCGGTAAACATTCTTTAGCCGTAATATAAACATCGTAATTATTGTCTGATCTTGAATCTTCAATGTTTGTTGTACGGCTAACATCATAGTTCAACGAGGAACTACGATTCAGCAGTTTTGGGTTACTCCTCACGGTTATAAATTCCTCATCTTCTATATTCTCCTCAGAATCTTCTCTCATTCTCTTCTCAGCTATTTGTATAAAAGACTATTCTTTCCTACCGGGCTGCACTTCTGTTCCACTCTGCATACTAAATTCTTTATTACTGAAAATAATCTCCTTTGAAACTTTTGACTCTTCATCACTATTTAAACTCCGTAAACTATATCCATCGGAATAATTACTCATTTTAATATATATTATTTTGAGGGTATACGTAAAAAAGTAAACATTTCGATAACAGCGTAAAGCATCCGCTGCTACGAAGTGCAAGACGCGATTAACTCCTTACTTATTCAAAAGATAAAGAATTCACAGTTCAGGGATTAATACTGTCAAAGTAAACTGTGATTCAGTTCCAAGAAAGACATCCAGACAAAGTGCAATGCTATATATTTCATTGTTACATATTTTATAACCAACGCGCAGTTCTTTGTTTCGCAGTGGAACATTCCAATCTGAACATATAAAGTTCTAGAACATTCTCTTAAATCGTTGCCAGTAAGAATGCTCGGACGTTGACGTCACTCGATTTCTCTTTAGTAGATTTACAAAATGAAGTCGACTAACGAAGAAAAGCCAATTAAAATAAATCAGGAGGGGTGAAATTCCGATCAAAAGTTAATTGGATTACACCGAAGTGATTTTAATTATGATTTGTGATGATACTAAACTCCTTCCGTGATTGCTTCTGATTTTTTTTTGTCGAAAGACGCGCAAAAATATCAACGAAAGGACTAGGATCACAGAAATGAAAGAAGATTTGAGAACGGTCTGAAATTCGTTCATAGAGCAGTTGTTATAATTTTTTTTCTTCTTTTTAATATTGTTCTAAATCTTGGTAAATTAATAAATAATTCTTAAGAATATAAACTGTGTTGGTGTCAGTTAGTGAAATGAACCAGAAACACAGCAACAAACCACTTTTCATGCTGAAAAGCTCGCTGCCTCTGCTCTTCCTACAAAATGTTATTTTAATATTCTCCTTGGTTAATAATTTCGCTGCGTTACATGAAATACAACATAGTTAGTGGCCGGGGCGGGATGCAGATGAAATCAATAGTGCGCACTTGTTGCAGCCGGGAGAGGCCGCGCGGCCGGCGACCCGGTTGCCATGGCGACCGCTCACCCCTCTCGACCTTTATGATATCCTGGTACCGGGCGCGGGAACAAAGAGATTTATTTGGCAAAGCTTCGACGAATATTTCGACATAATTATTTTAAAGTCAAGGAAAATCTGGAACATCCAAAATCTTGTCAATTAAGAAATGTTTTTATATTCGTACTGAGGCTGAATATCTTAAATCTCGAACCATTAATTTAATAGATCACATTTGAATGGGGGTTTATTACAATTAGAACGCGTATTTACGATATTAATTATTAATATTAACCCTTTGATATTATTAAGCTCCTCAATCAGATTAGAAACGGTAGTCGCAATAATTATTTATGTAGGAAACTTAATACTGCACATTTTATTATATACATGTAATAAGTACGGTTACGGTTATTTGTAAGAAATTGTACACAGTTTCTTACAAATAACCGTAACTGTTTAGAAATCTGTGCCATAAACTTCTAACAAATCAAATTAGTTTCTATCACGAAATGTTACAAAGAAAATTGGAACCATTTTCTAAATTGCCAAACTCGGGCCTAACAACATAACCACGTCTCTAAGGCAACGTTGCGTGCGCTGGCAACAAGTGGCCATTTTGTTGCCAACATTAATAACCCTACTTAGTGACCGGAACAACTTTAACCCGAGAACTATTCATTAACTAACTAAACCATTACTAGCGTAGTGCGGGTTACCCCCCAGCTAGATGGACCGACGACCTTAAAAAGGTGGCTGCGACAGACTGGATACGGAAGGCGGAGGACAGTGTTGTGGCGCAGCCTGGGAGAGGTCTGTGTCCAGTAGTGAACTGTGATAGGCTGAGTTGATTCATCATCATCATCACCAGCACCTGAAGAGGCTCTCGTTGGGCAGCTGGATCAAGGGCTTGATTCAGAAAGCGGCACTTCTGGACACGGCTCGCATTGTCAGGAGGTTCCTCTCTCTGGAGCCCTGACCGCCGGTAGCGTGGACCCTGTTCCTGGTACTGGTGGGCTACTATTTTGTTGGGCTGAGTTGATTGCTTGAACTAAATTATAGTGACCAATATACCTAAACAGATGTAAAAATTCGGTAGAGTACTTTGCCCAAAATAAGTACTCTATTTCAGTAAACCGATCTGTGTAAGATTTATTATGTAAATGTTATGTAGAAAATCGTTGAGCTCCTCAAGTTCTGAATTGAGCTGCACGATTTTTGACAAATGCGTGCACTGACTGGACAGGTCCACTCAATCTGTGTGGTTCTTTCCTCGAAAGACCATTTCAGACACCAATCTACATGGTCTTCACATGATCTGACCAAGATTATGTATGGACTTTAAAAGAGACTGACCTCTGAGTTTTTTTCGGCCTTTCTTCTCAGAGTAGTCAGATATTAAACGCCGAACTCATCTAGTTTAAAAAAATATGATTGACGTGTAAAAGTGGTTGTACAAACCTACTTACAGAAAATAAATAATTTCTCATTTATCAAAGGAAAAGTCAATTTAGTAAAAGACAACGACCAAAAGTCGTACCAAAAAGTCTCATGCATCAAGATAAAATAATATAATAATTATTTTCATAATTTTTTACGACATTACGCGTCGGGGATTTGATTTTTGTACAGGGAATTGAATTTAAAGTAAAAAAGTGTTGATATTGTTGCATTCCCTTTACATTACATTCCATTTCAAATGACATTATTATCTAATATAACCTTGAATTTTGAAAGTGTCATTATCACGTCTTTCAAAAAACATGTAAAAAAATTATACTTTGCCGATTCTACTTTTTTTTAAATAACTACGAGTAGAATAAAATACAATATAATTTTTATTTAAACGATTATCATTTTTTTAGAGTAATACCCGGATTTTGTTTACAAAAAGAACTTTTGTAGGAGTTAATATGACAAGAGTAGTCTATAAAAAACAAAGTTTGACTTTGATGCAGCATGGTACGGGATTCCATACATCCATGAGCATTGTCCTTTACATATATTTTTCGAAATAGCGGGTGGAGCTGGTGAAAATAACTGTGGACTAGATACGACACATAATTATCTTATTCCAGCTGCAGTTTGAAATAGGACTGTGATATAAAAATTCTGATGGAACCTTAAATGCATTTACGTGTAAAACTATATTAGCCTGGAAAGGTGCAGATAAACCCTAACTCTACGCTGACTGTGACAGTCATAACATTTGAAAAGTTGCGCTTGAAAATACAATCTAAAGTTTGTTTTTAAACCAGATAGTAATTTGACAGCTGTAATGTCAAATTCGTACTAAAAAGCAAACATACAAAGACTTGAAATGTCAAATTATTATCTGGGTTTAAAAAACAAACCACTTATAGGTAGCAGGTAGAAATGAGGTTTCAATTGAATTGTAGATCTTATTATTTTAAACCTGAACCAAAAGTAGTATCCCTGTAATAGTCCATGTCTGTGTCCTGTAGCAAATCATCATCTGTCTAGCCTTTTCCCAACTATGTTGGGGTCGGCTTCTAGTCTAACCGGATACAGCTGAGAACCAGTATTTTACACGGAGCGACTGCCTATCTGACCTTCACAATCCAGTTACTGGTGCCTGTAGCAAATATTATATTTTATTTTGGGAAACAATCAGAATGAAGTATTGTTAAACTAAAGTAATGTAAAAAACCGTTTCCTTAGATTATATACCTACAAATTCACATACGATATAGATACGACTCATATCTTCCCCAACTGGTTCTTTTTTGTGTTTTTTGCGTCATGTTACACCTACGTTTCATATGAGACGGGTGCGTCCCAGTTTATTTAAATAACGACAAAGGATATTATTTCTAATTGCTACACAAAATATAACGTATACTTAATATACAAATTTCTAATAAATAGTAAACTCTAGTATAATGAAAGTAAGTTTCCCATTAGCCGGGACGCTAATAGGGTTACTCGCCCCGACTCCCCGCAGCTCTCTCGCCCATGTCCCGGATAATCTATTAGTCGGGACTCCTCGTGGACCCTTTTCATAAGTTATTTTCGTTGATACAAATAGGGACTTCATACTTTTACAGTGTGTTTTATAATAGTTTTTGCTGAAACTTAATTTTATGCTCATCATCCTTTGTGATGAGATTCCACATTATTAAAACTGCAATGGCTTTTTATAGGTACTTTCTTCATGCTTAATCAGCCTATAATGTTCCTAGTGCTAGGACACAGGCCTGCCCTTTCTGTGAGAGGGAGTGGTCCATAATCCACCACGCGGGCCCAGTGCGGGTTGGTAGATGTCACATGTCTTCGAATTTTTGGTTCTAGGACATGCCGGTTTCGTCACGATATTTTCCTTTACCGTTTTAAGAACAGTTGCGATGAAATAATTTACACAAAGTAAAGCGCCTGTCTGGGTTCGAACGTACAACCTACATCTCGCAAGTCGCGTCGCGGCGGCACTGACCCACCACCGCTTTCTTCATTTTTGTCTCTATTTTCTATTGGACGCAAGCACGACTGCAGAGCGTCTTAGGTTCAATCTCTTGGTGGGTCAAAGTATCAGCTTCGAGTCTGGATTTATGCTCGGTAAATGACAATAGCCTCGTCTCCATGGGACTTATAACATTACTGACGAAACAAAGGTTTGCCAACTACATACAATACATATAGGAAAACCTTTACCGAGCCTATTGGAAAATACTTGACACAATTCTCCCGGGTGGGCGGGGTTCCAGCTCAAAAACCCGTTGCCATGCAAATGAATATATTGCATACAGAATAATTCCAGTGATTGACATTCGGCTCAACTGCTCAACATATCAATCAACAAGTCGCAGGACACGTCGACTGGCCTATATCTGAGCGGGACAGTGATAACTATCCCGATACGGATCGATGGAGCTGCAAGCTAGTGCGTTCACCTCTGACATTTTGCTGGCCGCCCGGTACAGATTCTGCGAAACTCACCTGACATACTTACCTATTATGTTTACACCCGTTTATATTAAATGGCCGAACAAAGGAAACCTTCTATGACAGACGATATGGCTAGGAAGGATGCTAGAACTGAGGTGACTATAGACGAAAAAGACGTACCTACATAAGGTACTGCGCCAAACCCAACTAAATTGGGGTAGGTAAGCAAGAAAACTTTGTATGGTCACACGAACTTAATGTGTACTACGAAATATTGATCCTTGTGTTCCAGTAGCAGAACTATGAAGACAGTGCATAAACAAAAGATAAATCCTTTTTACCGCCCCTGACAATGAAGTAAAACAACGCCCTTTCAAACGCTTCTATTTAATTTTGTCGCGAGTTCCGGAACAGTTTACGGGTCGCGTCGGGATACTGTGATTCCCTGAACGTGATTGCTTTGAATTGCGAATTCTAGCTTACAAGAGTTACACTCCAAATGGCAAATGTGTGGGTGGGGTTTAGTACAACATACATGTTACACAGACACATAAAAAAACTCGTCAAAGGCAAAGTTACAAAGGAGATCCTGCTTTGAAATTGCATAATACGTATAATTTACCGAAATTAGGACGGATGTGGGTTTGTAGAACGCCAATTAAGTTTGAAGAAAACATCAATTTGACATCAGTCAGCGTCACCAACTTACTTACGACCGCCTACTTCGGGAAGTAGGTTACTGAGGCAAAGTTTTCGGGACGATTTTAATTATACTGCGTGCTTCGTTCTCGATATATGTTACTTTAACATGCAGCATTCTCGAGTCACTCGGCAACTACGCAATTTTCAGAGCTAAAACTAAACGTGAGTATTAGTATGCATGCGTAATCTGTGTCCTAGCGCGATCTGTCATTATTTTCGTTTGCGCGGCAACTGATACTGTGTTCTTAGAAGTATTTGAGTAAATTGGAGTTTTTAAAAGTGAAATCTTGCTTAATTTAACTATGCCTAAAAGGCACCACGAAGAAAAAGATTTACTAAAAGAAAATAAGAAAAATTTAACGAAAAACGAAGCGTTATTGTCGTCGTCGGGATAACTACGAAAGTGGTACCTCACTTTCGAGTATTCCAGGTAACAAAACGTTGTCTTGTGATTGCTATTATACCGGTACGGCTACTGGCTTTTATAGCAGTTAAGGCCACAAGGTTTTCATAACCTTTTGTACCGGTTGAGACGGGTGGTGTACGAGATACATCGACGTGCTCATTGGACTCGGGTCGTATACGAGATGTACGGACGAAATCCTTAGACTCGGGGCGTATACGAGATATACGGACGAGATCTTTAGACTCTTATGAGAAGTCCGTGAGGCTTCAATAAGCAGTTTTTATCAATCACTTGTACAATTTTTTCTGTGGTATGTTTATTATTTTCCTTTTCAGATTTTATTATTGATGACACTTCGAACGAAGTAAAAATAATTGAAACATTACCACGAGATATGTCACCAGAAACTATGACAGACCCGGTTCCAGAACAACCTGAACCAATGGTTGATCCTGAGCCTACCTCAGCAGCACCAACTATAAGTTCAGAGGTACTTTTAGCACTGGGTGGTCTCATGCCAGATGCACCTGCATATGATCCCTCTATAAATAGTGACTTGGCTCGTATTTGGAGCAATATTATGAAAAAAGGTCTTATTAAAAAGACAAAACAATATATAATGGAACAATTGATTCCAAAAAATCACCCTTTATTAAAGGCACCAAAGCTAAACCCAGAGATTTCTGCTTCGGTAAGTGACATTATTGTCAACAGACACAAAAATATAGAGTTGGAACAAAACCAACTAGGCATTGGACTGTCTATAATAAGTAATGCAATATCATTGTTGGTAAACAATGATACAGGAGACCGATTGAAATTGATCTCACTACTTAGTGATGCTGGAAGGATCTTGACTGATTTACATTTTGTCCAAACAAAATCAAGGAAAAACTTGATCTTCCCTGTGATTGATAAGAAGTTTTTTGAACATCATTAAAGATGTTGAAAGAGACGAGTATACTCGTATACTATATGGAGCTAATTTTATTGAAAAAATTAAAGCTTTGTAAACTTGCCAACAAAGTGGCCAGTACATCAATAAACCTACATTCAATCAGCATACATTAAATAAGGGAAACTTACAAGGTCCCCCTCGCTACAATCCGAGGCCAATAGCGAGGTACTGACACAAGAAGACCCAGTCCTCAATACAAGCCCGGAAACATCACGGGCACTATTATCAGTCCACGGCCAAAAAAGCCAAAAGCCTCACAGGAGAAACCTCATGCTCGCACATAGAGGTAAGTCATGCTGGAAGGCTCACACTTTTTTTACTGTGCTGGAACAAAATTTGCAAAGACAAAATCCATAATTAATTATATCAAAGGATACTCAATTACATTTGTAAAGAAACCTCATCAGAATTTAATAAATAATAATAATCTTTATTGATTCAGACTACAATGGTCTACAGTGTTAGTAACAAAGATAGCTTAGCCTATGTGAGTGCCACTTCCCCCTTCAGTGAAATCAGCTATGGAAAATACTGATATGCATACTGCTATCACCAAATTATTAAAATTGGGAGCTATATCCCCTTACAAGTCTTGTAAAGACCAATTTATCTCTTCTATATAATTTTGATTTCAAAACATAATGGTACAAAGAGATTCATACTAAACTTAAAGTAATTGAATAAATATGTAAAAACATCCCATTTTAAAATGGAGGATTATAGGACAGCAATAGCTTTACTTTCTCCAGGTGATTACATGGCAAAAATTGATTTGAAAGAATCATATTTATTAGTAAATATAAATCCACAGGATAGAAAATACCTACGTTTTCAATATGAAAAATTGTACAAATTTAATGCCCTCCCTTATGGTCTGTGCTCTGCACCTAATATTTTCACAAAGATCATGAAGAGTGTAGTGACACATCTAAGAGGAAAAGGGTACAAATCAGTTCAATGCCTAGATGACCTACTATGTACAGGATCTAGTTATCAATCATGTTTGCAGAATGTTCAAGAAACAATAGCTCTTTTAAAGTGCCTGGGATTTGTTATAAATTTTGATAAAAGTGTAATAGTACCATCACAGTCTTGCAACTTTCTTGGTTTTGTGTTTGATACAAAACATATGACATTACAATTGCCAAATAGACAAAGTATCAAATATTAAGAAGTCGGTTCAAAAATACTTAGATCTAGATCTAGAGATAGTTGTTTTATACGAGATCTGGCAAAATTAATTGGGATATTAATTGCTGCCTGCCCAGCTACCAGCCATATGGGCTGGATTTACAAAAAAAAAAAAAAAATTAGAACATCATAAGTATAAATATTTATTTTAAAATAATGAAAATTATGTTGTTAAAGCAGACTTACACTCAGATATAAAATTAGATCTACAATGGTGGGCTAATAATATTAGTACAGTATGTAAAAGTATTGCTTATCATAAACATGATATTGAACTGTTCACGGATGCCTCCAGGACTGGATGGGGTGCTGTTTACAAAAACAAAAGAGCCCATGGCTTTTAGAGCGAATATGAGAAAACATACCATATTAACTACTTAGAATTACTTGCAATATTTACGACATTAAAGGTTTTTATAAACAATAAGGAATACCTTAATATCCTGTTGCGTGTAGTTAATAAGACAGCAGTATCATATATAAACAGAATGGGTGGTATTCAGCTCCCACATTTAAATAACTTGGCCAGATCCATGTTATGGCAATGGTGGGAAGAGAGACATATTTGGCTCTTTGCCTCCTACAATTAAGTCTAGTGAAAATAAAGAGGCTAATGAAGAGTCCCGAAAAATCAATCCAGACAGAACGGGTGCTAAGCACCGGAGCGTTTCAAAAAATTGTATGTGAGCTGGTTTAACCCGAAAATTGATTTATTTGTATCCCACACAAATGCTAAATGTATTCTGTCTATGTCTCCTGGTTTGTCCTGGACAAAATATTTTTTTTTTTTATGCCTTTCCTCCATTCAGTTTAATGATTCGAATTTGAAAAAGGTTTACAAAAAATTAAAAATGAGAAGGCAACAGGTAATCATAGTCATGCCTCGTGTATATCATGGATGTCATGCTTGCATCCCTATCACATAATACACAAAAACAATATAATGTTACATATAAAATTTGGTGGACCTTTTGCCAGGAGCATGGTATAAACCCATTCACTCCCATCTATACTACTTGTAATGTATTTCTTAACAAAATTATTTGACTTTGAAGCTGCCTATGGGACCCTAAACTCTCATAAATCAGCTCTATCTTTGATTATAGGCTCTAAAATTGGGGAGGATGATTGTATTAAGAGGTTATTTAAAGGATTCTATAACTCTATATAATAATCTATATCTATCTCTATATACTAATCACCGTTAGAAAAATACCAAACCACATAGGATCCAAATAAAGTTTTGGACACAACTGGACTCCCAATATGACATTGAGTTTTGAACGTATCTCAAAGAAACTGATGATTTTGCTTGCACTAAGCACAGCTCAACGGGCACAAACCTTATCATTAATAAAAATATCGAACATAACACTGAGTGAAAGTTGTGTTAATATTGCCATTACTGATTTGATTAAAACTTCGGCTGCTGGACGAACCCAGCCTAATCTTTTCCTGCCCTCTTTTGAAAAACCTGAGATTTGTCCAGCCAAAACATTGTGTGATTATATGAGATTGACTAGAGATATAAGAGGTCTTAATGACTACTGGTTTTTGTCACATACAAAAAAAAAAAAAAAACCTGTTTCTTCTACTATTAGTAGATGGATTAAAAATACTCTTTCAGACTGCAGTATTGATACGCGCGTCTTCTCAGGTCATAGTACACGATACGCCTCTACATCCAAGGCTAACTTAAAAGGAATTTCATTAGATGTAATCAGACAGTTTGTCTGATTACATCTAATGGCAAATGCTGGTTGGACAAATAATTCATTAACATTTGCAAAATTTTATAGAAGGCCAATTCTCAATTCAGGAGAGTTTGCCTATGCTGTGCTTAATGCAGAATAATATATTTTTAGTTACACTATTACTTATTATATTATTGTACTGTCACGATGGATATTGTGATCAAAAATGTGCCATTATTAGTTGATAAATAACGGATGGTTACCTATGTACCTACCGAATGAGGCTGATTAATTGATTGTTAATATGATTACTGATTGTTAATTAAGTTTAATTATAGAGAAGAATTTAAGATGTCAGTTTTGATTTAATAAAAATATTTATTTTAAAGAACATAATGACTAAGGAGTCAGGGTTATCTCAAGTTTACCATCTCTCTAAACATCTGCATGTTAAAGTAACATATATCGAGAACGAAGCACGCAGTATAATAGATGATCAAACGAACTTACCTGTGTGAAGTTCGATCATTATTATACGAAGTGCTTCGTTCGAAGATATATGTTCCCTACCCATCCCACCCCAGGTAAAATCGAGATAACCTTTCAAGAATCTAAAAAGAATGACAGATCGCGCTAGGACACAGATTACGCATGCATACTAATACTCACGTTTAGTTTTAGCTCTGAAAATTGCGTAGTTGCCGAGTGACTCGAGAATGCTGCATGTTAAAGTAACATATATCTTCGAACGAAGCACTTCGTATAATAATGATCGAACTTCACACAGGTAAGTTCGTTTGATCATCTATTATACATCGTGTCTGATCATTTCTTATGCTCCCACCACCGCAGCAGGAAGTGAACGTTTAGAGTTTAAACAAGCGTTTCGACATGAAGAGTTTGCCCGGTTAGCATAATATTAGTTGCGGAACGCAAGTTCGATTCCCGCAAGTATTAAAAGCTTTTAGGAAAGGCTATAATTGTAGTGTGTTTAGTATCGTATCTCATACAGGCTCTTGTAATACAAATTAATCCTTTAATCTCAAAGTATTGTATTTGTGAAAGTGTGTTTGTTGGTTTGTCCTCCTTTGATGCAGCAACGGACCAATAGATGGAAGTAACTGTTTGCTTAGAGGTAGTTTAAGGACCAGAGAATGAACATAGACTACTTTTTATCTCGGATAAAAATTACGGTTATTGTGAAAAAGACCAAGGGAACTACGCTGCAGGTCAAAGTTAGTAGTTGAATAAGACTAGACTCACCCGGCCGCTATGCCCCACTGCTGCGAGGCTGCGTCAGCCGCGTGCTCGAATAGAGTCAGCCCCACCAGAGCCACTGTGGGGGCTATCGTCAGGGGAGTCACGAAGCGCAGCAAGGAGCCTATCACGCCGAAGTAACCTGGACAAATAAAAATATCATAAAACAGACTAGAAAAGTTGTCTTTAAAAGATCTCTTTTTAGCGATAAGACACCCATTGTGTGACCTGTGTAAAATTTCTACATTATATCTGTAATATCATTGTGGTCCACTTGCATGTTCCTGAACCGTCTCCGGACATAAGTGGGAAGATGTAACTCCAACCTGGTAAAGTGGTGCTACCTCGACGGAACGGCAGCAGGGCGTGGATGTGGAGCTATGTCGCAAACTATGCTCCACCTTCTATCCTGCCCTATGTGCCCCAAAACTTACAGTGAAAGTGACCTCTGCGCTGCCATCAACCACGCCGTGGAAGTTTTGGGCCAACAAGATCTGAGAAAAGTCGTGCCAGCGACACGAAGAAGAAGGGTGTATATAATAAAGAGTATTCTATTCTATTCAAGCATTCAGGCGCAAAGAATCAGCACTTCATGAACATTGAAAGTTACTTAAGATATACCTTGCCCCCAAAAAGCCCGCCCTCCACAACCTCCTACTTTTTCCCCAATAAAAAGATAGGTGCTTGGTTCATTGTAGTAGAATTGAAAGCTCATAGATGGAAAAATTACAGAACGAGAGAGAGAGAGAACGATATAGGTAACCTCTTCCTACTCAACAAATCTCAAGTCTTTAATCGCTCTTTGACGCTGTCCCACACTACA
This sequence comes from Apamea monoglypha, assembly GCA_911387795.2. NCBI lineage: Eukaryota > Metazoa > Arthropoda > Insecta > Lepidoptera > Noctuidae > Apamea > Apamea monoglypha. The sequence continues at coordinate 1,656,576 of OU426922.1, read as the reverse complement.
CATCATATCGATTATATCAAGATTGCATGCTGCTCTGCGAATATACTGGAATATGAAATTTTAATCGGAGTGAATATAGGGCGCGCGCTTTGACGATCTAGGTCACCTGATTGATCTAGTCGTTGCATGCCGGCTTAGAACTCATGGAGACGAGAACACAGGAGATAGTCCTTAAGTCCACACGTCAGTTAGAAATAGTTGTAGACATAGTGACAGCTCCCACTACGGATTGAAATGTGATCAGTGCCTGAGCTTGTGTGAAAAGTTTTTTATTTTCCGGAATAAAAATATCTAGCCTATGTCCTTGTGCAAAAATAAGACTGATTTTCATCAACATTTTCAGGATTTTGCCTTAAAAACGTAATAAACAAAGAAAAGCTATTTCCACTTTGACATTGCTAATAATGAAAAGAACAATGAAAAGTAACGAAGTTTCTAATTAAATGACACGATCTTTTACCACAAGACTTTTCTAATAACGACTTTATGAAGCACTTGGATGATGAAGAACATGAGTCTTTCAAAGTTCTATTTAAAAAAAAAAAACTAGGCAACGGTAAATGAGAGTGCGCTTTTAAAAATTTAAGTTTGCATCAAAGCGCGGCGAGGTTTGCGCCTGCGCGGGAACATGGAGATAATTTAGTTACGTAGGCTGGTAGGTAGTAAATACTCTTTGCTCGGGAAAGCCTATTAGTTTATTACTTTGTTAGCAAAAAATGCGTCCTCTCTGGGTTAATTAAATTCTTGATGAAGAGTTTGTTATGGGACAGCGTTTTCTAGATTTTATTATTGCCTGTTTCACGTTTAGTCTTTTGTTAATAGTGTATTTCTCAAACCTAATTTAATGTTGATAAATGATTTTTATTTTCTAAATTGGTAAAGTGGGTGCCAGAAGACGGGCGTCGTCGCCGAGGGAGACCTAGGAAACGCTGGCGTGACGACCTAGTACGTTTACGGGACATTGGCCGGAGAAGAAAACGCACAAGGAATAATGAAAAGCTTTGGGGAGACCCATTGCCCAGCAGTGGGACAATAGAACACCGAAAGTAACCCAGAGGGTAAAGTTTCTTTTAAAGAACATACAATTGCATTATACTTAATGGTTAGAGGGGCAATTTCCGTGACTTTAAGGACGTTCACAGTCTGATTTCTGTCTCAATCTGTCAAATATAAAAAATACCTCTAATTTCCCTACATTTCTGACCAGTTTTTGACATTGATTGTCCCTGAGATGAGGTTCGCGACTAGATTTTGAATTGGTCTTCTGATCATATGAGGACCATTGTGACACCTACATGGGAATGATGGCTTAATGTAGGAATGATTTAGTTTAAGTTAAATATTAACAATCAAAAGGTAAGCATTATTCAGTAAGGTTAGCATTTGATATTTTTATCAATAAAATAACTTATGTCTTTGCTAACTCACCAAGAAACACCTGAAACAGCGCCGACACAGCTATAGCCCCGGACAGCTCGCGCATCCTGCTCATCCAGACCTCCTGCTGCTCCTCATCCGGCATGGCGTCCAGCACCTCGTCTGCAGGGCACTGCCACTGCGGTAGGTTGAGGATGGCAAGCGTTGGCACCAGGAAGGAGATGGTACCGCCTTGCACGATGGGCAGGCGGCAGCCGAAGGTCGCTTGGAGCCAGGTTATCAGGCCTGGGGGAGGAAAAAAGTAAGTAAAGTATTTTTCTTGTACACTTACCACAATGTTATTCTTTTAAGGGGGAAGCACCAGGGAAGGACGCGAGATTCAAATTTTCTTACGTTTCTGGCAATTCGCAGGTCAGTGTCATGTTGTATGTATGTTTGAGTTAAGTAGATGAACTTAGAGGGTTGTATTGGTGAATTTAATGATTATAATTCTGTAAATACATAGGTTGGTACTTGTTACGGTCGCGAATCATATTTTCTTCAACATACAACATGACCAGTTGAAAAAACGTAAGATTTGAATTCCGCGGGCTACCCTGGTGCTCCTCCTTAACACAAAGTTTGACTGATAAAGAATGCCTTGTGACATTAAGTCCGCCTAAGTACCACTACTCTACAAGGTGTTTAATTAAATAAATACATGAACTAACGCCTTTTTACAAAGGTTAACTACTACGGAACGTCACGAGCTACAATTCATACATACATAAGTATCAAGAGATTTTGATCATTTCCCGAGAAAATAAAAACTACTTGTGTACGAATTTTTTTGATAGGTTTAATCCGTATGTGCCTTAATGTTTCCAAAATGACCAGCAGTGCCTTAGTCGACACCTTAGTCAATGACAAGAATCATTCTGACATTCCTGCTGAATTGATTAGTTCACCGAGCGACAAATCGGTGTGAATGAAATCCTGCCGAGCCCTTGCACTTCAACTGTCATAAAAAATAAGGTATGTACTATATTACCAAAAAAAAGTGTGACAAGTTGTCAAGCACGTGCACAAGTTTACCTCGCCCGCGGTAGTGAAAGTAAAGTCACTTGCAGAATACAAAACACTTGCAAGCAATGTATATCAAACACATTTTACGAACTGACTACCAGTCGGGGGTGTAACTCAGTGGTAGAGTGTCTGCTTCGCATGCTGAAAGTCCTGGGTTCAAATCCCAGCACCTCCAAAGATGAATATTTTGTTTTTATTATTATTGATATTTATGTAGGCGTTTTACATTTACATCTTCTTATAGCGTCAGAATTTTGATTAGGTATTGTGTACGATATTTAATTATTTAATCATTGGATCGTAAAGTAAATCCTGTAACTCGTAATTATTATAAACTCATCAAAACTTTCAGTATCCTTGACCAATGTCCAGCTGCATTGGAGCGCACATTTTATTATTCCTATTAAAATGTTCAGCCATAACTATGAAAACTGAAAAGTTTCAGACCATTTCAGTGAAACTACGAGAATAAACCCGGCGAACTGTACGTCTGACTGCAGAATAAAACATGAAAATGAAATTTTTGTCGTTGAGTAATGATAGGTACTTCGTTCGCGAGCTAATTAATTGTATCGTAAGTTCAGAGCAAGCAACTTGCATCGAACTACACGTTGCTATTATTTCTGCCGCATGCGTTTTGAGAGTTCTCTTATTTCGACACAACCGGAGAATTGGAGCAGAAATTAGATTAATTTTTACATGATGAAGTTGTTATTTCTGTCCCATATAAAATATATATGTCGTGGATTGATGGCGCCATGGTCAATACGCAGCGCCATCTAACAATTTATTTTGTAAACCTAATAATAATCGTCACCGGAAACGCAAGCGTGGCGTGGCGCCATATCGCTTGGACACGATCGTCGGTAGAGGGGATGCAGCGAGGACAGGGAAGGGACCGACCGAGTGTTCGGTCAGTTGAGTTTCGACTGTCTTGGCAGACACTCAGTACCAACGCACGTGTTTGTTTCGGTTTATTGTAAAATTGTGAGAATTAATAAAATTATTTTGATTTAAAAATATCTTTTGGTCGAGTACCCACGACAGTGCCCATAGCTAAGTTTAACTATGTCGGATCGTGAAGAAGACCCGATGTTTCGCATTCCGGCCACTCTTGATGCGACATCAGAAGCGGAATAAATCCACAACGACCCACGTGTTCAAAATGAAGATGCTAGTGTCAAAAATGTATGCGTCTGATGGAACGGCAGCCCCGCAGCCGTCAGCGAAGCCTTTCGTGTGCTGCAAGTGAGGGAAACCAGGATATATCGCATTCCTGTGCACGAGTAGTGGCAGCTAAGCAGATGGTGGAAAACGTGCTAGAAGTCGTGTACGGCGAGTGGACGTTGTACAACTACCCTCAGACACGTTAGAAAATAAAGGTGAGCTGTATTGTTTTGTTTGCGATTCTGATGCTGAATGCTCGTTTATTAAAAGCGGGTTGTGCAGCCAAATTAAGTGGCAAACGAGTTAATAACATTGTTGCATTGACTAGTATTGGTCAAACATGTTTAGTCAGCACAGAACATATCACATGTAGTGTTGCGATTAACGAGCAACAGCTTGAGATTTTATTACTATTTTCTACCCGACATTTACTTGCAAAGTAATATTATGATATTACCTACGTGAAATATTGACACCTAGGCTTTTCGATTAACATGTCACACACAAAGTTTTTATTGGATAAAGCTCTTGTAATAAATTCTGTTTTAAACGGTCGACAACAGAAAGCTAGATTTGAAAGAACAAAGGCAGGTATAACAAAATGTTCTGACTGACCGACCCCTTGACAGTTCAAAAGTGAAAAAATACTTTGAGTTTGAGTTCGGTTGACGATTTCATGTTATTAGAAAAGTTAGATCGGAAGTTCAGAGGTCCGTTTAAGGTAGCATAGGTAAAGAAAGATGCCAGTAGGTCATGTACCAGTCGAAGTAGATAGTAATCACAGTGGTGATGAGCAAGCCTACATTATGGGAAGCACGCGAGTAGGGGTTCTCTATCGGCCGTAGTAAAGTTGTGTGGTGTCACAGGGTGATGCACACGGATCCATGCGTTGGATGTGTGACAGCAATGCGATTGCTGGTTGGCTGGAGAGCCGTGGCGTTAGAGTGGTTTACTCGTGTGTGGATTTCCAGGTGTCTAAGGCTCTTAGTGATAAAAATGATTGTTAATGTGGATAACAATGGTACATGGCTCTGGTTGATGATTTACGCTATGATTAGATAATCAAAGTTTGTTTTACTATGGTTGAATCAATACTCTAAAAGCCTTCAACTCCAGGCGTACGTATAAGTACGCTCACGATCACATACAAAAGATGCCTCTAGGTAGAGTTCCTAACGAGTTAAACGTAGAAGACGGTGAGGAGAGTTCCTCCACCGAGTAGTAGAGCACATACGAGTACCATGGCTATTAGGTCGCACTGTACGCAACGACTACTTGTCTGTAGTCGTAACTGCAACTCACTTGTGAGTTGTTCAGGGGGCGATGGGCAGCTGGTGGTACAGCGGGGACCCGGGTCTCAAAGGAGACGATTGTTGTGTTGGTCTTGTAATGACCTGGGAGTCGTAAACTCTATGTGAAGTGATGTGTGTAGATCGTATCACTTGAGGTGATGACGATATGGGTGGCATGAGTGTCACTAGCTGCTGCGGCAGCCAGGCCATGAGCGTTGTATGTAATCGAGTAAATTGATAGTTTCTGACCAATTCTTACTAAGGCTTAGAGGAACCTCGTGTTATCGATGGTAGTTTTGATCAGAGTATTACTAACGAATTTGAGGAAAGTCAAGTAATAGTTTTGTTGCTGAAACAGAGTAGAGATTAAGTTGTGTGTGTTGTGTGGGGTTTCGTGAGAAACCATAAAGTCCAAGAGTGGTTTGGCGATCCGAGGGGGCCCATGCGCAAATTAATTTGGCGAGTTAAGTAACTGGAGGTTACTAGATAGTATGAGACACATTCATCTTGGTTGATTATTTTTATTGTAACCTTGAGATTTGGGAATCAAATAGTGGGTAACACTCTGAACTCTGCTATTTTTAGTTTGTTCGAATTTTCATTGTGTCTTTGCCTGTACCAAATGTGGTCAGGAGTGACCGAGCTATGTGATACTTTGCGGTCATGTTTCATTCCAGGCCAGCACCTGCAGCAGCGGCAAGTAGCGAGCCGCGCGTTTAAGTTTGCTATGTCGGCATTCCGAGCAGTGTACCAAACAAAACATCGTCGCCTACGCGCTACTACTGCAACGAACCAGGTCATATCGCCACTCGCTGCCCGAAAAAGGACACCAAGACTAGCAGCGGCAACGTAGAGCACCGGGTGAATGCCTGCACTGTGAAGCCAGCCACTGATCACCTAGCAATTGAATCCGGTGAGAAGTTTTCATTTTGTTTTGATTCCGGTGATTTTGATCCCAGTGCTTTCTTGTCAAAGAAAGTTTAGGCAATATAGTATGGCAATAGCCTGCGTGGTAGTAACTTGTGTGGTAATCTGACCCCCATGATCGTGTGAGGAAGATCCCCGATCATCAAGTTCCTCGAGAATTAGATGTCATAGTCAGTGACAGTGGTAGTGAGACCACATCTGATTAGCAGGCTTGTACACCCATACTCTAAACTTGAGACCGCACCTCATGAGAAACATGTGGCGATGGGTCTACAAAGAATCGTTGGTGCGATTCTGATTTGTGTTGGTGCACAAATTGCTATGAACATTTCACGAGACCGCACCTCATGAGTAACATGTGGCGATGGGTCTGATAATCGTTGGTGCGATTATGATCTGTGTTGGTGCACAGTGTATTGTGAAAGTTTCATGAGTTGGTTGTACATTGCTGATGAATTATGGTAGACAATTTTGTAAGCATTATTGTGTAACTTGTTGATCGGATCTTTTCCAATGTGTGTTCTACGGAAGCTTCTTGTATGAAGCCTTAGTACAGCTGATTATTTCACTTAGATGAAATAAAGTACCATAGAGAATTAATCTCTGTTTCACTGGCAGGATAGCCGAGCTAGATTACTGTCTGAGTTAATTTTTGTCCACAGGTACTACACCCGAGGACGGGTGCTAGTCAGGGATGGCCGTGTCGTGGATTGATGGCGCCATGGTCAATACGCAGCGCCATCTAACAATTTATTTTGTAAACCTAATAATAATCGTCACCGGAAACGCAAGCGTGGCGTGGCGCCATATCGCTTGGACACGATCGTCGGTAGAGGGGATGCAGCGAGGACAGGGAAGGGACCGACCGAGTGTTCGGTCAGTTGAGTTTCGACTGTCTTGGCAGACACTCAGTACCAACGCACGTGTTTGTTTCGGTTTATTGTAAAATTGTGAGAATTAATAAAATTATTTTGATTTAAAAATATCTTTTGGTCGAGTACCCACGACAGTGCCCATAGCTAAGTTTAACTATGTCGGATCGTGAAGAAGACCCGATGTTTCGCATTCCGGCCACTCTTGATGCGACATATACGAGTACAGATTAGATGTGCATGTGGGATGCCATTCGCCAAGTTATTTATATGCAACTCGCGTTTGCAATATACAAGCTTTAAAGAGAATAGTTAAAACCTACGGTTTAATATTCTGTGTTCGTGTCCGATGGTCGGTAGAACAAGGGTTGCAAATCAGGGTGAAATAAAATGTATTAAATTTCACTCTGATTGAACACCCCTTGTTCCCTGAAATATTAATACATTGCGGGGAAACATGGAAGCGAAAATACTTCAATTAGAGTTTAGTGAAATGTTACAATCCACGGTTTGTCTTGACTGCACGACATATATCGAAATAATCAGGAGGTGTTACATAAATATATATATGTAATATGTGGCGCGGGAAAAGAGTTCCTGGAAGGATTTGGGGGAGGCCTTTGCCCAGCAGTGGGACAGTATAGGCTAATAAAATATTTAAAAAAATTATTTAAAAAAAATAATAAAAAAATATATAGGTATGTATATGTAAAATACTGGCACTCAGCGGCATCCGGTTAGACTGGAAGCCGACCCCAACAAAGTTTAGAAAAGGCTAGGCAGATGATGATGATGACTAACATGGAGAGGTTTTTGATATTCGTCAACAATTCTGAATACGATACACATTTTTTCCGCTGAAGTTATCAATATGAACCTATGACTTAGTTAAAGAAACTAAATTTGTTGAAGTCCTTAGCCAGTTAAACAAAATTGCAGTGTCCCAAATTCCAAATTGGTACTTTTTGTATTGCAGGTTTAGCTTTTAGAACTTGATGAACGAAAAAATGTTTTGAGAAATCTACTTTGATGTTGAACAGTAAGTAGAAATAGCTGATTTATGAAAGAAAACAGTTTCATAAGCTAACTTATCTCCTAAAAATAACTTTGCCAAGACATAGGTTCGTATTGATAACTTCAGAGAAAAATATTTTTACACGTCCCAGGTACGTACTTATATCTGAACCACGATCTGAATCCTTTTGAAGCCTTTCCTCAAACCCTATTTGTGCAGACACGGAAACGCCAATATCTATTCATCGCAACTAAACTAAAATAGTCACTCACAGTTAAGCAAACCTTCTTTATTTGCTCCTTGTTATAACAAGTACAGTGACGTCTTTGTACCAATAACAGGTTTATGGTCCTACTATAAAGTTCCTACAGTTGCTTAGCATTAAATACACTTGCTATCATTCTTATCACTGTTTTATCAGTAGGAATTATATTAATTTCAAGTGCAAGATCGTTACTTTATCTTCTTCCCCTCTGAAGGTAAATTGACACAGTCCACTCATGCATAATACCAATTAGAACCTCTTTGCGAATCACTGTCTCTTAAGATACAGGATACCCTAGTTTAAGAGACAGAGATTAATCTTTTGTGTACAGATTTCTGCAGTATCCAAATGTTTTATGTAATTTTTTTCTATCTGTAGTTTTCTATCTGTAGTTTTGGGAAATAAAGATATTATTTATTTATTTATTTATTATCTAAAGGTAAAATCTCGACTAATTATAATGTTAGCCATAAAAATCAAGTGGTACCATACACAGGACAAACTTGCTATTTCGCATTTTACTTGTAATAGCATACAGACGCTGCTTCTCATCCCCCGGACAAACATAATGTCTTAGGGCTGATTTTTTAATCATCTGATAACTTTATTCGAGAAATAGTTTTGAAATTTTCAACAGTTATTTCATACAAAAACTGTAAAACGTCAATTGAAATCCCCGAATTGGAATAAAGGTTAACTGGCGATGGAAAAATCAGCCCTTAGTTATCTTATCCAACACCCACGACTGCCCACGAGGATTTAAGTGAATGCTTATACCACCACTGAATCATATTTTAGGAACAAGCATCCATCAACGGGGTAAATAATACCTATATGTTAGGAAAGCATCCTCGAAGTTTGTCTGAAGGGAAACATTAGGTAGTAGGAGAAGTGTCGGTCATCCGGTGGTGAGATAGGCGAATGATATTGTTACCATCGCGGGTAGAACCTGGACGAGGCTGGCACAAGAGCGTGGGGATCAGCACATGAAAAGAGAGGCCTGTGCTCGGCAGCGAGTGAAGTCGGGCTGTGGATGGTGATGATGGTTACGACTCCAGGCAACACAAACTGTTGTAGTTTAGTCCTGTCATGTCATTAGCTCTACATATATTAGATCTCATCTTCGCGCGCTCATATTTCCCAAGATAGAAGCGCGTACTTTTCCTGGAGATCAATACATCTCGCCTTTCCTGAGCAACCAGCCTGCCACGGTATGAGATGTCGTTGTTTAGTGTGTGTCAATACGAGGAAAGAAGTAAAATTGACATACCAGTAACGAATATCATGGTAGAAATAATGTTGGACCTGTCGGGATCGGTCTCCGCCATGCACAGTGCAGGACATAGGATGAACGGGATCGCCACGATGGCGCCGATCATCGTCAGGTAGTGCTAGAAATAGAATAAGATAGCATGTTAGCAAAATTTATCTATAAGACGTGCTACACACTTGTTCGGATCGACATGATTCGGCACAGCCGGACAGCAAAATATATTCGATTCTGCCGCTCGGCTGTGCCGTATCACGCCGACCCGAACGAATGTGTAGCACTCCTAAGAGCATCAGTTCTCAGAATCTCGGATAAAACCGACGTGTGCACATGAGTGACTGCGGTACAGGAAAGACAAAGAACACTTTAACTTTAACAATTAATGCGTTATGGCTCGACGAATGTGTTTTCATTGATTTAAAATGCATACAAAATTTGAGGTTGTAATTTTCATTGATTTGACTTAAAACCTCAATTTATTTATTTTTAAGTGAATATTTATTAATATTTTACCGCAAGTACTTGCCGCGGTTGGTTCTTGGATGGGTGACCATCTTTACATATTAAGACCCCGCCGTACCTCGGAAAGCACGTTAAGCTGTTAGTTCCGGTTGTCATTCGTGGATCTTTGACAATCGTTACGGGTCGTCAGAAGCCCGAAAGTCTGACAACCAGTCTTACCAAGGGGTATCGTATTACCCGGTAACTGGGTTGTGGAGGTCAGATAGGCAGTCGCTTCATGCAAAATACTGGTATTCAGATGCATCCGGTTAGACTGGAAGCCTACCCCAACATAGTTGTGAAAAGGCTAGGCAGATGCTGATTTTACCGCAAGTAAGTCCCTGAGGTAGGTATTTACTTGCGGTAAAATCATCAAAAATATAATGAATAACACAAAGCTAATAACGTATACCTAAGACCCCCAAAAAGTACAGGTACCTAAGTTACAATTAACTTTTTTATGACATAACAGAGAAGCCAGAAAACAACCCCACTAAGTCCCCTCGTTTAATTTAAGGAAAACTGCCCTTACAACGTAAACTTGCTGGCCTACCTACGTCAGGTAATTGCACGGCTGAGCACGGTCAGCCGCGGGCGGTCCTGTCCGCTACAAACATGGACAGACCTCATTTAGCCTTTGTCTTCATCAGATTAGACAACTTAATCAAAACATTCATTAATGGCGTCGTCTGGTGACATCGATCTCACTCTAACTTATTTCGTAACACGAAGTTACTTCCAACATCTAAAAGTTTGAATCAATTAGACTTTGGTTCAGTATTTGAAGATTTGGGAAGGTACTTTGAATACAAAGAGGAATCTAGAAACTAACGGGACTATATTTAGGCTGAAGGAACGTTTTACAACGTAAATATTCTTAGGGTTTCAAAACATCATCTATACATCCCAGTATACTACAGTGTAGGTACTAGATAGGCAGGCCCGCCGCTAGCTACTTAGTAGCCCGCGTGCAATACCGATTATGCCGCCCTACGACTACTTATGCTGAGTTTTGTCAAAAAAGGCTATTTAATGTTTTCTCAATTAAATAAGTTATTGCTAAAAAAGCCAAATACATCGGTAAATGTTTTTAACTCGTCGAATCTATCCTTTAAATTGTTATTGTCTGATCTAGGACTCTAAAATAAAACTCTACTCTATATTATATTTTGGGGTCTACTAAAACTTCCATCACTGTGTTCATATTGAAATTGTGTTGGTTTTCTTCTTGGACGAATTGTATTTATTGGTTAGAAATCTGTTTCTACATTGAGCCTGTGAGCCACTTTGGAAGCTTCTGCTAACACCATTTCAAAGTGTTCATCCGTACGATATTCTGTAAACTTACCAATCAACTTATTTAACAAATTTATGCAGATTTGATTATTCATTGTGGGGCTCTGCATCATTTTGCTCAGAGCATAAATTTCGTTTAAAATATCGAACCAAATTACTACCGAGCAAATAAATCTATAATTTTGAATGTTCAGAGCAAGTGCAAGCAATGAGCTTTGTGAGATGTAGTAGGGTGGAGTGGTAGCCAATGAACCGCGTGTACCGTATGAACCATAGCACCTACCGTCAATACGCGACGTTTCCAGTTCGTGCAATAAACGTGTCACGACTCGCTTGCCACTTCATGCAGTTTGATCTAGTCGGCGGTCGCTTATCGCCACAAACGAACGCGTGCGCCACGACCTTGTGTTTTCTCAAGCAAAAACGACGAAAAAAACGTGAGTTTCTTTTTGTAATTACTTTATTATTTTAACTCTTACTAAAATATGAGTGAATTGTATGTGTAATGTGGGTCCTTGCGCTTGTTTGAGACTATTTTTTTGAAATACTTCTCAACGGTTATTGGGTAAAACTTAACCTAACATTTCCTAAGGGGGTATGGGTACGCGGTGAGCCATTTATCCTGGGTAAGCAATGAACCATGGTTCATTGCGTACCACATCTAAGTGCTTTGTGTAATGCGTAAATTGTGTAGGTAACATTGATTATATAGGTATGAATTTGTCACATACCTATAAGCAGGTGGGAATTATTCTTCAAGTCCACTCCTGAGTGTTAATGTGAGTATCATTACTTACTATTTGTTTATTTCAGAATGGGGAGAAACACGGTAGGGCGGGAAGCTCGTAAAAAAGGGAATCACACCGCAGAAGCTATCCAAAGAGGGATAGATAAACACTTGTCGATTGTCGAAACGTGCTAAAGTAGTTAAAACAAACCTATTTGAAAGTAGCCATAAGAGAGAACAATCAGATACTTCATCAGACGAGGAAAAGTTTATTTGCAGTGGCTCCACTTCTGGAGGAGAATTGTTTCATGAATCTGAAGAGGAAGAAGTCATTTTAAATGATAACTTCCCTCCATTGTCACGGAAGCCTCGACCTGAAGACCACGTAATTGTTGCTTTTACTATGAAAAAAACGGAGGTTTATTACGTAGCCCAAATTTTAGAAGAATTGGAGGAAGAAGATGGCGATTATTATGTATCATTTTTCAAATTAAAAAGCAAATTCACTCAGACATTTTCGCTACCTCTGGAACCTGCAGTGCGATTCTGTAACCGTCTCACCGTGAAAACTTAGGTGAAGTGAGCGTGGAGTGAGCTGTCATTCCAAGTAATGCTAGGGATTGACACTATTGACAGCTCACTTCACCTAACTTTTCACGGTGATATTTTTACAGAATCGATCGGCTGATACAGCAGCTGTGAATACAAGAGACATAAAATACATTTTACCTCCTCCCAATATGAATGGCACGGCACGTCGACAAGTCACTTACAAATACCCTATCGATATGTCCCTACTGAATTTAAGATATTAATAACGTAATATGTCTAAGATTTTTGATTTTGATCGTTATTTTATGATTTAATTAGTATTTTAGAAGATATTTTATGTTTGTTTTTATGTTGAAGTTTTTCTAAAATTGATAAGTTGATCTCGCGTGATATTGATCTCTCGTATACTTCATAAAACTTATTAAAAGTTAATGAATATTACAAATTAAGTTTTGAGACTGATTGTTATAACCCTAAGCCTAATAAATATTTAAACTTTTAACTGTTTTATTTATTTTCAACTTAAAACAAACCATTATTATCTGTTGATCCATTACTATGATTCATTGAGTACCACCTGGTTCATTCAATCCCACCCCCCCAGTTCATTGTGTACCCTTAGGAGTACACTATGAACCATTTCACTTGTTTTAAAAAAACCTGTATTAATCGGGCAATAGTAAATATTTTCCAAAATTTTGAACGCTATGTTGTAGCTTATTAAATAACCTACATGCTGTGATAAAAATATTTTCTTAGACTGCAATAACAACCACACTAGAGCTCGTCAAACATTTGGTGGTTCAATGGCTACCACTCCACCCTACAATCCCATTCCAAGGAATCACCAGATATTTCCAGCAAAGCATCAAATATTTTTTCGAGGTGATACCGTAATGTTTTAACCGCATCAATTTTGTTAGACCATCGCGTGGCGCTTATAGCTTTTAATTTTAAATTTGGTAAATGTTTGCAAATTATCGACCACCTTTTTGTAGATGATGAAAAGAAAACGTAAATATCTTGAATTATATTAAGGAAATTCAAAGTTTCGTGCGTAATATTTGCTGCATCATTCACTATCAAATTAAGACTATGAGCCGAGCATGGGACGTAAATACGCGGTTATTGATTTCCCTATTTTTTTTTTTTGTAATCCGTTGTATTTTCACGCATATTAGAATCATTATCATAACCTTGACCACGTACGTTTTGAATGTTAAGATTTAATTGTGAAAATAAATCTAAAACAAAATTTAATAGACTTTTACCTGTGGAGCTGGTGATCGGACAGAAACCGATGAAATTTTCACAAATCGCAACATTTTTGGTTTAATTATTTAAAACATTACAACTGTAATTTGTTCTGTGTGACTTACATCTGGTGTGCTATCTAATATAATGGAGAAATATTTCGATTCTCTGACTTTGTTCAATATATAATTTTTATGTTCGTGCCGAGCAAATCAATTATTTCATTTTGAATTTGATCTCCTAAATAGTGAGTCATACGACTTGAATTCGAATCGTACCAGGAAACGGCAGAAGATTCGGCCGATACCACTTCGGAGTTACTATTTGGTTCGGTCGGTCCCGATCCTACACTACTACACTCTTTCGAATATTGCCTATGGTCCCGACCCAACTGCGAACTTTTTTCGCATTTTTCAATAATATTCGGTTCGGCCATGTGTCGGTCCGATCCGATCATTCGCACTTTGCACTTCGTAGTAGACCCCCTGGTTCTTAGTAGTACCTTCTCTTGTTTTATTGGACTCTCCTTCTGAAGAGCATACCTACATCTTTTTCTTCAGACAACTCCACTGCTTCTTGATTTAAGGCTGTGCTTGTTAAAGCTAATTCATCATTTTCTTGACATTCCGGTTCCTTATTTTCTGGTTTGTTTAAAAATTTCAGTTTTTTTCCATGCTGCATTACATTTCTTATTCTGTAGGTGGGGTGGGTATTATGACAATGATTTTGAATATTACGTGATGAATCGCTCGATTTGCCGCCCCCCTGGACGTGCCGCCCGCGTGCGGTGCACGCCTTGCACGCCCGCTTACGGCGGCCCTGTAGATAGGTACACTACATATTAGGTACTAGCGTAGTTGTAGTGATATTGTTGTACGGACAGCTGCAATTGGTAAAACAACTTTTAGATTTGCTCTAGTACTAGACTACGTACTCTTCTTCTTAGAGTGTCGATAACAATCTAAATGGACTCGGCCCAGAATTCGGCCACTTGTTTGGCACCATCACCAGCGTCCATCAGTTCCTGTAACGTGCAGCTGACAGGACACGCAGGACACGATATTAGGATTAGATTAGATTATTATTATTATTTATATTATTTTGTTATTATTATTATTTACTACGTACTTATAGTTGAGGTATTAGGTACTCGGCGTGGAAGATATTATAGTGCACAACAGTGTGCGCAGACTCTCTCTTCCCTCACTGTCATAGTCCGATGGGACGGTAATCCAACACAACCGGGGACCGAGGGGACTTCATTTATTTAGGTACATACTCATCTGACTCATCCATATACAAGGTGGGGTTGTTGTACATTGACCCCTTAAAGAGGTATTCAGTTATTTCATTCAGGTACACCTCGCTATACGCACCTGTAAAGCCATGAAGATACAGAGGTACCAGGGCGGTATGTCGTCGATGCCGTATGTGACATTGCCTTTTCTGTCGCCATCCTGAACGCCATCTTCTTCAGGTACCTGTGGTAAACATAATTATAAGTAACACTCATAGATGTAATAATAATAAAACTTCTATACACTGAGTTGATTATTATCTATCTATGATAATATTCTGCTTGGATTGTTATAATCTAACTGTTAGCGTTTACACTATACTTACCTGTTTTTTAAGATGAAACATACTTCAGGACCTAATCAGAATTTTTTGATAAATATAGAGCAAAATTGTGATTCATTCCTGCAAATGGAAGTCATGGTTCCTATGAGAATGAGCTCCATTTTTGGGGGAAAAAAATGATTTTCGTTTTTTTATAAAACCTCGTTTAACCCAAAGTTTACCAAGCACCACCCCCAATCTTCTTGTAAGCTAAAATATAATCAGCCCTAAAGTCCCACCTAAAAATATGTTTTTTTAATTAAGTCATGGTTTTCCGCAAAGTAACGCCTGTTTCCATTATTTATCTAATCTATTAAGTATGAAATCTTGGTGAATTTGTTCTCGCATATCAATAGGTCAAATACCAACCTAGGTAAACAATTAAATCTAAGCATGTAAGTGTAACGTGTTCGAAACTTATTTAAGTTGGATATAAATAAATACTAGTATGTACAGTCGCTTGGCAGCATTATCTGACCCACCCTAAAAACAAACGAATTTGGACCCTCTGCCTGTAACATTAAGGTTTATTCAATTTATATGAGCTTATCAGACGGCGCTCGTGCAACGTTGTCGGAGCCACCGGCATTATACATATATCATTTTGTTAAGCTATTTTAATCATTATCTCGTTGACATTAAAGTTGAAAAGCTTTTAAATCACACTACATAATTAGAACCCAATCTTTAATTTCGCGTATTCCTGACAAGTTCTTGTGGCTTAACGGTTTGATGCTGGATTGGCGACGAACAACATGTGGGTTCGAAAACACGGTCCACCTTTAATCAGTTTCTTTTTTAATTTGTTTTCATTTCTACAATATTGCCTGCATTATTAAAGAACGACCAATATGATTTACGCCTAATAATTTATCTTGTAAACAGGTGGGTAAATTAAAAAACTTTAAGTTCACAGAATTTATATTTACCTACCAAGAATGGTTGGATACGAAGTAAAACATATATTTGCTTCGTGAGGTAGATAATAAATTCATTTATGTGACAAAAGTTAAACTACGCCTAATAGCAGTAACTGCGCACACACATTTGTAAATCGTTTCACATAACTCGTTAAGTATTTTTAAGCAATTTGGTGTAAAAAAGCATGTCGCAACTTAATGACTACTTATACCAAACAAAAAATCATATTTTTACATGAACAGAATATTGGAATTAGAGAGATTGGTCGTCGACTTAATATAGCAGTAAGTGTTTTTATACCTATTTTATTTTATTGATTGTGATTAATGAATGCGTAGTTGGCTATTTTACCACTACATTCACTCCTTACAAGTTACATACACGGTTCCAAAAATGTTTTTTTTTTTGTTTTAGAGAAATACGGTCAGACTTTGGCTAAAACGTTATGGAGACAATGGAGATATTCAGCGTATTCGTCCAGGAGCAAAAGCCATTAAGTATAGTCCCGAATTCGAAGGCCACCGGGCCATTGATTCAAGGCATGTTGAAAATCCATTTTTTCCTATTCCGCAATAAACCACAATATTTCAGAGGAAACAGTGAGAAGGCATTTATACGCTGCTGAGATAAGGAATTATAAACCAGCACAGAAAATTACATTGACACCTGCTCATCGCGAAGAAAGGGTTCGTTTTGCCCAGGAATATTTAAATGGCAAAGATTTGTGTTGGAATATGGTGCGCGTTATGCGTAGCCGCTTACAGCAAGTTATAGCAGGGGACTACTAATTATGTAATCTAGTAGGTATTTTTAAACACACCATGTAAGTAAATGCTCAATGGATTGATTGTTAAACCATTAAAATGTTGCAGATTATGTGGTGATGTTATTGTTATAAATAGATTTTTTCTATTTAAATATCATGTTTATTCACTACATATAGGCAGCTATAAATCTGTAAAGCATTTCACAGATGAATTCATTTTCTCGATGACAAACTTTTAAGCATAAGCACGCCTTTTTTAATGTTTATAAATGGTTAGATTTGATTATGGCATACTAATATAAAATGTCTATTAATTTGGATATATATGAGCATTTACATACTTTATCTTACCTAAGTGTTTTAATGAAATAATAAACATTTTAAACTTGCAATTGTTTACTTTTATTCCTATACAACCTACCCGTGTAAAAAGACAAGACCCTACGTCGTCCATTAAAGAAATGTTTTTACATTTCTTTAGTGTAATAAAATAATTAAAAAAAAAACAGCTGAGCAAAAAGATATATTTAGGTTAAACTTGGTTTCGAACGTAGACAACGATAAATACCGCACTACCATAGTGAGTGACCACAAGACCAACTCAACTCTTATAAGGCGCTTTGAAATTTGATCTTAGTTGTAATGCTAGACGCATATTCTAAAGAATTTGAACCATATAGTATACTTCATAAAGTTTATTCTTGCACAGCACAAGCAGCCAACCTTCTCCTGGTGCAAATAGATTATTTTGTATTTTAAATAATCACTCCATTGAGACATGATAATAGAAAAACTACCTATAAAATAGAAAATAAAAAATTGTAAAGAGATGTTGTTTTTGCAATTTAGTAAGGCAAGGTAAAACATGTTTGCGCGTAGTCACTGCATACCCTTAGTTGCTTTTGAATACCTACCAGTTTTATAATGAATACGACTATTTATTTTTCAACTACCCACTTATTACCATAACACAAGCATTAGGTTGCTTAGCTTGGGACAAATGGTGCTGTGTGAAATGTCCAGGGATTTATTTATTTATTTATTACAAGTTATGCGAAAATATTACCATTTTAGAAAGTTTATGTATGAAGATCATCCGTCTATAGTTCTTTACAATAATATATTAAATAGTTTTGGAATACATTCTAAATTGAAAGCAAAATAATATCTTCGTCGCAGGATTTGATCTCGCAAGTTGTTTTTCTCAGTCTTATACACAGACCACGAGACCAGAATTACTTGAACGCAATTATTAAAATAAGCTATTACACTAATTATATTATAACAAGTAGTTTTAACATATAACCTAATGGTAACGTTATAAAGATCAAATTTGCATGTCTGTGTTATTATTGTAATTCTTGGTTGAGTCTTCGTGCACTTGTCTGATAAGCTCATATAAATTGAATAAACCTTAATGTTACAGGCAGAGGGTCCAAATTCGTTTGTTTTTAGGGTGGGTCAGATAATGTTGCCAAGCGACTGTACATAGAGTCGAGGTCGTGGCGATTTCCTCAAACGAACAAAAGTATGTGTAGTATCAACATATAGCTAGCTGTGTATATGTTGATACTACATAGGTAGGTAACCGTAGGTAGCTAGGTTATGATACACAATCTTGATAGATTCCATGGTCGAATTAACTGTTATGGCATTACTTTTATAGGACACATTTATGTCTGATCTAGTGTTTAGTTTGGCCACCCTGAAAGCAAACAGTTCAGTATTGTGATTATTTATATATGTATTACTTAGAGCTGATTTTACCAAAGTCAGATATCTTTTATTTGTGTATCTAATAAATTTGACATCTGACAATTACTGTATGGAAAAACTGACAAAAATTCATAATTTATTCTCAGGACAAGGCTTATTCTACGTATAAAAGTTTGGTCAAATTCGCTCTTATTACGTAACAACGCTGTAAGATTTTCACAATGTATTGTAAAATCAGTAGGCTGATTAAGTAGACGACACAATGCACACCGACACTGGAAAACTATACAAGCTGACCTATATAAGTAAACCTAACCCATGATTTATCTGTCACTTGCATTTTTATTAGCACCTAAGCAAATTACCTAGTAAGACAAAACCACTTTACCTCCTTAATCTGTATAACCGCACATATAAATAAGATTCCACGTGCCTACAGTATGTTTGCGTGTCATTGAGAGATATCACTATAGACATTCTTTCCTACAATATTAGGAAACAAGAGAATCACTACGAGACCGTTTCTACGTGTAGTCAAAACAATTGACTAGCTGTATCGCTTACCAATACTTATTACTGAATAATTTAATTAAACTCATAATCACAAGGTCGTCGTAAAAATGTCCCACCTTAGTGCTAACTATACTGTATGAACACTGACACTGACTCATATCTAAGGTATAACTCAGAACTGAGAGGTTTAATGGCGAAATTATCGCCATGTGTGAGATTGTTGCAGCGAATGAAATGCGTTGCTTGCAGTTTAACGGTATGACGCAGAAAACTGACCATTCAAAAGTGATAGTAGATATAGTGAAACTAGTTTTAATCTTGAAATATTAGAATGATGAATGGATTTGCTCACCTGGATTTTCATTCATTAAAATGACAAAAAGTGATTTTCAGTAGCACCTGGAAAATATCTTCTAAAATATTTCGTTCACTTTAAAAAGGTATAATAATCCTATGCAGAAAGTCTGTAAAAAACTTGATAGGGCACACTTACTAGAATAGGAGTTTTAATTAGTTTTAATGAAAATAATACTTTTCACTGACACTACGGAAGTCTAAAGAAGAACAAATTTTAAAAAATGGTAATTCTGTGAAGAAGACTTAAAAAAAATATTAAAATCTTCAACCAATCACCGAAAATGCAAAGAGTATTTGTAAACAGACACCAACTGACTTCTACAACATTAGTGAATTAGTTCTATAGTAAATTGGCTCGATTATCATCGCCAACATCCCATAAATAGAATGCATACAATTAGCCTCGTTCGGTAGCAACAACACGACGCTCGCTCGCTGACGAAATTGCGACTTTTAAAACACCTCTGCCAATGTCTTTAGGGCCACAAGCGTGAAGGAGTTTTGTTACCGAAGCAAACATTTGAATGCAGAGATATTACTATACTCTGAGATGCCTAATAGAGATGTAGATGGGTATATAAGTTTTGGAAGAATAGGACATGTTGCGCAGACCTCAAATTAATTGGGATACGCATCCAATTAATGTGGATCTATGCCCGTAGGGGCAAGAGGATGATGATAGATAATGATACTCATGGCTTGTTTTACCAGCTCGGTTAACTTATCTGGCAGATAATTACGGTCTACATAAACAATTTTTTTATTTTATCTGGTAAATAGTGCTTATCCATCCCGACATTATGATAGACGCAGAAGCAAATTGAAAAGGACGTAATAATTTATGAAAAGAGATGGATTACATAATCTACTTACATACTTATAGCAGCTATAAGTTTTACATATACAAGGTCCTTGATGAATCCACGCGTCTTAGATATCTAAGTATTTGTTACCGTGTGATAATGATGCGAAATCTGATAGTACATAAGTAGGTATCAGTAATCTCAGTAATGCCTAGTACTCGATTCGATTCTAAAGATGCTTGCAGTTTCGCATGTGTATTAGATCCTTACATATGAAATTGGCGTTTCGTCGAACTGGCCACTTTGATCTCAAATATCAGAAGGCCAAAAATTCCCGTAATTAAAAACGTTCAAAATCTAGTCGCAATCTCATCTCAGCGACAATCATTTTCAAAAACTTGTCAAAAATGTAGGGACACAGAGCACTTAACGTTCATAGTCTGATCTCAATCTGTCAAATATATAGGGACGTATATTTGACAGATTGAGATCAGACTATGAACGTTAATTCTTAAAATTATAAGAATTGCCCCTCTAGCGTTTGGTTAAGAATTCCAAATTCAAATTTATTTCAAACTTAGGCATGTGTACTTTTTTTTTTTTTTTTTTTTTGGGATGGGAAATCATCAAATGACTCCTCCCGCTCTGGGTGGAGCGGAAGGGAGTGTCAGACTCTTACTGACTAAAACCCACCCATGTTCCTTCCTTCGCCCTTTATGTTCCGGGGTAGCGGTGACCCTTTCGGACAATCCCGCTGCCCCGGCAGGCTTCGGCCCTGAGGGGCCCCTCGTTATGCTGACATCTCTTTGAGGCGCGCGTGGAACACTTACGCGCCGTCCGGCACGGGCCTGGTCCTGATCGGGCGGTGAGCTACCCATTGCTCTCCGCCCGCAGGCCCGCGCCTACGGTGGCCGGTAGTCGTCTCTCGACTCCCGACGCCCGGGGCGTCTCCCGCGGCGGCTGGGACGGGAGGCTCTCTCCCTCATCCGTCCCGCCACCTCCTTCGCTAGCATGACTGCTTCGCAGAAGGAGGCGACTGCCTCCCACTCCCTCTCGCTCCGGACCATGGCTTGCACCAGGTCCGGGCGCGAGAGGCCGCCGCCGCTGCCGATCGCCTCCACGAGGACACGGCGGTGCTCCGCCCAAGCGGGGCAGACCTCCACCGTGTGCTCCACCGTGTCCTCTGGGCGATCCTGGCAATGGTGAAGGCATGTGTACTTGTGATTCGAATTTAGTGATTCATTTGTTTTCGCGCCATTTCATTTTTCTGTGACGTCGCGGTCGTTCTGTTCACATTATGGAAAACTTAAAACATCGCGTTATTTACGAATACGTGTTCTACCGTGACACCAGCGCTGCAGAAACAGCTCGAAGGGTTATTATATGACACGTAGGTATATACTGCATTTCAGATTTGACCATACTGACCCATCTCAACTGATCATCCTGTATCCATAATTCCATACTTTAAATATCTTTATAGTCTGTACTTGCTCTATAATATTATAAATGCAAAAGTAACTCTGTCTGTCCGTGCGTCTGTCTAGCTTCTCACGCATTAACGGCTGAATGGATTTCGATGTAATTGGGCACACAGGTAAACCGTGACATGGGCACGACATAGGATAATTTTATCCAGGTATTACGTTCCCGGAGATAACCTCCAACCTCTGAACCTCTTACTCCTGAAGAATCCTCTCGGGAATACCTACCACCCTTATTGTTGCACAAAAAAGCTGAAATCCCTTGTGATTCATTACGAAGGTGGTAAAAAAATGTGAATTGCCAAGTTTTCTGTACACAAACATAATAAATATCGCCCTGTCTTATGTTTCGGTAATGGTGAAATGTAAGACATATTCACATGGCGCTATCTAAGAGAATATATACTCGTAACATTGTCTTAGGGGGTTATTGATAGATATTTCTGAAAGCTTATTAAATGCTCTGAATATAGGTCCTAATACCTATGGCGTACAGATCTAACAAGGTATTCGGTATTTGCATTAAATTTAATTTAAATAATCTTGTCTCTAAATCAGCCTACCTAGGACCCTAATTGAGTAACACTGGTAACACACTATCAATCTCAATCATTTTGAAGGATATTGCTAATTCATTGCTCCATAAATGTTCGAAAAATTTGTCTGCTCAACAACGTAACCTGCATAACTCAATGAATATTGTTGAACTTTCACACTGAAAGCTAATCCTACTGTTATTGTGTTACTTGTCACGCAAGTACTTGTACTTATCTATGAGTTGTCGGCTGCTTAACCGGGGTATCCTATGGGTGCCTTAATAAACTAAGGCTCCCAACCAGGGCATAAAACTTATAAACTAAGTGACTACACAGGCACTCCCTGTGGGGTACGGACCTCGGCTAGGACGTCGCTGGGGGAGGGCAACAAGAGCCAGGCTGGATCGGATCGTGATTATTTAGGGACGAATTTAAAGCTACTGGCTCATCGGTGCGTGGTGGCTCGAACAAGGGTTGGGGCGGGACTTACTTCATTACCAACTGTTTCCGATGAAATCCCAGTCCATTGATACATGGCATGAAGTTGGGAATTAGGCTACCCTTGCACCATCGCCTTCCTCCACTTAGCTGTTCTAAGAACAGTGATCTTATCCGACACACATGGCACTGAATTTACTTGATTTAGCGTCACTGACGGCTAAACATGTCCTCCAGAATCAGGAAACACCTCCAGCTTTTAGAAGTCTGTTTAGATTAGTCTTTAGAATAGAATAGAATAGAACACTCTTTATTGTACACCATACAAATTATAAAACATAAATATATGAAATTTTACAAAGGGTACTTAATTATATAGGATAATTTTTTAACCAGTGCGCAAACTGTAACCGTGAATTCAGTACATGATTCTGAACACCCCTGAGTGGAAGGTGCCATACATTTTGACCGCGTAGGTATTGCACTTTTCTCTAAAACAGCGGATTTTTTTTTTTATAATCGACGAAATGTTTCTACGCTAGGGGGTCTACAATCATGTGCAGAATTCATAGTTGCAATTTGCGCACTGGTTAAAAATTTATCCTGTAGTAGGTACTAAGTAGATAGTAAACCTAATTTGAAACTATAATACATGTGTGACAATTATAGCATGGAATTCAATTTCGTTCTTCATCACAACTTCACCTCCAATTCGCGTAAGAAGAGTCAGGTATACCATCCACGTACATATGTCCCCAAAGGCTGTTATTTTTTTCTATTTTTTTCAATCAATCAAAAAACCGTCTTTATTTGTAAACATAGGTTACAACAGTGGAATTTTGGACTTTTATACTACCAAAGGCTGTTAAATCACAATATGCGGGATGATAAATGCATTTACTGTTTGCGGCTCTACTTTACGGAACATACTTAACACCTACAGTGGAAATTCCAAACTGAAAATGTAAATATGCTAAGCTCCACTTATCTATAAAATCTAAATAAATTGTGAGTGCATACAATTATTATTTGCGTTAGTAATAATTAATATTTATGAACAACATGTAGATTAATTGACAAATAGAGTCAAATCGTGATTAAATTGTTTATTACAAGTACGTAGTAGGTACAGTCAAGGACAAAAATATATATTATTTATTTATTTATTTATTGGATCGCCAACAGAGGCTACACAGTTACGTATGCATATAAACATGAACAAGGACAAATACAAGTGTGCGCCTCCAATTATAGGCGACCACATCATTCACTAGGTACAACAAGTTTGACAAGGACGAACACATTGAAATAAATCACAATACAATACAAGAAAATTACTTATAAAATGGAGAACAAAAAAGGTAAAGCAAAACCTGCAAAATAGTACGAGTACAAAATAATAATAAAAAAAATAATAATAATACAAACTAATTTCAAACAAACAAATTCCAATAAAATAAACTATTAATTAAAGAAATAACCATAGATTAAAAGAAACAAAAAAAAAAATTAGTAGTTACATACTAGGACTTTTAGGTCTTCTTTAAACTTTGATAATTTGCATGTAATATCCAATTCGTTATCCTTCGATACGTCGTTATACTGCCTACAGAGCCTTGGCAAAACGGCGAAGTGACCGGAGGTTTGTTTTGGACCCCGGCACATAGAAAAGGTTGTTGTTACATTACATTTCCGCGGCAAGCGAGACGGTGCACTTGTATGCAGCTTTCCAAGGAGCTCGCTACAGTCAACAACCCCATTGAACAGTTTGTGAAGAAATCTGAGATCTAGAACCCTTCGTCTATCTACCAACGAGGACATTATAGTGTTGTAGTCTTAGGTCGTAGCTTCCATTTTTTTTTGTCAGACGATCTTTATAGCAAAGGTGGTGCAGAAAACGTTTTCGTACACTTTCCAAGCGATTGATATAAATATCATAGTGAGGATTCCATACGGTGCTATTGTATTCAAGCAGTGGGCAAACCAATGTGTTATATAATTTAATTCTAGTCGAGGCTTTAGAAAACTCTTTGCTATTACGCAAGACAAATCCGAGGACCTTGAACCCTTTTGAGGTAATATTTAATACATGCCTGTCAAATTTCAGTTTCTTGTCAAATACAATTCCCAGCTGTGCGATTCTGTAACTATCTCACAGTGAAAACTCAGGTGAAGTGAGCGTGGATTGAGCTGTCATTCCAAATAATGCTAGGGATTGACACTACTGACAACTCACATCAAGCTCACTTCACTTGAGTTTTCACGGTGAGATTTTTACAGAATCGACCGGCTGGTCAAGAACTTCTTTTACTTCTTGTAGTGTTTGCTGATGCAATGTGTATCTGTTGGTTTGCATTGTTCATAATATAAGCATATTCGTACATAATATAAGCTAAGCAACATAGCTAATAAATATAGCTTACCGAGTGAATGACGCCTTCGAGACCAATCGGGATGTTCGTTACATCAATCGCGTGAACCATTTTGCAGCTAAAATTGAAATAAATAAAGCATTTTTAATTAATATCTATTTAAAAAAATGCATGCATGTGTCACGCAAGGTCGGCCGTATTAAATATTTAAATAGATTGGCTGAAGCCTGTCTATTTAAATACTTAGATAGATTCACTGAACTTGAAAGGGTCAGTTAAAAAGTACCCGAGTGCTAAGGAATAGATCCATGCATTGAAAAATATTTTTTGTGAAGCTCAGAGTTTTGTGGATGAGAGATTTATGAATTCAAACAGTTAAATCATAATAAACACAACTGTGCTTTTTTTTTCTTCTTTGTAAAAGGGTATGATGGGGTTGTCATATCTCTGATAAAAACCCCAAAATAAAATAAGATTAAAAAAAAAAGTTTTTTCTTTTAAAACAATCCATTATTATATTTTAAATTATTATATAGTCATTAAATATTTTAATGTGGAACTGCCACCGAACTTACCTTTTTACAGTGTCTATTTTCACAATACCTAACACATCACAAGGAAACACCACACACAGCCTAGTCTTATTTGTGTCGATCTAATTTCTGTCATCACAATAATGATATTTTTGATAAGGAACGAGAAACGCGCGCCGATCGACTGTTGAAGAGACTGACTGTGCCGTCTTTAAGTGACAATTAAATGAGCAAAGTTAAGAGAATCACACATACATACCTACATAGAGCGGTATATTGAAGCAGTCTGATTAGCGATGTATCGCGAACGTCGTGTATTTTGTGGACACATATTTATCAACTCGTACGCACAGTCATTAGAAACACAATATTACGTGCAATATTACAGCGGCTTTATTTTGTAAGGAGTAAGGGCGATTTTCGTTATTAAAGCGTGGTGTGCGTTTGATGGTACTGTAAGACACTAAAAACGGGTTTTTTTTTATATGGTACCTTTCTAGCAAGGTTGTTTGAATTGTTGCTGAATATTATCTCAACCATATTCAGTCTCAAACTAATCAACCTATTTTTGACTTTATTTCTGTGTCAGCAAAGTTCAACTTGCCTTAAGCAGGTCGGCCTGGGTTGATCGGAAAGGATGCATGACGGGACAGATCTAATTATTCGTGTAATAAAGAAGAACATACCACCACACAACACCAACCACACAAGCACCGGCAGCACCGGCATCAAGCATTAGGTAGCTTAGCATGGGACAAATGGTGCAGTGAGAAATGTCCAGGGATTTATTTATTTATTTATTTATTTATTTTTTATTTATTTTATTGTTCAACTTTAAATTTTTTGACAAGTTTTGAAGTCTTTACAGCTTGTAGAAACACAACATATAGAATACATGTTTTAAACCGTGTTGTAAATTCGGGGTTACAATACGTGTTGTGCTGGCCTAGAGGTTAAGTCACCCACTTCTTAAGTACGAAGATGCCAGTTCAAAACCAAGCAAGTATTCATGTGACTTATTCAAATTCATATGTAGGTACTTCAAGTTTATCTAGGACATCACTCACTCACATTGAGACACAGATGAGCGACCCCCGGAGATCCAGAGCTTATAATATAATACTTATAGAATACTAATTATACCCATAAATAGATGTCTTTCATAACTACAGACAGACACGTAAGAGGGTCAAAAACTTTTTGGTTCAGAATTTTTCTTATTCATATGTACAGACGCCAGCACATCCAAGCTACTAATACCAGTCACATTTATTTAATAGATTTTCGACTTTATCGCTAAACCATTAAGGTTCAAGGTTGATTGGGAAAATTTGACAGTTTCGGGTAGCTTGACCTGCTGGCGTCTGTACCTTCAAGGTTATCTTAGACACCACCGACGTTGAGACACAGATGGGTGACACCCGGGGGCACAATGCTTATAATATTAGAATGACAGTTTCTTACATATAATACTTATTAATTATAGACATAAATAGAAGTTGTTCATAACTACGGACATGTACATAAGAGATATCTCTTTAAGTTTTCACTATTAGAATAATACCTGTCGTCCCTAGAAGGATTATTAGAGATTTACGCACGTTTACAAAATTCAACAAGGCCGTTCATGGCCTGCTGCACTCGCGGCTTGTGAAGAGATTGTATTGGCTCCAAGTATCTTGGTTACGCGCGTATTTGCACGTCAACCGCTTTACCAGAGACCCTGGATTGATGTACGGAACGCGTACATGACGGCTACGTCTAAAAATCTTAAAACTAAGTAAGTATTATGACTAGCGAGTAATTTCTAATTTAGAATTGTTCGCATTTACGTCATATTTACTGCGAGCTTTCGTGCTAGGCCCACTGGAAGCCAGGGTGTGGTCATAGACATACTTCTTTAAAAAAATATATAATTTATAGGATAAAATACCAAGACGTGACACAAATTCGTATCATAATAAGTAAATACATGTTAATTTAATTTCTACACTTGGCTGCCTTATAAAAAAAAAAAAACTTTTTAAATTCAGTCCAAAACCGATAAACAATTCGTTTTAATCCTAGACCAAAAATGGCTAACAATTACTTGGTACCCAGTACCAAGTTTTAAATAGTTTAGAAAAATCCCTGCATTACCAGATCTTATACAAATCACTAAACATAGTTACAAAACTATCTGATGAAAATGTAAACAAATGGGTCAGAAAATGTACCTGTGAATGCCACTTTGTAGTTACAAATTGAGTGCTCTGATTTGAATATTTGCATATGTTTTTAAATTATTTGTTTAAAATCACCTCGAACATGAAACAAGTTAAAATTCTCTCAATTTTTATCGATGATTTTTCAATTACAATTTCACAATGTTGTTCAAACAAGGACTTGAAAAAAGCTGAGATATACCTTTAGTGAGTGATCGCGTAAGGATTTAACCTGCACAGGATTTGTTTACTCTTTCATCAGATACTTTTGGGACAGACCATACATCTAGGGCCGCATGCGTGCGGACGGTGACTCGAGAAAAGAATCTATCCTACCTAACAGTTTATTTGTTGAGGTGGATTTGAATATACACATACAGGTTGGCAGAGAAATCGACGCGCATACTGCAACCAGGAATATAGTTCATGATATTAGAGGTCAAAATATATGGAAGAGCTATTTTTTTTTAAATAAACGACGAAAAATTTCGACGAAGTGGGATTTAGAATCATGTACTGAAACCGTCAAGTCGCGGGAAACACCTGGATGAGAGACGCATAGAACCGGGAAGTGTGGCAGAAGAAGGGGAGGCTTATACCCAGCAGTAGGTAACTCCGGGCTGAAATGATGACGATGAATGAAACCGTGGAAACAGGTTGCGCGTTGATGTCGCTGCCACCCTGTATAGCTTAGAGGGGCAATTCTCGTAATTTTAAGCACGTTCACAGTCTGTTCTCGGTCTCAATCTGTCAAAAATACTTCTAATTTCCCTACATTTTGACAGGTTTTTGACATTTGTTGGTCGCCGAGATGAGACTGCGACTAGATTTTGAACGTTTTAAATTACGAGAATTGACTTTCTGGTCACCGACTGTACTAGGCACGTTACAAAAATATGTTTCATGCATGATAATAGTTAAGCACCGACTCTCAACTACTCTCAAGACTTCTCCACTCCAATGAACAGACAGCCTAAAACCAGTGTACTACATAGGTACACTTTTTTTACATTTGAATAAAGATTTTTTAACAATATTAAAAAAACATTTAAAAAAAATAAATGATATGTACACAAATGAATAACCAGTCCAACATACAAGGGTCAAGAAAATAGGTGGCTGGTTTACATGCCAAAGTATACGCTTTTATAATAAACTTCCAAAACCACATTCAAGATCTAAGCCTAAATAAATTCAAATCATTCATTATAAACGTAAGTTGTGCCAGAAAGCCTTTTAAACATTACATTATGGACAAAAGGGCTGGGGATTGAGAACTGCTCACAATTTTAAATACTGAATGTTTTTTTTCCTATTTTTTTTTATATACACTTTGATTATTATTATACACAATGACATATTTAATTTGTGAAGTATAATATTAATATTATTGTGAAAGTGAGGACTATATAGGTTATTTTTATTCCTCAATTAGCTTCATATGCGGCCTACCCAACTGTCCATTCTTTGGTATTCGTCGAGTCGTCGAGCTTATTTTTATTCAACGACGATGACAGACTTATAAAAGTGCACATCAATTTGACGGCTAAAAGAAGAAAAGTATTTGACATTCTGTAAAAAGTCAATAGCAAACAGTTCTTACGCTAGGTGCGTCGCTTACATCTGAGTTTGTTTCGGTCTTTCTTCTCAGAGTAATCAGTTACCGAACGCATTTAATTTAAAAAAAAAAAAAAAAACAATTTAATTTTGACGTGTGTCTTTTCTTGAACCAATTAACAGAAATAAATATCATTTATCCGTATATAAGTCTCGTTAACATTAAGATAAATAATAAATATGTTTACAGCGCTATGAGAGAGATTCAAAATCACATCTTTTAGATAATTTCTTCATGTCGAGCTGATAATAAAGAATAATATTTGTTTTAAGCATGCAATAATAAATTATTAAATAACAAAACAACTTAGTGATCATACACACCAGCGACACGCGTCGACGACAGAGGCAACTGCAGCCGTCGACGCGTACGGTGCTCAAATACACGAGCGGCATGTTGTCGACGCGTACGGTGCTCAAATACACGAGCGGCATGTTGTCGACGCGTACGGTGCTCAAATACACGAGCGGCATGTTGTCGACGCGTACGGTGCTCAAATACACGAGCGGCATGTTGTCGACGCGTACGGTGCTCAAATACACGAGCGGCATGTTGTCGACGCGTACGGTGCTCAAATACACGAGCGGCATGTTGTCGACGCGTACGGTGCTCAAATACACGAGCGGCATGTTGTCGACGCGTACGGTGCTCAAATACACGAGCGGCATGTTGTCGACGCGTACGGTGCTCAAATACACGAGCGGCATGTTGTCGACGCGTACGGTGCTCAAATACACGAGCGGCATGTTGTCGATGGCTGCAGTTGCCTCTGTCGTCGACGCGTGTCGCTCGTGTATGCACACTTAGTAATACAGTGCCACAAACTTAATTGTTCAGGTAACAAATACCACACGCTGTAAGTATTATAAATGGCCGAAGACAATTGTGGCACTATAGGATAGTTGATCCATTTCACATCCGCAAGTCAGTCGTTGCAATTGAAACCTTATTTCAAAGACACATATGAGACATTTAAAACAATATGTTCGTGCGGACGCGATTTAAAATAGCATATAAAATAATTGACAGTTCCACTGATTTAAATTGATTTTATAATAGTTGGTAGAAATCACGAGTTACTAAATACTTTCCAATAAAACAATAAATTCTAAATTGATGACTAGAACACCGTCTCTCTATACCGCGGACCTCGTTACAAACCAAACATAGCAAATAAATTTTATGTGGAACGTCAAAACACTACTTACTACTACCTCTCATAGTTTTGGGTTTCATCTCAAGAACCATCTCAAAAATTCGCAGAACCTACTTCCATCTTTACTTTTCAATAAAATATGGTCCGAATACTTGAAAATATTCTTGAATTAATTTAATAGTTCTGTACAGTCACGAGCATAAATCTATTAATATGGACAGCTTGATAATGTCTGATTTCATGGTTCATCCATTAATACCTGTCGTCAAGATGACAGCACAAATATGTGACATCGAACGAATTTCAATGTATGTATTTGTGTTCGTGACTGTACATGGTTGTTTATATGGTACTTTTATTTTTTCGGATGGGAAATCATCAAATGACCCCTCACGCTCTGGGTGGAGCGGAGGGGAGTGTCAGACTCTTACTGACTAAAATCCACCCATGTTCCTTCCTTCGCCCTTTATGTACCGGGATAGCGGTAACCCTTTCGGACAATCCCGCTGACCCGGAAGGCTTCGGCCCTAAGGGGCCCCTCGAATTATGCTGACATCTCTTTGAGGCGCGCGTGGAACACTTACGCGCCGTCCGGCACGGGCCTGGTCCTGATCGGGCGGTGAGCTACCCATTGTTGCCCGCGCCTACGGTGGCCGGGAGTCGTCACGCGTTTATATGATACTTTAAATTTTGTCTGTGGCGCAGGTATACACTGCTTCAAAGGATATTTCTCTGTACCTATTTTTTTTCTGTTCTGTTTTTCTTGTCTGTTTATATATGTGTGTACATAAATGGTAAATAAATAAATAAATATTTTGCTGCTCGAATGACGTTGACAGGGAGGCACTGTTTGCAAACATTTGTGCAATTGTTTTGTGAAATATCACTTGGAATTCATTCAAAAAACAAGATGGCGACGTTAGTTCCGATGTTGGCCACGCGCCAAAATAATCTTGTAGCACTATAGACACGACATCCTACAAAACTTAACTTTATCTTAAATTAAACGTGCCATTTTCACGGCCGGGTACTGTACAAGAAACACCATGTTTAGGTATGATACTTACTTATAGCGAGTATCTATAGTATAAATATCAATTTAAAAAAAAAAATACCTTTAGGTAAGTACGATCACTTTACGGAAACCTTCTTCTGATCACTTTTGGACTTTGTCACAAAATCAAAAGTCATTTATAAAAAGTAGGCTGAGAAACAGCACTTTTCGAACGTCAGACATGGATTCATGTCTGACGTTCGAAAAGTGTTGATTCAACGAATAAGTTTTATGTGAGATTTTACATAAAACTTATTCGTTGACGCACCACATTTCTGACGTCGCCATTTGAAATACGGGAATTGCCCCTCAGGTGTAAGGTTGAGGTTTCTGTAAGTCAACCGTACATGCATGTGTCACTTATAAATAAACGTAGTGGGAACCTCCTCGGAGTTAGATGTAGTAGCCATGTTTCGCTGCAACGATGCATACGATGCAGTCACCGGGCATCAGATGTCGATGTTCAGGCAGGTTCACGTCGAAGGAAGCTGAGGAAAATAACAATTTGTTAACAAAGCAGTTCTTAAGATTTAAATACACGGGCAAGTTTTTAATTAGACGATTTGTTTACATTCGTGTCATTTCTAAATCGATATCCATGTTTTTTTTTTCATTAGGGCATTTATTCAGAAGTTCTTCAGAATTAGAGAATGGACTCGTCAATGGATGACAGCAAATCATCTGCAGATAAATAGGCATGTCTTTTTGGCAACTTTCGCATTTAGAGTACGTGTTCGTAGAACGCATTCCGCATTATTATAATTATTATTATTATAGCGTCTATTAGATAAAACAGCATGTCTACGCATAGCTAGCGTAGTGTTTACGCGGCGTCAATGCGACGTCAGCCAACATAAGATGCGCAAACACTAATACAAGTTTTAAAAAAAACTTTTTTTTTTAAGTTGGTGGTAGTTTTTATTTTTTATTTTTCACTTTTTGGTTGTACCTAACACCACATTCGTATACCACTACTGGCTATATAAACAACAGTGACAGGAAATATTGGAGACAGTCCCGGAATGTGACATCTTTCGTGACACAATCAGGGTGATCATGTCAAATTGTCTCATGTTATGTGAAAGCTGTGGTTGTTAGGTAAATAAGTTGTATGTTGTTATCACTTTATTCGATTTTATTTTATTTTCTCTTCTTAAAGTTATTGATAAGTATGTTTGATCTCTGACTTGTTATTTGTTTTTTAAATATGTTAATTATGTAATATGTTTAGTTTTACCTGTTAACTACTGTCAATGGCGCAAGCTGTAGTAATTAATTAATTAAATTAAAAATAAATAAATTATAACATCATAAGTGGATTTAATAAGTATTACTGAAGCTAAGTCAAAA
The DNA here is from genome assembly GCA_911387795.2 of Apamea monoglypha. Taxonomy (NCBI): domain Eukaryota; kingdom Metazoa; phylum Arthropoda; class Insecta; order Lepidoptera; family Noctuidae; genus Apamea; species Apamea monoglypha. The sequence goes on along the minus strand of OU426922.1, from coordinate 1,623,555 downwards.
ACCACCAAAGCAAACTTAATCATATTTACAACTAATATTATAAACGTGAAAGATTGTATGGATGGATGTTTGTTACTCTTTCGCGCAAAAACTATTGAACGGATTTGGGTGAAACTTGGCACACAGATGGTTTATAACCAAGATTAACATATGGGATACTCTTTATCCCGGTATTCCCACGGGATCGAAAATTATGCGGGTGAAACCGCGGGGCGCAGTAAATTCATATGGAAACATTGCGCGAGCTTTCTCTACGAAAAAAAAGAAGGTTCAAAATCGGTCTAGAATTGATGAAAATCCCGATTATACTTAAAAAAAAAAACATACACATGAACAGAACCTCCTTTTTTTGGAGTCGGTTAACAACCAAGTCCTAAACCCAATACAAACAGATAAAAAAGTAATCTTACTGCGGCGATTTTATTGTCAGCCAAACATAACATCACTACTGAAGAGGCAAAAAGCCAAGATGGTGGGATGTACTATAGGCACACCTCTGCCTTCCCTAGCCCAGAACCGCATTACCACAACCGCACCATTAGGCTAACAGGCAACAAGACAGACAAACTTCGGGTGGTTAAAAGTTAAAAAGGTCAACATACAAGAACCACATGCAACACCTGCAACAGACTCATTACCGCTCTCTTTCGGACTGACGATCTCTGCTTTCCGTTTCCTGAAATAGAAACATTGACAATGTAAAAAGGATCGAGCGGTGTCTTAGGTCAGCCGGTTAGAACGAAGTTCCCTTTTTCTCGTCTATATTACAGTAAGATAATCTACGTTCGCGATTAATTCGCCAAACACGTAAACAAATATGGGTTACTGGAAAAATAACTTTAATTCCTACACAATAAAGATCAGTATACGATACAACTTCAAACAATTTTAAGACTTTTTAATTAATGCTTGTCACTCTGAAATAATAAATAACTTAATTACTGCTGCAATAAAGTTCATATTTATTTAACTTGAAATAACAGAAATTGGAAACATACATTTGAACAGTCTGAATAGACCTTAGGTATATTACTGTAGTATAAACGAGAAAAAGGCCAGTAGTATAAGTGCATAAACGTACTCTTGTAACGAGACAAACTCATTAAAGCAAAAGTGTCGTGACAGTCATAATGTTACACTTTTTTCGGTCTCGGACATGCCATAAGGAACTTCGTTCCAAAAAGATGTCTTAATCAGTGGCTTACTATAATCTGTTCTAAAAGTATCTCTCTAAATTTTATATATTTATGTTCTGTACTTTGTATGGTGTACAGACGCCAGCAGGTCAAGCTGCCCGAAACTGTCAAATTTTCCCAATCAACCTTGAACCTTAATGCTTTAGCGATAAAGTTGAAAATCTATTAAAGAAATTTGACAGATTGTAGTAACTTGATGTGCTGGCGTCCGTACAATAAAGAGTATTTTATTCTATTCTATTTCGTAAAAATGTAAACAAACCCTGTTCAGGACAAATTATTACAGAACAAATATTTGTATTGCCTACAGGTAGTTGTTCCGGGTCTGGCTTTGTGTTTATGTGAGTTAAATGTTTGTAAGCGCACCCGAATGAAAAACATATCCCTCTTCTGTTCTGTTAGGTAAGCTTATTAAGTTCACAGACAATATAAGAAGTAATTGTGTAAGGGGTTGTAAGGTGATTAAAAATTAAAATTTTGGATTTTAAATCACTCAATTTGTAAGTGGCACTACAAATACGATTCTGATCCCTTTGTTTACATTTTCATCATAGACTTTTAGGACAGACCATACGTAGCTGAACATGCTTGCTCAAAGATATGCACAAGTACAAACAGTACGTACAGTCTGTTTTTAACATTAGTTGCCTTTCAACCTTAAGTAATAATGAACTTATACGTTATTGCAATCGTAATTAAGCACCTTTTCATTATGTGTTCGGCCGCCGGCCGCCGCCGCCGCCCAAAACGAGAAACCAGTTCCGTGATACATTTTAATAGCTTTTTGTGACCGTGCGATAATGAACTTTACGTGACAGAATATAAGATTCTAATACTTTAGAGTATTGTGTTGAGCATTGCAAGTTATAACATATTTAATATAGTATAGTATTTTTATCTCATGAAGGATGTATGTTCCGGATTGGCGCAAAAACGGCTGAACGGATTTGGATGAAATTTGGCACAGATAGTTTATAACCTGGATTAACACATAAGGTACTTTTGACCCTGGTAGTACATTCCCGTGGGACATTTAACGGCATCTACACGGGTGAAGCCGCGGGCAAAAGCTATTAGTTTTGTATAATAATTCAGTTGCGACAACTGCTTTGGTAACAAGATCTTTCCGTGATTTACGTAAAATGTATATAAATGGTTGCGCGTTGTCACTGCTACCCCCTCCTTGGTTAATTTTAGTAGTTGTGTTGCTTATTAATACTCATAAGCCTTTGAATCTTAATAAAAAAAAATATAAAACTTTGGTTTAGTTTATTTAAATGTAAGCGAATCTTTTTACAATTGATGTTTTTACGAAGAAATCAGCACTTGCTCATTACACCCGGAACAGTTTCTATTAGCGATTGAAATATTTTCCCGTGACGAGTTCAAAAATTAAATCTGCGACCTAGCTGCTAGGTGACAGATTTAATTTTGAAAAATAATACGACAAACAAACAGTTAAAACTGCGGGGCGTTAAAACTAATGGCAACAAGATAATGATTAAAATCGCTTGGCAACATTATTAATTGAAATTCACGAAGGAATATTCCAAATTCGCGATAAGGACCAATTCGCTATTGCTCAAGGTGGTTCAGCTAATTTCCGAGACAGACTGTACCTGGGCGTGAATGTGGCACATACAATTTTAGAAAGAGACAGCCACACAGGTTAGACAGTGACAGAGACAATGCTCTACAGAGCCAACCTCTTTCTAAAATTGTATGCTCCCAGAGTACTGTCAGTTTAAGGGGGACGCACTAAGTAGCCGGCGACATTCAATAAAGATCATATAATCCCATTGATTGATATTTCATGAAATAGTCATTTACATGAACTATATAATATAGGTGATATGAATATGTATCAATCATCATCATCATTTTAATTATTATAATTCTGTAAAGTCATATTTGTTATGGTTGCAAATTTTAATCAACATTCAATATGACACTGATCTGAAAATTGCAAAATACGTAAGAAAATCTGAATGTCACGCGCTACCCTGTGCGTTTCCCCCTTAAAGACTTTCCTCTAGACATACTTACTTTTTAACTTCCACCTCTTTCATCTGACGTTCAGCCTTGGCCCAAATGTCCTCTTCGAATTGTTCTCGTAACTCGCTTTTCTGTAGATATTTCGTATAATATTCACTAGCATGAGTAGATGGTGTGTACTGTGTGACGAAGTGTGACGACGTCTGTGAAGGTTTAGCATTCTTGCTGATCTCTTCCATATGAATTTGTGGTGTATAGTTCAAAGGCTTCTTCTTCTTCTTAAACATTGAAGGAATTACATCTTTAGGCACGGGCCGTATGGCTGATAGTTCAGCTTTCTTAGCTGTCATGATTGATTCAAGAGCCACATTTCTTTTGATTTTCTTTTGAATATTTTGTGGTACATACTCTGGGTTATGTGATTCAAGATCACTTGAATCTGCAGGGTTATCAGCCTGGTGGTCATCTTTATTTCCCTTCACCTGAAAAAGTATGTAGAAGCCTTTTTAAACATTATTTTGCAGTCAATATAATTATGATTATTATTAAACACAACAAATAATAGAACACTCTTTATTGTACACCAAACAAATTATAGAAAATAAATATATAAAGTTTAAATAATAATTATTTATCTATTATATGTTCTATGTTACGGGTTTGGTTTCCGCACTTAGTCCTTCAGGTGGACCATTGTACGTGGGCCATGGCGGCCGTCGGATATTCCAATCAGCCCAGGTGGGCTGGTTGGAACATCTGTGTAAGATCTGGGTGTACCGAGGGTTCCCAATCTAATCTGGGTGACGCCTGTGCACTCAAAGAGCACATGCGCGACGGTTTCATCAGCCTCCATGCAAGCTCTGCACAAGGGGCTGCCCGTTATACCTATCGTGTAAAAGTGTTTGTTGAGTGAGCAGTGTCCCGTGATGATCCCCGTCATGAGGCGCAGGCCTTTCCTATCCAGGCGCAGTAATGTTTTGGTTAGTTTGCCATCTGATGATGGCGTGGCTTCCTTAGACTGCCTGCAGCCCGGTGACGAGGCACCACCAGTACTCTGCTTGTGTGTGGGTGTGCTCCTGTAGCCACCTGCGTAGTTGATTGAAGGGGATGGGCACGACTGGTTCCGGTCCATAGACTGACGTGCTGGATGCCCTTCTTGCCAGCTCGTCAGCCGCGTCGTTACCTAGTGATCCACTGTGTCCTTTTATCCATTGTAGTGTCACTGTGTTGCGGTTCGATACAGTTACCCGTTCAAGCGCCTTGTGACATTCCAGTATTAGATGTGATGTGATGCATCCCTTCTTTAAGGATTGGAGGACTGAGGCGCTGTCAGAGATTATACGAACACGAGTGTCCGTAACTCTCCTGGCTGCTATGGCATGGGCCGCTTATATTATACCCACACACTGGTAGACCGTGTTGAGCATTCCTAGCGGGCTGGATATGTTTATGTTGAGGTCGTGTGAGAAAACTCCGACTCCAGTTCCGCAGTCGGTCTTTGATCCATCAGTGTAAACTCTCAGCTCTCTCGGGCCCGAGTAGTCGCACTGCTCCTCTTTAAGCACTGTGTTGTAATGCTTTTGAAAGCAGTATTGCTTAAGGGCTTTGTCGCTGGGTGATGCAATCATTGGCTGCCGTTTGATCGTCTCGTCCTTTAGGCGTATGTGTTTGATCCTCGAGTCTTTGCTCAGCGTTCCTGATATATGGAGTCTGAAGGCAGACAGCGCCGCCTCCTCCCGCACGATAAGGTGTAAGGGAGGCAGTCCAAGCATAGCCAGTAGGGCAGCGGTGGGTGCAGTTCTCATGCAGCTCATTGCCACACAAGCAAATCGCTGCAGCTTTTCGAGATCTCTTTGGGCTGTGCTCAGGTCTGTTCTGGGCCACCAGACTAGTGAGCTGTATGTGATAATTGGTCGGATAATTACTGTGGTGTAAAGCCAGTATGTGATCTTGGGGCTAATGCCCCAGTTTTTCGCAAGCATTCTCTTGCATTGCCACAGGGATATGCTGGCCTTTGTGGTGTTGTAGTTGATGTGTTTTTCCCAATTCAGCTGTTTGTCCAAAAAGATGGCCAGGTATTTGGTTTCAGTTGATAGGCTTAGGGTAGTGCCAAAGAATCTTGGAAGTTGTAGTGTAGCAAGTTTCCTCTTTTTTGTGACGAGTATCAATTCGGATTTTGTTGGGTTCACTGATAGTTGATGTGTAAAACACCAATTCTCTACTATTTTCAGGGCCTGGTACATTAGGTTGCACAGTGTGTTTTCGTGGGTGCCATTTGTTATTATGGTTAGATCATCGGCGTAGCCTACGGTAAAGTAGCCTTTATATCTTAGTGCCTTTAATAATAATAATAATAATAATAATAAAGTTTATTGTGTCCAGAAGTATACATAAACAATTACGGGTTTGGAGTCTTCATTTAAGCAAATAATGCCTGTATTAGAAGACTCCGCTCCTTCACAACAGTAGGTACTTACATAAACACAACAAAAACAGAAACAGGTGTAGTAAAACAAAATATAAAACAAAATATAATTATGTGAACGCGTGTGAGTGTGCATTTGTGTTGTTGAGTGTAAATGAGTGTTATGGATGTGTGGTTGTATGAGTATGTGTGTGTGAATGTACGTGAAAGTATGGGAGAGTCTACAGTGTGTGTGAGCGGGCCGTATACTTGTATTAGGTTACGTTTTGTAGGAGAGCTTCAGTATTTTCATATGTCAGTGGTTTTATCCAGTCAATCAACATTTCTTTACATATATGATGAGATTTTGCATATATAAAAATTTCTTTATTTATTTTGTTGTACAGTTGAGCAGATCGTTTACTAAGTTGCATAGATCCGAATTTGGTTTTGATTAAAGGTATTTGCACTATATTGTGTTTTCTTCTCTTAGAGTGCATGTCCGAATTATAAGGTAAGGTTTTGTGCTTTTTTAAAACTATTTGAGTAATGTATAGTTTCCTAACTGACAGAACACCACTAAGTTTGTAGAGGTTCTCTGTGGAATATCTCCTTTTTTTAAAATGCATTATTTTGAGCAGGGCACGTTGTGCTCGCTCCAGTTGGATGAATTTAGATTTTGTTGCCCCGCCCCAAACAGGAATGCAGTATATCAATATTGACTGCGCAAGAGAAATATATATTTGAGTGAGCACATTTCTAACAGGTTTACCGCTACTCTGTATAGACCTAGGGAGCACGTGACGCAGAGTCTTAAAAATCCAGTTTAGCTTGCGGACTCTGTTTGCAACTTGCTCAAGATGGGGGTACCAACACAATCTCTGATCTAGCATTACCCCTAAATACTTTGTGCTAGAAACTTTGCCAATACTAGAACAGTTACAACCATCAGCATTAGCACCATAGCCTTTATCAGGCTGTCTACAACCAGATTCCATAGAAGTGGCGAAAGGACGCCCCCTTGCGGTCAGCCCTTTGCCACAATGGTCCTTGTGGTGTCGTTTACGGTCACTTGTACAGCTCTCTGTTCGAGCATATTGGTAATCCAGCCGCTCAGAGACGGATCTATACCGTGTCTGTCTAAGGCCGTGCTGATACTCTTGAATGTGATTTTGTCAAAGGCGCCCTCGATTTCGATGAAGGCGGCCAGTGCTGAGCATTTGTGGTCCACTGCGCATTCAATCTTGGATACCACGATGTGCAGCGCGGATTCTGTTGATTTGTCTGTGGAGTACGCATGCTGTTGTTTGTGGAGTGATTTTGCCCTAAGGGGACCGTCTCGGACGTGTCGATCACATAGTGTCTCTTGGGTTGCGTGTAGTCGGCTTTACCAGGTTTTTGTTTATCTATTTTATTACAGACTAGCTTCTGTCCTCGACCTCGTCCGCGTTTCCTGTTCCCCTGACCCATCCCATCGTATCGCCTGCCCGCGCTAATATTACTTCGTTTACGCTTAGCGTTCTTTCAGATTTTTTTTTCTTTTAGCTCGTCTCCAAAGGGTCCTAGTGTGATGTTAAATAGCCTATAGCCTTCCTCAAGAATTCGGCTACAAAATGCAAAAAAATATTTTTCAAATCCGACTGGTAGTTCCAGAGAATAGTGCATTCAAACAAACAAACAAACTCTTCAGCTTTATTCTTAGTAAGTAATATAGCTAAATAGATAGATATTATTCTCAAAAAGATATTTATTTTTAAAAATAAGTATCTTTTTTACAAAAAAAAAGGTGGTTTTGGTTGTTTGATTCTTTGTATTTAGCACAGACTTCCTAAGCCGAGTTATTTTACACTTTGCAGTTTTTTTTTATTTTTTTTAAGTTGTTTTAAATATTGTGCTCAAAAAATATGTTTGTGCAAACTGAAGTGTTAATCGACTTTTGTTGCCGACTGTAGAATCATTGAGAATTTTAATATCAAAGGTAATCAAAAAGGGGTAAATGAAATGGAACAAAAAGTGATCTGAAGGTACCCTAGGGTGGGGAGTGGGAGGCAGTCGCCTCCTTCTGCGAAGCAGTCATGCTAGCGAAGGAGGTGGCGGGACGGATGAGGGAGAGAGCCTCCCGTCCCAGCCGCCGCGGGAGACGCTCCGGGCGTCGGGAGTCGCGTGACGACTACCGGCCACCGTAGGCGCGGGCCTGCGGGCGGAGAGCAATGGGTAGCTCACCGCCCGATCAGGACCAGGCCCGTGCCGGACGGCGCGTAAGTGTTCCACGCGCGCCTCAAAGAGATGTCAGCATAACGAGGGGCCCCTGGCCGAAGCCTGCCGGGTCAGCGGGATTGTCCGAAAAGGTTACCGCTACCCCGGAACATAAAGGGCGAAGAAAGGAACATGGGTGGGTTTTAGTCAGTAAGAGTCTGACACTCCCTTCCGCTCCACCCAGAGCGGGAGCGGTCATTTGATGATTTCCCACCAGAAAAAAAAAAAAAAAAGCTACCCTAGAGTATGGGGGTACCATACCCTACGGTACCTTCAGATGACAAAATGGCTGGAAAGACATGGATCTAAAAAAAAAAAAAGACATGGACTAGACAGAGGCCTTTGCAAAGGGCACACAGCTCCGAACTGATATTTAAACATTTCGCACTAAAACGATCACTCTGAAAAAAGGCTATAAATAAATTAATAATTAATCAAATGAGGACTTTCATTCATTTCATCACTGACTTGAGAACTTTAATTTCAAATGTAGCTCATTTAAAGTCCTCAAATGTCAGTGAATATTCTTACTTGCTCAGTATTCTAATAATTTTAAAACACTAAACATACCATCCTTAGCATATCTTGAATGAGATCCAAGTCTGGGCCCTCAAAGTCCCCTTCCCCTCCACCTTGAGATGCATAGTAAGATTGTTCTTCACTTTCTGTGGAATTATAAGTTTACCACCTAAGAATATCTACATGTGGAATGCAATAAAAGTATTGAGTATTGATAATAATGCCGCAATGACTATAATATAATTTTAAAGAAAATCTGTACCATAGAAAAGAATCCATTTATTTTGGCAGATCGGTAGCTTGGTGCCTGATGAAGAACAAAAATTACTTTGATCTTGTTACTTACATAGATATCAAGCAACCTTATTTCACTGTGGCTAAATAATAACAGCCATATGGGTCGCTTGAAGGTTAAACTATGCTTGCCGCGGTCGTTTCATGGATGGGTGACCATTCATTACATATCGAGACCTTATCGTGTCTCGCAGAGCATATTAAGCCGTTGGGCCATGGGCAGGCAGAAGCCCAAATGCCTGGCAGCCAGTCTTACCAATGGGTATTGTGTTACCCAATTACTGGGCTATGGAGGTCAGATAGGCAGTCGCCCCATATAAAATACTGGTACTGTATAAAATACTGGCTGCATCCGGTTAGGCTGGAAGCCAACCCTGGGAAAAGGCTAGGCAGATTGCTTGACTTACCTTCTTCCTCAATTTTGAAAGGTGGTGGTCCGACAGCACCAAACGTCTCCAAGGATGCAGGTACTTCAAATCTTTGTGCCACTGTCAGATCTTGCATTATCTCTTCCAGGTTAGTCCAATCACACATTGTGAATGTTTATTTCTACTTCAATGCTTACGAGGAGGTGTTTCTCTTGATGGCTTGTGGCTTTATTCTAGAAGAGTCGCCATCCTACTATTAAACATAAGGGTTTGTTCAATCAAAAAAAAAAAGGTTGATGAATTGGAAAAATCATTTGTTGACAATAACAACTTGTGATAATAACATTTGAAGACAAACAAATTGTGAAAGCAATCACAAGATTGATTACACAATTTGTTTCCCTTGTGGTTCTTTGAGAGTAGACATGGGTAAATAGTTACTGACCACTTTTAGTTTCCCTAAAAACAAAAAGCTCAGTAAAAGAGGAATCTTCTTTGGATAACTTAGAAAAACACACTAAACCGTTCTTACAGTGTACTAGTATAGTACCTATTCCAAGAACTATAGGTGTGGTATGAATTCACCAGTTTAAATGGAGCAAGCTACTGTGATATTATTTTATTGCGTACCTAATAATACATAGTTTATGCAGCAGGTAATAAAACAGATAAATCTTCTCGACTACTTTCGTCAAAGGATATACAATCACACTCTACGGACATACAAACTATCGATTTATTATACTACCTAAATGAACTGTTGTAGATACCTAGTACCTACCCAACGATAATACATAATATAAATAACAACAATAAATACAACCTACGAATTGGCAACTAGTTCACCGTTTTTGAGAAAATGATTAATTTATTTATTTATTTATTGGAAAAGCAAACAGTAGCACAATAAGAAATAGTCATAATAGCTTAAATATTACATATTCAAACGATTATGCTACCCACTACGTTCTCTACAGATTAGATTACAAATTACATTTAAAGTATTTAAAACTAGCTAGTAACACAGATACAATACCTATACAACAGTCGTTGTCCTAGAACTCGTATCTGGATTTTTTTTTATTTATAAAATAAAAATAAAATGTAGATAGTAAAATTGTGGTAAGGAAATATAAAGAGTTAATTGTAATATTTGTAATCAGCACACAACTGTTTGCAAAAAAGTATGACCAATAAACATTTAGCCAGATATTATTGTTATACGGGACAGATACTACTAAGATAATTATAAAATAAATAATGTTCCTCGTGGACGTGGTCTACTTACCTCAAAATATGAATATTTCAGCAAAATAGCAAGGTCTACACATTTTTAACGGAATTTATTATTTCCTGTCAAATCTGGGTATTCGGACATGACGGATCCGCGGCTCAAGTGACATTAGCTATAATAACTTGCAATCTGTCAAATCCCTATATACTCTGTGGTCAAATCTGTCAATCAATCTGTGTAGGAAAGTTATTGGCGCCGATTCCCTTGTTCACAAACTAAGGGCCCTCGCCCACGGGCGACTTTTTGTAGCGATGCAGTCGCGATGCTCTCGCGCGTAGCATCGATACAGACGCGAAGCAGTCGCTAGCTGTGTGCCCGCGCCCACGGGACCAGATTCAGTCGCGATGCAAACGCGATTTGGATCAGTACAGTTGCAAGATGGACTCCGTTGAGGCAACAATAATCACGTTGTCTTTGGTGCTGCTTTTACGTAAGCAGCCGAAGCGTAGGCAACGGAAGCAGCGTCAATATTGGATGCATCCATTTAATACCCAGAGATTACTTTGTGGACATCATGTAACAACATTCAAACAACTCAAAAATTATGATCTTAAATTCAAAAGTTGTTATAGAATGTCATATTCGGTCGCGCGTTTGTATCGATACAATCGCGATGCAGTAGCGCGTTGCAAATGCGACTAACACGCGTTAGAAGTGATGCTGTCGCGCGTTTGCTAAACGCGCGACTGCATCGCTACAAAAAGTCGCCGTGGGCGAGGGCCCTAAACTACAGCTTGGCAAGAAAGTCCTGAAACGGAACTAAAATATTTAATCATTGGCAACACTCGCTCTGCCTCGTCGAGTAAGGTACATATTCTGTCATTTCTTGTAATCTGTGACTGTTTCTCGTGTTATTATTTATTTATTTGCTTTATCGTGGTGATACTGGTGACCCATTGTGTTCATAATGAACAGATCTGTTATTCGCAGATCCGCAAGAGCAATAATTTATAAAGTGTACGTGATATATTTGGCGGAACTCGAGGCCGGACAAATCTTAACCGAAATCAACGATGTGTATGAAAGAACCGCTGAAATGACAGGTAAAATTATATTTTATACATGTAATCAGATCTAATGTGTGTATTTCAAGGTGCAATATCTATTAAAAACCTTTCATACAATTATTGAAATGTACTATCGGGGACAAAAACGGTGAATCACTTAGCAAACAAAATACTTTGAACTACGCATCGTGGCATAACCGGTCAACTTCCCTGTAATTCGCTAATGAGACTAGTGGGCGGGGCTCAAAAATAATTTTGGCAAATAACAGGGCATTCTCAAAATATGTGTGTATGTGTGTTTTATGACACTTCACCCGATCAGTCACGCTAGTCACCATTCAGTTGTCCGCCGCGGTCCTGTGTCCCGTGGGTCGCAGCGTGATGTTATATAGCCTTTGTTACTCAGCTCAGTGATAATATAGTTTTATAATGGTAAACGAATTTTTGAAATCAGTCTAGTAGTTTTTGATTTAAATGATAACAAAAAAAACAATCTTACCTCTATATCTAATATTATTATATTATATTATTTTATATTTGTTTTTTACTAGGATTTTTTTTATGTAAATAACAAGTACTGTTACTTATGTGGCTGTATTTATTTATTTCTGTTTTGGTGTTGTGGTGTATCTGGCAGTTGCAGAGTCGGACTTTGAATATAATTTAAATTATAATAAATATTAAATTTATTATAATTTAAATAATAATAAAAATTAAATTAAACCGGTATGCTTATGATATTTATGAGTAGTAAACAAAACTGAATTAGGCACGCAATTCACAACATAATATTAGAGAAACAAAGAAATTGGTTACCTATTGTTTCAAAACGTGGGAAGTTCAACAAAAGCATGCCGACGCCCTTTGTTCACAATTTTTGCCAAGGGATCATAAATATAAGATAAGATAGTTTGGTTGTCAAAATATGCCGCAATTTTTAAAACCTCATGGACAAAGGATTAAAATGATTTATTGCCTTACATTGCTTCCTAAATACTTTGTTCTAATCTTTTACTACGAAATTGAGTTTCGGGTTTGTTCAAGTTATATTTACATACACAGACGGCTTATCCTATTGTTCTATTACTCAAAAGTTAAGCCGGTTAGGCGAAACCAATAAAATTAGTCACGATAAAAGCAATCTTATTTCAAAGCATTACAACCGAGTATTAAATGAAGATAAAAACTTAGATCAATAAGTGTTGTTTGTCATTTCTTGACCATTTATCTTTAAATTTAAATTAGTTTAACTATAAAAATGGTGTTATGTTTCATTTATAAACAATTTTATAATATTTTATTTGTTATGGCATTGTAGACATGATTTTAGTGTCCATATTCCTAGTTTTATTGATTTGATATTTATGGTACAAAATTCTTTGATTATTTCTGTAGTTTCTTGTAATGTGGATTATGTATTAGACTGTTTTCTTTTGTAATCATAACTGATAAGTAATGCTCTTCGTTTTATTATAAAAATAAAAATGATTTAGTATGCTACAATGTTTCTCAAATTAGTGTAAGTTTATGTACTGGTGTAACGTCTATTTTAAAAAACTATAAAGTAGATACTACATAGTAAGTAAACAATTTTGAAGTAAATATTTATTTGTGTACTCTACAGTTTAATATTCCTGATTACATGTGATCTCAATGTAAATATAAGAATAGAACGATAAAAACAACTATTTGTAAAATGATCTACATATTTATATCTTTAAATGTTATTATTAAAATCACGGGTCCATTCCCATTGATGGATAACTTATGTGAAAATATACTTATGATCCTAACACTATGTGGTTTTATTTTTGTATTCATTCGGGATGATCTAAGATCTAAGATCTAGTGCACGGATTTTTCATACGTTTTGCACAATTAGAAAAAGGGATGTCACATAAGAAAAAAAAGCCCCGAAATTGTTTAAATATTTATTTTCCGACTTTATCCATAAATATCAATTTATGGACAAATATGGAAAAATAAATAATTAGACTGTTTCAGTGGCATGTGCTGCGTAAATTTTTATAATTCTTGCGACGATTTCCTGTTACAAAAAACAAATAACGCTTTTGTGCACTAGTATAATATACGCCCTCTACTAAAAACTTGTCCTATTGCTGTAATTCAATAGTAAAGCCGGTTATGCGAATCAACAAACAACAACTAAAATTATCAAGATAAAAACACTCTTATCTCAAAGCAATAAGACTGAATTTTAAATGTAGATGGCAAATACTTAAGCCCTTGATTTTATGTGATATAATACTCATAAAAGTGCAGTTAGTAAATCTAGCAGTTTTAACACTCTTTCCGAATGGAACTTCTAATTTAGTTGATTAAATAGTCAATCGTCCAAAAAGTCGTATATAATAAATTAAATTATGTTACGCACTTTATTATAATAATATGTCGTAACAAATAAACTATAATCATTTTCCTCTATAACCTTTTACTCAATATGCTATCCCAATACATTATCGAAGCCAAACTGACTTTCGCCTCGCAGCAATAACAAAAGTAAAAACAATAATGAATGAAGAATACCTTTTTTTTTTTTTTTTTTTTTTGGGATGGGAAATCATCAAATGACTCCTCCCGCTCTGGGTGGAGCGGAAGGGAGTGTCAGACTCTTACTGACTAAAACCCACCCATGTTCCTTCCTTCGCCCTTTATGTTCCGGGGTAGCGGTAACCCTTTCGGACAATCCCGCTGCCCCGGCAGGCTTCGGCCCTGAGGGGCCCCTCGTTATGCTGACATCTCTTTGAGGCGCGCGTGGAACACTTACGCGCCGTCCGGCACGGGCCTGGTCCTGATCGGGCGGTGAGCTACCCATTGCTCTCCGCCCGCAGGCCCGCGCCTACGGTGGCCGGTAGTCGTCTCTCGACTCCCGACGCCCGGGGCGTCTCCCGCGGCGGCTGGGACGGGAGGCTCTCTCCCTCATCCGTCCCGCCACCTCCTTCGCTAGCATGACTGCTTCGCAGAAGGAGGCGACTGCCTCCCACTCCCTCTCGCTCCGGACCATGGCTTGCACCAGGTCCGGGCGCGAGAGGCCGCCGCCGCTGCCGATCGCCTCCACGAGGACACGGCGGTGCTCCGCCCAAGCGGGGCAGACCTCCACCGTGTGCTCCACCGTGTCCTCTGGGCGATCCTGGCAATGGTGACACCCGGGCGTTTCCTCCCGCCTGATCATGTGCAGGAACCTCCCGAAACTTCCGTGTCCGGTGAGGACCTGCGTCAGGCGGTAGGTGAGGGCGCCGTGGCGCCTCTCTAGCCACTCCTCAAAGAGGGGTCTTATCGCCGCTATCGCGGCGTGCCCTGCGCTGGGTTGCGACAGTCGCTCTTTCCATGTCGCCATGAGATCGAGCCGGAGGTCCGACCGCTCCGCAGCAATTTGCCGCGGGAGCGGACTTTCCCCCCGGCGTAGTGCCTCCGCGCGCCACTCATACAGGCGCGCGAGGACTATCGCCTCCAGATCCCATGGCGGCAGTCCGGCAAGAAGGCTTGCCGCCTCGCGCGAGATCGTGCGGTAGCCCCGGATTAGCCTTACGGCTACCACCTTCTGGGGCGCGTTCAGGTAGTGGGCGGCTCGCCGCCGCAGTGAACGCGCCCACACCGGGGCCCCGTATATGGCCATGGACCGCACGACCCCCGCGTAATGAAGAATACCTTACACAGTATTTTAACTCACGCGCACAAATACAACAATGCTGACAGTAGAAACACAGATATTTGTGCGTATGTGCGTAGGGGGCGGGACTAGTCTTGCGTTCGAACGTTGGATGCCAAGCGATTATAGTCTTTAGGGTGATTCACCGGAAAAGTCCGCGATTGTACATTCACGAATTTGAGGTTATGTTTACAAAATACATTCGGAATGCAGCGCGTTCGTATAATTTTGATACTTTTTGTTAATATTGCATAAAATAAATCACTGAACATAAATAACTATAGTATTTTTTAGGTAAATCCATCAGTACTATAAGGCTATATTTTTAATTCATTACAATAAGTAATTGCAAATGTTTAGTTGTTTTTATTTTATTGTTCTAGGCAGTGGCTGAACAAGCGTTTCAGAGCATATCAGTTGACGACTGGAAAAATTCACGTCAACATGTCATAAAAATAGAAAAAGGTTATTTTCGAAGGGGGCAAACTGTGTATAGTGACATTGAAAAGAATATCATAAACCTACAAGATGAAAGCAGCAACAGTGACACATCTGAACATAGCCAGCAGAGTTTTGGTGAAAGCTCACACCAAGACATGGATGAAGAGTTTTCTGGCGTGGAATACTTTGAGGAAAACATTTTTTACTCTGATTAAAATTTTTGATTCTGATTAATAAAATTATTCTGATTATTATTTTAGTTTTTGATTAGAACACCAACTATGGAACATTTTGCCTGTGGTTAGAGGAGAACTTGGATTTGTGGGACACAGTCACACAGTAGTAAAGCTTCTAACTTGTCACTGGGATCTAAACCCTATTAAATTGATCTGGGGTCTTGTGAAACATAAAATTGTCTCACATAATGTGGGATTAGTTGACATCAAAGTATTTTGAAATACCTCATAATTATATTTTCAATTCATTAAATTAAATAACTGCAAATGTTATCGTTCTAGGCAGTGGCTGAACAAGCGTTTCAGAGCTTTTCTTGTTTTCATAAAACCCGCCAATATTAACATTAATTAAAAAAAAAAACTAATATCAAAACCGTTTTAGTCGTACTATTTAGGGTTACAACATGCACGATAGTGGCGCCACCATTCTTTTCACGACTTTTTGGCCAAGCTGTAAATTTAAGGGCAGTGCATCTTTTTCTTTCTATTTCATTAAGAAAAGGGCAGAAGATATATATTAGTTTAGTCTTGTCAAGTTAGTCAGCGCCTGACGTAAATTGACGTATTTTTGGTAGCCATATTTTTATTCGCGTCTAATTTGTCTATGGAGTATTTTAATTTGACAGGACTAAACTAATATTTATCTTCTGTCCTTTTCTTAACGAAATAGAAAGAAAAAGATGCACTGAACTTAAATTTAGTTTAAGTTTGTGAACAAGGGAATCGGCGCCATTCTCAACAATGTTGCGCATATTCTATCAGCGATGGCATCGGCAGGCGCCGTCCATCTCTCTTCCAAACGTCAGGTAAGCTGGTGAAAATCCGGTGCTGATTCTACTGATATTTGTACGCCGTTAACATAGAGATCTTTGTACGGACGCCAGCACATCAAGTTACTACAATCTGTCAAATTTCTTTAATAGATTTTCAACTTTATCGCTAAATAATTAAGGTTCAAGGTTGATTGGGAAAATTTGACAGTTTCGGGTAGCTTGACCTGCTGGCGTCTGTACTTATTGTAGGTAATAAAACTGCTCACTTCACTTCACGTATAGGTATTTATTGTTTTGGTTTTTCAATATAGCAACTCTGATAACTTATATGCAGATGGAGACCTAACAATGTAAAAATAACAATTGTGCTTCCGACCTCGATGCGACAATTATAACTTTTTTTTTCAAAAGCGCTTTCTTGCCGTTATCTTCACTGACAGCTTTTCCAAAAAAGAATTACACAAATTGATGTTTTTTTTTTAAATAATATTTTTCATGACCATAGATACAAGTCTTTCAGTCGAATACATAGATGGGTTTTAATAATATTACAATAGTTAGAGGTATGTACAGACGCCAGCACATCAAGCTACTACAATCTGTCAATTTTTTTTAATATAAGGTCAATGTGGGGAAGACCGGCATACTTTTTTAATAGCTAACTTTGATCGAACCAAACTAATGGAACTATACATTCTGGGGTAATTCTTATAGTTACAATTGATGAAAAATATTGTCTTGACTATTATAAAAACACTTCAGTTGTTTTAATGTCAAATAAAGCTTAATTAAAGTTTTTTTTCTTTAAAATCGGAGTGTAGACGGACTTTCCTAGCTGTTTGAGGTAAGTCCGTCTAGTGGTCATTTTACACTAAAGATAGATCTTACAGATGGAAACATTTTCTTTCGATAGATTAATGAATGCCCTTCAAACATATGCTTTAGAGTCATACATATAAGGCTGCAATTCGTTTAAATTATTTTTTTTGTCTTACTTGAGGGAGGGGCATATATTTACGTGATGGAGTTGTAAACATTTTCGATAAAATAAAAGCAACATAAAATCTGAACCATGCTTTATTCTAAATTATTCTAAATTCTTTATTCTAAATCTAATAAATATTGTAAGTTCCATTTATGAATCATGAAGTGGCGTGGCAAACTTAAGTCTGCGTAATAACCACAATGATAACATCTTCTAGACAGTATAAAATGTGTCACGTGCCACGGCCATCTAAGTTGGTTTAAAAGTTCGAAATCATGTCTAGATAAAAAAACGATCAACATCCAATGGCATCAATTCAGGCATATCCAATTTCTCTTCCAATTTCTGAAAAAAAAAAACACTTGTTGGGTTTTTCTCGTATAATAACTATACCTACCCTAAATAGTATTCGTTGTTATGTTTGTTTATTGCAAGCAACGTGCAACCTGAACCGCTGCGTTTGGGGTTCGGGCTTCGGGTTTCAAAGTCCGTAAAAGACATTAGTGGCATTAGGTAAGGCCTTTTACACTAACAATAATTATCTAGAAATAAAACAAAATACCCACCAAAAAACTCTTTAAAACCCGAGAAGTTAAAATATAAGGATTCAAGAATACGTTTATGCTACGAAAAAGGTTGACGATCTGTGCTTCGAGGCAAGATCGGCATATACGGACTTCCCAACTATTGTATTTTAAAGTTAGATATTTACTACACTTAATATTACAAAATTCTTAGCGTTAATGATCAATTCAATAAAAGAAATATATAGAAGGCCTATTTAACTACTTACGTTACTACACTTGAAGCTTCAATTCGTTTGATTTAGCACTTTTTTATCTTTTTACCCCAACACATGTCACTTTACATTGGAGTTCACAACGCGAGTAAAGAAGGAAGTCAATTTTCTTCAGCAAAACTAGTTATAGCGACGTCTATGATTTTCAATTCGAACTAAACCACTATACTGTTTTATCGATCGAGAGGTAAGCTCCCTAAATAATCAAACACGAGCGTAACGACGTGTAGACGGACTTGCCTTGTATACGGTCTTCCCAGCATTGACCTTATTTTGAACTTTATTGCTAAAACATTAAGGTTCAAGGTTGATTGGAAAATTTGACAGTTTCGGGTAGCTTGACCTGCTGGCGTCTGTACAGACGCCAGCACATCAAGCTACTACAATCTGTCAAATTTCTTTAATAGATTATCAACTTTATCGCTAAATCATTTAGGTTCAAGATTGATTGGGAAAATTTGACAGTTTCGGGTAGCTTAATGTGCTGGCGTCCGTACGTACACAGAACGCGATGCTTCGCCAGCGCCAATCTATAAATATATAACGAAATATACAGAAACAATAGTGATGGGGGCATCATCATATCGATGAATGAGATTTATACGAGTTAAGTTTTATATATCATTTTACGATATAAATAAAAAACTGATTAAATATTTCCATATTGGTTTTATTTCACAGTAACCCTAGTAAGAAAAACCAGTATAAATTAAAGTATCAAAGAAACAAATGCATAACTCAATTAGAGCTTCAAGAAATGAGGTACAGACGCCAGCAGGTCAAGCTACCCCAAACTGTCAAATTTTCCCCATCAACCTTGAACCTTAATGATTTAGTAATAAAGTTGAAAATCTATTAAAGAAATTTGACAGATTGTAGTAGCTTGATGTGCTGGCGTCTGTACATCTCTATTTGTTCCATGACGTCATTCTTTGACTTCATTACAAGTCCTTGGCGCTCAGAGCACGTTAAATTCAATTCTGATTAGGGATGTGGTCTATGGTCTTTCTTTCTTCTATGTTTGTCTACTCCCAAGTTTTTATAACTACCTACTTCAGTCAACGTTTTATACCGTAGGTATTTAAGCGGCAGAATTTTTTACTGTATATAAAGTGTTTTTCGTCGGGTTTTTCGAAATGGAAATTAAGTATGTATTTAAATTCGCACTCCAGAAGTTTGTGGCACACCGAACATTTTCACTTATTGAATTCTTATTTTTTTTATGAATAAACGTTCTTATTATTATCTAGTTGGACATACCTCAGAATCATCTTCTTCTGGTTCAAAGTTCTCAACAAAATACTCTGAGTCCGATTCCACACCTTGTAGAGTGCTTAAAAGCTCATCCGAATCCAGTTATTCACTCCTATCACATTTTTTTTACTTATTAGCAAAATATAATAGTAGGTATACAAGAGTGAAAGAAGGATGCGTGCGCGCTCACACGATTAGTACTGCACAGGCTGCACTATGCCAAAGTGACCTTGACAGCCGTACGGTTATGACGTCACAGAACGACTTCTATAATAGTCCGTGGCGCCCGGGGCACTGACAACCAATTGTTTAGTAGAGATGGGAATATAATTATCGACAAGGATTGCTAACAACAATTTAATTCCGGATCGGCACCCATCTGAAGGTCGAAATTCGTCAATATTCCCTTTGTTATAAAGTAGTTAACTAAGTTCATATTTTACTGACCTCAAAGTGTTTTCGATAGTAGTATTTATAAATATTTCAGTGGGCGAAATCAAACAGTGATAACTTTCGCATCACATCACTGGCTGAGTATATATAGTCTTTGGCGTTCTGGGGACATTAAAAATGTTCGCAGTTTTTGTTTTTGGCGATTTTAATACAAATAAGGGCTTCTTTTGTTTGGAAAAATAAGAAATGGGTATTAGACAGTGCTATATTATATAACAAAACGAAACAAAGCTTTTAAATACAGTAAAATTATTTTTATAAGATATTTAAAATGAAGAACTTAATGAAGTCGTGGCGCTGTTGGCACGAAAATCCGGAACTTCTATTGAAGTCCGTGGCGGTGAAAAGGTTAACATACTCGTAACATAATATTATATACATATTAGTTGATCCAATATCTTCAGAAGATGAGGCTTGCAGAAATATATAACACTTTATAACTATTCCTACAAAGTGATGAAGTGAAAAGCTTGACATGTGGATGTCCGTCAAAACTATAAAGATTGTGGCATTGTAAAAAAAATCATATTATATAATATATATAAATTTTTAACATTATAGTTTAGCTTTAGTTTGATCTTAAACTAGTAAATAAAATTTAAAAAAAAATGCCCGTAGCGACATTGGAAAAAACATTTTTGTTGATATGCCGCTGTTCTACCATTTTCCATAGGACGTTGCCAAACCTCTGACGGTTCTTCTTTTTTTTGTCTTTATTTATTTGAAAGGGTTTTATCACTTAGTGATAATTTCACCCGGATCTTCTTAAAAAGGACAACAAATGGACATACGGGGTAATTGCGTAACAAACTATCAATAATAATGAGTTTCATTTTGACAGTTCAACAACATTCATTGCGTTATTTACGTTATTGAGCGGACAATTTTTTCGAACATATAATGAAGCAATGGATTAGCAATATCCTTCAAAATGATTCAGATTGATTGTGTTACGCAATTAGGGTGCTGGACCTCGAAGCAACAAGACGCCTTCAACTGCAATAAGGAATAGTTAGGGACTAATCACACTTATTCAGCTCTATTCAGCTTTTGTCCATAGAAAACAACCATTTTGTATGGAATGCGTACGCGGCCGAAAAACTAAACGGGTGCGTACCCATTCCATACAAAATCGTTGATCGTGAACAGAGCTGAATAAGTGTGGTTAGTCTCTTAATCTCCGCTCCGATACTGCGCCAAGCTGACGAATCCATGACGTTTAATTGAGAACAGACAGCAGCGGCAATTCTCTCGGAGCAGTACTGATGCAGTCGCGGGATACCTCAATAACGTCGATGAATACCTTGAGCACGTCTGCATTCTTTGATGACCCGTCAAACCGAAGTTGCCCGATTGACAGTCTTTAAAAATATCATGATTATAAAAATTGCAATGAAACAAATTTAAAAAATAAAAAATCGTTTATTCAAATAGGGTTGAGAATCATCACTTTTTGAACATCAAAAGTTTCATAAGACAAACAAAGTTTTATAAAAATATCAGAGTATATTATACTCTGATTTTTTATTTAAATGACAGCAGCGACAAAGCTTTTTTGTCAAAAAAGGTCGATCGCAGCTGTCTTTTTGATCTAGCAAATTAAAAATCAAAGATAGTTGGAAAGTGGCATTACAAAATCGCTTAACGCTATGTTGGGGTCGGTTTCCAGTCTAACCGGATGCAACTTATTCATTTATATATACTTTATTATATACCTATGTATTATTTTTGTACACCACAAAAATACATAACATTTTACAGAGTACCTATTATATCTATACTAAAGGACCCGGCAGACGTCGTCCTGCCCGGAAAAGTGGCTGCTTTTCCGGGCAGGACGACGTGACGTTTTGTTGTGATTGCAAAAGAAAAATAATGAAGGTTAAAATTATGCTAAATGTTCTTTTATGTTCCATCAAAGTGTAACACGCTTTTATTTATTTCTTATCAGGTTTAAATTATTTTTAACTTTTTATTAACAAGTAATAAAAGCTTGTTTTTTTTTCTTTTAATTTTATTTTTAACTTTTTAGTATTTTTGATGCGAGATTGACTACGGCGTAGTTCGTAGCGCGTAGCAGTGTTTTTCCATTATGTGCGTTTACTGCACTTAAGCTACCTACATCATCACCCTGGTTACCATCTAGCACCAAAGTACTCGTCAAGACGAATCATACGAGCCCAAACCGATGGGGTTGTGTCGTTTAATTACCGAGTTCCTATGGCCATCTTCCAGCTCCACCATCAGACCCTGTTTACCATTGTAGCGGTATTTACAACGCCACATGCGAACAACGTGTCATACTGACGTCACGCAAATCTTGCATCTCGCAAGCAGAGTTTACCGCGCAATTAGCATAGATACAATTTCCCAACAACAATCTTTGAGCAATTGCCCGCCAGACATAACACCCGTCTGGTTGGAGGATCCTCCTTTTTCTATGGAGAATGAGTGAACTTTACAGCCTGTTCCTCATAGGTACCTCTAAACTGGTGACCCCAAGTATGAACGTCAGCGTAGCCTTCGTGCAAATACTTCAGCGTGACGTCATCATCATCACTCCCGCAAGCTTTAGCGGCGAGTCACCCAGCCAGCCAGCATCCACGGCTTCAACGGGTATCCTGACCACCAGCATGCAGCGTGCGCGCATCCCTGGTCATCACCCCTCAGCCTCATCAGCATCGGCACAGCACACTGCACTTTCGGCCGGTCAACAAGAAGAGCTTCCTCTCCTGGTCGACGCAGCAGCCAGCCTCAACCCGGCGCTGTACGACATCCGACGCACTGGGGTATAACGCAGCGCCACCCTGACTCACTGGGGACATCTTCGCAGACAGTTCCGACTCACCGTGAACTATGCGGCAACCGGTTCCGACTCACTGGAATCTCAGCTGGCCTGGCAAGCATCGCAAGATACAAGACTCAGCTCACTATCGACCTCCGGTCTCCGGAGGGGAGTGATGTAGCGGTATCTGCAACGCCACATGCAAACAACGTGTCATACTGACGTCACGCAAATCCTGCATCTCGCAAACACGTAGCTCACTTCAGAGCCGACATAAAATTTGAATCGGGCTGTAAAAAGCGGAGACATTTTTAAAGGAACAACTATGAAACATGATAATAATCTATCATTTTAAAGACGACGATTATGTGACAGCGCCTAAAACAAAATTAAAATCTGATAAATCAATGAGAAATGATTTTATTTCAGTAAGTGGGTTAATACAAACACGTTTACACGATTCTATTTTAAAAACAAGACGAGATCGGTGTTTCCTATCCGACTACTATGAGAAGAAACACCGAAACCAACTCAAAGACAGTCTCTTTTAAAGTCCAGATATAATATTTGTCAGATGTGAGGACCATGTAGATTAGTGTTTGAAATGATCTTTAACCTTTTGAACGCCAGAGTATATGCGTATCGCCGTACCCCTGACGCCAGGCCACTTTTCTGTCAAATGACCTTCATAAAAAATAGGGATTCCAAAACTTATATCGATATACAACTGAGTTTTTATTTTCGTCTTTAATTTTCTAATAAACCGTACTCACGACACTGAAATTTTATTTAACCTGCCACTATATTCCAATATAGTAATCTTTACACAGCATTTAACAGAGACTATCAATGAAAAATAAGATATTAGAAAACTAAAAAAATATATTTATTACAATATGGTTACAACACTATTCAACACGACTTGTCATGGTATTGTGACAATGGCGTTGCTTGCCAGTCAATTTTATGAAATTCTCGCATCGAATTAGGGATGTAACAGTGTACACGTTGGTTATCGATTCTCATAAGTATTCTTATCTAATATAATACCTATTCATATCTAAAATACGCAAGGATTTTAATGTAGTAATAAAAAAAAATTGAAATCAGTATTTTAATTATTGTTTTTTTTTACATGTAAAAAATACGCAGAAATAATTTAAAAACCAACAGTTACATATACCTAATAATTATTATTACGAATCAGTCTTACAATATCACAAATCTTTAACAAAATGTACCTAATAATATACTAGGAAGAACATCAGTTTAGTACCTAATAATAATAATAAGTATTGATTCCGCTTCCGAGAACTCTACGTCATCTCCAATTCCTTCTAATATTCGAAACAGTTCTTCGGTAGTCATTACACTCATGATCGCAGTTTATAATATAACTAACTTACACGATATTTTAATAATAAATAAATACAAAAATAAAATTAAAGCACTTCACTAAACTTAATCGCCTGCGCTTACGACGTCACCGCTGTGTCATACATTTATGACTATGGCGTACAAGGGACTGATAATATTGGTTTGCGCTAGGGATGCGCAAGAGATGAGTTTAACAAGTGTCGATATTAGACATTTGCATATTTTATTTTTTATTGTGTAGCTAGATGCATGGTTGTATAAGGCTAAGTTGTTTTAAAAATACGTTTTATTTCTCCTGGTACCAACTTATACACAAATAATATACTCTGGACTAAAATTTCATATTCATCTTCTTAGGTTTTTATTGATTTTACAATCATATGTCACAACACTAGCTGTCACAAATAGCGGACTACGGCGTGTGAGGCACTCCTTTTATACGCGTTTAATGCGTTAACATCTACTTTTAAAACAACAAATTTCTCGATATTGGTGGTTTATTTATATTAGTTTCATGCAATATAATATAGACGGAAGCTTAAACTTTTAAATTATATAAATAAAAACACACAAAAGTAATGATTAAATTGTTTATTTCATAAAATGGTGCGACGTGTATTTTGTCATATATTTGTGACGTTGGCGTCCAGGGTAAGATTTCGTTTGTCACGTATATGTGACAATGGCGTTCAAAAGGTTAAAACACGTTCGCGTGAGCAACGTCTTACAACGTCGTGTTGATATAATTATGAAATGGCGCAACGTCATATGACGGCCTCTAGATTGTCATATTTATTTTGACGGAACGTCTTTGGTCGTCTATTTTATGGGCAAATTCCTGTGACGTCGGACGTGAAATAACGTTGCGCCACATAACACAGTTCTAATACGTACGTATTACGGCGGGACGTCTTTAGACGTTGCTTAACTTTGTATAGGAAAAAGGTGCGCCTCAGTACCAATATTCAGAAATGAGGTTGCTCACGCGAACGTGTTAAGGTAAAAACCACACAGACCTGAGTGGACCTGTCTGCTCAACTCAGAACTTAAGGAGCTCAACGACTCCACGAATAATACCAAAGCAAGGACATTTGAGTGGGCCGCATAAAGTACTCATACTGCTAGATCATCATTAAAACTAACTAAATTAAAAATAATGATATTAATGACCCATATAGTCCTCACATTCACAATGATTATTTATTTATTTATTTCAGAAAATAATACTTTACAAATTCCATATTCATGTACAATACATATACATATTACTTAAAGAATTTGGTATTTATTTCATATCAAAATACTTAAGCCATGAAACTTGATTGCAC
Source organism: Apamea monoglypha (assembly GCA_911387795.2). Lineage (NCBI taxonomy): Eukaryota > Metazoa > Arthropoda > Insecta > Lepidoptera > Noctuidae > Apamea > Apamea monoglypha. The sequence continues at coordinate 1,598,121 of OU426922.1, read as the reverse complement.
TAAAGTCTGCATGCGTTTGTGGCGGCATTTAAAAGACGATGATTGATGAATGACAAAAAAAAGAACAAACAAATGTCAATGATAATAATGAAAAATAATGATGGTGATGTGATAATGTAATAAAATTAATTAAATTCTGTTATTTAAATACCTACATTATAAGCAAATAATTATCTATATTTAAAACTTTACAAGAAAATAGAATTGTTTCTAGTTGCCCATTTCAAAAGGTAGTTTCTTGTGGAGAAGACAGTGCATTGTCCCCGCCTTAACTTAAGGCGCACAGTCTGTCTTCGAGAAGACGTCAAGGTTTTTCAACGAGCAATGGAGACAGAATAGGCAGAAAGAATATAACTAAAGAGTATTCTCGATGGTTAAACTGCATGATTTAATAGGCACCTAAAATTACAATCAAAATCGAAAGTCATTTATTAAACTTTGGGTTGGTTGGCACTTTTCGAACGTCAAAATTACAAAAGACAATCCCCCAAAAACGCCCGCCCTTCACAAATGCTACTGCAAAGCTACTACAATCTGTCAAATTTCTTTAATAGATTTTAACTTTATCGATAAAGTATTAAGGTTCAAGGTTGATTGGGAAAATTTGACAGTTTCGGGTAGCTTGACCTGCTGGCGTCTGTACAAAACTTAAATAGGACAAACTGTGGGCACAAATAGCAAAAAATATTGCGGCCTGAGACGGAAAAACTGGATCGAGACCTGCCACGAAAGAGATGGCGGGTAGAGTTGGACGGATTCCTTATAACCTTGAAATAAAAAGCACGGTTCCGCGAGATATGGAAAACATGAAGAGAAGCCTTTTCCACGTTGGTCAAACGGTCTTGAAACGCGGCGCCATAGACAATAGACTCTCGAGAAACGTAAACGCTCGACGGATACTAATCTGGACGGGCCCTTTTTTAACAATTAGATCTTCTTCGATATTTTATATTGTTTGAGCCCAGTAGGTGGCCACGTTGTTTGCGGCATCAGTGGCATCCATTAAGTCATCCAAGGTGCAGGTGAACGGGCACTTAGGGCACTCCAGCAAGTGGGGCATGGTCTGATCAGAGGCACCGCGCTCGCATTGGGTAACAATTAGATAAGGGACTAAATAAATAATGAAACTAATAGAAAAAAAAAAAAAAAACTATACAAATCAAAGAAATGACACGTAAGCCCTTTTTCGCATGTTTCGGCTGCTGCGCAAACGTCGTCGGGCCCGCCGAGCCGAATGACACCGACTCAGTTATACACGTCATCATCTGCCTAGCATTTTCCTAACTATGTTACGGTCGGCTTCCAGTCTAACCGGATGCAGCTGAATTATATAGCCAGTATTTTACATGGAGCGACTGGCTGACCTCCACAACCCAGTTATTGGGTAATACGATACCCCTGGGTAAGACTGGTTGTCAGACTTTCGGGCTTTTGACGACCCGTAACGACTGTCAATGTTTCACGAATGACAGCCGGGGCCAACGGCTTAACGTGCTAACGGTCACTCATCCACGGACCAACCATGGCAAGCGTAGCTTAACCTGATCGATCGATCCGTGCGGCTGTTATTACTTAGCCAAAAGCCCTCTCATTAAAATAACTATCTCATATAAATAACTACGAACTTCATATAATATATAAAATATTGCTTTTTCTAATGGCCTACTTAAAAGAGAACTAAAGCAGAGAGGTGTAAATAAGAATTTCTTAGATATGCGAGTCAATTCCTTTAAAATTCCGTCCTTAATTACACACAACACTAGTAACAGCGGGTTGCATCAGAACTAAACAAGTTATGAATTCGTTATACGAATTGATAACTGACGACTGTTGACGATGTTAACTGATAATTTGGTTACTTCAAGTTTTTTTTACGTTACGATAACTGTTTATTTAATCTGCACAGCTATGCACAACCGCTCGGTTCGTTTGTCATAGTTCTATAGCATACCCACATTTCGCAAGTTATATTTATGTCCCATTGTAATAGGGGGCGAGCCTATTGACGTCAACCGGACATAAATCCAGCCTCCGAGTGGCTACTGAGAAATTCCTGATGGAAAAATCCAAGAACACTAAGCTCGACTTGGGAGCTCATGCTCAGCAGCAGTAGCGCTTGCGACTACTACACCAACGAGGCACTTGTATGTTGTACTAGCACTCGCACTACGATTTTATTTTTTACGACACGATTATAGAATCGCGAATCCGTCGCGGGGCGCGTGCTGCGATTTAACTATAACAGTGCGCGCGGGACATACCACTTCATATAAGTTTGCTTTTGCAACAATCGCGTTGCGAGCAGTCGCGCAAAATGTGATAAATTAGAATTTTAAAATCACGGCGACTTTTCGCTCCTGTTTGCGCGCACTGCCTACATATTTTTTTTTTTTTTTTAAGAAAACGTTGCCCCACACTAGGAATTTCTCCTGTATCGTGGGTGCGTTTACAAACATACACAAACAGCCAGACCCAAACCAATACGTTGCATTTCTACTACAAAATAATCGCGTGATATAAATTCGTAGTGCGCGCTTGCCCTATAATGTCGTATAGACACATCGAGCTACTACAATCTGTCAAATTTCTTTTATAAAAAATTTGACAGTATCGGGTAGCTTGACCTGGTGGCGTCTGTACAGACGCCAGCACATCAAGCTGTCAAATTTCTTTAATAGGTTTTCAACTTTATCGCTAAAGCATTAAGGTTCAAGGTTGATTGGGAAAATTTGACAGTTTCGGGTAGCTTGACCTGCTGGCGTCTGTATAACGCCGTCGAAATAGGCTCTGCATAATTATAAAGAAAAGGTATATCGTAATTTTTATGATGCAACTCGCTGTTAGTTTTTTTAAGGATCACTTGTTGAAGCTGGTCCCTGTTCAGCTTGTTCCTCCAAACGTTTTTTGATAGCAAAGTCTTTTTCTTTTAAGACATCTTCTAAGTTATGCCACGTTACCTCTTTTTGTTTCGATTCTAACGCTTTATGTCTCTCTAAGTATTTTTTCTGTAGGTCCTCAGCATATTTTGAAGGTTGGTATTTTTTACTTTGGACAGCAGGCTTCGGAGGCTTCGGGGCGGGCTCGCTGCCGGGAGATTTACAGCTAATTTTAGGCTCTTTTCTTTTAAACTCTATTGGTCCGAGGCACACAGCTGGGGACTGACTCTTAGTTGGCTCTCCTAGCCACTTATTTACCTTGTCGATTGATTTTTTAATCTCGGGGTCTAATTTGATTTTTGGAGAATTGGAACTCGGGCTAATACTGAAGGTCGAACTTGATACTAACGTCGTCGAGCTATCTTTCGGTTCCGGTGTAGAGGACGTAGCTGGTGTTACGATGTCTAACGCTTTTTCGACCTTTGCGGCCGGAATTTCTACTTTGCCTTCAAAATATTCCGGTTTAATTAATTTTATAGGCGCTGCACATTTTTCCTCCGTGTTGTTTTTAGCGTAAAGCCTCAAAAGAGTTGCAATAGCGACGTTTTTCTGCTTTTTGAACTCATACGAATCTGATTTCGTTGTATCACTTATTTGTTTCTTTAGTGTCGTTGCGATATTATCGTTTTTGTTTCCATCAGCGTGTACAGCTACGTCTGAATGATTATTATCGCCACTTTCTTTTCCTTTTACTTCGTCTTCGGTTTCCCTTTGAGTTTCTTCAGTTTTTACATCAACACTCTGTACAACAACATTTGATTTAATGTCCTTATTACTCACAAAACTACTACTATTATTTTCTTTCTTTCTAGGCGAATTACTGTATTTATTACTATTCCTACTGGGACTAGGCGAAGTGAAACCTTTCGGTTTGAATTCTTCGACTTCAGGATTTAATTTACTAACTTTGGTAATAGCTATTACAAATTCGTCCTCGTTGACAGTGTCTTCGGTATTATCATCATCTCCGCTGTTGTATTCTTGCACCTGAAAGAGAGTTGAAACATTGTATCAAGAAAGGTAAATGAGAAGAGAAACATATTTATTCTATCTAGCTAGTCGCAAAATTATTTGCAACACAGAACGAATGAAAGCCATGGCAGTAAATGGCAGAATAGCACTTGACTAAGATCAATCTTAGGGTTACCATTTCGTAATTAGAAATGTCCTGACAAAAAGCCGGACATTTGCGAAAAAAGCCCGGATGTTTTGCTTTTTAATATTTGTTTATTCAGTAATCGTTTTCTTTCTATTATTTTTTTTTAAAGAACATCTCCTTAAGTCGAAAAGTCCGGACGGGGTGCCAGAAAGCGGGACATGTCCGGCGCGGGCGGATGGTAGCCCAACTCTTACACCACTCTCACAGTGCGATGGGATATCATATTATCGGTCCGAAACGAACAAAGATAGATCAGGTAAATGGTGGGGTAAGTAACCCTCCTCAGGTAGTGAGAAAAAGCTACTACTAAAGCAAGTGACTCACCATTCTTAGCATTTGCTGGATGCCTGCCAGGTCTGGCTTAACAACTTCTTCTGTGTATATGTCCATTCCGCTTGCTGCTCCCCCAAATCGGATTTCCATCTCGGTGGCATCTGTTTGTAAGACCTTTGTTAGAGATCGTATTGCAGGGACATTTTAACCTAACCTTTTTCTAATTCATATGCTAGGTCCCTACCTAGCATATGAATCAGAAAAAGGTTAGGTTAGGTTAGGACAACGCGTAGGCTGGGCCGCATACGTCGCCTAGGCCTGGAGGTGGCCCTCAGCAAGTCGGAGGCCATGGTGTTTCATGGCCCGCGGCGGGCGCCGCCGCCCGGCTCACACATCGTGGTCGGGGGGGCTCGGATCGCTGTCGAGTCTACCATGAAGTACCTGGGATTGGTGCTCGACAGCCGGTGGGACTTTGGCCCCCACTTTCGGCGGCTGGCGCCCAAGCTGTTGGGTGCGGCTGGGGCGCTATCAACGCTGCTTCCCAATCTGGGGGGCCCGAGCGCCGCCTGTAGGCGGCTCTACGTGGGGGTCGTGCGATCGATGGCCCTGTATGGGGCCCCGGTGTGGGCCTCCGACCTGACGGCCGGCAGTATCGCGATACTGCGGAAACCGCAGAGAGCGATGGCCGTCAGAGTCATCAGAGGATATCGCACGATCTCCTACGAGGCGGCCTGCGTAATGGCTGGATCCCCGACCTGGGACCTCGAGGCGAAAGTACTCGCGTCACTGTATCGGTGGTGCGAGGAAGCGAGGGCGCGGGGCGAGCGACCGATGCAGCGACACATGGAGCTGCGTCGGTCTCAGCTTCGCGAGGTCCTGGTGGCGTAATGGCGGGACAGGCTCACCGCTGGCCTCATCACCATCGAGGCGGTCCGGCCGGTGCTCGAGCGCTGGCTTGGGAGGAGGCACGGCTCCCTGTCGTTTCGGGTGACGCAGGTGCTCTCGGGGCATGGTTGCTTCGGGAAGTACCTGTGTCGCATAAACAGGGAGCCGGATGCCCGGTGTCACCACTGCGTCGACTGCCGGGAGGACACGGCGCGGCATACGCTGGCAGAGTGTGCCACCTGGGAGGAGCCGCGCCGTGCCCTCATCTCAGAAGTAGGCAGTGACCTGTCGCTGCCGGCCGTGGTCGAGTCGATGGTCGGCAGCGAAGAGTCCTGGGACGCGGTGGTTTCCTTCTGCGAAACGGTCGTCTCGCAGGAGGCTGCGGAAAGGGAGAGGGAGATCTCGTCCTCTCACCCGGCCCGCAGCAGGCGCACCGGGCGTCGGCGGAGGGCGGACAACGCCCTCTTCCAGCCCCCCTAAATGGGTCCAGGGGCGACGGACTCGGGGACGTCCGTCGCCCCCCCACACATCAGGACCCGAGGTGGCGGCGCGTAGTGTTCCACGCGCGCCCCTCTTAGACGTCGCGGGGGGAGTCAAACACCTCACTCCCCCCCCTGACCCGAGGAGGCCCGCGGTGGCGGGCCGGCACCAGTCGGGGGTTGCGGAAGGATCTTACGTTCCCGCGACCCCCGGCGTAGGTGTGAGATGGAACACTGGGGTGGTTTTTAGTCAGTAAGAGTCTGACAGAAGACCCCGTCGCCCGCCCCGGGGCGACGGACACCCATGACGATTTTACAACCCGGAAAAAAAAAAAAAAAAAACAACGCGTAGGCTTCCCCCCGGTGGGTTCCCGCATTGTCGAGGCGGGGGGGCTCAGTAGCCCGTGGCTTGGACAACCACGGTGAAGCTAAGAGGAACCCGAGGAGGGGCCGCTCGTCAGGGCTTTGCCAATAAGCCGACGAACGTAGCGGCCAACAAGTAGGTTGCGGTGCCGCTTGGGCGACATCGCAACTGAGGCGGGCCGTGATGTGGTATGGGAGGCATCACGGCTGAGGGTTGGAGGCCGCGGCGGGGGAGCCGCGGCAGGGGAGGAGTGCCGGTATTGCGGTGCGCCGCTCGCCCTACCTTCCGCGGCCTTGACGGGGTCGCCACCGTATGATGGCGGACGCGGTGGGGCCGCAGGGGAAGAGGAGTGTTGGTATGACGTTGGCCGCTCTCCCTATCCTCTGTGGCCGAAAATTGGCAGGCGGTGGGGCCAATGACCTGACCCGTCGCAGGGGGACCAAGGGTGCCCAGACACGGGGTCGTCTGGCGCCCATGTGCTGGTTTGGTCCCTGGGGTGGTCACGGCGTGCCATGTGTTCTGGTGCGGTGGTGATGGGGAGGGGAGTAATCCCCAGAGGAGGGTCCGGTGACGGACGGCCGCGGCGGGTTCACGGATGAGTGCTAAGGCGTGCCCGTGTTCCCGTCGTAAGCGGCAGAGGAGGACACCGTGGAGTTTTAGTGGGTTAGAGTCCCACATAACTGCACTATCTCCCCATGGTAGTGCAGAATGCATGAGCATTTCTCCACGATAAAAAAAAAGGCACACGACAGTTGCCTACATAGTTGGACGCCCGACCGCAATGAGATGATAACAGACCAATGTTTAAGGTTATTAAATTTCTTTCTCCTGCTCCTAACTATAAAAGCTAAAGCACAACAGAAGGATGAAAACGACATAATTGATAAGTATGGATCTGAAATCGTAACTGTGGGTGCCAATTTTTCGTCACTTTAGCGTCACTTACAAACTGAATAGAGTACTCCTCACGATGTTTTCCTTCAACGTTTTGAGAGCAATGGTGATGAAATAATGTATACAAAGTGCCTGTCCGGGTTCGAACCTACGCCATACAACTCGTAAGTCGCGACAGTTACCACTGCACTCCTCTTTATTATGTACACCATAAATATTACAGATATTGATGTAGAAATTCTACAAGCGGTGACACAATACTGAAAATGAACAAACTGAAAATGTCTGAATGACGCACCATAAATCTTGACCACCCTTCCTCTAATTGGCATTACAGGTTTTGAGTTCTGTAGGTCGTGAAGTTCAAATATTAGGACTTTATTCATACTGTCTACATATTCTTCGGTATCTTATCAGAGGTTAGCAAAAATAATGGGACCTCTAGAACTGCGCGGCTGTGCGGTTCTCCATTTACGACCGCGCGGCCATGGTTTAAACCTTTAGAACTTTCTCAATATCAAGATTGGATCTCCGAATTTGCGACTTTCATTGTTAGTGTTTTACGAATTCCTTCGTAATGTTGACGTAGTCGTTTTTCTTCTACGGCACTGTGTCCCAGCAGTCGAAAGTTCGAAACGGACACGGTCTTATTTGATCTGAGTGCTTCCCTTTGTTTATTTGAATACTGAAACCCTAAATTCTTATTTGAACATAAAGATGTTTCTTATTTGGCTGTTGATGAATTAGCAATTACTTTTTAAAAATGTTATTCAAGCAATAATTAATGGAAAAGGTATACATATACATATATAAAGTTGACATTTTTTTAAACACGAATATGTTACCAATTCCCTTTAAAAATGAATGACTCACTAGACTTAACCACGTGTACTCGAATGATATATTTACATTTATAATAATAGTACACACACATTATATACCTACTATGGTTGCGGTGCTGCATTTTACCTTAGTAGGATTGTTTTTTTTGAATGATTGAGTAAGAATTTAACTTGAACAGGGTTTTTTTACACTTTCATCCGATACTAGATTAGTAATATTAATATAGAGATTAGTAATACAAAAACGGAACGTAAAAACGGACATTTGGCAGGTATTACTAATCTTTATCAGACCAAATCACTGCATTAACTTTTGACGTTCTGAGTTGGATTTATATTACTTTTATTATCATTTCTCGTACGTCACATCGCATTTTACGACGGAAAAGAATAATTAATTAACTGACCCCATTGGCTTTATTGTATCTACAAGTCGATTTTGAACTTTGGATGCTAAGCTTCAGTGGAGTCCACATATAGATAAATTATCCAAAAAAGCTAAGTTCCGCAGCATACGCTGTTACAAAAATTCGTAATTTAACTTATATAGAGACAGCCCGTTTAGTGTACTTTAGGTATTTCCATAGTGTATTCTATTGTCGGGAAATGCCGCTGATATTCAGACTATCTTTGTTTTGCAGAAGCGAGCTTTTCGATCAATTTATAAATTAAGTCCGAGACAAAGGGTTTAGCCGTCCTTCCATAAGCAAACTGCCCCCGATAGGAACCTATATCGTAACCTATGCTAAATTGTAGAGGGTACTAATAGTAGTTCATTGCGTAGATATTAGCTCTATATCTTAGGTAATTGAGGAGCTATTTGAAAAAAAGTGTCCGGAGACGACTTTTTTTCAAAGTGATATATCTCTGTTGATTTCAAAGCTAGAAAAATAAAACCAATTCTAGTGTTTATGGTACACTTTATAGTTTATTTTATATAAATTTTCATGAGCCAAGCTTAAATAAAAATATTAAAAAAATGCAAATATATATTTTTTTTATTGATTTCTATCAGATCGAATTGAATTACCACTTTGGAAAAAATATATAATAATTGTCTATACCTTGCCTAACAGCATGCCAAGTTTCATTAAAATCCATAAGGTGCAACATGATGAAAAAAAATAATAAAAGTAAGTGGACCACCTTATGACCACTTTGTTGATGCTTTTAACTTTTAATTTTTCAATTATCTAGTATTTAATTAAATCGTATTACATATTTGATTTTTCAATATTGGGCATGAAAGGTTTAAAAGAAAACGGAAGGATATTTTCTCAGTAATAGTTAAATCCATATTAATAAAAAATAGCTTTTATTAGTCATCGTCACTATTTTCATTAATTACAACGTGATCTTTATTTATAGAAAAAACACTGGATAATATTTCTGCTGGGCGAACTATATGCGATTTATATCTTGCATTTGATAAATAATATATAATTGCTGCCACGTGAGAGCAACACCCAACTGTTCGATTTCCATTTGCACAGTTACAGCAATAACGCTGAATATCTTCGTGGCTTTTTCCACTGGGGTTGTAGTCAATGTAACATCTGTAGGTTTTGTGGTGTCTTTAGCCTATCACAATAGTTTGTCGATCTACTTTTATAGTGACTAGATTATCAAAGTACTCGCGCGTGCATGTTCCTACATGATCAAATATATGAATATTGAAGATATTCATATATTTGATCATGTAGTAGTATTATTAATTTATTTGAAATACGTAATCATAATTTCATTAAAAAAATCACTAATGCTTGAATAACATTGCGCGAAGGAGAAGACTTTAATGATGTTAAAAGATTCGACAGTTCCATGATGTTTTCCCAACTTAGTCCAGTATATACTTTTAGCTTTTCTTCAGGCATGGTAAAATCACCTATTTGGTTGAAAGGATTAGCGTTAACTTTTTCTGTAAGTAAATCTAAAAATATTGAGATTTCTTTTGCAGATAAAACACTGTAATTGGAGTGAACGCGCAAGCGTGACAATTCATCTTCAAAAAACTTGTTTTTTATTAAATGTTGTGAGCAATTACGATCTCCATTCGGAATGAAAATTCTTCGTTTAACAAAAGATTGATATCGAGCTTCTATTGGTATCGTTATAATATTAGATTTTGAGCCACACAAAATACAATACTTATGAGTTGAAACTACTCTTTTTAACGGGAGTATCATCAAGTCTTCATTAGAACTGTGGCGTGTACAAAAGTCTTTATCTTCATCATCATCATCATCATAATAATAATCCTCTTCTTCGTCCGCTGATTCAAATTGTAAAATATCATGTCGTTCTGTTTCCATTTCGATATGGGAAGGTCCTGGGCGTTTGTCGTCAGTAGCCGGTGATTTAGTATACGGAATTAATCGACATTTATGACACAGAACATCTCCAACTTTGAGTATCTTCATTTGAGGAACGTTGTATTTACGTACTTCATCTTCGGTTTGCAATGTTTTCTTTCGTTTTCCAGTCTTCCGCAATATAAAGCCACAATTATTACATTTCCCAGACATAGCCGATATATTTTTAGGTCACTGGTTTATTCACTGCATTCACTTGTTATTATATATATATTTTTAAACATGAACAAACAATACGTCCCTGAATTAGGAATTTGTAAAACTGCGCAAATAATAACAGCGAAAGCGTACCACGACTATGCACTGTGATCATGTAGGAACATGCACGCGCGAGTACTTTGATAATCTAGTCACTATAAAAGTAGATCGACAAACTATTGTGATAGGCTAAAGACACCACAAAACCTACAGATGTTACATTGACTACAACCCCAGTGGAAAAAGCCACGAAGATATTCAGCGTTATTGCTGTAACTGTGCAAATGGAAATCGAACAGTTGGGTGTTGCTCTCACGTGGCAGCAATTACATATATATATTATTTATCAAATGCAAGATATAAATCGCATATAGTTCGCCCAGCAGAAATATTATCCAGTGTTTTTTCTATAAATAAAGATCACGTTATAATTAATGAAAATAGTGACGATGACTAATAAAAGCTATTTTTTATTAATATGGATTTAACTATTACTGAGAAAATATCCTTCCGTTTTCTTTTAAACCTTTCATGCCCCATATTGAAAAATCAAATATGTAATACGATTTAATTAAATACTAGATAATTGAAAAATTAAAAGTTAAAAGCATCAACAAAGTGGTCATAAGGTGGTCCACTTACTTTTATTATTTTTTTTCGTCATGTTGCACCTTATGGATTTTAATGAAACTTGGCATGCTGTTAGGCAAGGTATAGACAATTATTATATATTTTTTCCAAAGTGGTAATTCAATTCGATCTGATAGAAATCAATAAAAAAAAAATATATTTGCATTTTTTTAATATTTTTATTTAAGCTTGGCTCATGAAAATTTATATAAAATAAACTGTAAAGTGTACCATAAACACTAGAATTGGTTTTATTTTTCTAGCTTTGAAATCAACAGAGATATATCACTTTGAAAAAAAGTCGTCTCCGGACACTTTTTTTCAAATAGCTCCTCAATTACCTAAGATATAGAGCTAATATCTACGCAATGAACTACTATTAGTACCCTCTACAATATAACATAGGTTACGATATAGGTTCCTATCGGGGGCAGTTTGCTTATGGAAGGACGGCTAAACCCTTTAAAGAGATTAATGTTATGACTGTGCCTTCTCTATATATTTATGAAAATCTTTTATATGCTCATAAAAATATAATTGTTTAAAAAATACAGTGATATCCATGATATAAATACTAGGAACAGACACAAATTTGTTGTAACTACAACAAGGCTCAAGAAAATAGGTGGCTCGTTCAGATGTCAATGTATACGCTTTTATAATAAAGTTCCAAGCCCCGTTCAAGATCTAAGCCTTAATAAATTCAAATCATTCATTAAACGTAAGTTGTGCCAGAAAGCCTTTTATACCGTTAAAGATTATATCAAGGAAAAAAAGGCTTGGGATTCAGCTACTTCCAATTTTTACATATTGAATTTTTTTAATTTTTTTTTGTTTTGTTGTTGTTTTTTTTTATATACACTTTGACATTAATTATGAGATTTGCTTACTATGTAAAGTATTCTATTATTTTAATTATTGTGAATGTGAAGATTATGTGGGTTTATTAATATTACTTTTTAATTTTGTCTCTGTTCTTTTAGTTTTTGTCATGGTCTGGCAGTTTAAGTAATTAATGTGGCCTACCCAAATGTCCTTTCTTTGGTATTGTTTGTCGAATCGTTGAGCTCCTTAAATTTTGAATTGAGCTGCACGATTTCTGACAAATGCATGCACTGACTGGACAGGTCCTCTCAATCAGTGGTTCTTTCCTCAAAATACCATCTCAGACATCGATCTACATGGTCTTCATATGATCTGACCAAGATTGTGATGTGTGTGATGAGTTTGTTTCGGCCTTTCTCAAAATTCATTTATTCAAATTAGGCTGAGCATCAGCACTTTTCGAACGTCAATTGATGCATGATTTCTTTCTAAACAACACTATAACCTAAATCAGACTATATTATTCCCACAGCTGGGACACAGGCCTAGTGTGGCTTTGATTAAGATAGTTATAAAAATGGCAACTTATTTACTACATAAATAAGTTTTTTCAAAAAGGATTTTTTTTTATTGAAAGAGAGTGGCGTTTTTGATGAAGTATGTAACATGCCCAAGTACCAGTGGGAACGGAACTGACCATAAAAGGTCTGGCCTTGTAGTCCTGCCAGGCATGGTGTAAGTATGCTTGTATACAACTGACCAGCGTGATGCCTTTGGATATTATCACAGTGATGACAAAAACTTAATGGATTTGGTAACTCATCAAGTGGAAACAACAGTGTTATTTGAACTGTATGAGTAATAAATTTTAGGCAGGGTAACTGATCAAGTTTGTACATGTTGTAACATGAAATGATGAGAATGCATTTTACATAAGAATGCTGGAGCAAGCTAAAACATTGCCTCCTTACAAAATAGCAATGTCAGTAAGATTTATTTGGAGTGCATTGCATCAGCAGAAATCTCAGTACAAAAAGTACAGAGTTTTGAGACAGGTCTTTTAAATATAAAAATATTTTTTTGGGTACAACAACAGGAAAACATTGGTAAATAAGGAAATATTGCATCAAATAAAATCAAACCCAATTTTCCTCAAACAACTAGACATTCATTATACATAATAATGCCAGGCCAGAAATATAATTGTAGATAAGTGTTTAATATGCTTATCATGTCAGGGTAAATTCAACCAAACTTTTTTGTTTAGTAAGTAACAACCTTATCTAGGTAATAAATTTTGAATTTTGACAGTTTTTCCAGGCAAAGATTGTCAGATGGTAATTTTATTCCATGGATAAAATATCTGACTGATAAAATCAACCCTTACTATGATTACCTACTGATTAGGCTTTGTTTTTTTTTGGGCGGGAAATCATCATATGACTTCTACGCTCTGGGGAGCGGGAGGGCGTGTCAGACTTTTACTGACTAAAACCCACCCATGTTCTTTCAGTTGCCTGTGCCAGGATAACTGTTTAGCCTTACAAACAAAGTAACAAAAAAAGACTAGGTTTAGCTAAAATATTATTAGAATCAGTTTTACCAACAAAGATAAAAAGTACCTGCGTAGTCAGGAATCACAGGTGGCGGGACATTGCCAATCACCAGGTAACTACTGTCAAGATCGTCTTTCTTCCTTGTTCTCCCACCAGAAGCTATCGCTAGGTCTTTCAGCACCTCTTCCTTCGTCGACCAAGTCTTCACATAAGCCATATTGCTCTAGAAACAAAGATCTATACATTACCTACTTTTCCGGTTGCATTTAATTTAATTTTTGCAATTGAATGTTTCAATGAGTTACTAACTATACAGTGTATATAGTTAGGTGCTTATTAGTTGTATACCATCCAATTGGAATATCTCATTTATTTACAGGTATTACCTGATCTAAAGATGGGCTGGTCAGTGGTCAGTAAGGGCAGTTTTTTAAAATTATGGAAGTACTAAAACCAGTGCATCGTATGGTACCAATAATAGGAAATTTGGAAAAACCCTTTGAACACCCCAGTGAAAGTGAAGTCAAGTCAGTCCAAACTATAATAATAAACAAACAATATCCAATTTTCAATTCAATCAAACGCAAAACGAGACCGTACCTGGACGACCGAGAGGAGAGAAGAAAATCTTGATCTATGAGCACACTGAATGAGCACACTGAACACCGTCTGAGCAGGAGCAGAGCGAATACAACAACGGTGAAGTGAACATAGAACAACCGATAACGGAAATGCGAAATTGTGAATCAGCAAACGCAAGTGCAAGATATTTTGACACTAAAAGACAATGAATGACAGCTTCTATTCTATTTTTTTTCTCTATGGTAAGCATAGAATTGTTACGAGCTTCGGGGTTCGTGACAATAAAAAAATGCCGATATAAATTACCAAAAATTACATTTTAATTAAACAACACTATTAGCAACTCAAACACACTAATTATAAAACACAATTGCACTTAAGCCGCACTTGAAAATCGCTTTCGCAGAACAAAATGGTTTGTATAAAATCCGTGTAGGTTCCGTTTATGACATTTGGCTACGGAACACGGTAGTCGGACTGACTTTGACACTGACAAATGACAGGATGAGTAAGCTGACTTACTCTATATAAAAATGTATTCTGTGGCTGACCTGACACTGACAGTCTGCGCACACGGGCGAGCGAGTTGGTTGACTTGGTTGTGATAAGAAATCTCTTCAAAGAGTCTACTAATACATGTTTCTCTTTTTCTAACATCTTCGCAAAAATTTGATCGATTTATTTAAATGGGAGACGAAAAGCAGAGCGACGATGTCCAGTCGGACTTGTCTAATGCAACGGAGAGCTTAAAAATTGAAGGCGACCAAAAAGAGAACGGAGACGCCTCGAAATCGGACAAAGTTAAAAGTAAGATTACTGTTGTATTTTTGAAGCCATGATTTCAATGATTCCACTTTTTCCAATCATCGATTATACCAAAAAATCGAAATATGCCAAATAATACTAATACATAGATAGTATGTTTATATTGTCACCTCAAAGAAAATTTTCTTTGGGGGTGATCCCGTTCCAATAAATCAAAATCAAACGTCATTTATTCAAATTAGGCTGAGAATCAGCACTTTCCGAACTTTCATTTTCAATCTTCTCCAGTTCCCCAGCATTCATGTTCGGTTAAAATTAAATTAGTACCATGGCATTGTTTATCTATTTAGTCTTGCCATAAATATTGTCACTAAGAAAAAAAAAAATTTTAATTGCAAATAATATTTATTACTTTTACAGTGTGTTAGTTTAGTACATAAATATAAAACAATTTAAAATATAAAAAGCTTATTCGAAGTGGCCTCCATTGGCTGCAATACAGTCCTTTAAACATTGAGGACAGTATATCAATAGAAGCACACACTCTTTCCATGGGAAAATTCTTCACTGCCAATCGTATGGATTGTTTTAGGAACTCCAAATTATCATGGCGTTTAGAGCAAGCCGTACTCTCTAAAACTGACCACAAATCATAATCCAGCGGATTAAGATCGGGACTAGACGACAGCCAGTCTTCAGCTCTGATGAAGTCCGAAACGTTCACTTCCAACCAAGACTGCGTGGACCGAGCTTTATGACCCGGCGCCGAGTCTTGTTGGAAGAACCATACTTGGTTATTGAACATGGTGTTGTTAAGGGGATAACTACCTTCTCAAGAATGGTATCTTGATACACTTGTGCCGATGTTTTGATACCTTTTTCACAAAAATATGGCTCAGTCACTCCTTCATAGCTAACACCCCACCAAACCATCACTGAAGTCGGATAATGCCCACGTTGCACTCTGTCGACTAATTAAGAAGCTTCCTTAGAGCTTTGAGCATAAATACGGTCATTTTGTTTGTTAAAATGTTGCTCAATTGTAAAGATTTTCTCATCCATTAACAAAATTTTTCTGTGACCTCCCTTTGCGTACCGCTTCAGTAGTTGTTTCGATTTTACCACCCTATTCTTTTTAAAATTATCAGTTAAAAAATGACCAGTGCGTCTCTTATAGGCTGCAAGTCCTAAGTCATCTTTTAAAATACGCGACATGGTTCTGGGTGCTATCTTCATCTGCCGAGATAAAATCTTTTGCTTTCGGACAGGATTTCTTCGAATTCTTTCCCTTACTGCTTTGACCACCTTTTTCGTATGAACACTACGTGGACGGCCAGATCTTTTTCTGTCACAAACAGAGGAGGTCTCATTGTACCTATTAATAGGAGAGTTTTAAACTTTGCATTTGGCTCCATACCAACTTTGTGTAATGCAATCACAGCGATTCGGTTCTCTTTATCACCCCACTCCATTTTAATATCGCAATATATTGTACAATGTATTGGCGCCAAAATTAGAAAACTCAATGAACAATCGTATAAAAATGGCAGATTCCAAATCCAGACTGTGTACTTTGAAGTTCTCATTGTTTTCTAAATCACACATAAAATATGAAAAAAAAAAAAAACATACTTCGGCAAATATGAAAAACATTTTTATTTCTATTCCAGTTGACATCCTGCTGAAAGCTACCGGGAATGCTCCAATTATGAAAAAGAAGAAGTGGGCTGTAGATGCAGAGAAACCAATTGGATGGATCATGGAGTTTGTCAAGAAATATCTTAAATTAGAAGCTGACGAAAAACTGGTGGGTACTATTATGAATTTAGTTTTAAACATCATAACTAAGTTGAGCAGATCTAGTTTATCACATGATTTTCTGAGGAGTGTTGGAAAAGTTGGCATAATTGTAGAGCTCTGTGGTCTGCTTTTGTGGGATTGGTCAGTGGTTGCAGGTTGAGTGTGAGGTTTTTGAATTTACCAATAATATATACTGATATTGCTCAGCAACAACTTACCATCAGGTTTCAAGTATTCTGAATCTTGTTTGTCTATAATTCTGGTGATCTAACTTACAGTTTCCACAAATTAAGTACAAAATTGTTTCTTTAGACTTTATCTTTGAGCTGTAATTTGTGGTAAGAAAATAAATCTATTCTATAATTTAAATCTCATTAACATTCTATCATTTCAAACGGAATAAACATAAACTTTGTGTTAATTCGTAAATTATGTAAATGTATAATTAAATATTAATACAACAACAACATTGTTACCATGAGGAGTAGAACCTGGTAGAGGCTGCCACAGGAGCTTGGGAATTGGCACTAGAAAAGAGAGGCCTATGCACAGAAGTGATTGAAATCAGGATGTAGATGATTATGATAATTAATGAATGAAATACTTAATTGGCAAAATTAACTATAGAAACTATGCCATCGTTGTATTTATCATAATTTTATCTTGCCTTTTCAGTTTCTCTATGTGAACCAGACCTTCGCTCCTTCACCAGACCAGTTAGTGAAGAACTTGTATGAGTGTTTTGGAACTGATGGCAAACTCGTATTGCATTACTGTAAGAGCCAAGCGTGGGGCTGAACTGTGCTTCATACTGGGCTGAACTGAGCTGCGGTAAATATTATAAGACAATTTTAAAAGTAAGAGATGTTGATTTTATGTTTTAATCATGTAGAGAATTCCAATGTGGACTCCCACTCATATTCTTTTTGTATGGTACATTTTAATGGTAAAATTATTATTTTATTAATTATTTGTATGAAGTTATGATGAAAGGACACTGGGCATGTTGTATAAGAAATGGTCTATGAACCAATAAAGATGTATATTTTTGGGTGTTGAATGTGTGCTCTTATTTTAATTTCTAGTCATTGTATATCACTCTTGTGCTAAGAAAGAATTTATTTGTTGTGTCATATTTTTGCTGCAAACATCTGGCATTTGCACCTTGTCAAGTCACATCCAATAATATTTATTTGTCAATAGCTCTCAGACATGTATGTCCGATTGTCGACAAACATAATAACTATTATTCAATATAAACCTTCACTAAATAATTTGTATCACTTTTTTTTATTTGTATGAAGTTAGGAAAGATCTACGTGAGGCTGCTACGCTATGCACAGTCAAAATGAACTCAGAATTCTTTGCATTTCCGTAAAATAAGACTTAAGGCTTATTATAGATGACGAAAATGCTTGAGAGAAAGCCTAGGTATGTGCACCTGTATTGTGATATTATGTAACATAATTAACTGTAAGTCTAAATAAAGTTATAATGAACAATTTGTAAGTACTGTTTTTTTGCATTGGCCTCTACTGTTCACTAAATGATTATTAATATTATTTAGTAATATTAGTAATAATCCCCTCCCCACTCCACCAGCTTCTACTCCTACTCCTTCACAGTGCACGCGATGCGGTTGTGGTTCACTACCGCCTGACATTAGGGACTGCCAAACTTTTGCAGTTTTCAAAAGTAGAGTAAAGAACACTATCTGTCCACTTCATCATAGTTGTGTATGTATTTATTATTTTGAGCATGGTATAATTATTATTATTCTAGTGACATTTATTTTAGAAGTATGTACAGACACCAGCAGGTCAAGCTACCCGAAACTGTCAAATTTTCCCAATCAACCTTGAACCTTAAAAATTTATAGATAAAGTTGAAAATCTATTAAAGAAATTTGACAGATTGTAGTAGCTTGATGTGCTGGCGTCTGTACACATGTATGTTTATTTGTATGTATGTTAGTATATTCTCGTAATTTTTATTTAGTTTTTTAAGTGAATTGTTTTTAATTTTATGTATTATTTTTTTTGTCTCCTTTGCTCTTTCACACGCTGTCTCTGTATCTATTGTCCTATCTCAGGTATGGTGGAAGAGATTTCTTATGAAATAAGCATCACCTCTGTACCTATTTTTTCTGTTCTGTTTTTTCGTCTGTTTATAAATGTGTGTACATAAATGGTAAAATAAATAAAAATAATAATTTATGTTCCAGATCATAAAATCCAATTAGTTAGTACGCTAATATAATGTCAAAATCATTAATGTAATAATCAATCGCCTCAGGCATTAAGTCCGTCTTTGTACAGTATTTTTTTTATTTGTGCGTAAAGTTTTATTAAGTAAATAAATTACATTACAACACTAAGGGTCAGTTCACACCGAGACGCGACGCGACGCGACGATACTCGAAGAGGCCAGTGATTTCGCGCTGCGCCGCGCGCCGCCGCGCAACGTCGCGAGGCGCATCGTAAGGGTCAGTTCACACCGAGACGCGACGCTGCGCGCACACTTTAAGGGTCAGTTCACACCGAGACGCGACGCGACGCGACGCTGCTGGAAGAGGCCAGTGATTTCGCGCTGCGCCGCGCGCCGCCGCGCAACGTCGCGAGGCGCATCGTAAAATCGTTGGCAACACGACACCGCGCGGCGCAGCTAGACGCCGCGCGGCGCAGTGGGACGTGTCTACATTCGCTACGTGCTCCCGCCCCGCCCCGCGTCCACCCGCAGTCTACGATTTGCAAGCGCATGAGAACGACGTATATTTGGCGGGTGCATTATGGAGATCGTAACTTTTTGTAATCCATTTTGTAATAACCATATTTTTTTTCTGGATAATTGACAATGTGGTCATAAGCCAAGGTATAAAATTCACCATGAATTAATCTATTTATCCATAAATTATGCACCCAAATACTCCTGTGTGATGTTTTCTTTTTAATTTTATTTTTGTATTCTTCTTCCTCTTCCTCTTCTGCAAGAAGTCCGATTATAACAAGATCCCAGTCTATCATTATAATATCACTCGATCACTCGACCGTACTGCATCAATTCTGCACGAAGTCTGTACGGAAATAGTAGAGACAAGTCGCCACGCGGCCTCGGCTGCGCCTCGCGGCGTCGCGGTGCACCTCGCGGCGTCGCGCTGCGCAGCGCCGCTCTCGCACGCCGCGCGCACCGGCGAAGTACCGCTGCGTCGCGATGCGTCGCGCTACGCCGCGAGGCGTCACGAGGCGCAGCGCTGCGCAGGTGCGTGCCTTCAACAGTTGGGTCATGCCGGTTTTGATGTACTCTTTCGGCATACTCAAATGGACTCAAACCGAACTAGACGCCCTGGATAGGAGGGTGCCTACGCTGTTGACTGCAAATCGAATGCATCACCCACGGTCATCGGTAATGAGGCTGTATATCCCGCGAAAATGTGGAGGTCGAGGCTTTTTAAACGCTAAGACCCTCCACAATCGCGAGATATGCAGTCTCAGGGAATATTTCCTAGAAAACGACGTGAGGATGCATCGAGATTTAGTCGCGGTGGACAAGGGCTTAAGAGGGTAGGTACGCTTACCCCGCTCTCCTTGGCTAAAGAGAACTGGCGCAAGCCTGTAGTGCTTGACACCAATGATCGCATGGACCCGCGAATCACCACTACTAGCGTCCGTGAAGCTCCTTACTTTGCCATAGCAAAGTAAGGAGCTTCACGGACGCTAGTAGTGGTGATTCGCGGGTTCTGGCGCAAGCGTCAGTTGCGCCAGAACCCCGTTCTTTTGTGAATATTTTGTATTTTGTAGGAAGCTACTGTCCTCATCACGAAACAATGCGAGATTAGTAGTGGTGATTCGCCAGAACCCCGACAAAATTTATTGTTTGATTGTAAATAATGTAAAATAATTGTAGTTTCTATTTGTGTGCTTAAATTTGACGTTGACGTGATTGTGAAATCACCTTTCTCTTTTATCATTTTAGCAATATATATATTTAATTTTTACAAAAACATTTTCATTTTTATTTCATCCCTTTAAACTCTAGACGTGTGAAATGTTTCACTTTATCCATCCGTTTACTGCTATTGTGGCAGGACCAAGTGGATGTGGGAAGTCAAATTTTGTAACAAATTTCATAAAATCAGTTAAAGAAATATGTAATTGTGATTTTAATCAGATCACATGGTGCTTTGATGAAATGCAGCCTAATAATTTACCAAATGTTAACTATCATCAAGGAATTCCAAATCTTAATATGTTTGATGGTGAAAACCCACACCTTATTATTATTGATGATCTAATGAGAGAGTCTGATGGAAGAATTGTGGATATATTTACAAAAGGTACCTAGTCATCACAGGAATCTTAGTGTATTTTATTTAACACAAAATTTATTTCATCAAGGTAAAGGTCAAAGAGACATTTCTTTAAACTCAAGTTATATAATATATTTTAAAAACCCTCGAGATAAAACTCAAATAAGATATTTAGCACGACAAGTGTCACCAGATAACCCAAAATTCATTGAAGACGCCTACAGGGATGCAACTTTAGAAGCGCATGGATATTTAATGGTAGATTTAAAACAGAATACAAATGATTTTTGTCGTATCAAGACAAATGTATTCCCATTTAATGGTTACTGCACAGTCTACGTCCCCACGAAAGAGTTTAAATACACCAAGAATCAAACAATTCAAATCATTTCTAAATGATGCATCGTCGACTCACAACGCATAAACATTTGCTAAACGCTTTGCATACGCTTAAACCAAAATATCAAAGAGCGTTACTTAAAACGTGTGATGAAGAAGAAATAAATTGTATTTGTGAATGTATTCATAACGTTTTACAAGGAAAGATACCTCTTAAAGATCAAGATAAACAAAAATTGAATAAACACAAAAATATACTCCGTAAACTGGTGCATAAGTGTAAACATAAACTAAGAAAAAATATTAGGTATTATACAAAAAGGAGGGGCTTTCTTACCAATAATATTAGGTGCAATATTGAGTGGATTAGTAAGTGGACTAGCCAGTTAACATGAAAAATGCTAAAAAAATGATACTTATTGAACCTGGATTGATTGAAAAATTAAAACAAGAAAATAAGGTTAGGTACTAGTAATTTGTCTCGATTAGATATTGAAATGCAAAATATTATGAATAGTAAGACGGAAGACCGAAAGAAGTGGATGTTATATTTACAAACACTACAAAGATACCTTCACTTTACCGAAGAGGATCGTCAACTACTCAGATTACCAAATTATTCTGATACATCTAATGAAGATTCAAATGGGTCTAAAATTGGTTTTAAAAATAAAGATACCTAGAGATCTAAAAAGTTCAGTTGATGTTGAATCTTTGTTGGAGGAGAAAGGATCCATTAAAAGTATAGAAAGTGAGGCAAATCCACTGTATTCACCAACACAAATACTCAGTTTAATACCGAAAACTTATAATAAAAAAGGTGAGTCAATATTAAACTTAATTGGAACAAGTAAAAGTAAAATACGTTGGGATAATGAAGGCACAGTCATAATTGATAATGAAAAAAATCCAGGAAGTAATATTGTTGATTTAATAAATGATTCCCCTTAAAAAAAAGTGATCCGATAGGGTGGGATAGATTTGCTAAAGCATTAATAGTAGATTATGCACCGAGGGGCTAAAGTTGTGTCTTATGTCACGGGCGTCATATTGAATCTCGAGCGCAATGAAGGATTCGGGATTTAACTCCCGAGCGCAGCGAGGGAGTTAAGAGTTTAACTCACGAGCGAAGCGAGGGAGTTAATACAAGAATCCTGAATGCAGCGAGGGATTCAAGCTAGCCCAAGGCAAAGACACCTTTAGCCCAGAGGAGGATACTCTACTTTTTACACCTACTGTGAGAAAATAATAGCCATATTACGGCAGTAAATCATTGGAAATATTATTAGCTTCGGTTGTAATGAATTCAGGAGTACAATCCCTTTCATCACTCGACATTTTATAATACTTTGTTGATAAATTTAAAGTTTAAATGCCAAAAGTTCGCGCCTTTATTGCGTCTACCAATAAGTAGCCAAGACACGAACAATTCGATTTTCAAAAAAAAAGTCTCTTTTACGGTTTTGTCGTGTTTTATTGATTGTCTATTGATATCACTCTCATGGAAGTGGCGTTTGTGTAAACTAAGCTTTATACAGGGCCGGTAGAATGGTTTTGGAGGATTGGCTGTATGCATTTTGAATTTAGAACGTCATTGGAGACGCTCGTGAAAATAGAGTATTTTTGATAAAATGTGATAAATCGACTGTAGTATAGATAGGTTTTATTATTTATTTATTTATTCACAAAATCCACAGCAATCTTTGCGCAGTTTACTTAAAATAAATTAACTAATGTTACAGCCAATTACTATTACGGTATTACGGCGCGGTACGGTATTTGTTATTATTAATGCCAGTTTTAATGTTATTCCATTCCTTTTAAAAAATGGTTCGTAGTTATCTAATTATTCTTACAATATTATGTCTTCGAAAACATGGCAACGATATGAAGAAGCAGTCGTTATGATTTTGTAGGAAATCGAGAATATCATCCGCGCGTAGTAAGGGTATCGAGAATAGCTTTCCTCTTTCTGGTACCAAAGGGTGTTTGTTAGTACTATACTGCCAATTTAGCTGAGCACGTGAGATTCCAAATTAGAGATGGGTCAAACCGTAATTTTTTCAAATCGTTTGAACCGAATCATAATTTTGCTCAAACCGACTTACAAACCGATTCAACCAAACCGAATCATCCAGTACTGTGTGACGTCATTCATTCGTTCATGAACCCCGTTATAAGTTATAAACCGTATTACGATACGGTTTACGATTTTAATTCGGGTAGGCGATAGGGATGGGAAAAAATATCGATGACTGAAAAACAATGTATTAGGCGTTTATTTATTATTAATCATATGAGTATTTATGAGATATAAGAAAGAAACCAATATCTCTTAAGTACCTATTATATAGTAACAGAAATGTTCCGTTCGTTATTCATTCTGGCGGAGCGTTCAGCCCGCATCAGCTTATTCGCATTGCATCGCATTCGTACTCGCTCGAACTGGACATGAGTTGACGCGATTGCGGTTTCAAACTGAAACCGGGTTGGATAGACTGTAGCTCGGTTTGATGCGAGTTGCCCTTAACCCGAATTGATTCGGTTTGGCAAACCGGGTTGACTCATCGCTATTCCAAATTCAAATCACATTATTGACCAGCGGGTCATAATGAAATCCAGTACAACATTATTGACCGGCTGTGCCCCCAGCCACTAATGACTCACTTTAGGTTAAGGTTGCTTGACATATAATTTGACATTTTCGAGCAGGTGGTGTGAAAAAGATATTAAAGTACCACTTACTTTTATTGGAAATCCAAAGAGATGTGAGTTTATTAACCAACTTCAAACAAAAGATCTGAACAAAACCTCTGAGATTGAAGTTCAAGAGTTTTCTACACCGAGCAGTGGAGATAAAAGATCTATAACTAAAATACGTAAAAAGATCGATTGGGAAAAATGGACCCCGTACTAGAAGAAATTAACAGGATTTATTATGATCCATCTAACCCCGCTGGTTTTGGTAGTATTGATAAATTATGAAAAGCTATGAAGGGTAAAATGGATAAAAAGCAAGTAAAGGAATGGTTACAATCACAAGAAACATATACATTACATAAACCCATTCGGAAAAAATTCCCGCGTAATAGGTACCTACATTCTATCAAATATTAATGAGCTGTGGCAAGCTGATTTAAGTGATATGCGAACTCATTCTCAATATAATGATGGTTTCAACTACATACTTTGTGTTATTGATGTATTTAGTAAATATGCTTTTGCAAGACCAATGAAAAAGAAAAACTCAGAAACAACTAAAGAATGTTTTGAAAGTATATTTACTGAAAGTAATTCAACACCTACTCACATACAATCTGATAAAGGTACCTACAGAATTTGTTTCAAAAGATGTACAAAAATACTTTAAATCCAAAAAGATAAATTACTATACCACTAACAATCCTGATATTAAGGCTAGTATTGTTGAACGATTTCAAAGAACTCTAAAAATGAAAATGTGGCGTTATTTCACTCATAATAATACTTATAGATATATAGATGTTTTACAAGATTTAATTTACTCTTATAATCACAGCATTCACTCGAGTATTAAGATGTGCCCATGTGATGTAAGTTCCAACAATATTATGACAGTTTGGACTAATCTTTATGATAGAGGGTCAAACAAACTTTCTTTAGAAAATCCAAATATCAAATTGTTTACACTTAATCACACACACAAACACACGTAAGGAAATAACAACAGAAAGAAAAGTAAGTTTGTCAATAGAATAAATAAACACTTACGTCCATGGCCATTGATGCGTTGAAGTAACACACACGTAGTATTGGAAGATCCACTGCGGTCTAACGAGACGACCATACACTGATTCTATGACTACAGCTGCCCGGCTTATATAGCACCAGTTTTTTTTTTTTTTTTTTTTTTTTTTTTTTTTGATTTGGACATTATGAACCTAAACGCATCAAATGACCCCTCCCGCTCTGGGTGGAGCGGAAGGGAGTGTCAGACTCTTACTGACTAAAACCCACCCATGTTCCTTCCTTCGCCCTTTATGTTCCGGGGTAGCGGTAACCCTTCCCCCCCGGTAACCCTAAGCGGGCTTCGACCCTGAGGGGCCCCTCGTTGCTGATGCTGACATCTCTTTGAGGCGCGCGTGGAACACTTACGCGCCGTCCGGCACGGGCCTGGTCCTGATCGGGCGGTGAGCTTACCCATTGCTCTCCGCCCGCAGGCCCGCGCCTACGGTGGCCGGTAGTCTTCACTCGACTCCCGACGCCCGGGGCGTCTCCCGCGGCGGCTGGGACGGGAGGCTCTCTCCCTCATCCGTCCCGCCACCTCCTTCGCTAGCATGACTGCTTCGCAGAAGGAGGCGACTGCCTCCCACTCCCTCTCGCTCCGGACCATGGCTTGCACCAGGGCCGGGCGCGAGAGGCCGCCGCCGCTGCCGATCGCCTCTACGAGGACACGGCGGTGCTCCGCCCAAGCGGGGCAGACCTCCACCGTGTGCTCCACCGTGTCCTCTGGGCGATCCTGGCAATGGTGACACCCGGGCGTTTCCTCCCGCCTGATGATGTGCAGGAACCTCCCGAAACTATATAGCACCAGTAAGTTATATTTAATCTAAGGCATTTCCGCAGTGAAACTGATAGTAACTTTCAAGTCGACAAGCTTGTATCGCTTTATGAGTCAACAGACTTATCTTGCATTGTTTCGTGATGAGTGAACATTCCTATGACAACCATTGAATAGATTGGTACTGTAATAATCTGCTAATAACAGTCATGGATACACTAGAATTAAAAAAACATATGAAAAAGATTCATCCCAGTCTAGAAAATAATGTTTATGCTGCTAATAGACTGCCTATGTATACCCATGTACCAACGTATATAATATGCAATTTGGATGCGAATGATAAACCAGGTTCACACTGGGTAGCTATACATATCGATACGAATGGCATCGGTCAATATTTTGATTCATATGGACGAACACCTGAGCGATATCATCTCCAGTTTTTGAAAAGGAATTGTAAGAGATGGGACTGGAATGTTGATAGGATTCAGAATGATTGGACTTCAGTTTGTGGTGAATATTGCTTAATGTATTTGCTGTATAAGTTTCAGGGATATTCAATGCATAGTTTTACGAGCATATTTACAGGGAACACACTGTACAACGATATTTTAGTGGATGAGATGTTTCGCTCCTATTTTATAAGTAGATAAGACTATAATTTAAATGTTCATCAATAATTATTTGGAATTAAAATGGTAGTAAAATGAAGGAATGTGTTTTATTGATGATTCAGAAAAGGCAGGTAGGTTATAACAAAGAAGTTCAAGACAAAAGCAGTGATAAGCGGGGTGCACAATGAGTAATAGATATGACCGCCGAGAAGGTGAACAATGGGGCGCTAATGACACCGGATATCAATTAGATATGAGGAAATCGATCTGCACATCTCCGAAACCGTGCATCCTATACTAAAATGGACCGCAGATTCGAACTCAGAACACATCAAAACCATAGAAACCATACCAAACTTTTTTTTTTTTTTTAGGTCGCGTCGTCCCTCGGCGACCGATGAGGGTCGGGGTTCTGGCGAATCACCACTACTAATCTCGCATTGTTTCGTGATGAGGACAGTAGCTTCCTACAAAATACAAAATATTCACAAAAGAACGGGGTTCTGGCGCAACTGACGCTTGCGCCGGAACCCGCGAATCACCACTACTGACGCTTTTACCGGGCCCTACATGGACCCGGTGTAGATCTACTAGCGTCCGTAGCCTGACTGCGTTTCGGTGACCTCTTTGGAGAAACCGAAGGTTTTGTCTGTGCAATTATGGACGAAGTTATGATGACGAACAATTACCGGAGATTTATTGTGAAAGACGGCACGGTTGACATCTGTCGGGCATGCCACCGACCGGGGGAATCAATCAGGCATATTATCTCCGGGTGTTCTCGTCTAGCTAACGGAGAGTATTTGCATAGACACAACCTTGTAGCCAGGATAATCCATCAGCAACTTGCTCTGAAATACAGCCTTGTGGAATCTGAGGTGCCGTACTACAGGTATGTGCCCGACCCAGTTCTCGAAAATGGAAATATCACGTTGTACTGGGATCGATCCATCATCACTGACAGGACTATTGTTGCCAATAAGCCTGATATAGTGGTGGTGGATCGATCAGAGCGGCGCGCAATGATTGTTGACATAACTGTCCCGCGTGATGAGAACCTCGTGAAAGCCGAGAAAGATAAACAAATCAAGTATCTTGACTTGGCTCGCGAGGTTGTTGACATGTGGGATGTGGACTCAGCGATCATTGTGCCGATAGTCGTGACAGCCAATGGCTTAATAGCCAAGAACCTCGACCAACACCTGAGGAGGCTCTCGTTGGGCAGCTGGATCAAGGGCTTGATTCAGAAAGCGGTACTTCTGGACACGGCTCGCATTGTCAGGAGGTTCCTCTCTCTGGAGCCCTGACCGCCGGTAGCTTGGACCCTGTTCCCGATACCGGTGGGCTACTATTTTTTATATTTTTAAATGTTTTTTTATCTTTTTGTTTATAAAAATATTTAAAAATATAATCTGTAAGTAAGTAAATGAAATAAAAGAAAATAATAATAAAATACACCTGAGGAGGCTCTCGTTGGGCAGCTGGATCAAGGGCTTGATTCAGAAAGCGGTACTTCTGGACACGGCTCGCATTGTCAGGAGATTCCTCTCTCTGGAGCCCTGACCGCCGGTAGCTTGGACCCTGTTTCCGATACCGGTGGGCTACTATTTTTTATATTTTTAAATGTTTTTATATCTTTTATATTCTAATATTTAAAAATATAATTTATATGTTTACATTTAAATAAAGGAAATAATAATAATATTTATTTGCTTAAAACACGGTATAAAAAGGTTTTACAATACAATATGTGATCATACATGTTTTGCTTATAATTAAAGCATGCAAAGTTGTGCTGTCAACGTTAGTGTTCTAAAAACTCCTTAATACTATAAAAAATATTTTCATTTAACCAGTTATACAATTCAATTTTAAATAGCCTACAATTCAATACTTTTAATGTCTTTGGTAAATTATTAAATATACGTACACACATAGCTACACAATTTTTATTATATTTTGCATACCTAGGCCGCTCGTCTAGTACGAGTGTGTATTGGTCACGCCGACTTCGTGAACATACCTCTTCTGCTGTTTTATACAATTCTTTGTGTTTCTTTACAAACATACACACCTCATATATATATAATGACGGTACAGGGCCGTAGCTAGGGGGGGGCATCGTGGGGCAATGCCCTACCTTGAAATCACAATGCCCTACCTTAACTGCAATCAAGGCCTCAAACATCGATCACTAGCCTACGATCTACTAGTGATCGATGGCCTCAAAGACTGTCAACGGGTCACGAGAGAATATAGCTGGTATAGTATTTCTGTCCTTTGAAAAAAAAAAAAGAACAAAATCAGTTGATCTGATCGAAGTTCTTCGCATTTTTAATAACATGGCGAATCATAGAATTCAGCTGTTTTAAATATTTTTTATTATTATGATTTCCTTTATTTTATTTACATACTTACAGATTATATTTTTAAATATTTTTATAAACAAAAAGATAAAAAAACATTTAAAAATATAAAAAATAGTAGCCCACCGGTATCGGGAACACAGTCCAAGCTACGCGGCTAGCGGCGGTCAGGGCTCCAGAGAGAGGAACCTCCTGACAATGCGAGCCGTGTCCAGAAGTACCGCTTTCTGAATCAAGCCCTTGATCCAGCTGCCCAACGAGAGCCTCCTCAGGTGTTGGTCGAGGCTCTTGGCTATTAAGCCATTGGCTGTCACGACTATCGGCACAATGATCGCTGAGTCCACATCCCACATGTCGACAACCTCGCGAGCCAAGTCAAGATACTTGATTTGTTTATCTTTCTCGGCTTTCACGAGGTTCTCATCATGCGGGACGGTTATGTCAACAATCATTGCGCGCCGCTCTGATCGATCCACCACCACTATATCAGGCTTATTGGCAACAATAGTCCTGTCAGTGATGATGGATCGATTCCAGTACAACTTGATATTTCCATTTTCGAGAACTAGGTCGGGCACATACCTGTAGTACGGCACCTCAGATTCCACAAGGCTGTATTTCAGAGCAAGTTGCTGATGGATTATTCTGGCTACAAGGTTGTGTCTATGCAAATACTCTCCGTTAGATAGATGAGAACACCCGGAGATAATATGCCTGATTGATTCCCCGGCCGGTGGCATGCCCGACAGATGTCAACCGTGCCGTCTTTCACAATAAATCTCCGGTAATTGTTCGTCATCATAACTTCGTCCATAATTGCACAGACAAAACCTTCGGTTTCTCCAAAGAGGTCACCGAAACGCAGCCAGGCTACGGACGCTAGTAGATCTACATCGGGTCCATGTAGGGCCCGGTAAAAGCGTCCGTGAAGCTCCTTACTTTGCCATACTTCCATGCGATCATTGGTGTCAAGAACTACTGGCTTGCGCCTGTTCTCTTTAGCCAAGGAGAGCGGGGTGAGGCCCTTGTCCACCGTGACTACATCTCGAAGCATCCCCACGTCGGTTTCTAGGAAATATTCCCTGAATTGTTGGGAGCAAAGAGTTTTAGGTCATCCATGTAGAGGAGGTGCGATATAACCTGACCACCTCTCCTCAGCCGATAGCCTAGACCTGAATCCTCCAGAAGTGTGCTTAGAGGATTCAAGGCTAAGCAGAACCAAAGCGGACTCAAAATATCGCTAAAGATGCCTCGTTCTATCCTTATCGGTTCGCTATTCCTCTGAATATTTCGACATCCTGGATAGCGAAGGACCGTCCTCCATTGCCGCATACATGACATCAGGAAGGTACGCAGAGTTGCATCTACTTTATACAAATCCAGTACCCTCATGAGCCATGTATGTGGCACCGAGTCATAGGCCTTCTTATAATCTATCCAACATGTCGACAGATCCTTTCGGGAACGACGAACCTGTTTTCTAATAGCCACATCAATGAGGAGTAGCTCCTTAGTACCACGGGACCCATTCTTACATCCATTTTGAGAGGCAGACATCTGACATCCATTTTGAGAGGCAGACATCTTACATCCATTTTGAGAGGCAAATTATTATAATATGTAAGTTTGCAGAAACAATATGATCTAAATTGTATTTTTGGTCGTATCTATTTACTCGTATCACCCAACAATTAATTATTACCTCACTCTCACTCAGACGTGGATCTCTACATCCAAATCTGGAAGTTCAACCATCTTGTTCGCTTGTTCTTCATCATTGAGGATTTAATAGTTCTTATATCCATGCTCATGCTCTGTCACATAAATTATTTGTCGAATAGCTATTGAATGTACATCACTGACCTAAAGGTCAATGATATACATGGTGATTGATTTAGGAGCCCGTGCTTCGAGGGCAGATCAATTATGATATTTTTTTTACTTCCGCCCTACCTGTAACCAATGCTGCCCTACCTCAAATTCGACTAGCTACAGCGCTGTGACGGTAGCGGTAGCAAACCAAGCATTTTAAATATTGGCTTACATGATTCATCGGACGGAATCCCGTATAAGGCCCGTATACATTTTTTCTGGGAAATAAATGCTCTATTGTGGTCTGTACTATTTCCCCATTTTATTAGTCCATACCGCAACGAGGACTCAACGTATGCTCGATATGACATTACGGCCGTTTTTGTATTTGTTAGCTTTTTTATTTGCCTAAGGGCATATACAAATTTATTTGTTTTCTTACATACATGCTCAACCTGCGCCTTCCAGTCTAAATGTTCGTCTATCACTACACCTAAAAACTTATTTTGTGTTACATGCTTGATTTTTGGTATGTCCATTTTAAAATTAAATGTATTATTATAATTTTTGTTAAATTGTAAGTATACAGATTTATCAAGATTAATAGATAGATTATTATTATTTAGCCAATTAATTAGAATGTCAATTGTATTATTTATGTCAGTTTCATGGTCGGTAATTGAATTATATTTTTTGTCAGTAGTTACAATTATGGAAATGTCATCCGCAAAAAGAAAACATTTGTGATTAGTCATATCAACTATATCATTTATGTAAAGTAGAAATAAGATGGGGCCCACTATGCTACCCTGAGGCACACCGCGTTTCACATATTGATATTCAGACGTATGCAGTATCATGTCACTATTTGCGTCCAGTTTGGTAACCGCAACACACTGTTGTCTGTCAGTTAGGTACGACGATATCCATTGAAGTGGCAGCCCTCTGATTCCCAGAGCTTCCAATTTTTGTAATAAATTGGCGTGTGTAACTACCGGGTGCGGCGATTGAAATGTCCGTATGCGAAAATGAAATATTTTTGTTAATTTTCAATATTTATTTATACACTTTTACTACATGAAAAAAAGAGGTTCAAAGTTTTATTACGACTTATTCTGATGGAATACAGCCACCTTTAGCCTTCACCACAAGCTCGAGTCTCTTTCTGAAAGAAGCGCAGGCTGCTCGAACGACGTCATCACTTAAACTATTCCATTCTCGCGTAAGAGTAGCTTTGAGCGCTTCAACCGATGTGTGTTTTTTAGCACAAGCCTTGGCCTGTAAAACACCCCAAATACAAAAGTCTAGCGGGTTCAAGTCAGGCGATGATGACGGCCACATATCTCGGTCGATCAGCACCGGAACGTTTGCTTTCAACCAATTTTGTGTTCCAATTGCTCTGTGCGATGGTGCCGAGTCTTGTTGAAAAGTCCAACGCTCAGAACCGAATGTGTTGCGTGCCCACGGTAACAGCCCTGGTTTTAACACCTTATCTTGATAAATTTGCTGGTTTATTTTTACTTCATTGCGACCCATTGGAAGAAAAATGAGAGGAGAACGGCCTTTTTCGGACACTGCCGCCCAGACCATGATTTGGTCGGCTCCTTGACGTCGAGTGACTCGCAATTCATCAGAATGATCACTGACACGTCCCTTTAACCAAACACGGTCATTTTGTTTATTAAGAAACTGCTCAACACAGAAAGTTTTCTCATCCGAAAACACCAAATTGGGAAGCTCTCCAGAGTCGAGCAAGCGAATCAGCTCCTTCGATCGATCCAACCGTTTGGTACGTTGCAAAGCAGTAAGTTCCTGAGAAAGGTTTTTTTTAAATGGTTTGACCTTAAGCTTTTCCTTCAATATACGACGTACGCTGCGGTCACTCACCTTGAGATCCTGCGCGAGCTGATTTGCTGAGCGCGCTGGATTTCTGTTTAATCGATGACGCACCTTTTCGACAACTGCTGGCGCCGTTGCAGTACAGCGTCGACCACCACCATAGCGTTTCTTAACGCTACCAGTCTCATTGTAACGTTGAATAGTACGATGAACAAATTTTTCGTTCAATTGAAGATTTGGCAGCGCTCGACGAATTTCAATGTTCGATTTTCCCGCCAAATGAAGCGCAATCACTGAATTACGTTTTATGTCCATTGTTCTAAATTCGAATGTGTTTCTCTCACGACAAAATCACTTCAAATAACGATAGTGAACATGTCAAAGACTACCCTTTGAAATTTTTACTGCGTTCGATTCAGTGGTTCGAATTTTAAAACAGTTAGAAGGAGACGGACAGTTCAATTGCCGGACCCGGTAGATTTAGCCCTTTATTTTATACATGTGTGTTCGCGGATAACTTCGACGTTTATGAACCGATTTTGATAATTCTTTTTTTGTTCGAAAGAGGTTTATTCCGAAATGGTCCCATTTAAATTTTGTAAATATCTGATGATGACTTTCGGAGACAGACAACGGAACTCTACAATAAATGACAGCAAATCAACCGCGATTGCTGCTGTCGCATATACAGGTTGTCCCAGAACTCAACGTCAAGCCGAAAAGGGGCGACAGGATTGATTGTAAACATCATGAGAAAAATCAGAAAAAAAATCTATCCCATGCAGTTTGAAAATTATGGGCATTTAAGAAAAACCTAAAAATTTGCTCAATCTGTAACCATTTTTCGGTTATTGTGGTTAATTTTTATTATTTTTGTTCATTTAAACTTTGGAACCGTAACCCTAAATAATATTTCTAAGAATTACAGTCAAAAATAATGACACGATTGCCCCAAGTTTCCTAGAATTAAGACTTTGTTAAACTATGAATTTAAAATTTTCAAAATTTGTCTACTTTAAAAAAAATGTACTAGAGTGCCTTGGCAAGTGCCATTACAAGTTGGCGCATTTAATCAGGATTGTAAAATGGTACAATACTTGTTAGTTTCATACAAAAAAAAACGAGTAAAAAAATAAAAACCTCAAGTAACCCGATTTTTGCTAACCCATTTTTACTCAGTTAAAATGTTTTTTACTCGCACAAGCTCTTGGTAGGTGTAGGTTCTTAATTTTACGGCAAAATGATGAGAGAGATGGATAGTTCTGGGACACCCTGTATATGTATTGTTTACGTAATCACACAACGTATCATCACGCCTGTACCCTCTAAAGGGGTACGCAGATGTGTTCAGTATACCACGGTATAGTGACCGGCACGTAACTTGGCAAGGTTTTGGCGTAGTGGGAGTAAGTTCGCGCATGTACACAGTGCTTATTGCAACAAAAAAAAATGGTCACTTTTACTGCTTGTTATTCTATGGTTATTATCATAGTTTATTTTTAAACATGTCTGTATAGAAGAGAGCTCTCTTCTAACAACTCTTGCCAAGTTACGTGCCGGCGACTGTACACCCTCATTTCTGTTAAAGTTGTTATTGGGGTACCTCTAACCTTGCAAGTATATATGAATTTGTGTGGGGTAGGTACAACTAAAAAGTAAAAAATAAAAAAAAATTACAAAAAAAAACAACCGTTTTCCAAAAAAAAAAACACTACAAAGTGAAAAATAACTTTAATTTCGGAAGTCGGTGTCAACAAAAATCGAATATGCGGAACCAACGACACCGACTTCTGAAATTAAAGGTATTTTTCACTTTGTAGTACCTACTTATTTTTTTTTTTGGAAGTCGGTTTTTTTTTTTTTTGTAAAAAAGTTTTTGCTTGGACGCCCACACCCACATATGTTTTACATACTTAAAACACAAAACTTACCTTTTCTCTAAATGCATTTGGTTCATGATTGTGTTTTTGCATATGTTTTGATAATATTTCATGTTGTTCGTCGTCGTTCAGTTTGGTAATAAGTCGAGAGTTACATTTATAATTGTTATTACATCGCAATTCACACAACCAATAATATTTACCATTATTTTCTAGATTTTTGTCATATGTGAAACCATTCACATTTAATTTGATTTCGCCTTTTTTAGTTATAAAGGCACGCACTGTATTTTCCATTTGTAACTACATTCACTTTATTTTTAGGATTAAAATGCAACTTTGCAACACTACCCTTAGGGATGATTTTTTCAACGCTAGATAATTTTATCCGAGGAATAATTTTGTATTTTTGACAGTTCTTCCACACAGAATCTGTCAGACGTCAATTTTATTTCACGAATAAGAATTATCTGTTGATTGAAAAATCAGCCTTATGTGACACAATTTAGTTTTATAAATACCGTCCACTTAAAAAATAACGTATGCGTATTTCTTATGCCTATGAAAATTATGTTTTAATATTATCATTATGCGTAAATAAATTGATGCTTTAGAATGTTTTGCGTAAGCTGTTATGCGTAAATAGAATTAAGATAAACATAAGTATGCCATATTATATTGTGTCTTAAAATGTTATATGCAAATAGATAGGGAACCCAACATTATCCGTCTGCGATAGAACAACCCAGTGCCCTAGATATTTAAAAGATGTTACTCATTCTAAAGCAGTCCCACCGGGTGAGACAGGTACTACTTCAGGATAGTCTTGAGTGCCTGCCTTGAACAACAGACACTCGCTCCAAGTTTACCTAGTTTGAAAGTTCAATGATCGTAAGATAGAATTTTTTATGAAATGTTTAAAAATAAAATGTCGTTGCTTATGGTTCCTCTTGTAATGTGTCATCTGAAAATGGACGGTCACGTTGAGAATAGAGGTGGGTCTAATATGAGATTTCAAATTATTATTTCGTCTAAGAAAAATGAAACAGAGTGTAACTACTAAAACACGTTTATTTACGAAGACATAATAAATATAATTCGGTAGTGATGAATACTTAGTTACAACACAACATTATAAAACTGAACTGTACGCCTACTTCTTGTCTCCACTGCCACTTATATACTCTTTGCTGGTCGTCCGCGTCGGTAGGTTGTCTGGGAAAAGATATATCGAGTTTGTGAGGCTGATGGTTTGCATGGTGACCGATTGTAATGTTGTTATGGTAAAGGACACTAGGCATTTTTGTATGGGAAATGGGCTAAGTTTTGCAATGGTAACTTGATCACTGTCCAACCGGGAGATCAAACAAAAGGCTTAACGCTAAGCAGTCGCCTGGAAGCACCAGGGTCACTCTAACTTGAACTCTAGTAAAGTCCGTTTCACAAAAGAAGTCTCGTAGACGCGGCGCCACTGTCGTAGGATATTGATTTATTTATTTATCTCGACATCATATACGAGTAGCAGGCTTGGTTATTGGTTAATAAAATGCACATTCTTAAATAGAGAAAGGTGTCTGGGGTAGGAGAGTTGTTGTAGGAATGTTGCTAACTATATAATAATAATTAGTTCCACTTATTGCCGCGGGACTTCTTTCGAGAAACGGACTCTATGTTTATCTCATGAAGCGATGCGCGGTTTACTTGTGGTTATCAAATGTACAACAACCATGCTGTGAATGTGTGTTTAAACTCAGGAGCTCCCGGTACCGTCCGAAACAATGGCGAAGTCGGAAGTGCGTGTCTTTTGTGCTGACGCTACTCGTCTGCACGCTCATATTCGCGGCGTGTTTGTACACTTGGTGAAGCGTGTGTCGATTCGTGAGATAAAAATACTGTACGTATTATAAATTAAGTTTCGCTTTCATGTCTGTCTGACCGCGTTATTTTTTTAAACTAAGCTTTTGATGCTAAATTAAGCGATTTCACCACCATTTAGAGAATTGATTCCGGAATGTTTATGTGTATAATATATTGATATTAAATTTACATAACATAAAGAAACCTTGTATTAAAAACTGTGCGAAGCAAGGGCGGGCCCCTAGTTTATTATAAACCATTATGTAGATAATAAGATCAGCCGATTGCTCATCCAGCTCTGTCCTCACCTGGAGGTCTGCAACACTTCATCCCAGTGGGTTTAGGAGTGGGTTTGGGAGTGGGTTTGGGACTTGGTTTCTCCGCACTTTTCTTACTGGTGTTACTTCGAGCAGTCTCGTCACACGGGCAACATGCGAGCACACTACCGCGTGACGTGTCCATTGCTTCGATTTTCTCCGTCTGGGATTATTTAAGTAAAAAAAATACATTTATTTAGAACTAGACTAAAAGGCACAACATATTTTGCAAGATAAAATAAAAAGTGTATGTGTGTGTGACTGTGTGTCTTGTATTTCCTTTTTAATTCGATGAAAGGCTGTTCCTATTAGTCAAGTGCTAGATACAAGGGCATTTTAATTCACATTTTTTAATATGATACAAAAATATATCATCTGTTTCATAGGAAAGTGCAACCTACGCGGTCAAATGTATGGAACGGCAATAAAAAAAAAAAACATGAAAAATTTCTGTTTTGTAACATCGCCTCAAAACAAGGTGAGGTGATGCCGACCCTGTGCATTGCATAAGTAGAAATCAATGAATCAAAATCCAAACGTTAATACGTGTGTTTTGACCTTTATTCACGGATATTCCTTTGTGCTGCCAAAATAAGAAAACCGGTGTTCAGTAATAATTTTATGGTAGTTGTTCGAATTCATTTATTTATTTATGAATTATCATTAGCCTAGCCTTTTCTTAACTATGTTGGGTTCGGCTTCCAGTCCGCCAATATTATACACGGAGCGACTGCCTATCTGACCTCCACAACCCAGTTACTGAGTAATAGCATACACATTGGTAAGACTGGTTGTCAGATATTCGGGCTTTTGACGACCCGTAATAACTGTCAAAGATCCACGTGCTTTCCGAAACACGGAGGGGTCTCGGTATGTAAAGATTACTTGAATGAATCATGAAGGTCAGGGTTAGCTGTGAAGATTGTGTAAGGTTTATACCTTGTTAGGCGCAGACGGCACGTAGGGCCGGTCGCCGGCTGCCTTGTGCGCCTTCTTCTCTGCGAGCGGCAGGCGCAGCTCGTCCTGCAGCGTGCGCGGCGCGGGCGCAGCCTGCTGGGCCGCGGCGGGCGCGGGCGCCGCCGCGGGGATGTATTGCTGTTCATTAACGAAATAGAAAGAACATTAAAGATGGCGTTCAATAATTGTCTTCAGAGCAATGTCATACACAGACGTAGATCTATCGAAAGACGGCCGCGAAGTGCGCACACATTTAAGAATTCTATTTTATTTTCTTAATATTTTTTGCATTGCTGCGTAAAAGAATAAATCAGTAAATTATTCATTATTTTAGTAGTGAATACGTGCTGGCTTCCCTCGAAGCGATCGACCTTCCCCCTCCCCCCCCCCTCTAAAGTGCAACATTACGTTAACGTTACAAGACCGCCATCTTGTTTTTTCAATACAATTTCTGAAATGTTTGCCAATAACGCCCCCTTGTCAATGTCATTCTGACGCCAAAAAATCCTTGTAGCAGTCTAGCTATGATCAACGCATGAACAACTGCCCGTGCGAGCCGCGCGCGCACCTCGGGCACGCGCCACACGATGATGCTGCCGGCGGCGCACGAGCTGACGATGTGGCGCGCGTCGGGGCTGAAGCGCGCGCACGTCACCGCGCCCGCGTGGCCCAGCCCCATGTGCGTGTAGATGCCCTCCTGGTACTTCCACAGCTGAGGGAGAAACAGTTGAAGTATAACAACATAACATTAGGCCTGTTGCTTCCGAAGATCTGCTTATCTTCGGTGAAAACTAACGTGACACATTTCGCCCGTTAAGCTTAAGTCCCATGTAATAGGG
This sequence comes from Apamea monoglypha, assembly GCA_911387795.2. NCBI lineage: Eukaryota > Metazoa > Arthropoda > Insecta > Lepidoptera > Noctuidae > Apamea > Apamea monoglypha. The sequence continues at coordinate 1,559,892 of OU426922.1, read as the reverse complement.
GTGCGAACCGATTACCATTACCCGGGCACAATGACTGCTATTCAGAAATCATCCTAACGAAAAAACCCAATAACACTTCGCCTGACCTGAGGATCGAATCCATGGACCTCATGCTCAGCAGTAGCGGAAGCGAGCGCACAGCTAATATGCCATTTAGCAAAAGCCATTTTTTTAAACGTAATGTTTATCGTCTCTGTCACTCTATACTTGTGTGAATGTCTTTCTAGAGCTCGATGTTACACTGTACATACATATCATTTAAATGATCACTCTTCTGTTTCTAATGATTTTATGCTGTCTGTAACTCACCTTAACCATTTGATCGTTGGCTCCCGTCACGAATAGTTCACCATTATATGTGATATGAAGTCCATTGACGGCACCAATTTTACTTGCTTCGAGCTGAAAAATAGTTTATTTAAAAAAATACTTGATAAGGAAGAGTTAAAGTGAAGAGTCCAAGGTTTGCCAAACTTAAATGGCAATGGGCTGAAACATGTTCGTAGAAAGGATGGACGATGAGGCCGTGGAATAACAACCACGTAACTTGTACAAGATGGATCCACGACCTGGTGAAAGTCACGGGAAGTCGGCGGATTCGGGAAGCACCAAACTTTCGACTAGATGTCATCTGTGTCGATTAATTTTTTCGCGACCCTAACAAAAATTAAATTAAAAATTTAAAAAAACCCCGACACAAAATAATAAAAATAGTATGAACGTAAAAAGCCTAAAACAAGTTTAAAAAAACTATGATAAAATAGCCACAAATGGAACAAAAAAGGTGTAAACGGTTTCACGTTTATATCTTTTTTGTTCTATTTGTGCATATAAAATGAAAAAAATAACCTTGAAATTATGACCCTACGTAAGTACGTTTTTTGATTAAATGTTGTCGCGTCGGGGCACCGCTACTATTTTAAACTTTAACAGAACGTTAGGCTAATAATTAGAGCGGTCCCCCGACGCGACATTTTTATTTCATGCTTTTTGTAGGGACTCCTCATTTTTTTATTTCATTTCTTTTATTTTCCACACACACGAACACACAGACACGTCAAACTTATAACACCTCGTCTTTTGCGTCGGGGGCTAAAAATAATGTATTTACAGAATTAAAACAACTCTCTCACTCATATTTTGATCAACATACAAACCAGACACTGACTGCAAATTGCAAAAAAAAACGTAAGAAAATTTGAATATCGCTGGTTACCATCACCTCGGGCTAAACCCCTCACCTCCCTAGCAAGGTTGCCACTACCGGTCTCCCAGTACGCCACACGCCTGTCGGAGCCGCCCGTGAGCAGCTGGCAGCCTTGCGGCTCGAAGCACACGCACATGAACAACGTGTTCGCGTACATCACTTGACGACGGGATAGTGATCTGCGGAATAAGAATATTATTGTGTCAACAGAAGACGGTCAGTTCCTGAAATCTCATTCTGTTCTCACCTGGATACGAATGGAAGATAGTCAGTAATCACAACAGATCCCATAATTATGATGCAGGAGTACTCAGTCAATACCGGCGCTGACGGCCTCGGTGTTGTTGGGCGACACCTGGATGGACCTTCTTCTACTGGCTATGAGTGGAAGGTAGTTAATACTCACACTAGATCCCATATGATGCAGGAGCCGTCAGTCCCGGCGCTGACGGCCTCGGTGTTGTTGGGCGACACCTGGATGGCCGACACGGGGCTCTTGTGCTCTTTCAGAACCTTCTTCAGGGTCTGGTGCTCTGGTTTTATGTCCCACACGCGGACCTGGGGTTGATTATAAAACGCTATTAACATTTTGAGGTCTATGGCCCTCTCGCGCCGGCTGATCCGAGGATACCGCACGGTCTCCGCTGAGGCGGCGAGCCTCCTTGCCGGATTGCCGCCATGGGATCTGGAGGCAAAAGCCCTCGCCCACATATGGGAGTGGCGAGAGGAGGCAAAACGCCGGGGCGTAACTCCGCTGCCGCGAGAAATCACGGTACAGCGGACAGAGCTCCGGCGGGATCTCATGGCGACATGGAGAGTGCGATTATCGCAACCCAGTGCTGGGCACGCCACAATTGCGGCGATAAGTCCCCTCTTTGAGGAGTGGCTGGAGAGGCGCCACGGCGCCCTCACCTTCCGCCTGACGCAGGTCCTCACCGGACACGGTTGTTTCGGGAGGTTCCTGTTCAGGATAAGGCGGGAGGAAACGCCAGGGTCTCACCACTGTGTGGATCGCCCGGAGGACACGGTGGAGCATACGGTGGAGGTCTGCCCGGCTTGGGCGGAGCACCGCCGCGTCCTCGTGGCGGCGATCGGCGGCGGCGATCTCTCGCGTCCGGCCCTGGGCCAGGCCATGGTACGGAGCGAGAGTGCATGGGAAGCCGTCACCTCCTTCTGCGTAGCAGTAATGCTCGCAAAGGAGGAGGCGGAGCGCGTGAGGGAGAGGCAATCTCTGCACCCTCACGCCCCTAGTCGCCGCAGGAGACGCCCTGGACGTCAGGAGTCATCAGCCGACTCCCGGCCACTGCAGGCGCGAGATTGTAGGCGGCGAGCAATGGGCAGCTCGCCGCCCGGCAAGGACCAGGCCCGAGTCGACGGCGCGTTGTGTTCCACGCGCGCCTCAAAGAGATGTCAGTCAGCATGAAGTGACGGGGTCCGTTAGGGCCGATGCCTGCCAGGGCCGCGGGTTGTTTGAAAGAGATACCGTGGTCCCTGGCATAGGCAACTGAAGGAACACGGGGTGGGTTTTAGTCAGTAAAAGTCTGACACGCCCTCCTGCTCCGCCCAGAGCGGGAGAAGTCATATGATGATTCCCACCCAGAAAAAAAAGGCCCTCTCGCGCCATAAATTACTATATATGTTTAGTGTTAAACGAATAGAAATCATTGTTTTATTTCTGTCAATCGTTTGAAGATAACAGAGACAGAGAGGTTTTAAATAAATATTTCCTTATTTTCTACTGTGTTCCTAACACGATCCGTTAATCTGACTCCAAGAATGATGCGCTCTATTGCTCGCTGGCAAACCTCAAGCTTGAACCTCTGCTGAACTGTTAAAGACTAGGTTTGAGCGCCGGATGTGAAGGTAGTCTCAGCAGTGACTACCGCTGAGAAGAAATCGCGAAATTCAACTCTTCGTAACATTTCCTATTTAGCCTAGGAAAATAAGATATTTTCTGTGAAAAACAAATCTTTACTATTTATTTCGCATATTTGTGTTTTCGAGTTATTTTCCTAGGCTTAATAGGAAAGCGACTCCATCTAGCTTATTTTAAAACATGACGTAATGGTGATTACGATTTCTAATAAACAGAAAAAAATACCTTTTATTTTTTCTGAGTTACGAAGATTTCTCTCGTGTACAAACTGCATGTTATGTATATTAACTGTGTCTAGTCACCTGTCCCTCACAACCACCAGAGATGAGCGTCCTGCCGTCAGACGTCATGTCCAGCGCCGAGGTGCCCTTGTTGTGTGTGCTGAAGATGACGTAAATCAGGCGCCCGGTGAGCGGAGTGAACGCGCGGATGTTGCCGTCATTCCAGCCTGGAAGAGATGAAAATGCTTTAATTCGGTGTATTACTTTCACTTGTAGGTAACAGTCCTCCAGACCGAAATTCGGTCAAAGAGGCCAATCTCGCGAGGCGTGTGGCGGGGGTGTCACACCGCCGACTTCCAAACTCCGGGTTATTACTGAGAAATTCCTAATGGAGGAACCCAATAACACTTTTCTCGACCCAGATTCAATCGAACCCAGGATCCCACAGATAAAAACAGCACCTGGATAAAAAAAAAAACAAATTTAATTTCAGCTGTAGATACTATCCAAGGTTTTTGATGACAAATAGATGATTTGGAAGGAGTATCTCCAATCAAATTTTTTCGCTTCAATTTTATAAAATTAACTTGCACCGTGTAAATGGAGCTTTAATCTTCCTGTTCACAAATGTAAGCTCGAAATAGTTTCGGTCAGCAGTCTCATTAACATACCTGATACAATAGACTTGCCATCCCCGGAGAACAGGACGGTGGAACATGTGAAGTTGGGCACCACGATCCGCAGCAGCTCCTGGCAGGTCTCCAGGCACCACACTCTGACGTCACCCGTTCCAGCCGTGGCGAACACGCCCGACATACCCCTGAAATAATAATAATAATTTGTAATGTTTTTAAATCTTCTAATTTAAAAAGCGGCCAAGTGCGAGTCGGACTCGCCCATGAAGGGTTCCGTAACAGCAAATTGCGGTTTACAATTTATGACGTATTAAAAAAAAAACTACTTACTAGATCTCGTTCAAACCAATTTTCGGTGGAAATTTGCATGGTAATGCACATCATATATATTTTTTTAGTTTTATCATTCTCTTATTTTAGAAGTTACAAGGGGGGGAGGGGGGGGGGGGACATATTTTATCACTTTGGAAGTGTCTCTCGCGCAAACTATTCAGTTTTGAAAAAAATGATATTTAAAAACCTCAATATCATTTTTGAAGACCTATCTATAGATACACGTATAGGTTTGATGAAAAAAAATTTTTGGGTTTCAGTTCTAAGTATGGGGAACCCCTAAAATTTATTGTTTTTTTTCTATTTTTGTGTGAAAATCTTAATGCGGTTCACAGAATACATCTACTTACCAAGTTTCAACAGTATAGTTCTTACAGTTTCGGAAAAAAGTGGCTGTGACATACGGACGGACAGACAGACAGACACGACGAATCCATAAGGATTCCGTTTTTTGCCATTTGGCTACGGAACCCTAAAAATCTAATGGTCGGGGAACAAGTAATTTCTCGCAGACGGAAGCTAGTAAACAAATAAAGCATTAAGAAACGTACTGCGGAAACGCGATGTCATTGATGGCACATCGATGGCAGGTCACGACCAGCACCGGGTTGAAGGTGACGACGTTGATGGCGTAGATCTCACTGCCTCTTGTGCCGGCCAGCAGCAGGCGGTTCTTGCCGCGCAGAGACGGCGACTCCATCAGCTCCAGGGAAGTTATGCTGCCCTCCAGCTTTGTCGATTTTAGCTGGAAAAGGTTAATTTAAGGTGATGGTGAAGACGTAAAAGTAATTTTGAAGCCTACACATAAATGATTGTATTTCTGAAAGTAGGTTTGTACAAACATTTTACACCTGAATAATACTTTTAAAAACTAGATGAGATCGGTGTTTCTTATCCGACTACTCTGAGAAGAAGTACTGAAACAAACTCAGAGGCCTCTTTTAAAGTCCAGACATAATCTGTGGCAGATCATGTGGGGACCCTGCAGATTAGTGTGATGTTTGAAATAGTCTTTTGTGTAAATTATTAGTTTGGACGTGGACGTCCAGAATAATAACGTCATGATAGAAATAATTATAAAAGCGCACATTCCTTTAAATGTTTATTCAAGACTTGCAATATTATTTTTAAACGAATTACCGAATCCTACATTTTTAATTCCGGCGTTTTTTATTTTGTATTTTGCTACTTATGATTAATAGTCCTCGTATCCTACCGCAACGTCCGAAAGAATGAAATACAAAGTTTGGTCCAAGTTACTCACAGCTTTGAAATGCGGCTTGTTGGGGTCGAGTATCTTGCCTTTGGGAAAGGTTCCCTTCCAGTTGATCTCGTCCAGGATATCGATGGTGCCGTCTCCAGAACCCACGATGAGGCAGCCGTCTTCCATAATGATGATTGATTCGATTCCTGCAAGACATTGCTTAATACCTAGAGGCACCAGTAGTTTTTGCGTGAAAGAGTAACAAACATCCATCCATCCATACAAACTTTCACGTTTATAATATTAGTAATATAATACTATTTACTTAGCATAATTAAGTTATACTAGCACATCTATTAAAGTGTCGCAAGCATCGCGAAAGTTTGTATGGATGGATGGATGTTTGATATCTACTCTTTCACGCAAAAACTACTAAACGGATTTGGACGAAATTTGGCACACAGATGGTTTATAACCAGGATTTACTTATAGGATACTTGTTATCCGGATAATCCCAAGGGATCGAAACTTATGCGGGTAAAACCGCGGGGCGCAGTTAGTAGTACAAAATCTCGTAAATTGACCAGCAATATGAACAAACCTTGACTATAGCAGATGGACTCCGGTCTCTTGCCCTTCTTCCAAGGGCCGCACTTAGCGAGGCAGCCGATCAGCGTAGGCTTGCACATGGCGACCGAAGCCATAGGGTCGGAAGGGTAATTTATTGAGAACTTTATCATGTCACCCGTCCTAGAAAACCAACATAATCTTAGATAATATTTATGTATTAGCATTTGAGTGAGATATCTGACATACAGGTTTATTCCGAGTCCTTTTTCGCTCCACCGGTTGACGTCATCATGTCAGCGCAGGTTGTCGCTGAATCAGAGGATATCGCACGATCTCCTACGAGGCGGCCTGCGCACTGGCCGGATCCCCGCCCTGGGACCTAGAGGCGAAAGTACTCGCGTCACTGTTTCGGTGGCGCGAGGAAGCGAGGGCGCGGGGCGAGCGACCGATGCAGCGACACATGGAGCTGCGTCGGTCTCAGCTTCGCGAGGTCCTGGTGGCGGAATGGCGGGACAGGCTCACACGCCCTACCGCCGGCCTCGTCACCATCGAGGCGGTCCGGCCGGTGCTCGAGCGCTGGCTCGGGAGGAGGCACGGCTCCCTGTCGTTTCGGGTGACGCAGGTGCTCTCGGGGCATGGTTGCTTCGGGAAGTACCTGTGTCGCATAAACAGGGAGCCGGACGCCCGGTGTCACCACTGCGTCGACTGTCGGGAGGACACGGCGCGGCATACGCTGGCAGAGTGTGCCGCTTGGGAGGAGCCGCGCCGTGCCCTCATCTCAGAAGTAGGCAGTGACCTGTCGCTGCCGGCCGTGGTCGAGTCGATGGTCGGCAGCGAAGAGTCCTGGGACGCGGTGGTTTCCTTCTGCGAAACGGTCGTCTCGCAGAAGGAGGCTGCGGAAAGGGAGAGGGAGATCTCGTCCTCTCACCCGGCCCGCAGCAGGCGCACCGGGCGTCGGCGGAGGGCGGATAACGCCCTCTTCCAGCCCCCCTAAATGGGTCCAGGGGCGACGGACTTGGGGACGTCCGTCGCCCCCCACACATCAGGACCCGAGATGGCGGCGCGTAGTGTTCCACGCGCGCCTCTCTTAGACGTCGCGGGGGGAGTCAAACACCTCACTCCCCCCCCTGACCCGAGGAGGCCCGCGGTGGCGGGCCGGCACCAGTCGGGGGTTGCGGAAGGATCTTACGTTCCCGCGACCCCCGGCGTAGGTGAGAGATGGAACACTGGGGTGGTTTTTAGTCAGTAAGCGGACATCCATGAGGATTTTCCACCCCGGAACAAAAAAAAAAAAAAAAAAAAGGTTGTCGCTGAAAACAACCTTTTTACCCCTAACTTGTTTTTTCTTTATGCGTCACGAATGTCACGATTAGTGCAAATAAATAAATTTCCATTTTCTTTTCTAGTCCAGGTGTAATTCAATTATTATTTATAGATATTCGGCCATTCCTATAGATTAAGGCCCTAATATTTTATGTAAATAAATTAGGTACCACAAATATACAATTTCATAGGCCTAGAGAATCTAAAATACCTACCCTCTTATTTTAGATTCTCTAGGCAGGTAGCATAAGTATGTTACACTTGATTTTGTTCAGAGATAGTGGTTTTTGTCACACATGGCGATGCCGTACCTAAATCTTAATCATAATAGATAGTTTTCCGATTAATCTGGTAACATCACCATCATCAACAAACATTTCCCGAAAGCATAGGCAGAGGTATAATCCCATTTCGCCAGTTCACGTATCATGTATTAGGGGAGGAGCCTATTGTCATCAACACGACACGAATCTAGACTTCAGGCGGGTACTGCGAAATCGTTATATGGAAATGCCCCGTCAACATTCCTCAGACCTTTAACTTTGTAACTAAAATACTATAGATTAAACAGCACTAAAAATTGGTACCCACAGGCACGTTTTCAAATCCATTTATTTACGTTTTTATTTGACACTTGTGAGTAAGAAATTACTCACGTGGTCCCTGCGTATCCGTAAGCGTCGTCGGAGCTGACGGCGATGCAGCGCACGCTGCGCCGCAGTTTCCCCAGGGACACGTCTATCACGTCCAGATTCTTGCTCTCAGCTCGAATGTTCCACACTCTGAGGTTGGCTTGAACACAATAATTATTATTATTTATTTAATCAGATGGCTATAGATCCACAGCATAAACTTGTTTGTTAGTCTCATCGTCATCAATTCATCAATCTCTTGCCCTATCTTAATTTATTTGGGGGCAGCGCAACATGTATTTTTCTTCCATACATGCTTACTTCTCTCTTCTTTATTAAAACGTAAAAACTATGTTAGTAACTAAGAGACTTGGATTGGTTTTCTGACAGACAGGTGACAAAAAGTAGGTAGGTACCTATCTGCATACAAATAACCACATTGTCAATACTTACAATCGCCCCCCGTAACAAACGAGTTGGATCTCAAATTCAGCGCAGTCAACGTCATGGCGTCTCCAGTAGTCAGCTTCGAAGCTGCCGCGGTGCCTATAGCAGAGCCCGCGAAGCAGTCCCACAGTACCACGCACCCGTCATCACGACCGCCCAGCGATATCATGTAGCGCTCATCTGAGGAAAATGTCAGCGCTTCTACGCGGACCTAAGGAAAGCAAAGAGAAGTAAGTTAGGCATCTGTGTGGCATTATTACTGAAATAAACCTATTTGGCTTTAGATTGACCGATTGGCTGTTGATAAATCATTCAAGCCATCACAGCAGTTCACGCACACTTGACAATATGCTACATTGTTTTGCGATAATTTTCGTTCGAGAAACTGGGCCATAATCCTATATTTTAATTTTATGTTCTTTTTAATTTTATTCTAATGTGTTCCTTGGTACTGTGCCGAACGGCAGTACTAAATTAAATGGCAGGATCGCGTTCCTAAAACGGAGGTCCTGCGCCGTTCTGACATGTATGGCATGGAGCTTGATTTATGCAGCGTCAACAAGGTGGCGTGAACGCGTCCTTCGCATGGACGACTATTCCCAAAGTGGTTTTCTCTGAGATGGTGGAAGGTAAACGGAAGCATGGCGGTCAATATCTCCGCTATAAGGATGTGTTCAAGCAAGAGGATGTACCTACTACAGAATCATGTACTGAATCCATGGTAAGCGGTTGCGCGTCGATGTCCCTGCCACCCCGTGCCAAATAAACGTATTTTCTTTCTTTCTTTGCATAGAGCCAGATAAATCACCATTCATCGGAGGGGCTTTCCCAAAGCATTACCACAGCAACCGCTCCTGTGCTTCCCGACCATGTGACCTGCACGGTGCAGGTGATTGTTGACCTGGTGCAGGCTGTACCTACCAGGTCAGCAATCCATGACCCATGTAGTACCTTCCGTTACATGGGGTACTCTCAAAAACAAGTCTAATAAAGTAGGAAATACAACAAAAACGATTGCTGAATTGACTTGCCTTATGCAACTCATGACTGCCTACTAGTATCTTCTTCTTAAAGTCCCACACTTTAGCAGAGGATTTGAATCCAATGTGGTTTATTTGTCCTGATCCCACGAAAGTGCCTTTAGGAGACAGAGCGACAGTGGATACGCTGTTGGTGTGGCCACTGAGGAAGTACATCTTCTTGGTCTTCCATTCCTGGATGCAGACCTTGTTGCCCATCGGGTAGACAATGTGCTCGCTGTCTGGGTGGACTTTTAGGCCTCTGATGGCGGATCCTGTAGGATTTTGTAAAAAAGGTTGGAAAATATTTTTCGGCTTGCTAATACAAGTATAAAGGTGTAAGATGCAAAAATGTGTCTTTGACAAAGACTCATCAATCATAATGGTTAGTTAAAAATGTATTATAAAAGTTGAATTAAGTGTATTTGAACAGGCACAAGAGGCATTGAAAGGCAGTATGTTTCTTAGGAAAAATTATTATCTCAAAGTTGCATGAAAGTTAACTTCACAAGTTTACAAAAAGTTCTTACCATCAAACCCAATGATAGCATAAGATTCCAAACTCTTCACGTCACCCATCTTATTCGATAAACTTCAGTCTTTTCTCTTATTGTCAAATATAATAAGTAATATTTGTATAATAAAATATGAAATAGAAAATGTGTATTGTCAGTTCAGAAGACTTGGTGTTTGTTATGATGGTTGCTAGGCAACATGTAAACATACTCTTTTGTCATGGTATCTGTCCTCTGCATAGGTATCTATGGTTCTGTGTACCAAACTTTATGAGCATAAAGTTTGGTGAGAAAGAGGCTTAATTTAACTAACTATGCATAAAATACTGTGTATGTTTTGATGTTCAATCAGGTTTCTCAATCATATTTTACATAAAATTTATGTTGTACTTATTTATTTGTCTACATAAACTTTATCAATACTGTTTCTTGGAACAAAGTTCCATAATGCGGCTTGCTGTAGGAGTTGACTAGTAGAAATCGTCATGCTCGAGGAAGCGTTATGCCCCCTCCATGAGACTTTCCCTCTTTGTCTCTTTCTATGGTTGCTCAACCTCAACCGCACAAGTTTTTTTTTATCTTCAGGCTTAATATTCACCAATATTGCTTTTAAGATCACAATAAAGCACAAAAAATAGATATATAAACATTTTATTAGTACACTCATACATTCAGTCAATACATTAGAATTAATTAATTAATCTAAACCATTATTTTTAAGTTTATTTTCTCAAGAGGCCAGAGTTGCCACTGTCAATTATTATTAGTTAACACCAATATAATTAAATTTAAGCCATTTTCCGTCCTAGGCATCTTCTGCGGACTGACTTTGCTTTTTCATCAACTTGGTCTTTGGCGACCTCAGCAATGCGTTTGGTTTCATTTATCATGTACTGTTTTATTACTGACAGGTATTCTGAGAGCTGGAACAAAATAATAAAAGGTAATGCTGTGGTAATATAACAAACTTAGGGAGGGTCAGACAGCTTACAGTACCTGTGGTTTAAACCACCTATGGTTTACAATACCTATATTGTAATCCGTCTAACCCTCCCTCACAATGATAGAGAATATCGTAGATAGAGGTAACAATGAGTTGCTGGATTTGTTATCATAGCATTGCGTTATTGAGCCAAAAAACTTTGAATGCTTAAAGGATAGGTATTTTGGCAAATATTTTAAAGAACCCTGAAAAGAATAGCTTTTTCTGAGGGACTTTTTCCCTAAGGTACTGTACGAAGAGTATTAAAACTAGTAAAAAACTTTTTCTATGAACAAACCAGCAGGTCATCTTCTTTCTTTCCCAGCTGCACAAAGGCGCATTGCATAGCATGGCTCTTATGTTCCGCCCACGGGTCGTCGCTAGCTTCCCAGCCATCCAACTCCTTGCCACAGAGGAAGCATTTGGCGGCATCAGCATCGTCGTCACCCGAAGCTACCGAATAAAATCCGGCCTCCGCCATGTTACGCACGTTACACTTATTTTTGTCATTAAATGGCCAGTTCTTAAAAGTTTTTATTCTTTCTTCAACTAAGAATAAAGGTGAGCTTTCTAGTGCAGCCATGGTCACTGTTGTAAAGGGATTTATTTTTATTTGTAAGTATTTCTTTGTAAATATTTAGTAACAGAAACCGTATTTTGAAATTTAAATAAAAAGAACCACGTTTAGTTAGCTAACAGATCATGGTTGTCAAATCAGAAAATCTTGTTATTTCATTCATTACTTTCTTTACCCACCGGAATAACGAAACGTCGAATGACGTTTCTGGATGATATTCTCGACTGTAGTTCAGAAGTTTAAAATAATGAGATTTCAATATTTCATTATATGTTGAAAAGATACAAATAATTAATTAGTAGAAGCAATTCATTTAACGTTGAATTTCAAGTCAGTTAGGCGAATATCGATTACAACAGTTTTTATCGATAATGAAGGAATCGAGTAGTTCATCCACTAAATCGAGTCATTCAAAGACAGTTCTTTTTGTGCTGTCCTCTAGTCTCCTTTATTTATTTCATTTCCATTCTCTAGAATCGCTCGTCGGAGTTTTAAAGATTTTGCGGATTTTAGGTTGTTTGGATTTTACCCAATATAGCTTTGATAACGTTAATTGTCACTAAAATACACCACGTTTCCTATTTATTGTTGTAACTCCAGTTGTAATAATATTTAAAAGTAGTTCACCTCTCGATTGAGCGATCAAAAACGAAACCAAGTGCCTAACATTTTACAATCTTTTGTTGTTTCCATTATTTATCGACTTTCATTTGTTTTCGTTTGGTGTTTAGTGATTTTACGCGACTATTGCGATGATCCGAGCTGTTTTCTAGCATCGCCCAGTCGAGTAAAGTATTTTGGTAAGTGTTTTGCATAACTATATTTTTTTGGTAGAAATGCGGTAAACGTGATACTAGCCATGCATGAATTTTAATTAAATTATCCGTGTTACTAGTCTCCGAAACTAACGCTAAAGATAATACAACGCCTTGACAGTAACTTGTTCGAAAGTACAAGATACATATTACGAAAATGATGTACTCTGTTCAAAAATATGGATCTTAAAATATCTCACGACGTAAACGACAAGTTTAAATATAGGTTTCATTCATAATGTTGCGATAGAACACTTTTTAAAGTCTTAACCTCCAAAAATTCTAAGTTACAGCAATGGCATGGCAAAACACATGTCCTTGTGTAACACCTGGCTGATGAGGTACCTAGCTCGAACAGCTGACTAGGTACCTTTGAATATTTCTATCTTATTATTTGGAATTTAAGTAAGTTAGATGTTGATAGCCTGCCTAATTTGGCAGTAATTAGTGAGTATATCTAGGAAGGTACTACATGTTATAAAATGACTAGTCCTCAGATAAGGTAATCCCTGATTATTTTATTGTTTAAATTATGTACCAGAATAAGTGTTTATATTTAAATCAAATAATGTATGAAAAAATAGGGTCGCTACAAGAGAAGTGCATTGTTCTGCACTTTCTAAATCTAACTATGTGAAGGTTGCTTACTAACTGTTCTCAAACATATGTTTATAAAATCCACATTGAATGGAATCAATAATTTATTCTTTGCTATTTTTTTAAAGTTCAGCAATTCTCATATTATAGATCATAAACTTTTAAATTAAAAATATCTCGAAGAACACAAATTTTTCTGGTTAAAAAAAGTAAAGATTGTCCATTAAAATATTTTTGATGTGGCCATTAATGTTTTAATTAAATAAATTCCTTCTTAAAAGCTATTTACAGTACATGGTACATTAGAAACACGATTCATGATTCATTGAGGCAGTTGAGTTAATTATAGCATATCTTGTGCCCCGTTTGTAGTTGGACAGTTAGTGGTCCCAGCTATGTACATAGCTACTGTGTGTACATACTATTTAGTATTAATACTACAATCAGACCACTATCTCACCTATAATTTGTTGTAATTAGCACTTTAATGACACATTACAGAGAATGATAATTGTAATTTGTTTCTTTGTATTCTGCAGAACTAAAAATAAAATTTCCTATGAATTTTTTCAAAAAAAAGTTCTATTTTATTTAATCTGATGGAATCCATTACTTATAGTTATCATAATTTATTTCGCGAAAATTAAGGAAATCTAAAAATGTTTCTACTCAATCTCTTTTGTGAACTTTTAGCTTTTTAGCAGCTAAACATAATTTTCAACTATCAATGTATTCTATGAAGGTATTAATAAAACATGCAATCAACACATGCTAAATTCGAATCAAGAACATTTCCTTCGAAAATCAATTTTAGAACATGGCTCGAATTTTTGGCGGTTATCATCTGCATTTGCGCATTTGGCGCGCGTTTAGATCCCCTCATCCAACAGACTATTCATTTTATTTTTATTTTGGTACAGTCTGGGACACCGTCGGACTATGTAACGTGGCCGTGTGACGCGTTTACGCACGCGTTTGTATTTAGCACCAGATAGTGGGTAAAGTCACGTGACACGTGCTATTAACCTTACTGTCAAATTGCATATGGCGGTAAATTGAAAAGACGAATTTAGCGCGGTCATTTTCTCATTAAGATCCAAATATTTTGAATTAATGTTAGCGCTACAGTGACGCTTCCGTCACTCTGTTGCGACTAAAACTTGGTCAAAATACCATATATTTTTAGTACCATAAAGGAGAATGCTCAGGCTCCATAGAAAAAAAAAACCCAGCTCCAGGGGAAAAGAGTTGTATCTCAAAACATCAATAATAATATTTTAACATGGGTATCATTTAAGCTATCACCAATTTAATTAGTTTTGTGTTTCTTAAATAATAGGGTTTGTCCTCAAAATAGTAGATCTGTCACCAAAATGTAGTCACTAAACAATGCAAAATCAGTTCCACAATAAATCACCTAAAATCCTGAGATATAAGGTCTAGTACCAAATAAATGTTTTTGTATGTATTATAATAGGTGTGTCCTAATAAGTATTTAAGCAAACTAATTTAAAGAGATCACCAATAAATCATTAATGTGACCTAACCTAACTGTTTCCTTTTACAAAAGCGATTCGCTTCTGGCACATCGCCGGCCGCTGCCGCGGCACGCTCGCTTCGCTCGCTCGGCTCGTGCGTTGTTTGTCATACTCTAACCTAACCTAACCTAACTGTTTCCTTTTACAAAAGCGATTCGCTTCTGGCACATTTTACACATATATTAACATTAATTTGATAATTCATACCTGGGAACAATTTTTGTTTATCTGAGAACGAAAATATTTCGTGGCGATAGATCTATTTATTAGGTGATACAACTTGATGACAAATATAAATTTTGGTGATAGAAAATATAGTTCCCTTTTAACATCATGTTTTTGAATAAAGTAATTAAAAATAATTAATTAAACTAGTTTTTTAAATCGACACCTGAATAATAAAAGTGACAATTTTTATATGTTTGCTAGTAAGCATCACGATCATAACCGGCTATTATTTTACTTATTATTATTGATAATTTGAGTTACATCTCTTTTACCCCGAAGCTGGGTTTTTTGAGCATTCTCCTTTTCACTTGTTTCGCATCATTCTACAGGAGAACTTATAGTTTATTATCAACTGTCATTACTCCCATTACCACGTTTAATTTCTTGGCAAACATGCGACAGTAATGTCGTATGCGAGGTCCAAAGACTCACGAGTTCACGACATAACATGGTGTTAATTCTGTAGGTCGTGTCTGACAAGACTAGCGGGAAGCAATCGACATATTTCTTTGAAATGAAGGTCACGTCTCTGCTCACACATCATCGTTAGCGTATAGCAAGTTATAACTGGACATAGGAAATTCCAATCACCTGCCATAACTCTGTCCTCGGCTACTCTCATCCAGCTGCCATTAGCCTCCCTGCGAAGGTCGTCACTCCACCTAACCTAACACCACAATAAATGTATCTAAGTAGTTTCTACTTTGCTGGGAATTTATAAATCTATAATTATAAGTACACTTAATCAATTGTATTTACTGTCATCGGATTACCTAATCAGTAGATTGAATGTCGCTTGAGCGATAAAAAAAAGTTGCCGGCTTGGGGGACCCCCGGTAGGAACGAAGTCTAAAATGAAATTCTAAGAGGCTGCAAAAATATCAAAGATGAATAATTTGAAAATTTTCGCAGCCGCTATCTTAGATTTTCATTTTGACCTCACTATCGGCTTCAGTACCCTCGAAAACCATGGAAACTATCTCTCTCTCCGACTCGTTCTATTATACAATAATTAAAAGTCGCATGGAGGTATAACACTTTTTCGTGACGTGCCGATTTCAGCCAGTTTACTCTTACCGCAAGCTCCGTTAAAGAACTTCGTTCACAAAATAGTATTTTACAACTTCTACTCTAAAATAAAATATAAAAATGTTTACTTTTGAATGAGCATAATTATGTATATATATGTATATAACAAAATACCCGCGTGTATAAAAAAGTTGCACTCATTCAATGCATTCAAAACTCAATTAGCTGCATATTTAATCACAAATAACACCCTTCCTAAAAGCTGAATGCATTGGATGGGTGTATCATAATTGCTACCGTGACGTCTGTAACGAAAACGGACTTTATATAATTTACATTTACATTTTTTTAGCATTGTTCTCATATAAGTGACTTTGTGTCTTTTTTGAGAGTAAATATCTTTAAAGCTAAACTAAAACACGATCAAATTCTAACTTTTGATGGAAATTCTTGCGTACTATCAATTTCCAACAGTCTCCATGAACAATACAGATAGATTGATTGTTTTTTCAATAGGGTGAAGAAAGATCAATGCGCTAAAATGGATCAAAGCCGAGTCCATCTTAAACTTCATCTACTACAAACCTTTTTATTCTGAAATTGAATTTAGCTCCCAAGGGCTTCAGTGTTCTTTGAGGCCCTCCATTCCTCACGGGCCAAGGCTCGGACGAAAGCTAGATACCTATCCAACAGTTCTTGTAACTATCGTTCAAACATGATCATTGTAACAAAGGTGTGTTGCAATTTGTAATGTCTTCGAATGCGGTTGTAGAGCTGGAACAATGATCGCGTTGTATTTCGTCTTATTATGCGCCCGCCGGATCACTTGTGCAATGACTTAACGCGATACTGTTTACTAATAAGAGCGACACGAAGAAGATGAAGCGAAGGCCATTGCCCGTCACGGCAAATGAATCGTAGCGAAACGATTAAAAATCCACGAGAACAAATCAAAATCATATCGGCCCCAATGGAATCATATTTAAGCAGAAACCTCGGAGAAAGCCATAAGATAAGCCGCCGCAGCCGTAGGATAAGCCTAAGACTACCATTTTATAATAAGGATTTCTTTTATAAAGTAAATTGGATTGAGGTAAAATAGTTATTTTTAGTTTTGTCATTTAACATTTTAACAAAAATGAAAATTGCTGTGAATATTTCTAATTACATGCCTATTCACAGGAATAGGTATGTAATTAGAAATCTTGATACTGGCCAGGTACACAACCTTTTAAAGCTGGAACTGGCGATGAGCGAATTGTTTATGTAACCATAAACAAACGAATTTGATTTGTTTTGAAAACGAAAGTATAAAATCGGGCAATCTGTATAAAGTCACCATCACTGGTACATTTTAAGTCCAAATAAGCAGTGTCTTTGCGTTAAAGCAAAATTTTACAAATGACTATGTAGGTACACACAACCATAGTTACTTTAGGTGTACCAGACACTAGAAAACTTTCATTTACAAGATGAGCACCGAGCAGTTCTCGCGCAGAAAACTATAAGTCCTGCCAAACACTTCAGCACGATTCACTTCAGAATGAGGTCAGTTCTTAAATCCGGGCGAAATCCTTTCGTGACTTCTGGAATTCTATCGGACGTAAATCAACGTATCGCTGGCGACAACAAGCCTGATTTATTTTATGATCCGCCAGTAAAAGTGGCGACAAATATCTCGACGGGAATGAGTGCCATGAAAGGGAAATGTAATGACGTTTGCTCTCTAACAGAAGTTGAATTACTTTCTGCATATTTAGCTATCGTGTTTTGCTTTGTGGTAGATTTGTGACTGTTGGTTTTGTTGTTTCGGATTCAAACGTTTTCGGTCCTCCTTTCAAGATTTGTCCTATAGATTTATTTATTTGAGATTTTACTTTGAAAATTTTGTTAACATGCCCTAAATATTTTCAGTATCCGACTTGTTTCAGCGCTGTTGCAATGCATACTTCAAACTCGTATTAAACTTAATATCTAAAATAAAGCGGCGGCAATACTTTAGTATACCTAGTAATAAAAATAATGAAAAATATTCAATGTCGCGGATCACGTTCCGGCTCGATGTTCTGTAATGGTGGTTAACTAGCTTGGTTGGTTAAAATGAAGACGTCATTATCTTACGACTGACATGCTAATACTTCAATTTAACAATTGTTTTCTGACAAAGCAAAGGTTTATTTGTCATAAAATCGTGAAAACAATCACACCTAACGCTGCCAGGTTTTGAATATCTGTTTTCGTGATCAGAAGTTAACAAGAGTAAACCCATACAGTTGCTTAAATCGTACCTGTTTCCTCTAGCACTTGGCAATATTAGAAGCGATAAGACGTTCCGTAACCGTCCCATTTCCCGTCTACAATAATTTTCAGAGCATTTCGTGTAGGAGGATCATGTTCGGCCTCCAGCCAGGTTAAATGGAGCGGTGGTTTCCGGGATGGCTCGGGATAGGCCTGGCGATCGATGCGGCACCCGCAGTGCGGCTCATCTCGGGTTCAACGAGCCTTAACTAGTTTGGAAGTATTCGGGAATTACTAACGAGGAATTTTAAGCTAAGCATTCAAGCAATTTTTTGTACTTACTTACCCACAACACCAATTACCTGAACTGAAAGGTTCGCCAGCATCGAAGCAAAGAATAGGTAAGAAGATGTGGGAGGTATTAAAAATCGCAACAAAAGTTAGCAATTAAGAAAACCCGGATAAGCTGAGCTACGTCAAACCATCAATTTCGACACTCAAATTAAATGTTAAAACAGCACAAAAGAGAACAGTTTGTTACGGAACAAGCACTGCACTTCGTAACTTTTAACTGTCCAAGTTGATTCTTGAACCGATCTTAACTTCGTGCAATTGTTTCTCTCGAAGTTTCTCGCACAACTTTCAGGAAGTTGCACTAACGGTATTAAACCTAGGCCTGCATAGCGTACCACCATACGACAGGCTATCGTATCGAAAATGACACATTTCGATAACCTGATTTGCCTTGCCCCCGACAGTAGACAGCTGTCGGAAGAATACCGGTCGTCTATTTGATTTAAACTAACAAAATTTTCGGGTTTTGGACTTGTGATTTTTGTTTAGAGGACTCCTACAATACATTTGATTGATGTTCGATACGATACGGAAGCGTATGGAGTGGTAGTGAATAGTTATGCTGGTCAGTAAATTGATTGTTTACAAGGGAAACTTGTACTGTTGCAATCAATCAATTGAAATCAATGACGGGCAATTGACTTTAATTAGCTGTTTCGAAATCGTGGAGTGATACGCCATGTAGTGATTTACGTTATGAAGCTTTTCGTGCTGTACGATGTTTACTGACCGTTTTCCTTCTCTTATAGCGTAGCATATACAGCCTATAATGTTCCCATTGCTGGAACACAGGGCTCCTCTATTCGAGAGGGAGTGGGCAGTAATCCACCAAGCGGGCCTATTTTAGGTTGGTAGATGTCACACGTCTTCGAATCTTTGGTTCTGGGACATGCCGGTTTCCTCACGATGGTTTCCTTCACCGTTTTTGAGAGCAGTGTTGCTGAAATTATTACACATAGTAAAGCCTGCCTAGCTGGGTTCGAACCCACGACCTACAAGTCGTAAGTCGGGGCCGTTACCACTGGACCAACAGTGCTTTCCTTCTTTTATACCGAATTATATCCCAAGGAGAAAGGACATTTTATCTAATTTGGCCTTTTAGCTAAATGGAGCTCACTTTGCTTGTTTAATGTTTGCACTCCAAATACTGATCTAATTTATCAAACATCAGTAACCCGATTAACGATCGCCCACACGGGAATAAAGCTGATTTTCCTATACAAGTCCACCTAATGTTCTCGAAATTGAGCGATTATAATGAGCTTTTCAGAAGTGTGCGTTTAGGCTTTAGCATCGTCGAGGGATTATGTTTGTCCTACATAAAATATTGGATCATTCGAGTAGCGTACAAAACCCTTTTACCCAGTAATATACTTATCCCTGACGACATACCCTCAACTTAATTTAGAGCTAAATACTTCTAGAATCTTCATTTGGTGTGTCAAATAAGTGGATTCTCTCGGAAAAGAAATGTATTGGTTCATGTAGCAATCAATGTGATTAAGTAATTAACTTTCTTCGGATAACTTTTGGGACTAACTTGGCATAAGCAGCGAGCCAACAGCCAAAACTGATGTTTCTTTCTTGTCTTCCAAATTACCGTGGAAGTTTTTCTATCGTTGTTTATTAGATTTTCTTTTGTTGGCACCACGTCATATAAAACACGTTCGTCATCATGGTCTCCACAGACTAACTCAACGTGTTAAGCCTAGATATGTGGGCACGCCGCGATAGCGGCGATAAGACCCCTCTTTGAGGAGTGGCTAGAGAGGCGCCACGGCGCCCTCACCTACCACCTGACGCAGGTCCTCACCGGACACGGAAGCTTCGGGAGGTTCCTGCACATCATCAGGCGGGAGGAAACGCCCGGGTGTCACCATTGCCAGGATCGCCCAGAGGACACGGTGGAGCACACGGTGGAGGTCTGCCCCGCTTGGGCGGAGCACCGCCGTGTCCTCGTGGAGGCGATCGGCAGCGGCGGCGGCCTCTCGCGCCCGGCCCTGGTGCAAGCCATGGTCCGGAGCGAGAGGGAGTGGGAGGCAGTCGCCTCCTTCTGCGAAGCAGTCATGCTAGCGAAGGAGGTGGCGGGACGGATGAGGGAGAGAGCCTCCCGTCCCAGCCGCCGCGGGAGACGCCCCGGGCGTCGGGAGTCCATTGGAGACTACCGGCCACCGTAGGCGCGGGCCTGCGGGCGGAGAGCAATGGGTAGCTCACCGCCCGATCAGGACCAGGCCCGTGCCGGACGGCGCGTAAGTGTTCCACGCGCGCCTCAAAGAGATGTCAGCATAATTCGAGGGGCCCCTTAGGGCCGAAGCCTGCCGGGGCAGCGGGATTGTCCGGAAGGGTTACCGCTACCCCGGAACATAAAGGGCGAAGGAAGGAACATGGGTGGGTTTTAGTCAGTAAGAGTCTGACACTCCCTTCCGCTCCACCCAGAGCGGGAGGAGTCATTTGATGATTTCCCATCCCAAAAAAAAAAAAAAAAGCCTAGATATGTATAATGTAAACATTGCCCTCCAAAAGTTAGTTGACTTTTTTCGACCTCAGCTGTGATGCCTCAAAAAAAAAACCAAAACTACCTAATGGGATTACCTGATAATCCTAAGGGATTACTTGATAATCCTAAGTGATTACCTGATAAAGTGATGATCCTAAATAAATACCTGATTATTTTTTTTATGATAAATCATAGCATAGTTCAAACATTTGAAACTAGAATGTTACATCATAATGTAGCATCACAGCTAAAATGGAAAATGTCATCTAACTTTTTTAGGGCACTGTATATGCACCCTTGGCTTTTGTCAGTCGCTTTACTACCCTACGGTAATCCCATCCACATAAATCGATTTCCGGCTTAGCGCAGTCCTATAGATTTTGCCGTTACATTTCTTTTAGCACCGGTATCGGGTTTCTAGCGATTGACTATATGGGTCAGGCAAGCTTTCAGCTGTCTCCCATAGTTATATTTGAATGGGACCTTATATTTACGTTTATTGTTAATTAAAATGAACGGGACCGTATCGCGTGGCACATCGAATTGAATAATACTTTGTTTGTCTCGGTTTCGGTATGCATAACTTGAAAAGATGTTATTGTTAACGTTCTAGAGGTTATTCTTGTTTATCAATTGTAGTATTACAATATGCACAATGTGTGTAGTAAGCCGTACAACGTAATGTTTACAATAACTGTACTAAGGCTACATACTTATTAAGAGTAGATACGTAACAGCATTTTCAATCAATTGAAGGTTTGTCGTCAAGTGGATATACACTGAGGAGCAGTATAAAGAAGCCACTTGCAAAGCGCCTAAATAAATCTAAATACCTAAACCACACAAGTTAGTTTTATGCAGTATAAATAAACTTGAAAACAGTATTATATTCTATAATTTTGAAAACCGTATTATATGTATAATCCATCAAATGGAGTGGCCAGCGAGAAGCCCTGACCCAACCTAAACCCTAGCGAACATGCCTGGGACGAGCTTGGCAGACGTGTTGGAAGTCGAAATCCACCTCCAGTCACAATAAATGCCCTGAAAAATGCACTCATTGTAGGATGGGAGAATATTCCTCAGAATACGCTGAGGCATGCCTGGTACTCAGCATGCCAAGTCGTGTAGAAGCCGTAATTTGAGAGTACGCGGAGGCAATATTAAATGATTAAAAAATGAAATTTCGATTTCGTAAACCCATTGTCTTTTGTCCAAATATTACTACCTATTAGCCCTATTTTGTGTTTTCCTTCTTTTTAACACATATATATTTTTTTCAATTTGGTATTTTGTTGCTTTTCACTTCAAGAAGCGTTGCGTGGTTTCCGAAATTTTATATTTCATGATAAGTTTGTGGCATTTTTATTAAGCTCGTCATTATAGATTACGAAAGTGTTATTACGTAGCTACATAGTCGGTACTATAATAATTTCATCTGACACGACGATGGCAGAATCTTCGGCATCAATCTTCAAAGTCCAAACAGATCCGTAGTATTATAAACCTGTTGGTGCATTAAAATGCAGCTTTACTTCCTGATATATAATTCTTGAGTCATCTCTTACGACACGTTCAGGAAGTGAACAGATGGTAGCACTATCTGTTGGCAAGACAACTAGCCCATAAATAGCTATGTAGTAGTAAACTTAAAAGTCAAAACTGTCCATATTTTCTTTGACAGTGAACTAGAATATTCCATCGTGCGCGTTCAAAATAGCCAGCTGACCCCAATTGAATCGAATACCGAGCGTATTGGGCCATCACATCCAGTAATCCGTTTAAGTAGTATCATGGGCCTTTATTAAACCTATTTAGATGCATGTTCGATATGAGGAGGACATCAATTTTATTAATAGAGCACATTATGTCTCTAGCTAGTTTGCAAAGGGCTCTTAAAACACATTGGTATAACTACTAACGATCTTCTATACATTCTACATCAGTAGGCTGTACTTAAGAGATTCTTACTTAACATCATCAAATATAGGCTTATAGCTGTTTTGCACGTTGAAGTCTATTGGCGACATTGAAATGATTTTATTGATATTATGGATGTTCTTGACTAATCCAAATATTTGTGAGGTCTCTCCTCACAAATATTTGCATTAGTCAAGAACATGCACTTCAATTCCGAAGAGTAGGCATCTAGCGACTACATTTTTGCCAAAGTTCAATGTTTCATTTTAAAAGGCTATTTATTAGACTGTTACCAAAAGTTAATTTAGTAGAGATGATTCCCGTAACTCTTCATGGTTTTGATCTTTGAGGAGTGTGAGAAGATAATGTTTGGGTGTCAGCTTTAGACTTCGGAATGCTACTTTCTTTTCACTCAAAATAACACCTTTCTACATTTGACCTTCAAAGTTCATCACCGTATATTTATTGCGTATACTCAACACTGTTGCATAATGCGATAACGTTCGCACACCGACATTTAAACTACGTATTAACCACGCTGTTCTGCACTCTATTAAACGGGTAATAAACCCGATAATTGATTGCTTCAAGCTAGTATATGAAGGAAAACGTACGCTGAGTAACATTCAGTTTGCACATAGTATGTATCTGTTTTGTTTATAAAAGGAACACGTGTACAGTGCTGTCGTAGATAGTCATCCCAAAGTCTCTTTGTTATAAAAACATACAATACATGCTTAACTTTATTGTAGTCCTATTGTTTATACAGTTATCGAATCGTTATTACCAGTCTGTGATACCTTACTGGTCTTATCAGAATTTCCAATTTGGTTCCTATCTTTACTATTATCCTGCTGATAACCCACATGTGAAATGATGATTATGACCTAATTCGAGATTTCAACTGCTTTGTTTTCCTTGAACATATTTTTCCGTAGGTACATTTGTCTTGTTTATAGCTTCTGATGACGTTCCAAGACTATATTTTTTACGTCTTTGAGTAATTTCTGTCCTTAATCATTCGAGAAAGTGACCGCCGTCGTTTCAAAATTTTCCTCGCGAAATACGATTGGTATGCATCATCTTCTGTTTCCACCCGCGAGTAAAGATCCTTTTAAGTAAGCCTCCAGAGATACATTAATTCCTTTTAATATCATTCCGTCCCGCTGAGTAATTACGGCATGAATTATATTACACTTTACAACTTTTTTCACAACATTATTAACATATTGGAAAAATCCATAAATGAAATGAATCTCTGGCGCCGCGCCGTTACACAGGCAAAAATATGCGAAAGAAAACATGCGTTTAGCATAGAGGTTTGATATGTTAGACGCTTGACTAGGCACGTGGCATTTGCTCATCGGTATGAAGCAAAATATAGCTAGTCTGGGTTTAGCAGATATTTTTGTTTTACATTTGTTCCAGGGGGCCGCATTTGACCTCTATACATCTTTCTGTCATACGTAAAAGGTTTTCCCTCGTGGCTTTCTCTCATTAAACCTAGAAGCTCGCAGACTTTTTCATGTGTTTGATTGTCATATAAAGGGGATTTTTTTTGCCTCTATCCTAATAAATGTATGTGCGAAAAAAGTTATGTCCAGGATATAGTAATTTTATATGATATGATAATTTTATTAAAAATAAAGTCTGAGTATGAAGTCTGTCCCTAGTATGATGCTCACAAGTATGCAAGTTAACGTTTCGTTTACACAGCTTGTCAATAAGCCGTTACATTTTAGTGATTATATTGGATACATTAGGTTTTGCTGAAACAGGACCATTCTAGCCTCTGATATAATTTGAGCACAATAGTCCCTTGCTAGCGTTTGTGTTCCAAACGTTTACCTTTATAATCAACTTTAAAACAATTGTATCAGAGAATGACATTACAATTAAATCATTCGTGGCCGGGTTTGAAAGCGAACTGCGTACATTGAATAGCTTTAAATATTCATTGCTAACAATACAGCAGAAACACTTAGCATAGGACATCATTAAGACATTACGTACTATGCAAAATAAATTCATAGAGCTCTATTAGTCTTATTCTTGTTAATACTACACTCTAAGAACGCCGTAAAAGTACGCCGGCTTTCCCAACACACTCATTAATTTAGACTAATTCTTTCAGCATTTTGGGCCGGAGCACTTAGTGGTTCTTAGAAAGTTGTCCTTGAGCTAGTCGCCCTTGACCTTCACGTAATGGTGCTCCAAACAGGGCTGCTCATTCTTGCTCAAAACGTAACCCTTGACAGACGACTATGTTGTAAAAAACACTCATTATGCTAATAGAGTACAAAGGGCCATTGTAAGGAGATGTGTTATGTATAACTCTGCGGCAATGTTCGCATTAGAAATATTTGGACGTTCAGTGGTTATTACGAATGTTGGTTCTTTTAAGGCCTTTAAACAAATATATACATTCAAATTATGACCGATAGGAATTAGGGAACTTCTACACCAGACATTTCAGTATTTAACACAAGAAAACCTCAAAGATGTAACAGATTTAATGTTGGTAGCTCAACTTACAGAACTCATTATCCCGTTTGTGCCGGCGTAAAATTGCCTGTTTACGTCAATTTTAAATATGCCAACATAATCTATAAGCATCATAAACTGGGATATTGTTTGTACAGGCTTTTAGTATTTAGTCGCGCTCAATAGAGCCAGCCCCGCTTTTCATCGCCTGACCTACAATGTGTAATCATTTTAATTTTTCGGGAACCTTTTTGCTTGCTAAATTGCTTGGATCAATATTATTCTAGGTCTTTGAATGTCATGAGTCGTTAAGATATCACTCAAAATAAGGTTAATGAGAGTAAAGTCAATAGAAAAGTAATGGTCTCTAGTAATGACGCAAAAAAAAATGTTCATCGATCCTGAAAAAGACACTGAGTCGGCACAAATTCAGGGTCTCGTCTGGGGGAGTTTATGATATGGCGCTGCGATTTACTCGTCCCTCTGAAGGTCACACGTGTGTTGTATGTCAATTGTCTCGGAGCCATGTGTCCTTAACCCTCGCCTTGCGCCCAAAGGCTCGGATTTTCAGCAGTAAAATATTCAACGTCTACTGTCGCAGAAAAGTAAAGAGACCAAGATGTTATGGCAAGATTTGATTATTTATTCTCTTGATAATATTTGAGCTGAGACGGCTATTTTCCCAAAAGGGTTTTGTGAGTAAAAGTTGCGAATTTTCGGCTATTCATTGTCACAGCTTTTGGAACTTGTCATGTTAAATTATATTTATATCTTTTATACTCTTCGTTACTTCATCGCAATGTTTAACATTATGTTTTACATTTAGCGTTATCTTATTCTTTGTTAGATTCTTTGTATCTACAACACGCCAACTTTTAGTTATCAGCACCAGATCTAGTTCTGTTATCTTCGAACAGTTAAGGGTGCACCTGTTATAATTACTTCCTTTTATCATTGGAACTACTTACAGATGCGCATTTCTTTAGATAAAACATTCAGTCGCTACCGGTCTTTATTTCGAAAAAAATAATGAAGAGTTCAACGCCGCAAAAAGAGTCTATTTAGCTCCTTGAAATCTACACGAGATTACTTACTGAATAATAAATCCCTAAAATATATATAAACTATCACGAATATTTCGTTCTAAAATGTTTCTAAAATGAAGTTTCAACAGTTTACTATACGTAAAAGTTTTCTAGGTGTGGCATCTGATTGCCTCCCCAGATGTCAGTCCCAGCTGACTGTTGAGTGCATTTCATTGCAGTCCGTCGACCTCTGGAACATCTAGAATATTCTAGAGCTCATTATTCTGCCGTGGTTACTTAGTCTCGTCATGCATTTAATTTGAAAACTGTTTCTCTTAATGGAAATTGTATGCTCCATTTGTTTCACGTTGCGGTACTTGTTCAATTAGCGTTGGAGACAAATCGACTCGGAAGAAAATTGTGTCTTTTTAAGCGTTTAATTTTAGACCTCAGAGCGGATGCAAATTCTTTCCATATTATTACGATGCGCTCCATAGTTAAAGGTTCTGGTACTTTGCCATTGATATTGACTTTAGTTAGTGTCGTTAGTGATTCTAGCGACATATGTAGAAGAGTAGTCAACATCGAACATTGCACTGAAGCCATACCAATACTGTTGCTAGGATACATTACCGTTTTCAGTAACATTTCGTTTAATCTATAACTACAACACCTTCTGTCTTGCCATTTTCATCTACTCGACATATTTATTTATATATACGACATATTTGTTCATTGGTAGTCTTGTGTCCTCTGTCTTCTACATCCAGTTTGCCATAGCTGCCTTTTTCAATTGGACTACTGTCTTAATGCCTTTTTCTTTTAATCAAGTGATATACACTAAAAGCTTTTGTTATTATTTCTCAATGGATTTAATACCAAATCCTTCGCTTAGTAAAGCGTGGACATTAGAAAAAGTGAATAATGATCATCGATTGTTCCCAAATGTATTTGAGCAGAAACATCGAGTCATCCATCATTTGAACACAGACTTTAATATGAGTTTTTGTAGTATTAAATCGTCTGTAAATAATTTTGTATTTTCTTTCGTGGCGTAGAATGATTTAAATGGCTTTAATGACGACTGAAATGAATGCATGATGGCTGAAATGACGGTCTTCAGTAGATTAGATTTCTTTTCATTCAGAAATCAGTCTATTTCATATTGTTTAAAGGTTTAGTTAAATATGTATATCAATTATAAATAACTTCAATATCAACTCCTTGACAACTATTCAAAAGTAAATATTAATTATATCTATTAAGACGTACTAGCATTGTAATTATTTATGACGGGGTGGACTGTATTAAAACTTCGGACTTGAATTTTTTGACTTCTTTTATTTTCAGGGCGGCTTGCTGCAGGCGGTTGAGTGACGGTTGCGAGTCACGAGTTGCGAGTGAGTGACGAGTGTCAAATGATCAGAGAGCTCACCCGTTTTTTTTTTAATAAAAATGCATCTCGTAGTTGACCTAGAGAGGTCGTGACTACTTAACCGGACTATCCTGTGGTTGCCTTAAGTAAACTTAAAGCCTCCAGCCAGGGCTAAACCGTATCGTTGAGAGCTCAACCGCCTGGCCCGTTTTTTATACCCAAACGCAGGTAGCAGGTGGCGCCGCGGAGTAGGGTCCGTCCGGCCGGCCAATCAGGTATTTCCCCGCCTCGGCGCCGACCAACCAGAGTTTTGGACCCTGCTCCGTGTCACCTTACAATGTTTACTTACGTCTAAAATTACTTACTTACCTCTAAAAAACAACCTAATCTGAATTACATCTTCGCTAGTCCCTACTATAAACTTATCTTTATTCATACCAAATTTTACACCTTAACATCTATCTTAATTACACGTGGCATTTAAAGCTCAATGTTACACGTGGTATTTATATCCTAGTCTACGACCGACTACACGTGGTATTACTTATATCCCAGTCTACGAGCGACTACACGTGGTACTTATATCCTAGTCTACGACCGACTACACGTGGTATTACTTATATCTCAGTCTACAAGCGACTACACGTGGTACTTATATCCCAGTCTAGGAGCGACTACACGTGGTACTTATATCCCAGTCTACGAGCGACTACACGTGGTACTTATATCCTAGTCTGCAAACGACTACACGTGGTACTTATATCTAGTCTGCAAGCGACTCTACGAGCGATGTCGTCCGTAACAATTTTTTTAAACCAAACAAATAATCTTATGTACTTAAACATGACGACAATATAATGTCGTCTGTATAAGCCACAGGCTAAAACAATAGACAGTGAAACGATGGAACAGGTCACAATATCATTAACGAGTTTAGCACCAGCACATGTCCACGTGATTCATTTGCATATTATTTTATTTCTGGTTTTTACGAGATAGTCTAGAATTGACTTCGTGGCCAAGACTCAAGTATGATGATAGCCAAAACACGTGAATAAAAATTATCTTAGTCATATCTGCGATTCATTGTAAAATTGTCGCGTTTCGTATATAAGAAAAAATCTGGCGCTCAATAAATATGAAATTCAGCAGCATTGCGGTTGACGATAAAGTAAAAACAAAATTTGTAAAAGCCGCAAACGAGGTATTGAGGCTTTATTCAGTACCAAATAACCAATCCAAACCAGCCTTTGCTCTACGTGAAATATGTCACTGTTGGCTAACCACTGCAATACATTATTTTTGGCATCGTTACATGATTGCGAAAATTCGGCCCAAAAATGACTGAAAACACTTCAGGAAGAGTTCATTCGTGTATACTATTATGGCTTTAAAGAGGTTGGCACTAGAATCTTTTCCATACAGATCTGAAACTAGACGATAAACACGAACCTCTTATTAATCAGTATATCTAAGTAGCGGAGGGCTAGCTAAAGTCAGCGGCAAGCAAGTGGTTTAAAAAAAAGTTGTGCTCTTCGTCAATGTCATACAATCTTGATGTCTGCCTCTAATGCGGATAGGATATAATAGGTTTGCTTTGCGTCTTCTGTTGCCATTTGGTCTGAATTCTGTACCACCATTATGAAGATAAAATACGGCCTAATATCTCGCCAGATAATTTTATACGCATGTGTAGTAATGTAGACTTCTAGCAATGGGTACAAGATGACAGAAATATACTGAAAGCGCCACTTCTTTGATAGCTGGCGCGGATAACGTTATCAGTGCTTTGTCCCCAAACTATGTAGGTATTCTATGTAGATACACTTCAAGCAATGACTAATTGTTTATTTTTAGGGGATTTTGTATTGTATACCACCAGCACCCTCTCCAATGGTGCTTGCGCGATTGTGTCTCACGATGCTTTCCTTCATCATCAGCTAGTGATTCTAAAATTAATTTAGAAACTAATTAGGTACACAGGGAATAAAATTCAAGATAGAAAACATACTCAACTGTTTTACGAACAAACTATAATCCAAATTCTTTCGCAATATTTGATTAAGATGCTAATCGACGAAATACGTGAGACTTAGTTTCGAGGTGAGTGAGGCTTTTTTGTCTGTTACATTTCCGGATAAAACCGATTTATCGACAGATTATTATTTACTTTGTCTTTTATTTATACTAATCTAATCATAGATAAAAGTGTCATATGATCATATCTTAAATCGTTTTATCGTCAAGTACTGGTGATATCGTAACAGGCTCTTCATTCTAAACTGTCACATTAACAGTACACAGACCCTTATTGTGATAGTAAGCTCTTTATTAAAACTCAAACATAGTAACAAGAAGAAAGGTAATTACCTAGTTCATAGTAATTACATTGTAACTAAATAAGAGATAATTACTTGTAATTATCTTAACGAGTCCACGCTACTCGTGTTCCGTTATATGAATGCTATAACAAATACCACGCGGAGTTATGGGATTCCTAGAATAACAAGATAACATACAATTTATGTTTATCTTTAGTAATCATTTTCATTAACTGATTTTTTTCAGTCAAGGAATGATTTATACTTTCTGCAAAATAGAATTGATCGACGATGATTCTGTGACACCGTTTTATATTCAAATTCACAAAAGAATCTCTTATAAATCTTTCAATCTTGGGTTTCTAGTCTTCAATTCACTTCAGTGAAACACATCCAATCAGATGAAATGTTTGTCCAATCAATAAGGGCACTGTTTTGTTCGTCACCACATTTACTCTCGTTTGAGTGTCCGCCAACATGTCGGCGATTCGCGTCATTCTCTTTTAATACTTATTGAAGGTCCCAATCTCTGGTTACTTCTGCCACGTTATCTCTGTCGACGACATTTATCTTTCCGATGTGTGCCGGCTACAGACCTTTTGATAGTCACTGTCAGTTTCGTCGCGGCAATTAATAGGTTAAGTTGTGTCCGTGTTTTCATTGTATTTATCTTTATTCTTAATTTTTGCACTCAGTTGAACATTGCAAAGTGATTCTGTAACACGTGGAGTTTTAAGTGCTGTTTATGTTACACTGTGCAGTGGAGATCCAATATTCAATACAAATGTTTTATGTCTGAAACGTATTGCTATTAATTCCTTCCAGAAATTGACATCACACCAGTTTCACTTTTAACCTCGACCCTTATTTTACTGTTTAATTTCGCATGCTTCGATCTTAATGGCGCGAATTCGGTGAGGACTATTTGATGACCTCTGCGGTCATGTAACTCGGTGGTGTTCAGTGATAAATACTTGATTTAATGTAATGACCGAGGACGCCTCAATAGATAATCTTTTACTACTATCTAGTAATGAGCGAGACTATTAAATAATGAGCGGCCGGGAGCACGCGTACTGCCGACCACTTCGCAAGTGCGCCCGCGCTAGTTTGGAGACGGACGCTCGTCGAGCGCTCACATATCTCATTTGACACCAAATACATCTTGGACTTTAAATACTTTTCGAAAAAAGTGAAGTGACAAATATAAGTGAACTCGTAAATTAACATAACCCTGTGTCGCTAAAATACCGTGTTTGTGGACCAGTGTGATTAGGACAAAATGTGCAAATTCAACTATCAGATCATAATTTCGTGAGAAATGTGGTTATATACATTTAAATTACCGGGATTTGGCAAGCACGCGTTATACGAAGAGAGTGCCAAAATGTCGGCGCAATCAGAGGTGCGTGTTGTTTTTATTTACATTGCCTGTTGTTGTGTTTGGAGTTAGTATTTTTGGTTCGATTATTCTATATTCTTTGTAAATGACACTACAATCTAACGTGACAACCAACTCTCCAATGCCAATGACTGTTACTTCGAAGGTCGTTTTACATTCTTCAGCGACGATCCCATTTGTCGCGAATTCCACCGCAAAAAGTTTTAAAATAGATTTCACTTATAGCCCAATTGTTTACGGTTTCATTTGCAACAGTCTCTTAGGACCAAAAACTTGATCTAGAAACAATCGAGTGTGTACGAGGAACGCGCGAGCAAGCAATCAAGCTGTTGGCATTCTTCGCGAGTACTTCGTTTCCGATGGCGACAGTTTGTGGAATTGTGCTGGTGTTACCATGCTCTCTCACAACCATTTACAACAGTGTCGTCTTCCTTCGCTTGTTGTTTACAAAACATGCTGATATTATATATTTTAAGACTCAGTTTTGGGAAACGTTCAGTTTTATCATGGACACTTTAGCTTGCTCATTAGGTTTTGTTATTGCAATCAACGAATATTACGCTAACGTCTTAGTACAGCATTATGGCAAATAAACGCGTTGACCGTTGCTCGCTCCCCAACAACTTTGGATATAAAGTTTTCGGGTTTACTGCCGTTTTTACGCAAATGATTCCTGCTGTAATCAAGGGAAATAATTTACTTTCAGCTTGGCTCTTTAATTACTACCTATTTTACGATTTTATAGTAATTTACGTTTTATGCGTAAGTTTAAGTACTCATTGAGGAAAATGGATCAATTTATTATTATTTGATAAAATTATCACACAATGTTGTATTGACTCCTTACTACGGCTTACCGCAAATCTTTGTCAAGTTTATAAATAATTTAATTTTTTACATATTCGTATACAGTTTCTGGAAAAAGGTTAGCCGAACTGTGATAACAGCCTTAAAATATTTCTTCTCTGATAGCGACTCGTATTTATCAACCTCCGTTGCGTTAGTTTTATCATACTTAATTACAGTTAATATATTAGCTGTCCCTTTAAACTGAGCGATATTTAAAAGTTGATAGCAGTTAGTTCCTGAACTGATATATTCTGTGTTATCTTGGTTTTTCTGATTG
The DNA here is from genome assembly GCA_911387795.2 of Apamea monoglypha. Lineage (NCBI taxonomy): Eukaryota > Metazoa > Arthropoda > Insecta > Lepidoptera > Noctuidae > Apamea > Apamea monoglypha. Next base: position 1,527,402 of record OU426922.1, on the reverse strand, counting down.
TGCCAAAATTATAGCTACTTAGTAATTGTCTATCAATTTTTGAAATCAGAATGAAAATGTCAATATGCTTGTCGTTAAAAATAGGTACCTACTTTTTTTTTTTTTTTTTTTTTCGGGATGCGAAATCATCAAATGACCCCTCCCGCTCTGGGTGGAGCGGAAGGGAGTGTCAGACTCTTACTGACTAAAACCTACCCCCATGTTCCTTCCTTCGCCCTTTATGTTCCGGGGTAGCGGTAACCCTTTCGGACAATCCCGCTGCCCCGGCACAATCCCGCTGCCCCGGCCTATAGGTACCTACTTCAAGTGTGTTTGGGAGCTAAGTAGTTCTTTACGCCTTGTGACGTTTGCTATAAAGAGAACATTATCACCACAAATATGTAATACTTATGCCTAAGTATCTTAGTCATTCAATGCGTCGCAATCATCCGTCTATCTTGTCATAACATTGATATCTACTAAGGTGTCGGGGGTTAAACTTCCATTTTCATCTCGAATGTACGATAGACTAGTTATTAAACTTATGGTATGCGTTCAAATTGTGTTGATGATAATTTTGGCCAAAACTTCCACGATAATATGGCGTGGCTTATTATCATTGTTTTATGGACAAACAGATGCACGTGTAAACACTAACATATTTAATGACCAGCCAGTTATTTATTGACAATAGGGTATTACGTACATCAAACTGAGCGTCTGCGTAAAGTTCAGTTAGCAACGGTATTACATACACTTCTCAACTCTGAAGTACAAATCAAATTAAAAAGTTTGTTTATTGGAGAGGACTCCTAACAATCAAAACTTTTGTCGGGTTCCCAAAAATCTCCATGGAAAATTACTGACAAGAAATTCTTCATAAAAACGAGATTATTAAGGATGTTCGTGAACACAAGGATGGTACGAGTACTCGTAGTTCTTCAAAATAAGTGTAAGATCGGGAAACGAACAATCATCATTTGCTCTGTGCAGTATACCATAAACCGGGCCAGCTAGTTTTGCAATGTGCTTCAATATTTCCGTCACTGATGATTTCTTCCCCTTTGTGAAGCAGTTCCGGGTAACTACGTTAATGATTTTTGACTGGCTTATGTACTGTGGACTTGGTTAAGATCCAGGTTTAAATGACAGAAAAGACTGAATTCGGTCTGAATATCCCATTGATCATTGACAGCGTTGCGTTGTGCACATCGGACTCTCATATAAAGCCTCTTGTTAATCCTGTCTATATTAGACGTACCAATTACCATAGTGAACAGTACATTAGCACTAATGCTTTCCGTCATCTCAGCCATTCATTCAACTTGTCCATCGAACCGCATCACATGACGTTTGCTAGTACGCGATAACTTATCAGCATGACCCTTGACTCGAGATTGTGAATTTTTATTACTTAAGTACCATTTTAGTAATATCGGTTGTCAAGCATTTTAGTTTTTTACACTACTATGATAATTAATAGGTACGTGATCATTTCTGATGTACAGTGGCCTCCAAAAGTTAGTTAACATTTTTCCACTTTAGCGGTGACTCAAATCATAATGTGGTGTACATTATGATTTAAAATTCTGGTGATCCAAATTTTATTAAGTAATTAAACCACATTTGACTATCATAAAAAATAATCAAGTAATCCCTTGGGAGTACTCACTTAATTATTTTAAATCATAATGTGGTGTCTCACAACTGAAGTGGAAAAATATTAACTAACTTTTCGAGGCCACTGTATACGTGGACTACAAATTGTGTTGAGAACAGGAATTTGTTTAATTAATAAAACAATGGACGACATAAACATGGTCTAGTAGACATATTGCATGAGAACACGTTATGAAATATCGGTTTTATGAACAATAACGCAGATGTTAATCTCAAAAATGCAATTACTGGTGTCGAAGGGAATCGTTTGTTTTTAACGAATGTTACTGCTCTTGACTAAGTTGGAGAAAAAAAAAAAGAATCGTAACCATTATGTAACATATCCGCAGATCCCGACCAACCTGGCACGGTGCCAAAGCCAGCCCAAGTTTTCATGCCGCAGGATATGACCTTTATATCTTCCCCTCTACGGTATAATTTATCTTACACTCTATTGTTCAGTGGTTAAATGATTCTGAAATGTTAATGTCTACACTAAATCAAGAGCGCTGAGAACTGTGCCTCTTTTTTTCGTTAATATATTCTTATAGCTGTTTTGGGGACTATTTTCTGGAATAGTGGTATGATATCATCTATACTTTAATGTAATTATGGAATATATTAATATGTTTCCGTGAAAAGGAATCGATTAACTTTTCGCGAGAAGATGTCTGTTCATCAATAAGGGACGTCTAATCGAGATTCATACATCAAAAAAAAACATAATCTATATACTAATAATAAAGCTGAAGAGTTTGTTTGTTTGACCGCGCTAAATCTCTGAAACTACCAGTCGGATTAAATAAAATGTTATTGCATTTTATAGCCGAATTCTTTAGAATTCTTTAGTATATAGGCGAAATTAAGACCACGCTAAGACCCTTAGAAGCCGAAAGCGCAAAGCGAGAAAAGAGAGAAGTCAGAGGCGTCGGGGGAACAAGAAATTTCACGCGGACGAAGTTTCGGGCTCTTAATTATATAAAAAATTCTTCAATACTTAAAACTTAAAGAATATACCAAGTCATCGTATCGTAACAACTCAGATCCTAAAAGCTGTTGACCTAATAAAGTCTAAGTTCATTTCCGACGTATTCAATCTTATAGTTGACGTGACGTGTCGATCGATCATCTGCCAGACGAGAGGAAACGTTCAATTAGCCGCCATTTACACATATTGCCCGACTATTAGCAGATTTTTATATTAGTAAAGATGAATAAGGCTTTTGGAGAATGGTTAATTAAAATATTGTCCTTTGATCTTTTTTGCTGTTAGGCTCCCACAGACAGGCGCGACGCGACTCTAGTAGAACAATTTTTATGAAAATTTCATGTTCTACCAGAATTGCGTCGCACCGTCCTGTCTGTGAGAGCCTTTTGGCGAAAAAATATACAGTAGGTATTCAAAAACTTCATCAAAACTATTTGGAGATTTGCCGGGCTTTATTTATAAAATAAAGTTGCTTAAAGTAATGATTAGCTTTTGACGTTTAAACGTTTCTTAACTTTAAACAACATTTATAGATAAACCCCATCATGGTCTTAAAGAAAGAACCACTTTATACTCAGAATAAGTTTAGACAAGTGCCCATATACACGTCTATTAGATTGGATTGCCTCTCTAACGCCGGCGCTGCGGCTATCCTGATTGTTTTAAGGATCGTTATCAATTGAGCCCCCGCGCGACAGGACGCCGGCTGTCACTCAATTGTAGTACTCCTGACTAACCTAACTACCTGCTGATTTATAGAGGACCAGGAGTTCCGAGTGTTCCGTGTTACGGACTTTGTGGAATCGAGAAAAGAAACAGGAAAATTCCAAATGTAGAAATGACGTAATCTATTAAAATAAATTGCTAATGTAAAGAGTATTGAAGATAAAGAAAAGTAATTATTTAAATTGAATTGAATTTTCATACAAGAAGAAATTCAATTTGTCCGTTCCGTGTATTGCTACGGCTTCCTCTGGTGCTTTTCCACTGACGACCTTCAGCGAAATTGTTGGCACGAGTAGAGCTCAGTTTAACGATGATACTGCTCATCATGAATACTGAAACAAATTAGGATATACAATGTTAGCAAAAATATCTAACATACAAATAATATATCTAGACAATACAAATAAATAAAATTGAAGTGTCTGTTTGTAGTGTCAAAATAACAGCTTTATGTAGGTATACTAAATAAATATGAATGTATCTATGGTACTTATAACAAAAAAACATTTTTTTTTTCGGTCTGTTCCGGCTAATCTCCGAAACGGCAGAAAGATTTTGACGGGACTTTCACTGGCATATAGCTGATGTTATAAGAAGTAACCTAGGCGTTTATTTTAGAAAAAGAACATAGGGTTTCGTGCAAAAAAAAAAATATTAAGGCCCATAAAATTTGCAACGAAGTCGCAGGCACAGGTAGCTGATATATAAGTAAGAATTTAAAATCCCGACGCGTACCGTATCTTGAAAGGATTTCACGTTAGTATGGTACCCATTGTCGAGAACAATACAGTGCCGATATCAAATATTCCCTTTTTATTCTTTCCTACAATGGTTCCGTTTTGTTTCTAACAAATGAACTCCCGAGCAGAACTCGTTAGTAACTTTCTTTTGTTGTAATTATCTGTAGGCGGCTGGCTCCCACACTGTATCCTAAACGCTAAACAATGCCGATTCATACAGTCTGGGGATTTCCTCTACTGTTTACATATAACTCATGTATCTAATTACGTGATTTTTGTTAAACATTCCCCTGAAGTTAATTAGTTCTCATTGGATTTAATTTACCACTCTATAGTATCTATTATTGAAGAGCTGTTGTAGATTTCCATGAAATTAATAGATTTTATAGTACCTAAAGTATTTGTTTTCCGTGTTATTGTAAGTAGCAGACTAACTGGCGCGACTGATTGCCGATATATTTTTAATCAACATGTTATTGTTTAGGATCAGTGAACTTTCTGATAGTCTCAAAAAAGTTCGAATACTCAAGCCATGTACGGAGAGTTGTTCAATGAAAGAGACTTAATAGAATTCTATGCTGCTGGGGAGTTGGTTGCGCCACTTCTTCCCAGCGAAGACACTAGGAATTGATGAAGGGCGGGCGTCTTATGAATTTTGACGTTCGAATAGTGCTGATTCTCAGCCTAATTTGAATAAATTACTGCTGGTTTTGATTTGATTCTTAGTTATGGAAAGATAAAAGAAAATAAAATCTTAGTTCCAAGAGAAAATATATGAAAAAGTTCTAAGAAACTGAGTGTAACGGCTAAGAAGGGATCTACAAAATAATTTCTCTGATCACATTTTGTAGTGCATTTCAAATGTTACAATTTACATAAATGTTATGGGAAATATCCGTGGCTGGCGTGAACACATTGACATGTCGACTTCTATGACTTTTTTTTTATTGGCTTATTACATCCTACGCATTAGGAATTTATATGAAAAAAATTGACAGTTATAGATATACATAATTTTTGGAGCAATCGACTTTGGTAATATGTTGACATCTCGCATTTTGACATGTCTAACTTAACAAAACCTCATGTCAAATTAACGATTCACATGTTTTTGTGATCGAACATTGATATTTTGTTATATCAACCTATACTCAGCACCCAAAATAATATTCGTTATTTGATATCTCAATTAATACACTTAAAAGTTTTGTTTAAGTACTTATTTTAAATTGACAAATTGAAGTGTCAAGCTATTGCCAGCTGAGGTCTTTTTGATTAAATCGTGACAAATTGAGATATCAAGTTATGGCCCACCGAAGAATTTCTGTTGAAATTGCGATATATTGAGATGTCCAGTTACGGCCAACGAAGTTCTGAGCACTAAAAGTAATAAGTATAGGTATCACTACATGTCCGTTGTAAAAAACTTGTAACGTTAAATTAATATGTTTAGTTGACAACTTATGTACCCAAGTTGTATTAAAAAATAATCGAGTTATCAAAAAACTTTCGTAAGAAGTAATAATTTTTCAAATATCGCGGCAAATCCCTCGCTCGTGTGTTGGTAAACAAACGTCAGTTTAGAGTTCAGAAGCCACGCGCGCGCGAACCGCGAACGAGTGTGAGTGCTTCAAATTGATTTCGTTTGTTTTTGAGTGTATCTATTGATTGATTTATTACTACAGTGTTTCAATTCATAAGTTGGGTGTATAGTTTGTGATTTGCAATGGAGGAAAAAGTGAGTACCTACCGACCAAACCTTACGGTCTACCTTAGTGTATTATCGTAACAGAGGGAATACCTACCTGATTATGTGACGTGATATCTAGGTATTTCAATATTTGGTTTTTGCAGAATCCGACGATTGCCGAATTAATGGCTAGGAAACGCAAGTTAACAGAACTTCGTGACATTAAGTTAAATTCATCTCGTCAGCGAATGAATGAAGTGGACGAAAACGGTAAGATACAGATCTTATACTCACAAATATTTTTTTGCCACTTTTTAGGTAGATATTGATGAAGGTTGGGAGTTAGTTATCTAGGTAAGTAACATATTGTAAGCCGACGTTCGGAATGGACGTAAAAATATCGCGGCGATTTTTTTCGCGCACTGGATTTTCAACGCTCTGCTTAGCACCGAGAGTTGAAAATCCAACCAGTGTGTTTGTTCAACGCGTTGGAATGCACTCTGTTGGATTCTCAATGCTCGGCTCAACACCGAGAGTTGAAAATCCAGTGCGCGATAAAATCCCGCTGCGATATGTTTACGTCCGTGCGAACGTCGCGGTCAGCTGATTGTTTACTTGAAACTGTGAACTTAGATGTATGTAGACGATGGGAATCTAGCTGTAGTAGGTAGATATACACCGTCGTGGGTAAGGCCTCCCCCACATTAGGATCGCGCGTTCCTCGGGCGTATGAGCGACGCGTCCGCCGCGTGCGCGACGCGAGCGCGCTGCGTAAGCGTCACGTGTTGCCACCGTGTAACGTGTGTGCAGCGACCGCGCGGCGCGCACACGGCGCTCGCGTTGGCGTTTAAACCCTTCAGTCAAGTCGAAAGTCGAAGGGGTATGAACGCGACTCGAGCGCCGCGCGCGCGTGTGAGTAGCGCGGGCGCCGCGCGCGCTACTCACACGTGCTCGCGGCGCTCATCCTCGCTTCATCCTCGGGCGTTCACACGCCCGAGGATCGCGCACGCCTAATGTGGGGTCAGCCTAATTGTTCTATGAGTAACTTGCTCCTCTAATGTTGAAATCAAAACAAAAATAACTATTTAAAAGAAATGAAGGGTGTGTAGTATAACGGTTTAACTTTGGCTACTATCGTAATAATGATTATTTTCTTTCTTTACCTGAACTATTTTAGATCTGAAAGTTTATGTGTGGGTGTGTGTGTGTGTGTGTGTTTGAAACGATTTGCATCTGTTACTGCTGGGCAGATTTGGATGAACCTTGGTGTGTAGATAATCTAGACCCTGTAATAGGAATAGGACTCAGCAGTTAGACACCGCTAGTTATTCACCCAAACTAATATTATAAATACGAGAGTAACTGTGTTTATCTGTCTGATTATTATTTTTTATTGCTTCAGGTTACCCTAATCTTGCCACTCCACTGTCAAACTCTTCGTTATTGAGGAACATAAGTAACGATGATCCATTATCTCCTTTTCCGGTAATGTCCCCAGCAACCCAAGAAATTTATAATGTATTAATTACTGACCCAAGCCTACAATTAGATAATACGTCAGACATTGTCGAAAACAGTGAAGCGTCTGAAGAAAATGAATCGTTTAATGGCGACAGTGACGACAGTGTTCGTGATCCTGATTTTAACATAAAAAAAGTCACAGTAGATGATTCAGAAACTGACTGCGAATCATGTGATGATGCCAAAATTGAAAGCAAAGAATTGATACCAATCTCCGGAAAAATATCGAAAGCAACAAGAAATCCGGAAAAATATATCGAAGTCAACTACGAATGCGAAAATATAGCACCTACCTTAAATACGAAAGAAACACCACAAAATTCATCTATGGATAATACACAGAACAAGGAAACGGGGAGCTCAACGTGTGTGACAGACGAAAAAACGGCCAACCGAAGTGTTTCACCTGAAATGAATGAATATGAGAATGCAGCTCCTACTATATATGAGATAGAAACACCAACAGTGATCCTAGAAAAGACGAGTGAAAGAAATGAGATTTTAACTTTAACTATGGAAACCGAAAGTACTAGTGAAGAAAGGACTAATAATAATACAAAAAAAGGAAGATCAAGAGTGGAGAGAAATGCAAGCAAAACACGTCGGAATACAGGAAAGAGTTATATAACGGAAAAAGGTAAAGTAGTTCCTGACAGAAAACCGAAAGAGTTGAGTTCATGTAGACTAAAATGTGCTGAAAGAATTACAACGGCTGAACAGACGCATTGTTTTGAAAATTATTGGCAACTAGGAGATAGAGATAGACGGGCAGCATTTGTGTCTAAGTCAGTAATGATTTTCCCGAAAAAATCACAAAAAACGGGCAGCAGGACATTAAATAGAGAGTGCTACTGTAAATACATGCTAGAGATTTCTAATGAGATGAAACCGGTTTGTAAAGAGTGTTTTTGTAAAATTGTAGGAGAGACCAAGGGATTTGTTAATGTTATAATAGAAAAAAAAAAAATGTCTCCCAACGGAATCATTGATGAGGATCAGAGAGGTCGTCAACCTCCCAAAAATAAGAAGACTATCGAAGACATTTCGCTTGTCAATCACCACATTTTGAGTTTTCCAAGTTATGAGAGTCACTACTGTAGAAATTCGACTGGGAAGAAATATTTAGCTGCTGACCTGTCAATCGCCAAAATGTACAGAGAGTATAAAAACACTTCTTCAAATCCTGTCTCGTTAAAATTATATGCCAAATGCTTTCACGACCTCAATCTGTCGTTTAAGCAACCATCAAAAGACACATGCAACACGTGCGATGTGCTGAACGCTAAAATTAAAGTTGCAGATGAAGATCGCAAAATTAATTTAACTGCTGAATTAGCTGAACACCAACATCAAGCTGATAAAGCTTATGCTGAAAAACGTGTGGATAAAGAGAATGTCAAAGCAGATTCGTCTGTTAGGGCATTTGCATTCGACCTCCAGCAGTGCTTGCCGACTCCATATTTAAAAACATCTGTCTCGTTTTACAAACGACAGCTTTGGTCTTTTAATTTAACAGTGCATGATTTAGCAACTAATGAGGCTACCTGCTACATGTGGGACGAGACAATAGGAGCTCGAGGTGCAAACCAAATTGCCTCATGTTTGTGGCACTTCTGCAACAATTTGTCCTCCGAAGTAAAAGAACTGATTTTTTATTCGGATACTTGTGGTGGTCAAAACAAAAACAATGTCGTGGCAATGATGTTTATGTTTTTGCTACATAATCATCCGACGCTGCAAAAGATAAATCACAAATTTCTCCTCAGTGGGCACACACATATGGAGTGTGACTCTGACCACGCTATTATTGAGAAAACAAAAAAGAGAACACAAATGAGAATAAATCATTTGTATGATTGGGTGCAGCTGGTGAGGACTTGCAAAGTTCAGAAACCATTTAAGGTCGTGGTGATGACGGTAAATGATTTCTTGGATTTTGCTGAACTAAAAGCCAAGAAAGGACCCTTTACTATCAAAAAACTGGACGATTCTGGGGACAAATTTCTATGGCAACCTATTAAATGGCTGCAATATAATAAAAACAGCGTAGGAAAAATAAATTTCAAGAAAAGCCTGGATCGCGAACCCACTTTCGAGTCAGTGAACTTTCGGAAAAGAGGAAAAACCACCATAGATGTCTTTAGGTTGAGCCAAATCTCCAAGGAAGCTTTGCCAATCAGTGCAGAGAAAAAAAAGGATTTGATGGACATGATTGACCTGATTGACGATTCGTTCAAAGAGTTTTATATTAATATAAAAACTGTCGGTGATGTCTCTGCATCTACTGATCCAGATTTGGACGAAGACAACCCAGATGAAGAGGATTCTGAGGTCTAATAAAATACGAATGGTCTGCGACGAGGTTGAGGAGTCAACGTAGTTATTTGTGTTAGTAACATACTTGTATCTGTTTGATGACGTTGTTTGTGGTCCAATAAAGCAATTTTCTATTTTTTTATAATTTTTTTTTATTGCGAAAATACTAAACTGATAGTTTCGTGGTGTTTGAATTAAATATTTCTTCAGTTAAAACAACATTACTTGATTTGAGTGAGTAGCAGCAAATTAAATATTTTTTTTTATGTTTGTCATCTGTTTGCTATCCAATTAAAATAATGTGGTTGTCATTAAATTACATTGTTTACTTACTATAACTTCCCACTCAGAAGGTGAATAAGTTGATAACTGTTGGTGAACAAGTTGACAACTCGGTGCATAAGTTGATAACTCGTTGGTGAACGACTTGACAAGTCTATTATTTTGCAATCTATGGAAAATTTCGTTTATTTATTGTCATCATTGAAAAGATGGCACAAAATAACCTTTAAAACAACTTAAACACATATGTAAAATTAATTAACCGATTTACCAGAAGACGCCAAAACTTTAAAATGGCCGTCCTGACAAATTGCAGTTTTAGACATGTCAACATATTCACGCCAGCCACGGATATAGTATGTAACGCAGACATGATTGTCTGATTTAGCTTCTTCCTGCACTTTAGCTTCAACGTTGATTTCCACTTTAAAGTTGGTTTTTTCCACAATGTTCTCAAATAAATAGCAATGTTCCCACCCACCTTTCTCACGCTATACTGGTATTGCCAAACACTCGTATTATTTATAGTATTTGACGTAAACTGTGTCTGGAAGATGGCCAGTCGGTCTGTCATGTGTCTCGTGCCATGTGTTCGGAATTAGCGCCATTATTGCGAGATTTCTAGATAAAAGAGTACACATGAGAATTTGGTGTTGTTTGTACAGAATTGGGCCGTTTGTTCCAGTTTCATTTGGCGTCCTTGAAGATTCAATTATTCTTAAAGGTTGTTCGTTAAATATTTCCTCAGCTTTCTTATAATTTGGGTGGTTTTATCGTGCTGAATTTTTGTTATTAGTTGAATAATTTACATTTTAAAATCAATTATTTTTATATTCCTATTACCATGTTGCCTGATGAATTTTGCACAACGACGGTGAATTTAGGTAACAATTACAGAACATACCAGTAAGATGTTGTCAACTATACAAAAACTGAAATAAATAATACTGCTTTTACATACGTTACAAACATCTTTGAGGAAGTTTAATATTTGTATACTAAAATAAAAATTACTACTTCAGCGACCTCCAGACCAAGGTCTAGACGCATCTACAACGTTTTGGAGAACTAACTACAATTTATTTAAGAGATCATCTTTAATCTCAATATTAGAATTCACTGAGAATATTTTACAGTTAACTAATTCGATAATAGTCTTGTACAGACGCCAGCAGGTCAAGCTACCCGAAACTGTTAAATTTTCCCAATCAACCTTGAACCTTAATGATTTAGCGATAAAGTTGAAAATCTATTAAATAAATTTGACAGATTGTAGTAACTTGATGTGCTGGCGTCCGTACTTAGTCTTTTCTTAAAGACTGACGTAAACTAAAAATTGGTGGTTCAAAAAAATTTATCTCTCTTCTTGATCCTTAAGCCAAACGATGACGAATAATTATGAAGATGGCTTTGACCTTTTTATTTATTAATTAATTCAAGTGAACATGCTCACCAACCACAGAATGAACAATCCCAGTGTAATTTTTAAAATTTTATTAGTTTTATTTAATGTACAGTGTAATTTACGAACTAAAATGCCAAAACTATGCAAGTAGCTTGCACTCCATTGCGGCTTCACAGATCAAAAGTTTTTATGGCACATCGGCGTGCAAGCTACTTGTATACTTTTTTACAAGTTACAGGCTGTGTACTATGGGCTATATAGTTTTATATTCGTAGAATAGGACAGTAGCCAGATTGCAGATTATTGGTTATCAATTATAACGGCATCTACACCGCCACATGCGATCCACGCATCAGAGGGACTTCACGCAGTCCTGCATCGCGCAAGCAGAGTTTACTTTAGTGTGCGTAGATGCCGCTACACAATACATTAAGAAAATATAATGACTAACAAAATATAATTAAAAGTTTAATGAGAAACCATAAAACATTTCCTGTCTAAACAAACGATTTCATTAAGATAAGTAAAATCAAAAACAATTACTTGTGATCACGTTCGAAGGGATTCATCCCACCCACGAACAGATTGCTTATTTAGTCTTAATTAGTCCAATTATGCTAATAGGTGCTTAATGGTTTAACTCCAGTCAATTTATTCTAGCAATTTTCAGTAATGGAGATGTAGTAAATACTAATGTTTCTTAATGGTTTGGTTGCAGGCAATTGTTTTGAGAAGTTCTTTGCCCTTTGGAGCTTTATATCTAAGCTTTTATAAGAGCTTGTTTGCCTAATTATCTTAGTTGTGATAAAATTTGTACTTAGCTTCTTTCTACTTAAGGATTCCCCAAGAGAAGGTTAATAATTTAGGGTTAAGTTTTTAGTACTAAAAGACCAATGTTGTCTTTTCCGAACTACAATGACGAATAATTATAAAGATGGCTTTGACCTTTTTATTTATTAATTCAAGTGAACATGCTCACCAACCACAGAATGAATAATGCCGCAGTGTAAATTATAAAAAAAAAAAATGTACCTACAGTCGCCAGCACATCAAGCTACTTTCTATCTTTCTGTCAAATTTCTTTAATAGATTTTCAACTTTATTGCTAAAGCACTTAGGTTCAAGGTTGATTGGGAAAATTTGACAGTTCAAAAATTTTAATTAAACACGAGCAAATAACAATCAAAAAACAAAATAACACTTGTAAAAATTCTACCTACGAGTACATATAATCTATATTCGTTATCAATCTAACGCCCACTATTCATGAATTTTGTAAGAAATAAAGCCTTTCGCAGCCTGGAAATTCAATTTACTATCCATTCCACCTAAAAACTGGGGAAATGAAGTTAGTTGCGTAGTTACGAACATTCCCTCGGCCAGGAAACGTTAAATATTTAAAGGGCAAGTCGGACTCCAAACCCATATTACATTAGGTTCTCCTGCATGTATTTTTCATGCTCGTACGGCTTTAATGTCTTATTACTTGGGGTTGGAAGAGAATAGGAAAGTTAATATTGGTCCTTATGGAACCCAAATAAATATTGTATTTTTAAAGCGTTACTTTGATTTTGTGCTACTGAACTGTACCTTGATATCAATTAGCTGCTGGTTTTGTATAACAATTAAAAACTTCCTTGATGATTACAACATGAATAAATATTATTATAATAGAGAGCAGTGGCCGCGGCACACAGGCGCTTTACTTTGTGTAAATTATTTCATCACCACTGGTCTCTAAACGGTGAAGGAAAACGTTGTCAGGATTGAGGAAACCGGCATGTCCTAGAACCAAAAATTCGAAGACATGTGACATCTACCAACCCGAACTGGACCCGCGTGGTGAATTACGGCCCACTCCCTCTCACAGAGAGGAGGCCTGTGTCCCAGCAGTGGGAACATTATAGGCTGATTATGTATTAATAATCAATTACTGTTACTGTCAGCCTGCATCAACCCACTGCTGGGCAAAGGCTCTCCCCATGACTTCCAGCTCTTTCGATCCAGAGCTAAAGTAGACCACTGGTGGTTTGTTTTGTTCAGCTCGTCCTGCCGTCTTTTACGAGGTCTGCCGCGACGCCTTCTAGCTATGTCAGGGCTCCACGTGGTGATTATTTTGGCCCATAGCTCATCGGGCATACGGCAGACGTAGCCAGCTCAGTCCCACTTCAGCTTAGCGGCTTTTTGAGCAACGTCAGTAATCTGTGTTTTGGAGCGCAGTGTGGTGTTGCGAATATGGTCTGTCAATTTGACGCCCAGAATACTGCGCTCCATTGCACGTTGGCAAACCTTGAGTTTGGACTTTTGAATGTTTGTCAAAGACCAAGCCTGGGATCCATAGGTCAGAATGGGAAGGATGAATATCAATAAATTAAGCAAAACTTAACTATTGCACTTCGGTGTCTTCGTCAATCAGCGTGTCCTTTGACGCATAGGCCTCCCCCAGGCTCCTCCATTGGTCATGATGATCTCGTTCGTCTCTAGCCCACAGGGCATCAGCTGTCTCAACTATGCCGTCGTCCCAGCGTTTACATTCTCTTACTTTACTTCTTTTGTATCCATCTCTAATTTGTCATTCCGTTATAGCTTTAGACCACTTATTGTTTCTATCGCGGAACATATGATTAGCCCATCTCCATTTCAGTCTTTTTGTATGGAAGGTAGCATGGTTTGCTGTAGATAAATAGTAGTTTTTTATTCAGGGACAGAGTGGTACAATGCTAATGGCATTTTACATAACAATGCTATACAACAACCATATTATCCACTAGATAAGCCTTCACTCTATAATTGCTCTGTTATTTTGATGTGCACTCTCTCGTGACGGCTCACTGTCACCAAACGCGACATAACAGCGTATGAAGCACAAGCTTCAAAGTGTCGCCTCTGTTGTTTGTTTACTCGTTGGCACAGTTTGTACCTAGATTTAGTTTCATGATTTATAAATGCTTAAAGTAAACAACTACTTTCGAGAAACAAAATCAGGTCTCAAAGATAGCCATTGACCACAAGACCTAAATTGGCCAATTGGCAATGGGCCGGCCATATAAGCCGTATAACTCACTATGATTTCCTCTTAAGAAATCTTCAACCTAAACGTTTTATTTATTGAACATCGTCAGCGCTGTGAAGTAGCCATAATCTTCGGATTTGGATTAGAAAGGCCAAGGATAGAGCTGTTAAATGTGTGCTGATAAATAATTGAAAGAGCCTTAATCCATTTCCAGGAATTTTCAAGCACATGGCTGCAATGTTTATTTCAAAACTTTATTTCGTTTTAATAAAGGTCTGCAAAATAAAACGTTTTAAAGTGAAAACATCATTCAATTTAGTTTGAAAAATAAAAGACAGTTCATGTTCAGCTATGTGCTCACCCTCGCTCTATTAAACCCTTTGCCTTTCAGTCGAGCTGCCATGTTGTTTTGCTTTCAGTGAAATACGAAATTCTCATACATTGGAATGAACAACGCGTCGCACGAATTGTGTCCTATAAATTGTTCACTTTTATAACTTCGAGTTGTTACAGCGAATAACCACAAAAGTTCTAATGTAAACATGTTTTTCGATGACCTTTTGTAGTTAGTTTTTGTTATGTGACCCTGTGTTGTAAGCCGAATTGAATAACACACTGACTACGCAAAAGGAGAACATGTAAAATAATGTTCACATTCTTCGAAAACATTCTTATTATCGAGATTGTGTAAAAGCTCGTCCATAAATAACGAAACAAACGCGTTTAAATATGCAGCTTCGTTTGTTTAGACCACATAGTTTATTATCGGGCAAGTTCGGCTTCTTCGGCACGTTTTAATATCTCCTAAGCAACAACAACCTGTACACGCGTTTTGAACATGCAGGCTAATCAGAGAAATAGGCTAATGCAGGCTGGCGGTGCATGTGACCCTGTTCTGAAACAGGTCACACCACACGTGGTGCAATGCGGTCGGGAGAACAGGACATAGCCGGCAGATTTACTACACACACGCCTAGATATGAAAATCCTATGAAGTATTTCAATACGCTGCCAAAAATAGAGCCAAGGTGCTTCTGGGAATGTTCTAAAAGTACTCCCGGATTTACCGATGAAGCTGTTACCCGCGAAGAAGTTCGTAACTCGAAATCCCTTGGAATAAATGATTGATATCGCCAGGAAAATTTTACGTTTATCATTCAAATTACAAACCCTTGGAAATGTTATTTATTATACAAACCTTTCCTAACTTGCGGAGTTTTAAATATAACGATTTGTTGCTATAACGTTATAATAAACATGTCAGGCCCATCCTCTCTTACCTGGAAATGTCACAAAAACTGCTCACGTCCCAGAAAAAACGTGAAGTGGGTCTTTCAAAGCAAAAGCCAATATAATAAGCTATTCAATCCTGCTGTGAGTGGGACTACAAAGTGATAGGCTCGGGGCTGGAGGTCCCAGGAGTTTGGATTACTGCGAAGTTGACGGACTAATTAGTTTATAAGCATCACGTAACGAACCTCCCCATTCGTTTATTTGTCCTTCATTTAGTACCGGCCCTCGTTACACATGACACGATGTACTCTCTGATATCGAAATATTAATTCAAAGCTTATTGTTTACTGAAACTAGTTACACAATTCTTTATACGAAAGCTGTTATTGCTCCCAAGTTACAAAGTTTGATAATTTCAGCTTTATTCAAAACAAAAGTTTACCTTCAACGTCCGAACTTTTGTAATTTTAAAGCGTTTTTGTGGAATTAACTGTAAAATTCAGTGATATTGCTCGCCTTGTAGGCGAACTTCATCGGTTCATTGCGAAAAGGCCACAAGTGCTCTTTGTTCTCATAGGTCGTCGGAACAATAGGCAGGTTGACGCCATTGCCAGACGTGTTCGAGAAGTTTTCGACGTTTGAAAATTCTCAAATATTATTGAACCAAACTTACTTTTTGACAGGATCACCTTTTTGTTTTTTACTCAGATTTTTTCCCTCAAGGGCATAAAAGTGTGTTCTAAGGGTCGCGAAGGCAACCATACATCTCCAGGGGCCCTTTTGTTTTCTGAGAAATGATCATGTTTCAGTTTGGGAGACGTACATTTTAACATCGTTTTAAACGTCGCCTGAGAATGTCTTTAGCCGTCTTATTTTTAAAATCAATAAATAATAGCATAGCTCACATGTACTTACTCAATTGCCGACCCTGAAGTAAAACAATTAAGACGAAGTGCAGAGGTCGACTTAATTAAGATTTGGGACGATATCGCGACGATGAAAATCTCTGAGCAGACTGAGTGCCTTGTTAATGTGACGCCAATTATGTTCCCAATGTAATTATATTATGTAAGATGTATTAATGCAGAGGCAATCTTGTCATCTGCGGGTTATGACTGAAATTATTTGACAACTGTGTAGCAGGGGAAAGAGCATACTGCCGTTAAACAATATTTTAACTAATTTGTAAACTGATTTTTAATCAATCAAATCTCAATCATGGAAATCATGTTTTTTTTTGCTACCTGTTTAAATTGATTTTGTTATGACAGAGCATAAAGCAAAAATCCCTTTTTTTTTTCTAATACCGGGTTTTTATGTTCACTGGAGTCTTCAGTAATTACATACCGACCTTTAGTTTCGCTATTCTAACCTTTTCCAAAAGTAATAAGCCTACGAAAATGGTGTAACAGCGTTGATATAGCTAATACAATAAACGACAGTTGAATGTTCCTTAAGTTGTTCATATTCAAATCTATAAATACAACAAGCGCTCTTTGCACGGCCTCCTGGCGCGACCATTGTCCACCAATCAGCGTTGTCTGCAGATCGACGATTTAGCACTTGGAGCATCCGCTGCAGATGAACGAACGTCCATTATACTCGTTTCCTATTTCAGTAGATAGAAAAGAGCCAATTAGAGACGGCTCTGGGAGCTCGGCTTATTCGTATGTGCGTAGGTCAGGTGATAAGTCACTGCTTGGAAATAAATCAAATATCTCTGTGCTGTGATAGTTCAAATCGCTGTGAAGTGGTGAGATGTCATTTGTTTTATGTGGGTTTAGTGATAGGTGATTTCATGTGTCACAGTCATAGCAACTAGAATGTAGCATTGGTAGATTAGAGTGATATTAGTGAAGTATTAAGATGTGTGTTGTGTTGTTCCAGCATGAGGTCACGGCGGTGGTGTGGTGTCCGCATGGAAGCCCGGCGGCCTGCTGACCACGCGCTGCACACGTTGCGTGCGCAGTTCCGCCGCGCTCTGCCGGAATGGACCGCGCGCGCCTCTCGTCGTCGCCGGACTGCGCGAACCATCGGCCGCTCCAAGGAGGACCCCGCGAAACCATCGATACCGCAGCCCCGCCCGCGGAGGCCTTAAACGAACCAGAGACTCCGCGGCCCGCGCCGCGCGCGTTAGCTTCTATACCCGAGAGCGAGCCCCTGCTCCGCGAGCCGCTCAGTGTTAGTGCCATCAGTGACAATGTGCTGCGCAAGCACAACGGGCGGCCGCTGCACGTGCAGTTCGACGCGCAGTCGCCGCCCGCGCCCGCCTCGCTGTCGTCCAGCGGCTCCAGCTCGTCCGATGACGAGGACGTGTCCATCGCCGAGGCGCGCCCGCCCGACGGTGGCTGGGGCTGGGTCGTCGTATTCGCCTCCTTCATGGTCAACCTCATCGCCGATGGAATCACCTTCAGTTTCGGTGTCTTCTTCCCACACTTTCTGGAGTATTTTGGCGAGAGCAAAGGCAAGACGGCCTGGATCGCCGGCATCTTCATGGCGATGCCGCTGCTGTCCGGCCCCATCGCCAGCTTCCTTACGGATAGATATGGTTGTCGGCGGATGACGATATTCGGCTCGATCCTAGCTGCCATAGGATTCGTTATTTCCGCCTTCGTAGATAATATGGAGACATTGTTTTTGACGTTCGGCATAATGGCCGGATTCGGATTAAGTCTGTGTTACGTGGCAGCGGTAGTTATAGTCGCGTATTACTTTGAAAAGAAACGTTCTTTAGCCACCGGAATTTCGGTCTGCGGTAGCGGTATCGGCACGTTCGTGTTCGCACCCCTGACCTATGTATTATTAGATGAATATGGGTGGCGAGGCACCACGTTAATATTAGCTGGTTTATTTCTAAATATGGCAGTGTGTGGCCTGTTGTTCAGAGACCTGCCGTGGACAACCACGATGAATGAAGAGAGGGCGAAAGAGAGGAAACGGAAAAGAGAAAAGAAACGGTTACATCGGCTGAGACGTTACCAAGCGGCTCAAGCGGCATCGGCGGATAGCGTTTCGGACACTAAAAGTAGTCCTGCGGGCTCGACGAAAGGGAACGAGTCCGCCGATATACAGACTGTGACGTCACCGATCGTACCGCAGTTTAGTTCGTTAGTAGACCTACCGACGTTTATGACAGGCGGGGAGGGGGTGTCGCTTGAGGTGTTCGAGCTGATGTCGAACAGGGGTCGGGCGTACGCGATTCTCGCGCAGAACTATCCCGGAGTCATGTTACCTTCACGGAGCTTTAGTGACAGCGGCCGGTTGCACGAGCAGTCGCCGCCGCGCGCGCTCATGTCGCCGGGCGCGCCATCACCGGGAGAGACCCTATCACCTACCACACCACGGGAGCCAGAACCGAGCTCAGCACCTCCCAACGACAACACGGCCCTGTCTCTGTGGTTGCGCCGCCAGGCAGGGACTGGCTCCACTAAGAAGCCGCCGGCGTTCCTAAAAGACTTGCGCGTGCATCGCAAATCGCTGACGTACAGAGGCGCCATGCTGAACATCAACCGGTACCGGCTCAGGGCGTCCTCTTGTCCCAACATCTTCAGGAATTCCATGACGACCATTGCTAAAGAAAAGGTGAGGATGTTCATACGTATACTATTGTTTTCATTTTTTATTTTTAGATACAAAATTATGAGGTATTCCACTTAGAGCACTGATTTCAACAGCACTTGACCGAACCGCACCTGAGCACTTCCACTAACCGCACTATTATTATATTATTGCTCAAACGGGCACTCTAGTATTCGGAAAAGTTCGCTTTTTGAAAATCTAATATTGTGCAAGCACCTCGCTCATATACCTATCGATATATAAAATGTGAGAGTCAATAGCTTGCTGGAAGCCAGCGTTATTTTGTGTTCAACTCTGAGGTTCAACTCGATTTTTCTGCTAGATCTAATTTTGCGTTAGTTTGGCGCAAACTGCATTATTTATAAAACGTGACCTAATTTTCGCTTTTGGTCGAGAATTGTGACGCTAATAGGGAGAGTACTAGGTCCTGCAGTAGTGGTGAAAAATAAGCCCCCCATAGCCAGACGGAATATGTTAAACAATGTTCAATATCACCTTAAATAACGCCAACTTTCCATACTCTTCCAGGTCCAATGGTACGCCGGTCTCTGGGACTTCTGGGACCTTGTAGTGGATGTCCTGGATTTCTCCCACTTCTCGAACCCAGCCTTCCTAATCTTCGCAGTCTCCAACTTTCTGCTGTACATGTGGTATGACGTGCCCTACGTGTACATCGCTGACAGCGGCATGAGCATGGGCTTCAACGAGTCGCAGTCGAGTATGTTGATCTCGATTATTGGGATACTGAATATGTTTGGCGAGGTGAGTTCGATGTTCTTTTTGTTATCGCACCCAGGACTCTGCTCTGGTTATAGTCGGAGTTCAGCTGCAATAAATCCTTATAGCTGAAAATTGAGAACTACAAGTAAATAAAACAAAAACAATATAAGATTAATGTAATGTCTAAATGTCTTACCTAACTCTGTCTGTATGTTTGGCAAGGAGATAGATGGCATCCTGGGAAAGGACATAGGCTACTTATTGTCCTGGTAGCACGTTGCTGTGGGATAATTTCCGACTTCCACGCGAGCGAAGCCGCGGGCAGAAGCTAATCACTTATAAATAAGAATAACCATAGATTTAATTGTCTATGAAAAACATATTGAAAAGTTTACCAAATGTTATTTCGTTGAAACAGCTGGTATCTCTTTAGGCACCATTACTACTTTTTACAAAAGGAAGCTATTACCGGCACATAGTAATAGGCCTGTGACACACACTATCAGCTCTTATCAGCAACAGGCATTGTTTAACTTGACCCATTTAAATCATCTCCCGCTCAGCAGATAACGGCGAGGCGTACAGATTGTTACGCAATGTGTATTTGCATGTGTGGAGATTGTGCAGTAATTAACATAACTAAGAAATACTCCATTCAAGACTGGCAACTTAAAAAAAAAAAAAACTGATTGTAATTAGTCATGTTTATACACAGTTACCAGTATGTCGGCGACACAGCACTGGTTAATTATGCCACAAGTCAACTAAAACTCAAAATGTTTTAAAGTATTGCCAGCATTAGGAAATGGTAGTCAGTACAGGAATAAGAAAATACATTTTTGAGCAATACCTCAGTAAAGTAGGCTAAGTGGCAACATTGATAAAAATCTACCTACCGTTGTAACAGGAACAACACTGATTCAAAACCTATTTAACCGACTTCAAAAAGGAGGTTCTGTATTCGACCCGTATGTATGTTCGTATTTCCGCGATCCTCAAAAACTGATCCGATTTGGATGGGGGTTTCGTTATTTAACTCTTTATTAAAAAATATTTTTTCAACATTCCAGATCCTACTAGGCTGGGTGGGAGACTTCCAATCGGTGAATGCCAGCATAGTCTATGCTGGTTGCATGGTAGCCTGTGGCATAGTAACAACGATCATGCCTCTACTCGGGACGTACGTCGGGCTCGCCTCAGCTTCGGGCGCCTTCGGGGCCTGCATCGCGGCGAACTACTCGTTGACCAGCATCATACTGGTGCAACAGATCACGCTGGAGAAGTTTACGAACGCGTATGGTCTGCTGTTGCTGATTCAAGGACTTGCCAACTTGATTGGACCGCCGTTGGCTGGTTAGTTTTTCATTTTTAAGTAATTGCGTCCTCTATTTAGGATTTAACCAACTCTTGATAAAAAACCGAGGAATGATTTAGAATTTTTGACAGTTTCTCATACAAAAACTGACCAATTTCAATTGAAACTGAAATATTTCCACGTCTAAAAGATATCTGACGTTGGTGAAATCAGCCCTAGTCTTGTAATAAACAATACCATGAAACTAAGATTTTTAACAGAACTATTAAAGCTGCTGTGTGTTATCTGAAAATCAGTTGCGATTGTTTTACTAAATGTGGTTTGTATAAACTTGTTCAGAGGAACAGTAAATTCTGTGTGGTTCTGAAAGGCAACGCCAAATGACGTTATCGACTTGACAATTGATTTTCTTATTTGTCTGCAATTTTAATTATCAGTCTGTCATAAATGAAGAATCATGATCACAACACACACACACACATCACGCCGGCTTTCTCAGGAAGATCATGGTCCCTTATCAGAAACATAATTATCATAATCAACCTATAATGTTCCCACTGCTGGGACACAGGCCGACCCACAGTGAGAGAGAAGAATATTACTGGCTTCAATTTTATCAAAACTCTTTCTCCTTTCCAGGTTGGGTATACGACGTCACAGGATCCTACGACCTCTCCTTTTACCTGGCGGGAGTATTCATCGGCGTGTCCGGCTTAGTCTTGTTCGTAACACCACTCATCCGCTGCGTGAAGTACTGCGCACGTAAACCGGCGCCCGTCGAACAGCTGGAAGATAAGCCTAACGGGGATATCAAGCAGAACGGGAAGCTTATGGTGTAGGCACGATAGGTGATTCGAATCTGCTCTATGATAAAAATGGCGCGGTCTAATGAAAAGTGGTACAGAGCTGTTGATTGGCTAATCTGGCCAAATGAGACAGTATTTTGAGATGCGTTTTTATTAACAGGTTCACTGTCGCAAAGTGGACACAATAATTAACTAACGGACTGTGATCCGTTTAAAAGCATTGCGCGATTTTTTGTGCGTTAAGACAGTCTACCATGCAGAAATAACTAAGCAAAAACATAATTATTGATTTTGTACAATTATATTCCTCAATGACGAGTATTTTCGAATAATTTTTCAGTCCAATATTGAAAATCATACTCTTTTTTGTTAGTTACACACTGTTTTATGATCATTTTCTCTTTTTTTTTTTGGTTTTATATCGATTATTTTTTTGTAAATTATGACACTAAAATAATATACATTTGAATCTTTGGTACTTTGCCAGACAAGATTCCATTGTAATAACAATCATAAATGGATCACTATCATCAAGGCACATCTAACTGTAGTGAACATAGCTAATGATACAGCCAGGAAACTATGCCTAAGATACACTAGATAGGCTATAGACGCAAGGTCCCTCCGCTCAATGTTAGGACTTCCTTACAATTATAGCGACATAAGTATTTCTAGTATTTCTACATCCTAGTAACAACTACAGTCCGGCCATCGAGAGAACGTGTTCCTGACACCTGTCAGTGCGACAATTCTAGTAACTAATAAAGATCAAATTCGCAACAATTTACTTGTTTGTATGAAAGTGACAGGTGTCATGAACGCTTTCTTTTGACGGCCGAAATGTAACTAAATATCAAATGAGGAATCCCTTAATACATTTTTATTGAATAATGTTTTTAATGGAAATGAATTAGTGTAGCAATTGTGGTGTTAACTGAATGTTATTTATATAATGGAGGTAGCAATGTGATTTCTAGTTACGGTGGAAAGAATATGAATCGAATTTGTGATGTTAGACTCGGCACTAAGGGTTCCTTATTATGGGAGCTCACAAATTAATTTTAAGACCGTTTGGCCCCATCGAGTGCGGAACCCAAAAAGATACCATTGTAAAATAACAGATTACTAAGAACAATGTTGTGACTTAGAAGCACTTGTAGCAATTAAAATCGAGTTTCTTAATAATTAGTCGTAATTATAAGGATAATTGAGATTGTAAGACCCATTACACATGTTGCTGCACTGTCAAAGAATGTTGTTATTAAAAATGAGGATGTTTTGTGGAAATGAGGTATATTATGTTTTTAACAAAGAGTGCTACAATACCCAATACTAATCGTAAGCTTTAGACATTAAGCCAAAATAATACTTGACTCAAAAATGTGACTTTGGCAGTGTATGAACAGAATAGAAATATTTTAACAATTTTTAAACGCTACTTACTTCATCAATCGCGTAAGATTAATCCAGGCTTTATTATTAAACTTGAAAATCGACAAGGAATTAGAAACTTTAAAATTGTATCATCAAAGACTGCCCATGATAAAAACCAGAAAATGTAGATCTTCCTGTAGATTTTTTAGAACTAAGAGGCTGAATAGTAAACTCCTTTGCTCCTACTCGTCTTTGAGTCTATGGTTGGCAAAGGTATTGAGTGTTCAGCTTAAGCCAATAGTGTATCTATCTGTTATTTTATCACGTTATATAAGCGATAAAGTATTGTATATATTTTCAAACACATCTTCCGAAAACGAATGTGATGATTAATTAAAACTTTTATAGCCTTAAGAATTATCTGCGCCCTAGAGTAGTAAAAGAATCGTCTTTATAATGTATTAATATCGCATAAATAAATAGTACGAATACCTTAAAAAACATTACGGATTTATAATCGAATGATCATAGGCTATAAGTTAAGATTTGAGGAAAAAAATAAACAAATTATGTACCAAAAAAATGTTATTGTAGCTTTGTTTGCATTTTGTGTAGTATTAGGTGTTATATTAGAGTTAATGCCTTCAACGCTAACAATTAGCGACTGTATCATATTAATTAGTGAACCTTTTCAAATTAAAACTGCGGAATGTACCTATATGATACTTACCAGATGCCTTTATAAGACCAGTAACTTTTGTATAATAATGTAGTGCTATATAAAAGACACAAATAAATAATCTTAGTATTTCAGTGCTACACTTTTATTATCCATTTTTACTAATAACGATATTTAGTGCTGTATTTTCTCGCGTCGTGTTTTTTTTGTACTTTTTTTTCGTCTGTCCGATTATTTTGCGAGTCTTAGTAATTTATTCAATATTATTAATCGGAACGAGAAAATAATAGCTTTCGAAACTTTGAGCCATAACTTTCCGTCGTGACTTTATAAGAGTATTGAAATCTTATTAATAATATCATACTTTTTAGTAGCATGACAAACGATTCGAATGCAAATAATTGCTAATTGTGAAATAGGATATCAATATAAATTATTTTTTTTTAAGTTTTTAATCAAAATCGGTATGCCATTGCCAAATTCATTTAGTGTGTGCGAAAGTATGTTCTGTTTTTGAGGCAGCTTGCATGTCAGTATGTAATACACTTCCGGTCTTCTAAATCGACTTCGTGCAATTCCATGTATGGTATCAAGGATTAAAACATCAAAGTGATGATAAGTCAAAGAAAAAGTTTTTATGCCGTTTTGATGCCGATCATACTGGCCATCATTTTCTTTTCGTCATTGTTCTGAATTTGAATTCACGGCCATTTAAAAGCTATGACCTTGTATACAAAAAATGCTGGGTGGCTCGAATTAGGAGTCTCGAGTGTAATTTGTTACAATATATCAACGAATATATATTTTTTATTATATATTATTTTTATTAATTTAATAGAAATAACATTGTGGTAATGATTTTTGTTATGAAAGTGATTTAAAGAAAATGCTTCCCAACGTCAAAAGCGATAAGCATTACTGTGCTTTGCACATCGCAATCAAAACGTTTAACACAGCTTCCAAAAACAACTGCCGATTATTCGTCTGACATTTTGAACTCTATTTCATATGCAGTAAAGTAGATAATTATTTATACCATTATGACAGCTAAATAATTGATATATCCTCTGTTATTATTAGTAAGTAGAATTTAAAAAAGCTATCAATTGTTCCCTACGGCAATAAAACGAATGGCGTGTATCTATAAGTAGTAAAAATTATGTCAATATTTTTACGTGTGTTTCGTTCGCATGTGTTGGCCGACATGTCAAGTGATTGTACTAAACGGGTATACAAACAAATGTATTATGTATATATATATCTGATGCATGATCGCGTGTATGTTAGTAAAATTCTTTTTTGAATTTATTTTATTTTTCTTCTTCACTTCTATCTGAAGCCCTGATACCATTCTTTAATCCTAATTTCTTCTTAATTTTGTTGTAATTGCTGATAATCCAAAAAGTACATCGGACATAGATATGGGCAGTATTCGATTTTATTTATTTATAAATCGTCCTTTGTCGCACTCATGCGCATTCTTTCTTTGAGTGTATCTTATTGTAAAAGTTCTGAAAAAATATTTTTTTGATTTCCCGAAAACAATATCATCATTAAATTAGATGTCTGCAAACTGTTGCTTGTCGTATTTATTATTGTATCTTTTATTATTATTTGTTTCTTCAAAATGTTTAAAAATAAAATTGTGATAATAAAAGAGAAATCCTAATGCCTATGAGTATCGAAGAAATCAAATAAATACTTATTATTAAGTCTAGCTAGTAACGTAGTACTGAGAAGTAGATGGTTGGATTTTGAAGAAGGTAAGAATTTTATTTTGTAAACAGCTAGATGTAGGAGTCAAATAATTTTCGTGACAATTTACCTTAGACTTACTTATTCGATATAATTCGTCAGAGAGAAAAATAACTGCAATAAGTAATGTAATTTTAATAAAAATAACACATTAAAAAATCTTAAATCTTCCATAGTATTTTTTGCACTATCTAGAATATATTGGCACAACTTAGAATCCAAGCGGTTGTTATGGTTAAAGACTAATAATTCTGATACAGATTTTTAAATCAACTCCTAGAATAGCGCTAGCCATTTGTTATTATAATCTGCAACATGATAAGATAAAAGATTCAATAAAATAATATTAATATAACTGATGAAATGGACGATATTGTGCACATTAAGATTTTACATATTTAACTAAATATTTGTGATTATTAATAACAGTTTACACCAAAATAAGCAATCGTTTACTTGATAATTATATTGTTATAAGTCAAATTCGATTAAATATTTATTGTAGAAGTTGTTAATGAATAAATACCTCATAAAGATAGCATTATATTTTATTGATCGGGGTCTTTTCGTATTGGCTATTTTGGACCCTGCTATTAAAGAATTCATAATTATGTACGTTCATATTTATAATAAAGACCATTTTAGCTTGAATTTGTCTTTTACTATTTACCGGTCAATACCCCTTTCGATATGCAATGCCTGCCCTGCAATGCCACTAGTATCTACATAGGTACGTGTACATGTAGTACCATCAAATCAAAAGGTTTCAGACTTTTTGGTATCACTGATAGTTTGTTACGCAATTACCCTGTTAGGCTCCTTTTACAAAGATTGGTCCTTGGCATCTCTGGACAGAAAGAGGTGGAAGGAGGGTTTCTAGACTTAGCCCAGCTGTGGGACTAATAAAAAAATACATGTTTCCGGCTTATTTCAATAATCTTGATGAAAACTCTATTAACGAAAAGGGAAACGGAAGAGAGAAAAACAAAAAAAAAACCTTTTAGTCTAACTAAGCGCCAAAAAATTAAATACAACTGAGTACTGATTTTTCAATAGACAGATAATTTTTATTCTTGGAATAAAATTGACGTCTGACAGATTTTGTATGGAAGAACTGTCAAAAATTCAAAATTATTCCTCGAATAAAATTATTTGGCTTTGGTGAAATCAGTCCTAAGTAGATAAATAATTTTAAAGCAGCACCAACAGCAGAAAAGGACAATTAAATTAATTACTTAAAGCGTAAAAAGATAGCAGCTTGATTGATAGTCGTTGATTGCTCCGTCTCCCTAAAGTTAAGATCCCTCTTCCAACTAATTTCCCGGTTCAGCATAGCTATTCACAACCGCTCGATACGCTTCCGTACCGTATCGAACATGAAACAATGTACTTTTGTCAGTTTAAATTAAATGGACGAGCGCTATTCTTCCGACAGCTGTTTGCTGTAAGGGGTAAGGCAAATCAGGGGGTCTACTACGAAGTGCAAAGTGCGAATGATCGGATCGGACCGACACATGGCCGAACCGAATATTATTGAAAAATGGGAAAAAAGTTCGGATCGGCTCAATTGGGTCGAGACCATATTCAATATTCGAAAGAGTGTAAGGATCGGGACCGACCGAACCAAATAGTAACTTCGTAGCAGGAAACGGCCGAACATTCGGCCGATACTACTTCGGAGTAGACCCCCAGATTATCGAAATGTGTCATTTTCGATACGATAGTATGTCGGATTGTTGTGTGAACTGCTTGTGGCGCTGAAGACCTTCGTCACAATAATATAGAATGATTAGTTGTTACTCCTAATATTCTGTCTGTACCTAAGGGTATAGTGTAAGTTTAAACGATTTATTATAGAAACAACTACCTATAGACACAACAAAAACTGAAACAGTTAACTTTCAGTTTTTGTTGTGTCTATAGGTAGTTGTTTTTTTTATTTCATCATGCACTCTTTACTTTTACAACTTAGATAGGTACTTTTAACATTGGCAGAATGGTTGACTTCGGCTTTGCTTGCTGTTTATAATCAAAATAGAATAGAATAAGTAGATTCTTTGACATAAAATTTAACCGACAAAAAAAGGAATCTGAAAAGTGAAAAATAACAAAAAAAAACCTTTTAAGGGCTGATTTTCCATCGCCAGCTGTAACTTTTATTCGAGGAATAAAATTGACGTTTGACAGTTTTTGTATGAAATAACTGTCAAAATTTCAACATTATTAGCCGTTATTAGTTAATTATTCGCCGAATAAAGTTATCAGATGATTGAAAAATCTGCCCTTAGTCTGTTATCTTTTATCCGTGGAAAAAAATTGACTTCTGACAGTTTTAGCATGGAAAAACTGTCAAAAATTTAAAATTTAATCGTAGTTTAAGACTACTCTAGGTATAAAATTTTGGCGAAATTCGTCTTTTTTTTTTTCTGGGTGGGAAATCATGATATGACTTCTCCCGCTCTGGGCGGAGCAGGAGGGCGTGGTCAGACTTTTACTGACTAAGACCCACCCGTGTTCCTTCAGTTGCCTATGCCAGGGACCACGGTATCTCTTTCGAACAACCCGCGGCCCTGGCAGGCGTCGGCCCTAGCGGACCCCGTCAGTTTATGCGGACATCTCTTTGAGGCGCGCGTGGAACACAACGCGCCGTCGACTCGGGCCTGGTCCTTGCCGGGCGGCGAGCTGCCCATTGCTGTAGCCGGGAGTCGGCTGGTGACTCCCGACGTCCAGGGCGTCTCCTGCGGTGACTAAGGGCGTGAGGGCGCAGAGATTGTCTCTCCCTCACGCGCTCCGCCTCCTCCTTTGCGAGCATTACTGCTTCGCAGATGGAGGTGACGGCTTCCCATGCACTCTCGCTCTGTACTATGGCCTGAACCAGGGCCGGACGCGAGAGATCGCCGCCGCCGATCGCCGCCACGAGGACGCGGCGGTGCTCCGCCCAAGCCGGGCACACCTCCACCGGATGCTCCACCGTGTCCTCCGGGCGATCCACACAGTGGTGACACCCAGGTGTTTCCTCCCGCTTTATCCTGAACAGGAACCTCCCGAAACAACCGTGTCCGGTGAGAACCTGCGTCAGGCGGAAGGTGAGGGCGCCGTGGCGCCTCTCCAGCCACCTCAAAGAAGGGACTTATCGCCGCAATTGTGGCGTGCCCAGCACTGGGTTGCGACAATCGCACTCTCCATGTCGCCATGAGATCCCGCCGGAGCTCTGTCCGCTGTACCGTGATTTCTCGCGGCAGCGGAGTTACGCCCCGTTTTGCCTCCTCTCGCCATTCCCATATGTGGGCGAGGGCTTTTGCCTCCAGATCCCATGGCCGCAATCTGGCAAGGAGGCTCGCCGCCTCAGCGGAGACCGTGCGGTATCCTCGGATCAGCCGGACCGCCATGACCCTTTGGGACGCATTCAACCAGCGGACTGGTCGCCGCCTCAAGGAACGCGTCCACACCGGTGCCCTGTAAAGGGCCATGGACCGCACGACCCCCGCATATAGCCTCCGGCAGGAGGCGTTTGGACCCCCTAGATTGGGCAGGAGCCGCCTCAAGGCAGCCTCAGCCCGCTCCAGTCTGGGAGCCAAGCGTCGGAAATGCTCCACGAAGTTCCACTGGCTGTCGAGGACGAGTCCCAGGTACTTCATCGTCGACTCGACGCCAATGTGAACCGCTCCTACCGTTATTTGGGAAAAAATAAAATTCGCCCTTTCACCTATTTTTTGCTCCCTTTTATCGTGTCTGTTGTGTGTGTTGAAAAAAAAAAGAATGAAATGCTGTTCGCTTGTAAGCGCAGCACTTGAGAACGGCTGTACCGACTGGGCTATTTTTTGTTTTAAAATTATTAATTTTAATACGGAAAGAAAAGTTAAAAAGTCCTATTTCTATGGGATTTTTGTATGAACTCAAGACCATATTGAAATTTTAACAGTACAACGTCTGTCGGGTTAGCTAGTTCTATATAAAACAAACACGATGACTTTTTGTGACGTCAGGGCGCTGGACTGGAGCTGCAGACGGCATACAGTTCTAGGAGGCGCGCATGATGCCAGCATCAGGCGGTACTGTCGTCATCTACGAAAGCGTTTTCAGTTAGTTTAGTGTCGCTGCGATATGTCATTTTGCAGTTGGGTAACACTAATGGTTCCGTCTGCGGGTTATCGTTGCATTCGGAATGGTAGCGGAGCTACTAGGTACCTCGATATATCGCGGCATGCCAGCTTCCTGAGGTCACGAAAAGCTATCGTGTTTGTTTCATATACAATAGCTTTTGCCTTCAACTTCATCCGCGTGTTTCTTGTTTTAACATAAAAAATATGACTTGGGTATGCTATGAAGCTCAGCAATACTGTAGCTTCCCACTAGCGAAAGTTTCGGGGTAATCCCCCTAAATACAAACCAAAAGTACATCTTTTTTAATATTAGTGTAGGTGTAGGTACGACTATGGTACAATTTACTTTTGAGCGCATGTGGGCGGTTGATTTGCTTCGAGTTATTTGCTAGATCACACACTTCATATTCATAACTTTCACACAATAAATTCCTAAGAGCTAGGCTACCTAATGAGTACAAAATGAATAAAAAAAGGATGACACAATTTTCATACTTTCGAATTCTTACAAAAGCGCAAAAGGTGAGACGGCAAGTCCTCAAACTGAGGAGATATTTCATGAATACATTTATGAAAGTTGATAAAACAAAAGAATTGTTGAATTCCCTTAGCTGTCGGCGCTCGGTCGACCCGACAACCTCACAAGGGAGTTGGCTATCCCATGATCTTACGTACCTACATAGATAGCTACATGTGGGGAGCGAATACAATCTCGAGTCGAGATCGGCAACTCGAGATCTCGCGTGCTAAGCCTGGTATAGAGATTGTTCATTCGAGACTCTCGTTTTCAAGATTGACTTTTTGAAAGAATGCGTTTTTAAATAAAAATTAAAACTATATCTACCTACTTAGGGTAAACACGTTATATTTTGTAAGTTTTTTTTTTATTGAATCTCGAAACAAAACTATCAACGCTTATTTAAATAATAATTATCTGCACTACGCATACGTATGACGCCACAAAATCAGTATACACACATCACGCACACTACCATAATAATTATTACCTACATTGAAAATGGCCTCGCAACAAGTATACACACATCACGCACACTACCATAATAATTATTACCTACATTGAAAATGGCCTCGCAACAAGTATACACACATCACGCACACTACCATAATAATTATTACCTACATTGAAAATGGCCTCGCAACAAGTATACACACATCACGCACACTACCATAATAATTATTACCTACATTGAAAATGGCCTCGCAACAAGTATAGACGCGCGCGCTCAGTCTCGAAATCGAGATCAAGACTTGTCGAAAATGAGATAACGCGAGATCAAGATAGCATTTTATACATGTGGGATTATTGCTACAAAAGAATATTATCCTGTTGCATTTTATAGTTTATGAAAGCGGTTGTACAAATTGCGGATCCCTTACATCGCAGGGTTTCGGGCAAAATGTCGGCTTGTGACCGCGGTTATCAAGTAGGTCGATAAGCTTTTGATGAGCTGATAATGCGATACAATACTTGGGAACTGCTCGTTTGTGTAGTTGTAGGTAAAGCTTATTGCGTAATATACCTACCTACATAGGTGTGCTACCTACCAGGAGAACATAACAGTCAGTAGGTGGGTAGATACTTACACATAGGTAACCTACCAATTTGTATCGAGGACATCATGAAGTAGTAAAATACCTTTAACCGGACATAAATCCCGATTTCGGGTTGCTTGCAGTCCAATTCAGACTGTTTTTTTTTAATAATCGGAGAACTGAACATCTGTCTTCCGAGATCGAACCTAACACCTATTAAATCCAACGAGGCAGAGCTATATATGGCCAAAAACCACCACGTATAACCTATGGCCATTTTTATTAACACTAGGCGATATAATATATCTAAATAAGAGCACGGTGTTGGATTTTCAACTTTCGGTGCTGATCCGAGCATTGAAAATCTAACAGCACGCTTTTATTTAGGAATTAATTTAGGTGCCTTCCAGTGTTACTGAAAACGGGAAATATACACTTACATTTAATTCATATAACTTTTCACCAGCTGGCCAGATATTTTTATTTCGTGTCAAAAGCTCATAATCAGCCTACCTATATTGTTCCCACTGCTAGGACACCGGCCTCCTCTCTTCGAGAGGGAGTGGGCTATAATCTACCACAAGGGCCCAGTGCGGGTTGGTAGATGTCACATGTCTTCGAATTTTTGGTTTTAGAACATGCCGGTTTCCTCACAATGTTTTCCTTCACCGTTTTGAGAGCAGTGATGATGAAATAATTTACACAAAGTAAAACGCCTGTCTGGGTTCGAACCTACGACCTATAACTCGTAAGTCGCGGCCATTACTACTGGGCCATCACTGCTCTCTGTCAAAAGCTTAAAGTTGTTAACTCTGGATATAAACGTGTCGTAGTAAGTCCGCATGTCAGACAATGTTAGTTCCTCGACGCGTCGCTCCGGGCAGGCGACCCGCTCACCGGTCTCTAAGGCATCGCAACTAAACTTCGGTTATATTTCCTTGAATCCTCTTACATGAAACTACATATTATTTTAGCATCGTTTTGTTATTCTAATATTTATTCAATACCAGTTACGTATACATATTATTATGGTAGTTTTAATTAGAAACGTAAAATTAATTGTTAGACAGGCAGATCAGGCAAAGTTTAGTCTGTTTAGATTAATCTGTTCATTTAGCTTAATCAGGCTATAACGTTCCCACTGCTGGGACACAGGCCTCCTATCTGTGAGAGAGAGTGGGTCATAATCCACATATGAAGACATGTGATATCATCAACACAGCAGTGTTGGTTGGTCGATGTCACATGTAAGTGCAGCAAGCGATTGTTATATAAATAAATAAATAAATGTCTCCGAGTTTTTGGTTCTAGGACATGCCGGTTTCTTCACGATGTTTCCTTCACCGGTTTGAGAGCAGTGGTGATGAAATAATTACAGTCGACTTAAGTCGGGGCCGTTACCACTGGGCCACCATTGCTTTCCCTCTTCATGTATGTAGGCCTTAATATCAGATAAGCCTGTAGTCCCAGCCGCCGCGGGAGACGCTCCGGGCGTCGGGAGCCGCGTGACGACTCCCGGCCACCGTAGGCGCGGGCCTGCGGGCGGAGAGCAATGGGTAGCTCACCGCCCGATCAGGACCAGGCCCGTGCCGGACGGCGCGTAAGTGTTGCACGCGCGCCTCAAAGAGTTGTCAGCATAATCTGAGGGGCCCGTTAGGGCCGAAGCCTGCCGGGTCAGCGGGATTGTCCGAAAGGGTTACCGCTACCCCGGAACATAAAGGGCAAAGGAAGGAACATGGGTGGGTTTTAGTCAGTAAGAGTCTGACACACCCTTCCGCTCCACCCAGGGCGGGAGGGGTCATTTGACGATTTCCCATCCGGAAAAAAAAGCCTGTAGTCAGATGTTTATAAATCATAACCTGGAGTCCGGACCCGAACTTCTAATATGTGTAGGTTTATGAATTACCTAGCTGCGCCCCGCGGTTTCACCCGCATAAGTTTCGATCCCGTTGGAATATCGGGATAGGAAGGCCTATATGTTAATCTTGGCTATAAACCATCAGTGTGCAAAATTTCATCCAAATCCGTTCAGTACTTTTTGCGTGAAAGAGTAAGAAACAACCATCTATCCATCCATCTATACAAACTTTCACGTTTATAATATTAGTAGAATAGTAGGATTTATTTGCTAATACGTTATCAATTAGATTAAACTCACCTGTCACTAGATAAGTATGTAGCTTACTAAAAGGTTCTAATAAACCTAGCTATAGGATATAGAACCACGCCGCAGTGCAATTCGATTTATTTGTTAGCCACGGTACGCAAAACAAATTCGGAAATTTTTGCCAAGTTGTGTTGAATCACGCGAATGTAGGGATCCGTACTCAAATATGAAATGCAGCAGAATTTGTTGTTGTAAAAATATGTATTCAGCCAGCGGAACTATAAACTTTGATAGAGAAGTCAGAACCTCATCTATGGTAAATCAGACAGAGATTTAGTTTTGTAAAGTTTTTTCCTTTTGGTGAAACTTTACTACTGCAGGGTTTCAGCTCAGTGAAAAGAGCATTAATAAATAAAATAAAGTTTATTTGGAACAACTTAAGTTTACAATTTACAAAGGAAAACGAAGATGGCAACACAAGTAAAATATTGTGGCACAGCTATCAACGCCCAACTCAAAATAAATGCAAAGGCATTGTTCCAGACTTCTCAAAGAAAGTGAATAATAATTTTATTAATAAAATAAAAGGAACAAAAAAGATAAATTAAGTATACTCTATGTGGAGGTTACTATGTAGTATAAATGTAGAGTGGAGGTGGTCGGGTGAAGCATGTTACCATTTGTCATGCAGAGGAGATGCTTACTGTTACTACTTAGCAACGCCTCAAATTAGAAATGAACATTTGTGTGAACAGGCATCTTCTGGGCACGCTCGTTCCATCATAGACCTCACACATTGCTTTCATCAGGCGTGATCGAGCTCAAGAGTAGGCGCAATCAGCAAAAAAAAAAAATTAAAGTTATCATAATCCTGTGATAGACATACAGAAATGACATACGGAATTACAAGGGAAGAAGGAGATATATATGTCCCTACAGAATTCTAAAAATCAAATTCAATACGGTGATGGAAAGAGAGTGGGAATACTACAGTCTGCGGGTAGTTTGTGACGTCAGGTTACCAACACGCGTGTTCCAAATTCAAACGAACAGTTTTTTTAAATTCAAATTCGGAACACGCGGACATGTTGCCAAGCTTTTCAGTTTCTGAACTAAGTTACATGTCAAAATAACAGGTTAGTTACCTGACAGCTTGACACTGAGAGAGGCAATTGACAAAGAAAGTGGTAATTATGAATGTATAATGAACAAGCACCACGCCGCGGTTTCACCCGCATAAATCCCGATCCCGCGGGAATATCGGAATAAAAAGTATCCTGTGTCCTAACCCGGGTCATGGTCTACCCATGCGCTAAATTTCATCCAAAACCGATCATTTAGCGTGAAAGCGTAACAAACAAACAGAAAAAAACAATTTTTTTTCACTTTATGATATTAGTTAAGATGAAATTGTGTGTATGTGTGTTGGGGTTATAAGAAAAGAGGCTTACTAATCATTGTGTGAAAGATGATATTGGCTTGGAAGAAAGTTAGTTCTGAGGTGACTGCTACTATGTTTATTGAAGCAAAACACGTGCCGCGCCGACGCCAAATATAATGGGAAATACTTTCTGCCCTTACAGAATGACGATATTGTCTATTGATACTGATATTGAGAGACACTTCACGAAATATGCGATAATTCTGATTAATTATCGGTACATTTGTTAATACTCATTATTCTCCTGCCCTTATCTTAATTTATTCGGGGTCGGCGCAAATGTTTTCTCCTTCCATACTTCTATTGGTCATATATATATATATATTTGTATATACGACCAATATATACGGTCAGGGTGAAGGCTATATAGCCTTCACCTTTTCTAGTCATATCTTACGCAGACGTCCATCGTTTCTTTAGTCTTCGCCTACCCTTATAGCCATATTCATACTCAACTTTGTTCGCGACATTTTTTTGTTAATAATACCATATTATGAAAATTGCTCGCCCAATAATGTTCCCATTGAAAAATACGACCCTTCACAAAGAAATATTTCGAGATGTATGTCTAGCCAATATTGTTCTGTTCAAAGATTCAATAGGTTGCCAATACTTGCCAGATCGGATTGACGTGGAGACTGCGAGCACCCCAACAGTCATATCACAGATATCCGGCTGAGATTACATTCTTGCGGAAAAATCTCTGGAAATGTATTAGGAAATTGGTACAAGGGTAGGGCTTTTTTTGTGAAATTTTTGTGTGCAGAAAACCCTATGAAATTATTTATTATAAGAATTGTTACGAATGTGTAAAAGGCTACGTAAATATAATATTGTTTTACCTACAATTGACATCTGTTTACTTTTAATTGCAAAAATAAAGTTCAAATGTAGGTTGTGCCATTTTCACAGTTGACTTTGAGTTAAGCAATTGGATCGTATGAATTCAGAAACAATTAAAAATATCAACATGAACGAGTCGCCAGTTGAAATACATATTTCGTGGGAAAAATGTTTCCGATGTTTTCGTTGTCAACTTTTTCAGTTTGATATTATATACGTACATATTTATTTGTACTCCATGTACATTACAATAGTTTTATCAATCCGAATCTTTCTCTCCAGTCAACCTTTGCGTTAATTGGACTACATGATACGTGGTATTTGGTATTCATATGATCTGACCAAAATTATGTCTGGACTTAAAAGAGACTGTGACCTCTGAGTTTGTTTCGGCCTTTCTTCTCAGACTAGTCAGATAGGAAACGCCGACCTCATCTAGTTTTAAAATATGATTGACGTATAAAAGTGTTTGCAAAAACCTACTTACAAAATAAAATCATTTATCATTTTCGCACTAAA
Source organism: Apamea monoglypha (assembly GCA_911387795.2). NCBI lineage: Eukaryota > Metazoa > Arthropoda > Insecta > Lepidoptera > Noctuidae > Apamea > Apamea monoglypha. Next base: position 1,491,055 of record OU426922.1, on the reverse strand, counting down.
CGCCGCCATGTTTTAACACGTTACTTCACCGTGAAACTTTCGCCTGTGTGCGTATGTTTGCGGTTACACGACACGTCTGCACATCGCTGCACGCGGATTTTGCTACATGACATAACATTATTTGTTTGGGGGTAGCCGCGTAGGCGTGAAGCAACTCGCGTAGCCGCGTAGCTACGCGCGTAGCAGTATTGTGGTATTTTTCTCCCCGTAACCATGCCTGTAGATACGTAGATGAATAGAGAATAATTTTTTAACCAGTGCGTAAACTGTGAGGTGTGTATATGGAGAGGGCTATGCTTGGAGTTTCCCTGCATGATCGAATCAGAAATGAAGAGATCCGCAGGAGAACCAAGGTAACCGACATAGCCCGAAGAATTGCCAAACTTAAGTGGCAGTGGGCAGGGCACATTGCTTGTAGAACAGATGGCCGATGGGGCTGAAAGGTTCTGGAGTGGCAACCGCGTACTGGATGACGTAGCGTTGGAAGGCCTTCCACAAGATGGACTGGCGACCTTGCGGAGGCACCCGTTGGATGCGAGAAGCACAAAACCGGTCGTAGTGGAGGTGCTTGGGGAGGCCTATCCAGCAGTAGAAGTCTTTCGGCTGAAATGATGATGATGCGTAAACTGTAACGTAAACGCTGTTTCATAGTAAAGTGCAATACTTACGCGGTCAAAAAGTATGATAAATATAAAGATACTTTATTTGTTAAACATGCGTTTATACAATTCAAGCATGAAAGATCTTAAATATAGGTTAAAAGTCCTTACATGTTTTGCCCGACGAGGCGTACAAAATGTTTTTATACCTATAACAAAAAAAGAATTAATTCAATGAACCAAAGACTAAAGACTGGTTCACTAACATTCATTATTACATTTTTATGCGAATATTAAGACTATAGAAACAATAAAATAAAATAATAATATAAAATTTCAAGCATGTCAAAAAGTAATTTATATTTTAATAACACTTGTCTGCTAATAGATTTAGAATCTTATTTTTAAATTGATTTTTTGTCATAGCTTTGAATGACTTGTTATAATATTTAATGTAATAATATTTATGTAATAATATTTGTTGTATATTTTCGGGGCCATACAAAAAAAGCTTTTCTCCATGAGGGCAGTCTTTGCCGAGTGCAAGCAAAGTTGGCTATTGTCACGTCTGTTGCGCGGAAAAGTGTCAGATTGTCATGGAAAGAGTTGGGGGTTAGACTTAACAAACGATGCAACTTCAAAAATATATAGAGACGGTAAAGTTAATAATTTGTATTTTTTAAAGAAAGGTCTGCAGCTTTCTGTCGATTGTAACTTAAACATAGCTCGAATACACCTCTTTTGGGATTTAACCGTTATTTTAGTGTTCGTAGAGTTACCCCAATATATGATTCCATAGCGCAGAAGTGCCACTAGTCCATGGTAGGCCGTCACCAACATATCTGGGTTAAGTTCTGAGGACAGTTTGTACAGGACATAAGCGGATGAGCTCAGTTTTTTTGCTTATATATTCAATGTGCGTTTTCCAGTTCAATTTTGCGTCTATCATTACCCCAAGAAATTTTGTTTCGTCCACTTAATTTAATACTGTGCCATTGTAGAGGGCTTTTATGTCAATATTAGCATGTACCCGTTGACTAAAATGCATTATCGTCGTTTTATCCAAATTAATTTTAAGATTATTCCTGTCTAACCATGTTATTATTGATGTCAAAGTTTCATAAATGTCATATTCATACACGTCTTTATTATTACATGTTATAGTTACTGTGCTGTCATCTCCAAATAGGGTCATTGGGTAGTCAATAGCATCAGGCAGGTCATTGATATATATGATAAATAATAGTGATCCAAGCACGCTCCCTTGTGGGACACCATAAATAGGCGTTCGTTCGCCAGATATATAAATTTCCTCTTTTTTTGTCTCAATATTTATTCTTGTTATTTGTGTGTACTGTTTATGGCTTACATAATCAAACGCTTGCGTCATATCAGAGTAAACCGCGCATACTGGGATTCTAGCGCCCATATTTATCATGACCTTATGCAAAAAGTCATAAATAGCAATATTGGTTGTCCTGTTTTTTCTAAATCCCTTTTGCTCGTCGATTAAAATGTGTTTCTCTTCAAGGTATGAGTACAACTCGTTATAAATATACTTTTCAAAAATTTTTGAGATGATCGGAATGAGTGCAATTGGTCTATCTCTATAGTTGCCCATGTGTTCATTATTGTTTTTTTAATAGCGGCTTTACTATAGACACTTTTAAGGCATCTGAATATATACTTGTACAGATACACAGATTTATACCTACAAAGTTAGATACATACTTGATTACCTTCGTAGAAATTCCGTCATATCCTGTACTATTTGTTAATTTTATAATGTTTTTAATGTCTGTAGGTATACTAGGGGCAACATAAATTGAGTCTAAATGTGTTGCAATACAGACTGCCTTATTTCCTGAACATAGAATGGGTTGAATTTTGGCTACGAAAAAGTCGTTAAATGCGTTTGCTATTTCTTGAGGGTCATTTATTAAGGTATTATCTAAATTGATCTGTCTAATGGATTCCCTAGGGAAACACGGTTTTGTTTTGTTTATTATATTCCAGGTAGTTTTTGACTTGTTGGTAGAGGTTTTAAAAGAATAATTGTTTTGGGCTCGTCTAGTAAGTTTCATAATCTTTTTAAACTTTTTTAGTAGTTTTAGAAACTTGCCTTATTAGTTCCATTTGGTTTTAGTCTATACTTCCACAGCAATTCCCGTTTACTTTTGCTGCATAGTTTTATGCCGTGTGATATCCATTTAGGTTTCCTTATTGCCCTTATAGTGGTCCATTTAAATGGAAAATAAAGGTCATAAAGTAGTTTAAACGTGTCGATAAATAATTCAAATGCGTCACTAGGCTTATACGTTTCATAAATTTCTGAAAAAGTCACTTCTTTTAAGCAATCTTTAAATTTGATCATAATTATTCTCTACATTAAAGTCTCCCGTCATTACAATATGCGCAAATTTTTTTTAGATACGATTCGTAATATTTTTTCTAACACCCCATAGAATGTATTTATATTATTTATTTTTGCTACTCTATGTATATACACACAAAATAATAATATTATACTGTATGAGCTCTACACCGCAACACTCAACTACACCAGTTATTGACAAATTAGCTATCTTTGGCACCTCTTTCCATTTATGCCCGTTTCTATTACAATGCAAGCACCACCACGCTACTACACCGCGTTACTATTTTTTCTACAAAACACTGATGCTAAACAATAATTAGGTACCTTTAAGTGACTTTCGTAACCTGACATCATAAAATGCTCTGTAATACACAGTGCGTCAATATTAATGTTCTTTTCGTCTAATTCCTGTAGGCAAAAAGTTAAAGCATCTGTCTTATTTAAAAGGCCTGCTATATTCTGATTCATCACGTATAAACTATTACTAACGAAAAAACTGTTTTTCTGTTTCTAACACATGTGTGGGTTCGTGGGTCGTTAATGTAACCAAGTGACTCCTTGGATACTGAGTGTTAAAATATTGTATGTTCCCAATTAAATTATTAAGAAGACTAACAAAATCGGTACGAAGTTCAAAGTTAGTTGACCAAATTGCCTAAAGAATGTGTTGTAGTTATATTCGATATTTGCATTTGAATCCAACACATATGCATACTTATGTTTCCTATTATCTTCATACAAAAGTTGATTAAATTAATTAGTTAATTAATTAGTTTTCATGACTCGCCAATTGTACATATTTGCATTAACATTATATTTATAAGTTAGCAAACAGATAATAATGTTAATATTTGTTATGGCACTGAGTGTGTTCCTTATATCTAATAATAGTTTAGAATAGTTATTACTAATTTTAAAGCCCTGTTCACCAATAAAAATTACACAAAAGTCACTCCTTGTGTAATCCACAAGTTTAGTGCCTAACCCTTCCAGGAGATTACAAGTGGCTCCTCCTGGTGTCAGATAGTGACAAAAGTCAAATTGCTTTTCAAACGTCTCTTCAGCTATAGACATGGTCTTGTTCTGTATGTGTTTATTAGTACTCAAAATGCATAATTTGTTGTGTTCGCTTTGCTTTGTGTTGGTTTTTTTGAAATAATGAGGACTTTTTACCCCGAGAGTCGTAGTCGCTTGGTTTTATACACGCGCTGGGATTTTAACCCTGTTTTTTGGAGGCGAATTTACGTGTAGCATTCCCTAGGAACTAGATACTGCTTTTGATATTTGCCTATGTCCATTTATAGACGAAAATTTCCGCTGTTTACGTTCTCAATCTCCAGATGGGCGCTTTCTAATTCCAGAGTCAATCTCCCAATTGTGTCTTTAAAGCCCACAATATCGTCACTGTCATTCATTGTAGTGTTAGGCAAACTCATCATTGTTGTGTCCATTAATGTCGAATTTCTGCTTAAGTTATCATTGAAAATATTATCCATAGAATTGGTCTTTGCTGGTTTTCGAACAGTAATATTGTCCATAAAGTTGTTCATTGTCGGTGCGCGAATTTGACAACAACTTGATTTCTGTTTCGCTAGATGGCGTACGTTATATTTCCAATTAGCGCCCTCTTCCGTCGAGTAGATGAATTAATAAGTAGCAATTAATACATCAGTGTTTTCGTTCAGTTTGTTGGCAACTCTGATAGATTATATTAGGTGAAGTCCAGAACGTAGAAAATATACAAAAAGAATTCCACGATGTTGGAATCGAATCCGAGCTCTGTTTCACTGCAGGCGAACAATTTCTGTTGGAGCTATGTATGTTCCAATAGTTTGGTCGAAATTGTGGTTAGGTTTATATTTTTTTTTCAAAAAGTTCGTTAAGCCGCCAGTTCATTTGAACACAATTTTATAAAAGTGACGGTCGAATATTTCTTCACTTTAATGTTCTTATTTTCACTTATCTTTTGCTGTTGTATTTTAAGTGTTCATTAAATTGAATTGTAAACATGCTATTTGGGTTTGTTTGTTGTTTAGGTCACTTTATCAACACAAACACCTTGATTTAGACACTGTTTATAGTTCAAAACTTTAAATCATTATAACAATGTTCTCTGTGAGAGTTCGTTTGAGATAACAATGTCAGGTGATATTTACACTATCTAGATTAGTTTAAAACTACACTTTATAGCAAATTATCATTTAGAACATTTTTTTAAATTAAAATATACGGAGCACATTGTTTACTTGACGGCAACCATATAGGTACATTTTATTATATAAACCAATCAAAATCAAAAGTAATTTATTCAAATTAGGCTGAGAATCAGCACTTTTCGAACGTCAAAATTACAAAAAAGACAGGCACCCAAAACGCCCACCCTTTACCACTTCCTAGTGCTTTCGTTGATAAAATTCTACGCTCGGGAGTAGAACCATTTGCTGAATTCATTTTGCGCACTAGTGAATATGTTCCTCTTTATAAATACTTATAAACCTATACTGGTCTATACCTATTGTAAAAATACGGCCGCTCGTCGTCATTTACAGACATGTTTCTGCGATACTTTCTTACAGCGTGGTACAAAAATCACCTCGTATGTTCGCAACATCGCAAGGAACCCATTTTAATTTTCAAATTAAATGATTGTTAGCAAGTTACTTCGACACATCAATCGACTACTAGAATATTAACGCCCTCTTCTTTCCAAGAATATATAAGTTTCGTATTTTCTGTTACTTTACGGAACAAGATTAATTTCCCTGAAAGTGAAGCAGATGTTTCTCTTTTTGTTCTAGAATCACAGACTTCAGCTTGTCAAGCTGTTTCTCAACAGACAAGTAAAATAAACCGTTTTATTTCTTAGGAAACTCGTTTAAAACTAGATAAGTTTATATAAAACGTGAGTTGGTTTTATGGAGTTTTGAAAAGATATTACGAATGTACTTGAAGCTGTATGTAGTTACACTTCAGTTTATTATGAAGAGTTTCAGCCTCAGAAACTGAGTGGAATTGCTTGAAACACTTGGTGTTATGTTACATTTATTTTTTTATTCTATTTTACCTAACCTAGTTATGTAGGCCACATGTAATACATTTTAGTTTGTAAATTGCACTGTACAGACGCCAGCAGGTCAAGCTACCCGAAACTGTCAAATTTTCCCAACTTTGCTGTTGTTTGCAATGCTTTAGCGATAAAGTTGAAAATCTATTAAAGAAATTTGACAGATTGTACTCAACAGATTAAATTTACTCAAATTATAAAAAATACTCACTGGAATGGAGTTAACAGTAGATAAAAATAAGATCTTATCTAACTTGTGTCCTTTTGGTACCTTTTGCCTTTGTGTACTTCTGTTAGTAGCTACATCATTAATAAAAAAGTAGTTCTCCAGATCTTGGCCATGGCCATCTCAACGGAGACTAGCCTTCAGCGCGGGAGATATTATAGTGCACTGCGTGTGCCTGAGCACACGCAGTGCACTGTAATATCTCCCGCGAATAAGGGAAGTGAGTCCACCTGTGTCTTACTCTCATAGTCCGATGGGACGGACACAATCCGACACGACCGGACTAAGATCAGGTGCAGGACCAACGACTTAACCTGCTTTTCGAGGCACGGGGGTATCACACCGCCAACTTCCAACTCGGGGCAGTTACTAAGAAATTCCTAATGGAAAAGACCAATAACACTTTGCCCGTTCTGGGAGTGGGACCCAGGACCCCACAATCAGCAGTCGCACTACACATAACCTAATTATAGCAAAGTGTGGTCTTGAGAGTCTGTTGCATATGTTATTAGTATTATAGTAAGCCAAACACTTTCATTAGAAAAAGCCTTTTGCCTTTGTTAACATACAATTATTATTCAAGAAATCAATCCAATTAACATAAACGACAATTGAACATGTTCCTGTCCGCCTTCCAGTGGGAAGGCGAACAGGAACTTGTTCAGTTGTCGTTTTTGGGAAGTGTCCCATATACTGTTCCATCAATGATCACGTCTCTCCATCTACATTAGTATTCTTCGTGGAGTATCGAGCCTTTCTCCTAACCCTAGGAGTTATGTGGAAGGGTCACCTCCATTCGAGACGGTCACCCTTTTTTGTTTTATATATATATATTTAAGTAAGGGTGCGTGAGCTAGCTAGTATGTCAATTAATAAAATGACTTGCTTCTGAGGTTATTTTTATTTATTTATTTTATTTTACAGTTTTTGGATAACTTACAGCTAAACACTTTTGCACGGTTGAGAGAATTGCAAGTTTTCACAGATAGAAGAGAGCATAAACAATAAAAATATTTGAGAAGGTAGACAGTGTTTTGAGTAAAAACATTATCGTAAGTAAAAATGAGTTTTAAACAGCGTAAATTGTTATCAATTAGTTTACGTGATCAAAAAATAAATCGCACAGAGTCCGTTTTAATTTTGAAATGCTGCTATTGAAAACATCGATGTCGACCACAGAACAGATAAAAGCTGTTCTGTGATGTCGACGCCCCGACAGACCGCATTATACGTATGACTCGCTCTGATTTTTGTTGAAGGTTCTGGTGGTGGTGATGTGAATGTGGTTTGAGGGTGTGGTGAGTTATGAGCAAAAATAATAACTATTACTACGTGGGTACGTATTGTTCATTCGATTTTTATAACTATAGGTATGTACATAGGTAGTTGTGAGTGTAATAGGACCTAATGAGTGGCCCTCAACTGAAACCACAAGAAATTACATTACCTATATTAATAAGATAATAAGATCTGTATTATGTATCTATGATCCACAATAAAGATACAGATGTTTTATTTTTTATAAAAAAAAAAAAACGTTGCCCCACACTAGGAATTACTCTTGTATCATGGGTGCGTTTACAAACATTTAAACTCACGTACACAAACAGCCAGACCCGGAACAACTACCTGTAGGCAATACCAAATATTTGTTCCGTGCGGGAATCGAACCCACGACACGCAGCGCAGCAGTCGATCGCTCAGGAACTGCGCCAACTGTGTTGTCAATTGATTGATTGATATATAAAAAATCGCATGTTTGGTTTTAGTACGATCGTTTATGTAGGATATTCATTATATACGATGTACGATCATATATTATAAGAAGTCATTGCGAAATGTAGCTGTTATCTCTGTAATGTAAGTTATATATGTAAATTATAAAGATTTGTGGAATTTTATCAAACTCGCGGCAATAATTTTAATTTATACTTTATTATTACAATAATAAGACTTATCTGATTGTTATAAAGTAATTGTAATTATTAATTGTAATTGCACTAATTGTTAGTACTCGTAAGTCATTCAAAGATCGTCAATGGATGTCTGTGTAGGTACAAATTCGTTTAAAAAAAATAATAATCTAATAGCAAATCTGTGCGGAGGAATCGGAAAAGAATGAAAGGAGTTTTAATAAACGGGAGTTTTCTAAGAAAATAACGTTCAGAGTAACTATTTAGCTTTCTGGAAATCAATGCTAACAGAGATATTCCTTTTTAAGATTTCTGCACTGTTTTAACCAGACATAAACTAACTATATATACTCATTCAGAAAGCGGTTCATCCAGTAACGGGAAACTAGTGTGTACAACAAACTAAGTACGGTTGTTGAACGAAAGAAAGAAAGAAAGAAAGAAAGAAAATACGTTTATTTGCGGCAAACATGACGCATAAAAAAGCGCACAAAAAACTGCGGTGATTTGAAAGCTCGGCTAACTCGACCATTGCACATGAATCGGTTTGGTCGTAAGCTTCAATACGAGGTTCTGGCATTCTTGACATCCTGTAAAAATAAATAAAAACAGATTACAAAAAAAAAAAAAAAAAACATCCCAAATGAGAACCTCCTCCTTTTTTGAAGTCGTTTAATAAATGGTAGATTACGCAAAGAATACTTCAAATAAATTGAGATAAGGGCTGGAGAGTGATGAGATTACAGTAGTTTGATTTCAAAGTCAATGTAATGGTTCTTCAATACATCAATCACTTTTACAACTTAGAAAATGATATGGTTTCGCATTCAATTTTCAAAAAGTGATGGTACAAACCATTTTGACGAAGAAGAAGAAGAATGCATTTATTTGTCAGAATATTATTACAAAGTTATTAGGTATATTTCAGATTATAATATTCTCATTTTATTTTCCGTTCCCGGCGTACAAATATTGCTTGTAAAATCATGGGTCTTTATTATAACACAATTAAGTTATTTATCATTAGCATTACAAAGTTTAATATACGAAATAAGTGTGTTACCCTTTATGTATGTTCTATGATGGTAACTCCTCAGACAGCTATTAAAACGCCTTCTAATCCATTTCAAATATTTCTCTCGTTTCGCATAACCATCAAGCACGAAATAAAATAAAACCATAAAGTTAATTTTAACTGTAAAACTTGCCACCTGTAACATTGATGGGTACTCAGCTTACTAGAAAAAAAATTTTGGCCCCCCCCGCTGACTCAGTAGCGTACGGACGTGTTTTTGTTAGCTCCGCAATATTAATTATATAAAAGTGTTAAAAATCTAGTTTATCACGCAAATCATTGCTTCAAAGTAAAATAAATTAAAAGTGGACCGATCTATACCTAAATCAGGCATAAAAAACAGTGAAGTGAACATTTATTCGTTGATAAAAATCGAAAAGTTTTTCAACTGTCTTTTTTGATTTTGAGTGGTCTACCTTCAAAATAATTTATCATCGGCCAGTCGTTGACAAAAATCTGAGTGTTCCACATACTGGTCAATAATTTGAACACAATAAGTTAACTTCGTTGGCTGGTGTATGAACGACGGCGACTTACGAGCAAGGTGTCTTGAGTTCGATTCTGGCTAAGCTCGTACACTTTTTGGATTTTAAAAAATTGTGTCCAATTATCTCTCAAGTATCTGAGCGACGAGTACGTGATTGAAGATGCCACCTAAACGTACGCCATCCGCAGCACCGGCGCCGCCAATGCCCTCTGCTGGTCCTGAGGCACGTTCTGTATTGCCCGCAACGACTACCGAAAAAGGAGATTCGCCGTTGCAACATTGTGAATCAGAGCCCGATCTTCACTCATTGGCAGCCAGTACTACTGAGAGGAAAAAGAGAAAACACGACGGGGAAGAGACAGATTTCCTTAAGGTTATTCAACAAATGTTCTCATCCTTTTCTACTGAGCAGGAGAAACGTTTCCAAGACTTGAAATCCTGTATAGATGTACTGTCTAGCAAGTATGACGAGTTCTTACTAAAAATTTCCAACCTAGAAAAGGAAAGGCAGTCTGATAAAGTGAAGATCCAAGAATTGGAGGATAAATTGGAAAGCGTAGAGCGAAAAATGCGTGGCTCTGGAATAGAAATTCGCAATCTACCTAGGCTGAGTGGAGAAACTAAAGATGCTCTTCTAAGGGAAATTGTCAAGTTTGGAGATACTCTTAATATAAATATAAATAGCCATGAAGTTAGGGATTTATACAGGTTAAAAACAAAAGACGGTTCTGACCCAGTAGTTGTTGACTTTACCACTATTCTGATGAAAGAAAGGGTTTTAAAAGCTGTCAAAACCTTCAATAAAACAAAGGTTAATAAATTAAATACTACCCACATAAATCCTAACTATAACTCAAAAGCGATTTATGTCTCTGAAACACTCACTCACAAGACTCAGAGACTATATTATTTGGCACGTCAATTCCGTAAGGCACATGGCTATAGCTTTTGTTGGACGGCAAATGGTATTGTATATCTAAAGAACAATGAAGATTCGTCTCATATACGTATAAATAATGATAATGATCTGGATAAGTTAAGAAATAATGTTGTAAACATATGACTATTCTGTCTCTTTGTAATAGTTTGTACATTGCATGCCTGTTATTTTATTTTATATAGCTTATTTTTGTATGTGTTTATAGTTTACCAACACTCCAAATTTCTACCTTATAAAAACTACACTAACTTACCCTACAAATATTACTATACAAGCCAACACTCACTAAAAAACACTACTAACACATATTTATACAATATAACTACACACTTACACTACAATCACAACAGTCAATACCTCAAAATACCCCAAAAAATCTATAATAAAATTAAAAATACAATCCATAACATCAGTTTAAACTGCGACTACAATTCGTTAAAAAGTTGTATATTTATAAACATTCGGTGACATTATCAGTCTAAGCGAAAACCTTGACCAACTATCCGTATCGCACTCGCAAACAGCAGATCTCGAAGACTGCCATGATATTATTACTACCTTCTCATCTGATCGCTTGCTGGTATTGACACAGAATATACGCAGTGTAAATCGTAATATGTCTGGACTGGAAGTTATGTTACAGAGACTGAGACTGGAATGTGACATAATAATTTTGACTGAATGTTGGCTATCAGGTACATATGTAGTTCCAAACTTAGCTGGCTATTGTCATGCTTCAACTACGGTGAATCCCAAACAAAATGACGGAGTTATAATATACTACAAAGAAAATTTAAACGTCAAAGTTAGTGAACCGGATTTCCAAGACTGTAATTGTTTAGTTGCCACTGTTGAAAATACTACATCCATTATTGCACTTTACAGATCACCGTCCTATCCCAAAATAGACCCGTTCCTCACTTCGTTAGAAATGGTTTTACAGCAGGTCTCGACATGCGAATCTATCTGTGTCATTGGTGATATAAATATAGCCATAAACACAAGTAAAATTGACTATATCGGGGAAAGGTACCTGACTTTGGCTGCGGCATATAGCCTCTTACCAGCGCATACCTTAGTCACACGTACTGGTAGTAATACGTGTCTGGATCATGCCCTAATTAAAACTAAAAGCACTTCCATCGCAATAGTCCCACAGGTTACAATAACCGACCACCATCCTGTCTTATTATGCTTGAATCAGAAAAAAACACGACTTTATACTACCACTACGAAACAAACAATAAATGACGTAGGATTGGCTGAGGATGTGAAAAACATAAACCTTGAACCAATTTACAAGTCTGAAAATCCAAATAATTGTCTTAACTACCTAATCCAATGCCTCCAAAGTCTCATTGAAAAAAACACTCAAGTAGTATCTCTTTCTAGACGTCAAAAAATTATAAAGCCTTGGATAACTCCCGGACTTCTAAGATGCATGCGAAATAGGGACCAACTGCATAAAAAATCAAGTTTAGCGCCGGAAAACGAAATAGCTAAATTGACTTATAAACGCTACAGAAATTATTGTAATGACCTACTGCGTAAAATAAAAAGAACATACGAACAAACTCAAATTAAAAATGCAAAGGACGATAACAAAAAGTTATGGAAAGTAATTAAAAATATAACAAACACTGCTAAAAAGACAGAACATCCTAAAGAACTTTTAAATATTTGTAACTCTCCACAACAATCACTAAATGAGGTAAACAGCTATTTTGTAAACATTGGCGGATCTCTTGCAGAAAAAATCTATCAGAAAAGTGCTCCCACTTCTAACGACCAACATAAAAAATCTGTCACAAACGCCAACAAGCCTTGTTCTTTTGTATTGTACGACACTGATGAGGACGAGGTGGAACTTTTCATAACTGGTCTGAAAACTAACTGTGCGGCGGGCTGTGATAACATAGACAGTAAATTCATCTACCAATTTAAACATATACTTGTTCCTCCTCTAACAAAAATTTTCAACGTCTGTTTAAATTCGGGTGTATTTCCAGACTCCCTCAAACGATCCGTAGTGTGTCCCATCTTCAAGGGCGGGGACAGAAGTCTTATCAACAATTATAGGCCAATATCCATCTTACCAACGCTCTCAAAAATACTTGAAAAAATTATTAATACTCGACTAGTAAAATTCCTTGAAAATAATAACCTATTATCCCCAAATCAATTCGGGTTTAGGCACGGAAAATCAACCGAACAAGCTGTGAATAATCTTGTGAATTTTGTCAGCTCAAAATTAGACAAAGGAAAGAAATGCCTATCCATTTTCCTAGATTTGGCCAAGGCGTTTGATACGATTTCAGTTTCCCTCCTTATTGATAAGCTTGAGGGGATAGGTATCAGGGGAACACAACTTGACCTGTTCCGGAGTTATTTATCGGGGCGATCTCAATGTGTCAGAATTGGTAATTATAGAAGCTCGTACCTGCCAGTTACACACGGAGTCCCGCAGGGTAGCATTTTGGGACCAACCTTATTTCTCGTGTACATAAACGAGCTCACGAATCTCCGACTACATCTAGGAAAAATTATCTCGTTCGCGGACGATACTGCGCTTGTGTTCGCTGCGGATACATGGGCAGCGGTCTTTGATGCTGCTCAGCGGGGCTTCAATACGACTAGTCATTGGCTTCAGAAAAACATACTTACACTAAATATAGCTAAGACGAAGTATGTATGCTTCAGCATTAAACACTCCGTCGGACTTAGCGGCATCCACGAAATCGTTTCACATGAGTGTCTCTCTGATGTTAACTGTACTACATGTCCTACACTTGAATGTGTGCGCTCCATTAAATATCTGGGTGTAACAGTGGACGATAAGCTTACCTTCGGAGAGCACATCAAGCTTCTTTGTTCAAGAGTTCGAAAACTCCTTTTCGTCTTCATAACTTTGCGAAGTGTTGCTGACTCTGAATTGCTGAGGCAAATATATTACGCTCTATGTCAGTCGCTACTCACATATTGTATATCTTCTTGGGGAGGTGCGTGCAAAACTTCTATGAAGTCCGTTGAGATCGCTCAGCGTGCTGTTCTGAAGGTGAGTAGGTTCAAGCCTATTTACTTTCCCACTGCATTGCTTTACCAAATGTGTGAGGTACTAACGGTCAGGCAGTTGTTCATTCTCAATATTATCCTCCAACAACACTCTAATCTGACTTACGATCCGTGCCTGCTGGAAAGACGCCGTAAGCATATGGTATGTACGATTCCAGCTGGCCTTAAAACAAAGTTCAGTTCAAGGTTTGCTGGTTTTCTGGGGCCTCATTTGTACAACACACTAAACAAAACTTTAAATATATACCCACTGACCAAACAAAAATGTAAAAAGATTGTTTGTCAGTATCTACAAAAACTAAGCTATGTGGATACTGAGAAACTCTTAGTTGTGAAGAGTTAAACCTTGGGTGCCTAACTGTCATAGAATCTATAACGCACAGTCACGCTTCACGTTCATTTAAACTGACCTACACACATAACTCTCATAATCAGACACTGCACTTACACTCATGTACACTCACAGGACACGAACACACACACGTACACACACCCTACACACACTCATAGAACCCAATCACAGCTCACGAATACACACACACACACCCTACACAAACTCATAGAACCTTTACACACTTACATACACTCACCCTCTTAGCCGTTTCACTAGGACATGTGATCGAACACAGCAATCAAGAGGACATAATTCCGTATATTTTTTGTCTTTTTTGTCAAAAGTAAGGATTCTTTTATTGTTTTTTTTTTTTTTTATATATATTTACTTAAATTCTTCTTGCATAATGTTTTAAATTGTATAATGGCTTTGTTTTTAGTTTATAATATTTGATGGGGATGGGCGCTGATAACCGAAATACAGGCACTGCCTAGTTCGGTTACAGATGCTAGATTATTCTGTTAGTACATATCCATTGCCAAATTGTGTGTAACTTAGTGCTAAGATTTTTTGGAGACAATAAATTATTATTATTATTATTATTATTATTAATAAAAATGTCGCATGAAAAATAACTCTAAACATTATATTCATACGGTGAGTCACGTAACGTATGTCACCGCGCTAGGGTTGCCACACGATAAAATTAGTATTAAAAAAAAGACGTTTGACATCTCGGACTGGCAGAAAAATTAAAATAATATATTTTTTCCCGAAATATGATTGTTTCCAACAAATCAGTTATTTGGAAATTACTATTTTTCTAAAATTATACATTATACAACGAATAAATATTGACGATTGAGTGACCCTGGTTTTGATTATAACAACTATTTCAGCACCTGTCTTGTATTTTGGCAAACAGAACCGCTTTAAGATGTACATATACAAAGAAAAGGAACCAGTCACAATTTACCATCGTTTTACTTCCTTGTTTTCAAATATACTACAAAACTTCGCACGTGACATCAAAATCATAATCAAACGTCATTTATTCAAATTAACGCCAACATAACACAAGACAGGCCCCACCACCGCCACCACTGGCTAGGGCTCTCGCTGGGAAGAAGTGGCGCAACAAACCACAGAGCACAAAGGCAACCCTATCTATTTCTAATTCTCAAATTGTCTGTTTGTACATAAAAACGTATTAACATTTTTACAGCTTCGATATGGTAAATTGGAAGCGTACTGGAACTTGTTTGGACGTAACAAAATTTTATATGCCAACAAGTTGGCATAAAACATGTTCTGTTTACGATATTCCAATGATATAAATATACTATGTTGTCAGGATTATCGGGAATACGGAAGAGTTGTAGACATTTAAGGAGCTGTTAAGTGTGGATGGACTTTTTATGTAAGTTGGGCACCCTTTTATGTTTTGCATGGCATGTTCTTTTTTTTTTCTATTTCTTTATTGCTGAATGGGCCTGCTCTTGACCTCGATTACGCCTGATGAAAAGCGATAGATGAGGTTTATGATGCAACGAGTGTGCCCAGAAGATGCCTGTTTACTCTTGCTTTGAAGGCTTAAATGTGGGAGGGACCACACGGTCGCCGGCTAGCTGTGCTTGTAATATGCGTGGATATCCCGACCAGTCATACTCAACGCTTCTCGCGTTGAGTACGACTAGTCGGGATATCACCCAAGTGTGGGTTCTTATGTTATTTTGTAGAAGGTACACATTAATATCGGCAAACAGTCGGTGTATCTCAAGTTAAAGGGGAAAATTTATAAGTCCGTGATAAGGCCTGTCGTACTTTATGGGTCTGAATGCTGGGCTGTGAAGAAGACGGATGGAAAAAGATTGCATGCAGCGGAGATGAGAATGTTGAGATGGATGTGTGGAGTGACGAGAATGGATAAAGTAAGAAATGAGTTTATAAGAGGAAGTTTCAAAGTGGCGCCAGTGACAGAAAAGTTGAAAGGAAATCGTTTGAATCGTTCGACGAAACGCATGTGACTAAAAGAGTGATGAATATACATGTTGATGGATGGAGAAAGAGAGGAAGGCCGAAGAAAAGATGGATGGATTGTGTGAGGAATGATATGAAAGAGAAGGGAGTGAATGATAGCGTGACGGTTGACAGGGGAGAAGGGCAGGAAGATGATGAGTCGGTGTATTCTCAAATCTCACCGTGAAAATTTAGGTGAAGTGAGCTCGAAGTGACCAGCAGTGCGATTCTGTAACCATCTCACCGTGAAAACTTAGGTGAAGTGAGCGTGGAGTGAGCTGTCATTCCACATAATGCTAGGGATTGACACTACTGACAACTCAAATCAAGCTCACTTCACTTGAGTTTGCACGGTGAGATTTTTACAGAATCGACCGGCAGATGGAATGAGCTCACTTCAAGCTCACTTCACCTGTTTTCACGGTGAAATGTTTATAGAATAGAACTGCAGGACTTTGTCAAATACACATTATAATGGTTTAGAAATACCACGATTAATACCCCCATGGGCTTCTAATACACCTAGTATACACAAAAGGCTCGAATAATTAATGTAGGGACGGTGTAGGTCAGCCTTGCTTCTGACCACTGTCTTACTGTGAGACCTAAACTCTCCAAAGAGAGATTTTGAAGCATAAAATCAACATAAACATTTTAATAATAATTAGCAGGACACACTATTGATACCCACTCAAGTACATCCAGCGTATCCTTAGTAGTCGAATCTGCTATCCCCCTTACTGCCTACCCAACTTTCACAATACGTATTATCATGAGCTATTTTCGTTCATTTCGCCTAAAATTTCGTTCATAACTAACTCACATGCAGAGCTATATTGCAAACTACATCAACCCGGAAATGGAAAACTTTCGGAACTAATTACAAGCATGATAATATGTGCCGGCAGTAATGACGTGAGAGCTAATAAACTGGGCTTAAAATTGGTTGCTTGCTGTTCGTAATGTACTCGTAGCTATGCGGGAACGTAACCATGGTGGATTATGTTTTATTCTTAACTTCATTAGGTGAGCAGCTTCAGCACCCTAACTGCGTAACACAATATCGATCTCAATCTGAATATTTTTGAAGGATATTGCTAATCCGTTGCTTCATATCTTCGAAAAATCGTAAATAACGCAATTAATGTTTTTTAACTGTCCAAATGAAACCCATTGCTGCTGATAGTCTGTTACGCAATTACCCTGCTGTTTTGTAAGATAAGATTAACTACATTTTAACCTTAGTGTTCATACATACGAGCGGCAAGCGTTAACGGCTCGTGCTTGAGCACCGTAGTCAAACACACGAGCGGTACGTTGTCGACGGCTGCAACAACCAAACCCTAGACATTACTATCAATTATCTTCTGTTTCTAACCAGACTTTGTCATCAATGCCAACTTTTGAAGATTATCTGGTTCCAGACGGGCAATGTGGCCAAGGTAACCGAGAATCCTTTGGGAACAAATCGTGGATAGTCTATCTCTTATGCGTTGTTTTGTTCGTTCTTTTAACTAAGGATAAACATGATACAATTCTAGTATATTTCTGTCACCTCTCTAGAACTCATATATCTACGAAATCAAAAAAATCAAAAGCGATTTATTCAAATTAGGCTGACAATCAGCATTTTTCGAACGTCAAAATTACATAAGACAGTCCCTCAATACGCCCGCCCATCACCACTTCCTAGTGCTTTCGCTGGGAAGAAGTGGCGCAACAAACTCCTAGCAGCACAGCTGTCTGTTCAGTCAGAAAAACTTGCTTCGATACAATAGTAGGTACGAAAATTTGTTACAACATTAGTAATTTCATCAGTGATAAACGCGAAAGTTGTGAGCCTCTGGGGCGTACTAGCACACGGTGATACTGGCGTTACAGATAACGTATAAAACAACAATATTATCTGGAACAATCCCGTATTTCACATCTCGATTCGCACGACACATCCGGATATTAATTTAATAATACAACGTTTAATATTAAAGTGGCGGGGTCAAGTTGTAGGAGGAAGCGGGTTGGGGAGGGAAAGGAGCTATAAACGCCTTATATCTATGTGAAAATATATTATGTTGCTTGTAGATGAGATAGCATTTTTTAGATACTGGTGCCTCAAATGAAGTAGTTTGCTGGAAATATGGTGTGTGGGTTTAAGGTAAATAGGACTACAATTTTCTTCCAAATGCTCAAATATAAGTTGGCTGCCTAATAAGCAAAGTCAAAAATATAAATGAGAGATACTTGGTAATACTAGATTATACTACTGCCCTATTGCTAGAAAACGTTTGATCTTCATCCTCAAGTTTTGCTGCACTTAGGGAAAAATAAACTTTCTCCAAATGCATAAAATACTCTTACAAGGATAGACTACAGTCCGGCCGCCGAGAGAATGAGTTCCTGACACCTGTCAGTTTCAAACAAAAGAATACGTGTTTTGCGAATTTGATATCTATTAGCTACTAGAATTGTCGCACTGACAGGTGTCAGGAATGTCTACCGCTCGCCAGTTTTAATAACTACATAAAATTAAAATCGCTGCCTACTTCTGCCGGTGCCACAGCCGCCTGCATCCACAGCGCGCGCCCGGTAGATTACCCATTGTGGTCTAAAAGAGCAGTTTTTCGGGCAGATTTTAATAAGTGCTACCCCCGAATAGGATTTAATTTCGCCCTGTCACTGGCAGCGAACAGGCGAGCACTCCAAAAGAATTCGTTGCCAAAATAAAAATATAAGTAGACGTTGCTTTAGAATTTAAATCGAGCGACCCCGTGACCCGAGCCGAAGTGGCGGGAATAACTTTTGGATTGTGCATGTTGTGTGGTAGTTTATCATAATCTACTGGAAAACAGCTGGTAAGAAAAAGTCAGGTAGCTAAACGATCAATTTGTGGGTTTGTATCATCCAAACTACCTGCGGGTAATTGCGTAAGACACATAATATTCAGCGGGATTGTCCGAAATCAGCGGGCTTGTCCGAAAGGGTTACCGCTACCCCGGAACACAAAGGGCGAAGGAAGGAACATGGGTGGGTTTTAGTCAGTAAGAGTCTGACACTCCCTTCCGCTCCACCCAGAGCGGGAGGGGTCATTTGATGATTTCCCACCAGAAAAAAAAAAAAAAAAAAAAACCTAATATAATGGTAACTTTGATCATGCATTAATTGATTGATGAGATTGGTTTTTTTTTGCATCAGGCTATAGATGTTAGATATATTGATATGATTATATTGGCCTTTTTGGCCTCACACAAGTCTTCCTTTTTTTTTGTTTTCACTATTTTGTTAGTTTTACATCTTTTTTAGATATTACATATTAGTTAAACTTAAAAGTGGAAATAATATTTTTTATCTGGAGGTTCTCAAATCAACGCGTATATACTATATTTTTATTGTTTGTATTTCCTATGCGTGTCCCAGATAAAATATTTTTCTTCGCAATTTCTTTAAATTTGACGGTTCAGCCACGTTCATTGCGTTATTTACGTTGTTGAGCAGACAAATTTTTCAAACCTATGAAGCAATGGATTAAAAATATCCTTCAAAACTCTCAGATTGTGATTGAAAGTATTTTACGCAATGTGGGTACTGTATACCGACGTCCTGTTACCCGATTGCAAAGAAGGGTTATGTTTTTATTTTAGTAGAACGCTTCAAACTTTCTTACAACTTGAGGTAACGTATGTAGGTCGTCAGCGGGATTGTCCGAAAGGGTTACCGCTACCCCGGAACATAAAGGGCAAAGGAAGGAACATGGGTGGGTTTTAGTCAGTAAGAGTCTGACACTCCCTTCCGCTCCACCCAGAGCGGGAGGGGTCATTTGATGATTTCCCATCCGAAAAAAAAGAAAAAAACGCATGTAGGTAAAACCACAGTCATGTCATGATATTAATTTTTACCTTATTTGTAGGACATGCAGTGGTCATTCCCTTGATGTTACTGGTTACTGTCAGCCTACATTATCCCACTGCTGGGCAAAGGCCCCTCCCCATGACTTCCAGCTCTTTTGATCCAGGGCTAAAATGGACCACTGGTAGTTTGTTTTGCCGAGCCCGTCCAGCCATCTTCTACGGGATCTGCCGCGACGCCTTCTAATTGAGCTGTGGGCCAAAATAACCACCACATGGAGCCTCCATGTGGTGGTTATTTGGCCCACAGCTCATTGGGCATACGGTAGACGTAGACAACCCAGTCCTACTTCAGCTTAGCGGTTTTTTGAGCAACGTCAGTAATCTGTATTTCGGAGCGCAGTGTGGTGTTGCGAATATGGTCTGTCAATTTGACGCCCAGAATACTGCGCTCCATTGCACGTTGCCAACTAATACTAAAACTAATTGATAACCACAGGTGATGATTACATTGTACCAGGTACTGAACCTGGACCATAGTTCATGTTTAACATCCAGGAAAGCTTGGTACGTCAGTTTGTTGACTTCACCCCTATTTAAATAGAACGCACGTTAATTAATAATGTAACCTATGTTAATTCTGTCGCCTGTGGAAATGGATGGATTAGCTTATTTAGATTAGAAGGCAACGAACTGAGCGCGGGGATTAGAGGCAAAACGTGGAATACGGCAGATTGAGGTTTTTACGCCGTTCGGAATTATGTATCTCATTACCATTTCGTATTTGTATGTGACTTTAAATGTTGTGTACGAGTACGTAGTATGTTTATTGACAAGTTGTGGATCATGGTCTAAAATAAACAATACAGCCATCAATCCATGATGATTCAATTCAAATTCAATATACCGTGTGGAAGGGACACCGATGCGTAACCTGTTACCTTGGATTCAGTACATGATTCTGAAATTGCCGTCGGTTGTAAAAAAAAAAATAGCTGTTCCATGCATTTTGACCGCGTATTCCACTGTTCTATGAAACAGCAGATTTTTTTTTGACAACCGAAGCAGACTGTCTACGCTTGGGGGTCTAGAATCATGTGCCATCAGGTTGCGCGTCGGTGTCCCATGCCACCCTGTATTTGATTTCACATAAATCTATATGGGCTCTTATGTAACGTCAGAATCGTGCCAGAGGTATTTAAGACGTAAGTAGCTTATTTAGATCAATCAATAAATCAATCAACTCAGCCTATCGCAGTCCACTGCTGGACATAGGCCTCTCCCAGGCTGCACCACAACACCCTGTCCTCCTCCTTCCGCATCCAGTCCGTCCCAGCAACCTTCTTTAGGTCGTCTGTCCATCTAGTTGGGGGGCGTCCCACACTACGCTTGCCGATACACGGTCTACACTCCAGGACTCGTTTGCTCCACCGGCCATTGGTCCTTCGACAAACATAGCCTGCTCACTGCCACTTCAGTTTGCTTACTCTGCGCGCTATGTCGGTAACTCCGGTTCTTTTCCGAATAATTTCATTCCTGATTTTATCCTTCAAAGAGACTCCGAGCATAGCTCGCTTCATAGCGCGCTGAGCGACCTTGAATTTGTGGACCAGCCAGCCAGATCGTTAGTGTCCACGTTTCGGCGTCATATGTTATGACGGGGAGGACGCACTGGTTGAGACCTTAGTGCTCAAACACTGTGGGATAGGCGACGAGAAGACTTGACGGAGTTTTCCAAATGCTGCCCAACCCAACTGAATCTTTCTGTTGGCTTCTTTCTCAAAGTTGTGTCGACCGAGCTGGATTATTTGACCCAGACGATCATATTTAGATCATCCACATTATACTGAGAATTTAATAAGTAATTTGCAATAATTATTATCACTTGCGAGCTTTCGATATCATAAAAATATTTTCTCTTCAAGTAAATTGAACACAGGACGACTTCGGCAGCTGGTCTTTTGAGCTTCCATAGCTCTCCATGGAAGGTCTTTTGAGCTTCCATGGAGAGCCATGGAAGCTACCACCACAGACAGATCCACCTACAGATTGCCTCTTGTATGTACAATCGCGGACTTTTCCGGTGAATCACCCTAAAGACTATAATCGCTTGGCATCCAACGTTCGAACGCAAGACTAGCCCCGCCCCCTACGCACATACGCACAAATATCTGTGTTTCTACTGTCAGCATTGTTGTATTTGTGCGCGTGAGTTAAAATACTGTGTAAGGTATTCTTCATTCATTATTTGTTTTTACTTTCGTTATTGCTGCGAGGCGAAAGTCAGTTTGGCTTCGATAATGTATTGGGATATCATATTGAGTAAAAGGTTATAGAGGAAAATGATTATAGTTTATTTGTTACGACATATTATTATAATAAAGTGCGTAACATAATTTAATTTATTATATACGACTTTTTGGACGATTGACTATTTAATCAACTAAATTAGAAGTTCCATTCGGAAAGAGTGTTAAAACTGCTAGATTTACTAACTGCACTTTTATGAGTATTATATCACATAAAATCAAGGGCTTAAGTATTTGCCATCTACATTTAAAATTCAGTCTTATTGCTTTGAGATAAGAGTGTTTTTATCTTGATAATTTTAGTTGTTGTTTGTTGATTCGCATAACCGGCTTTACTATTGAATTACAGCAATAGGACAAGTTTTTAGTAGAGGGCGTATATTATACTAGTGCACAAAAGCGTTATTTGTTTTTTGTAACAGGAAATCGTCGCAAGAATTATAATAATTTACGCAGCACATGCCACTGAAACAGTCTAATTATTTATTTTTCCATATTTGTCCATAAATTGATATTTATGGATAAAGTCGGAAAATAAATATTTAAACAATTTCGGGGCTTTTTTTTCTTATGTGACATCCCTTTTTCTAATTGTGCAAAACGTATGAAAAATCCGTGCACTAGATCTTAGATCTTAGATCATCCCGAATGAATACAAAAATAAAACCACATAGTGTTAGGATCATAAGTATATTTTCACATAACTTATCCATCAATGGGAATGGACCCGTGATTTTAATAATAACATTTAAAAATATAAATATGTAGATCATTTTACAAATAGTTGTTTTTATCGTTCTATTCTTATATTTACATTGAGATCACATGTAATCAGGAATATTAAACTGTACAGTACACAAATAAATATTTACTTCAAAATTGTTTACTTACTATGTAGTATCTACTTTATAGTTTTTTAAAATAGACGTTACACCAGTACATAAACTTACACTAATTTGAGAAACATAGCATACTAAATCATTTTTATTTTTATAATAAAACGAAGAGCATTACTTATCAGTTATGATTACAAAAGAAAACAGTCTTATACATAATCCACATTACAAGAAACTACAGAAATAATCAAAGAATTTTGTACCATAAATATCAAATCAATAAAACTAGGAATATGGACACTAAAATCATGTCTACAATGCCATAACAAATAAAATATTATAAAATTGTTTATAAATGAAACATAACACCATTTTTATAGTTAAACTAATTTAAATTTAAAGATAAATGGTCAAGAAATGACAAACAACACTTATTGATCTAAGTTTTTATCTTCATTTAATACTCGGTTGTAATGCTTTGAAATAAGATTGCTTTTATCGTGACTAATTTTATTGGTTTCGCCTAACCGGCTTAACTTTTGAGTAATAGAACAATAGGATAAGCCGTCTGTGTATGTAAATATAACTTGAACAAAATGGATGTCAAAACGTCAAATATAGCATTGTGACAGCTGCGCACACGCACAGATTACTAATACCCGGCGGCGCGAGATTCGTTGCCCGGAATGTTACCACATCATCATTGTTTTGTCATGTCTCACCATCTTTTTTTTTTATATTTTATGTTTACTTTATTTGATTTCATGTTTTGATTGTTGTTTGTCTCGAATCATATTGCCTATGTTGCAATGGTTTATTTTATTTCTTGTCTTGATTGTTGTTTTTATTTATTTGTGTATAATGGCATGCTACACTGGTTGACGTCATCACGTTAACGCCGGCTGCCGCTGAAAACCAGCGCTGGGGCTCTGTCTCGTATAGAGTCTTAGCATTATGCTGAGCGATGGCCGTTTTGCGTGAATGTGACGCATGCTTACCCCCAACTTGTTACTTTTTTTTTTTGTGTTTATGTTCTTTTTTATGCGTCGTGTTTGCCGCAAATAAACGTATTTTCATTTTTCATTTTTTCATTTTTCATTTCAACAAACCCGAAACTCAATTTCGTAGTAAAAGATTAGAACAAAGTATTTAGGAAGCAATGTAAGGCAATAAATCATTTTAATCCTTTGTCCATGAGGTTTTAAAAATTGCGGCATATTTTGACAACCAAACTATCTTATCTTATATTTATGATCCCTTGGCAAAAATTGTGAACAAAGGGCGTCGGCATGCTTTTGTTGAACTTCCCACGTTTTGAAACAATAGGTAACCAATTTCTTTGTTTCTCTAATATTATGTTGTGAATTGCGTGCCTAATTCAGTTTTGTTTACTACTCATAAATATCATAAGCATACCGGTTTAATTTAATTTTTATTATTATTTAAATTATAATAAATTTAATATTTATTATAATTTAAATTATATTCAAAGTCCGACTCTGCAACTGCCAGATACACCACAACACCAAAACAGAAATAAATAAATACAGCCACATAAGTAACAGTACTTGTTATTTACATAAAAAAAATCCTAGTAAAAAACAAATATAAAATAATATAATATAATAATATTAGATATAGAGGTAAGATTGTTTTTTTTGTTATCATTTAAATCAAAAACTACTAGACTGATTTCAAAAATTCGTTTACCATTATAAAACTATATTATCACTGAGCTGAGTAACAAAGGCTATATAACATCACGCTGCGACCCACGGGACACAGGACCGCGGCGGACAGCAATTTTTTTTTAATATTTCGTCATAGCTCCGCCCGCGTCTATAACAGCGTCGAGTCTATTTCTCATGGAGCTCACAAGGACTTGACACAAGTTCGACCCTCGAATGGAGTTCCACACCTCGTCACAATGAGAGACGAGCGCAGGCTTATTTCTTTCGTTCCTAAAATCCCATCTTTGAACCATTATGGCCCATAGGTGTTCGATGGGATTTAGGTCTGGAGACCTAGAGGGCCAAGCGACAGTCCTAATGTCCGGTTGCTGGACGAGCCAATTTTGCACAACTTGCGCGCGGTGTATCGGGCAGTTGTCTTGAAAAAAATAAAAATGTGGGACCTCATCCCTCGGATACACCGTGCGCACAGTAGGTAACATCACCTGGTCCAGCAACTCGGCATGTGACTGACCATTAGCCCTCCTGTCAATATACACCAATTCGCCTGGCCCGTCAGCGCTCATCCAACCCCACATATTAACAACGATTCGGCCGGATTCGTGATTGGAACTCACGTTTCGAGGCTCGTACCGTGTGTTATTAACACGCCACAAATTCCGACGGCCATGTTGGCTAGATTTGAATGACTTTTCGTCGGAAAATATGGCGTGCAAGAAGTCAAAATCCCTGTAATCCCGAGCAAAGCGTACTCTCGCTTGTTTTAGCGCGTCGTTGAGCACAATTTTTTTGGCCGGCCGTCTGTGGTGCACTCCCGCCGCATGTAGCGCTCTCCTTACAGTTCTCACACTGCACTCGTATTCCGCAGCGAACCTCGAGGTTCTGGTAAAAGGGTCTTGCTGATATACGGCCCGCATGTGCGCCACTCGGCTCTCGGTAACGATGCGCGGACGCGGGGCACGAGGGGCGTCGTCATATGACCCTTCAGCAGCATCTCTGTTGATCCAACGTCGCACAGTATTTCTCTGTAAAAAAAATGTAGCTTTATATTGGTCTCTTTCAAGAACTGTTTTACTTAAATATCTTTACTCGCTAACAATAAGAAGACATCTAAATGTGTAATGATTAAAAAATGGCGGCACTTGTAACAATCAATTGAAAAGCCCGAAATCGAGTGCAAAGAGTCTATTTTACAAGTTCAAAATGGTGAAAATAAGGCTCATAAAAATATTTGCGATAGCTCATTGCATCCGGAATGACGTTTAAAAATGTATCGGTTTCTTGACAAATATCAATAGAACACACCAAAAATCATTTTTTTATTACGTTTTTGAAAGATTTAATTATATATTTGTTAGTTTAAAAAAAACGGTTTCATCCGCATATTTGGTTACTGCTTCACCCTGTATACTATTTCTTATAAACCAGGTTATTACATACAAAAAGAATTGTTCCAATTCGACTCCAGTGGTTCCAGTGATTAGCTCGTTTAAACAAACAAGCTTCAGCTTTATTATATGAGTACTACCTATTTTTACAGTTTGGGCTACCAGTTTCGGGTTCTGTTACCCGAAACTGGCTTTTTTACAGTGAAGTATAAGTAATTTAATTATATTTTAAACTAGCTGCCCGCCGCGGTTTCACCCGCGTCTTTGGTTAGTGCTCCACTCTCGTGGGGACGTAGCGTGATGTTATATAGCCAATGTCACTCTGGAAAAACGTAGCTATCAGTAAAAAAAAAATTGCAATCAGATCTGTACTTTCAGAGATTACCTCCTACAAACAAACTAACAAACTTGCTTCTTTATTTTATTAGTATAGATAAGTTTACTAGCGAAATTAACTTCTTATATAATTATACAATTGAAGCAAAACTTGCCGATACATTTCTGTTTATTTTAAGTTTGACAAACATTCTTAGGATATCCGTTTTTTTCGGCTACAAAGGCGACTCAGCGATAGATAAAAACTATGTGAGAAACATCTATTAACATCCTAACATCGAAAAAACGCCCAGCTAAACTGTGCTGTAAATATTGCATGTTAAGGTATAGATTAAATCAAAATTGCGAGAGCAACAAAATACAATGTGCGGTGCCACATTTGAAGTCTGTTTTAGTCCGTGAGGCGTTAGATATCTAGTACTATTGTTGATATAACTATCGAAGGTGAGGAACAAAAAATATTATTCACAGAGTTTTCAGAAATAACAAAAAAAAATTATTCTGATTTTCTTTCTGCATACTATGATAAAATGCACTCATAAATACAAAATGATCACGCAAATAAATCGATGGTAAAAGTAACCTATCTGATTATATTCTTGAAAAGTTCTTTAATTACATTAATTTTACAATTTCGAACCGTTATAGTTATGAAGTGTCTTCTAGTGTTAGTAAATTAAAAATATGATTTTATACAGGATTATTTTGAAAACACTAATAAATAACATCCCAGGACTATATTGCTATATTATTTTTTTCTATGTTTTCTTTAGTTCTATGAATTTTTACAAAACTTTGTATTTATGATTTTAATTCAGAAGTCAGTTAAGAAGTTTTTATTATTTTGTCTTTTGTTAATTTTTAGATGTTTACTAACGCACTGTTTGTTCAGTTATCTAGTATGTATTCTTTTGGTATCGTGTAACAATTTTGTTTTCTGTTTGACTGATTAAAATATAAATATTGAAAGATAAGAAATTGTTCTGCGAATATTGTTTTACTTTAATTATTAAAATGTCAATGTCAATGTAAACGGCATCAAGTAGTCCGCAACTTTAAATTTATTATAATAATAATATAAGAAATCCTATAAAGAGGAAAGATTTTCTTTTTTGTTTGTATCGAGTGTCTCAAAAAATACTGGACCGATTTTGAAAATTCTTTCACCATTAGAAATCTACATCATTATCGAGTAACATGGGCTTTGTAACATCACACTACGACCTACAGTTTTGTTGCAGGAAAAGTTTTGTTTCTTTGTTTGCTTAAATGAGTTAAACTCTAGAACTACCAGTCGGATTGAAAGAATTACTTTTGTATATGATAGCGCAAATCGCGGGGAATAGCAAGATAATGATAAAAATAGGTAGGTAATGTTAATTATGAAAACATTAAAACATACAGAATAATAACAAACAAAATATTTAACAATTTCGACTTACCGTAACATTTAATTCCTGCGATATTTGTGAAATATTCAACCCCTGGTTGTGTAGAACCAAAATTTGGTTGCGTTCTTCTCTTAATAAATTTCGGGGCATTGTTTAAGTCCATTAAAACACAGCACGGGTCAGCAGGAAGGAAATCAACAGTCCAATAAAACACAGCACGGGTCAGCAGAAGAGCAATCAATCAATGGAAAAATTCATAGAGAGGCGTGTTGACAACAAGCGAATGCAAATTGCAACTGAATGGTGACTAGCGTGACTGATCGGGTGAAGTGTCATAAAACACACATACACACATATTTTGAGAATGCCCTGTTATTTGCCAAAATTATTTTTGAGCCCCGCCCACTAGTCTCATTAGCGAATTACAGGGAAGTTGACCGGTTATGCCACGATGCGTAGTTCAAAGTATTTTGTTTGCTAAGTGATTCACCGTTTTTGTCCCCGATAGTACAAGTGGCAATATTTTATCGTACTTTTGGTTTATTTTTAACGCGATTTGGTAATCAACAGTGACCATTGCTCGTACATGCAATGAACCTTTTTGCATTTTAATTTCACACAGCTCCAGCAGGCCAGTTGTTCCTATTATCCGTATGAAGTTAATTAGCAGCTTTATAAACAAAAGTCAAGCAATTAGTGGGTTTAATAGCTCGAACGTACTGAATAGCTTGAACAGCTAGTTTCAGCGCGTAGTTCTGAGCTGTTTATGATTTATAGTTTTTAATTAATTGAGATATTCTTGTTTTTTAGCTGAAGTAACTGAAAATGTTTTAATTGATTTTATGTTTATGCAAATAAGGTTAGGCGTTATCAACCAATCTCACGTTTAGTTTATGCAGGTAGCCTATTTTATATAACAAGGTATTTTATTGAAATTGAAGTTCAACATTAACACAAATAGGTCGAAATCGAACAGATTCCAAGACAGTATACCCTTTTAATTAAAACAAGAATGTTGATAGCTGAAATATCTCCTTACGCAAAACATTTGTAGGTACCGAACTCCGTCAGCTACCGAACCGAGCCATTCAAAGAAAAACTTCGCGATTTAATGCCATTTTAGTCTCTATTCGCACGCGTTAATGGCTATAATGGCGTAACTTCTGGTCGGTAAGACAGGAAAGCTGTCAAAAGTGTACGTGCCACGATCATTCTCCTATAAAGATTGTTGAGACGCTACAAAGGGATATTGTAAGGAGTGGAAAAATGCTTGCGACGTGCGCCGGAGAGATAGACCTGACAGAGAAGAATGCGGGGAAGATGACATGGCATCGTATTGGGACGTCACAGCCAAGGGAGGGGAAGGGGATTTCAGAGATACGTTATATCGTTTAAGTTTGAGATTTATCAGCGGTACGTGCGATTAATCTGATGTTAAGCTGAGATTATGTTGTGTTTTAGTCGCATAGCTAGCGGCAGTGAATTAATGACACATTCTCCAATGTTTTATAGTTTATTGTAGTAGGTACGGCACATACACAGATAGTTGTTCGTGGATCAGGGCTTTAGGACGGGGGAAAGGTTACGTGTGTGTAAACAGCTACGTAATAAAAACCTTACATTCATTCACAGAGAGACAACGCACTGCTTAAGCCGCTGGGTCTGTCCACTAGGTTAACCGTTTTTCGACAGATCTAACTAGTGAGCAATTATATGTTTTTTGTCAAAACTGATACACGTACGGTATTATAATGTATGTAAGAAGTCGTAAATATGATAACTCAATAAGATTAAGCAGTTTATAAATTTATTTTACTACGCATTTTAAAGTTAACTTTTACGTAACCTGGAAAATGTACGTTCTAAGACAGCTATCAAAAAATATCATGGATTCAGTACATGATTTTGGACCCCCCTGCGTTGAAAATGTTCGTCGGCTTTTTCTTAATTTTTACGTTTTTTTCTGCATTTTTTTTACTATACCTAATCTATATAAAATCATTATTTCTATCTAACCCAATGAGATTTTTAATTAAAAAATAGTAAATTTACTTTTTAGTAGCGCGCGCGCGCCATCCGGGGAGTATTTTGATCGGGTTGTTTGCACTCAAAAATGACAATTTTTTAACCGGTTATTTCCGAGATGAATGACTTTCGTAATTTTATTTATGGCATCAGGTGTAACCTTTTCACGACATTTTCGCGTCGATGTCCCTGCCATCCTATATAACGAAGGGGGAAGGAAGGATAATCGAAAATACATCCCTTAAAGGCGTTAAATAGAGGATGAAAGTTTGCATGGAATTTTGTCATATTGCCAGATGGAAATCCCATCGGGCACGGCTTGTCACTCTATAAATTGAGAGAGTGTGTAATTTGCACCACAGGAGAAATCCAAGAACAGAAAATAAACTGCGACTTCGCCGCGTGATGACTATTGAGATGTTTAAGATCGAAACTAATCCGGCAAACCCGAAATAAATATATGTATGTGAGTAAATGAATGAGTGTTATGTGCCATGATGTAGGTAATACGGAAAAAGATAAACGAAGGTATTCTTGCCACCGTACAATATTGAACACTACGTCTAATAAAAACAAAAACCCTTTGTTAAAAAAAAACGCTCCCTTTGATTTATAACTTTATTTTCTTTTTATTATTTGTTGTTATAGCGGCTGTACAAACACTGTGAAAATTGACAAAAATTTAAGTGTCTATTAAATAAGTAATATAAATTACTATTGAAGTACTTCATAATTAAATTGTAATTATATTGACATTGTTTATCTTTAATATTCTGTACATACTTAGCATCTCTAGTGTATTTTGTACTTTTGCATGCCTTCTGGTTAAATATGGCTTTTGCTAATTATATTTTTTGATGTCACCGAGGTTTGAACCCAATTTTGCAAATAAATATCTTATCTTATATATTACTGTTCCAAAGATACCACCCTGCGGCAGACGGACGTACGGACGGACGAACAGTGGAGCCTTAGTATGTAATAGTGTCCCATTGGCACACTTTGGGTACAAAACCCTAAAAACAACGATATTATACTGATATATTTTGGAAAGTAAACCGGATAATAATATGAAACTCGTATCGTTTTACGAAATAGCTGTGTTGGAACAATCTTTGTAACCTTTAGTTGGTCGTATTGAACCTTTTTGTGTCCTTATCGCCACTTTACACCATTGCCCTAACCTAGATCATTGGGTTACGGTGCGACAATGTAATTGGATTCCTCACGATTTCTGATTAAAATCGAAAGTGACCCACTTAACTTTTTGGTTTCAATAGTGAAATTTTCTCTTGTTTTAGTAAATACAATTTGATCCTAGTTTTAATGATAAATTGAATGTTGTTGTGTTGTGTTTGTGTTGTGAAGATGTAGTGACAAAAACTTAAAAGTAAAGTCTATTCAAACGAATGTTTCATATTGATGTTATTTCAAGTTAAACAAATATCAACTTTATTTTAATGGCATTTAAGTTGATTTCAGAGTGACTAGCACTAATGAATAATTTATAAAAATGTTTGAAGTTGTAGCGTAAACTGAACTTTATTGTGTAGGAATTAAGGTTATTTTCCATACAGACATATTTGTTTACATTTTTGGCAAATCATCGCGAATGCAGATTAGAAAGTTTGGTCATGTTGAGAGGAGGCGACTAACAAAATGTATTCACAAGACAGTTGTGAGTGGTGTGGTACTCGTAGAAGGACATAGTGATCTCATTTGTGATGTTCTTCAGAAAGGTCAGGTGCGTAGTACTCGCAATCAGAGTATAAGACTAAGCGCGCACTGCGATGCGATTTTTTAATCGCATGTTCATGCGAAATAAAATCGCAAACGCCAATAATTTTTCAAGCGAATTCTGAAGCGTTTTTTTTTATCGCAGTGCGTGGACTTTAGAACATTAGTATTGTTCACAGATTGACGATTATTTTTCGTAACGACTAAAAATCGCAGTGCGCGCTTAGCCTTAACTTAAATGAAGCAAAAGGAGTATGTAAGGACGTAGCAGGTAGTGTTCTGTGGTTTCTGCCACCCCCATCGGAAGAAGGTGTGAGTTTATGTGTGTCTATGATATGTGTGAATGTTGTATTTATACGAGGATTAGGATTTTTTCAAATAAACACTGGAATAATGATAATTTTTCAACGAAATTCAAAGTTGAAATAACTATAAGTTAAATTTATACCAAAAAAACTGTGGTTCATTCAGTCTGTTACTATAAATATAATTCTACAACTTAGGGAAAAATCATAAAGAGTTACAAACGAATTGAATCTGGCGTCCTAGCTAGGTTACATGATAACCTGTATTAAGGTTCGCCAACCTAGGTTCCCACAGAAAAGATAAGTGAGGAATCTAAATATGACAAAAGAAATGTTCCTTAATTGGCTCGTCAGTGGAAAATTGTTCAAGTCTTTGTTGACTTTTCTTGCCCTATACAACTTGTCCCGGAATTAACGCACACCACCAGACACCCCAATTAGAATGTTATGTTATAATCACAATACATACACTGATTTTTTATTATTATGTAATAAACATTGTTTTTCTCATAAATTAGTTACACTGATTGTGGGAGAAAATTGTGGTCACATTACAAATCTACGCATGCAAACAGTCGCACTCGTTTAGGGGTCTAGCGCAGTAGGTACTTCATCTATTTTGGTTTGTTTTGACTGTACAGCGGAAGTGTGACAGTAATTTACGTAGTTTTAATTATTTTTGGGATAAAATATTACCTATATTAAAAATTAAAGAAATCGATTCAGTAAACGATTCTGAACAAACTACTTTCATAATGTGCATTAATTCAGTTACACATTGTATAATGGTAAAGTAAAGTAAAACTTATTGAATTAAGTAATTGGAACTCCTACTCCTAACTAAGTATTTATTTAAAATATCGAAACCTACGAACAGCTTTATTTTCAAAACATCGGCGTTGCTAATTTACGCTTTTGAATGTAGCTACAATATTTCAGTGCGCCTTTCGCTTCAAACGGGTTGAATTTAAATTACTTACTTTATTATTTTTTATTTTTTCGCTTCAGCTCCACTCCGCTCCGCTCGGGTGAGTGTTTGTCTTTCTATCTCATTAATTTCTCAGCTTTCTTTGCTTTTGTCCGGTGTTGCCAGACTTACGATGCCCCTACAAAGCGCGGTAAAAATAAACGATACTTTACCCGGTTAATAGGATCGTTAATGTAAATTATGTGAAGTAGATTCTTCGTGATTACGTAATTAACTGAACACTTTATTATTGTTCGCTTCGGCCATACCGACGCGAAAACAACACACTACATTTTTTTACATTTATTTATTCACTAGTAGTGCCCTGCGGTGTCACCCGCATAAGTGTCGATCCCGTGGGAATATCGGGATAAAAAATATCCTATGTGTTATTCTGATGTATAAGCTATATTATTGTTGGTTGCGGTCAAAGCTTGTCTTTTCTCAAATAATGCGCGGAAATTCAAACTAAGTTATACCTACAGTGCCCTCCAAAAGTTAATTGACATTTTTCCACTTCAGCTATGATGCCACATTATGATTTAATATAAAAAAAAATAATCAGGTAAGTACCTAATTCTAAGGGATTATTTGATATTTTTTATCATAAGCCAATGGTAGTTGAATTAGCCAATAAAAACGGTATAGCCGTTTAAACATTTGGAACTAGAATGTTAAATCATAATGCGGTGTGTCACAGCTGAAGTGGACATTTTTCCACTTCGGCTGTACGAACATTTTATTTGAAAATTATACGTCCCCGAATCAATGACGAACAACAACAATTTTTCACGCGTCGATGTGTTCATTTGTTTCTTTCTCGAAGCCAGTTCGAAATTTAATAAGTACTCTTTGATAAGTTACCTCCTCGGTCGACATGTTTAGAAGTAAAAAGTTCTTTCCATTTATAAATTACACGACCCCACAGAAAAAAAGCAATACACTATAGATATGAGTTTTCATAGTAATTTATTCGGCCGCTAAACGTTACTGATTTGGATTTTCATACTAACTTGGCCGCTGCTCGCATGTATTTGACCAGTACAGCATTTTCAATTTATCTCGAAGAATGGTGTCAAAATAATGCTCGAATTTTCAAGCATTTTTGAGAAATAGATTTATAGAGATTGGAAGGCGTACCAGGGGCCGAAGGCAACTCGCAGAGGCTCCTTAGACAATTTTAAATGATGAGGAGACACCAACCAACGATTATCCCTTTATACACTATGCAAGTGCACCCAAGGACAACCACCGGTTGGTGCAGGACTATTGCAGAACATGAAAACAAAATATGTACCTATATATTGGATTATGGGTTTGGTTGGTTAAAGTGTACTGGAAAGTTTGAGTATGAATGTCGATGGCAATATGAGAAGCTATAAGACCAAAGAAACGATGGATGGCCTGTGTGAATGATGTTATATGGTTAGAAAGGGGGTGGCTACCGAGATGATGACTAATAGAGAAGTATGAAAGAAAAAGACATGTAGCGCCGACCACGAATAACTTGGGATAAGGGGGATATTGGGATAAGGGCAGGAGAATAATGATGGTGACATTTATCGAGATTACCATTCCAACTTTAACTCTGCCTACTCAACTTGAATTTATTTCTTACCATAACTTTATTAGATTATAAAATTTACTACTAATAAGAGATAGAACTTTTTGCATTCTATCTCATTATTCTTTAGTCAAGTACTCAGATTTCTTTTATTCAAAATTTCTTATATCTACAATTGTGAGGCTAAAGTTTGTTCAATTATATAGAAATTGGGCAATTTATTGTTCAACTACTTGCGGAGTGCGTTAGGCATTGTTTGCGAATTTGAGAAAAAGTTATTAAGTTAGCAAGTTGATAAATTGACGTAAATCTGGTAAACTGTTGAAAGTTTGGACGTGAATTATGGTGTGTTTTGAATAGGTTTTTTTTTATTGTATTGAGTGAAGTGTTTACATCATTTTCGTTCGGCCCTTTTCCCAATTTGCAACATATCTTCTTCTTCCATACTTCTCTATTAGCCGTCACAACGGTAGTCACCAACTGTTTAGCCACGTTATCTTTCACACAGTCCGTCTATCGTTTCTTTGGACTTCCTTGTGTGAACTGTGACCGATAAAAATATAAAGTGAAAACTTCTTTTGATCAGTGATGATACTGGTTTTTGTTGCTTTAACCACTCGTATTCCGCCGGATCGTGGATCCACGCCAGACACAATGGCTTTTTAATTGTTTGTGTAATTACGGCATTCAACCGGTTAAAGAATGCAAAGGACTAGGATTTCGCCTCCTATTACTTATGTAGTTTGTGGAGGAAGTACACACATCAAAGGTGTCTGGGGATCAAGTACGTTTTGGAGTATCGCCGCAATTGAGGATTATTATTTTAACTTTTTTGTATCGTTATTGATTTTCTTTAGTTAATTTAACTATTTGAATAAAGAATTTCCTTATCTTTTCATTAAAAATAGAAAATCAACTGTCGATCAGGATTTCTATAAAAGTGTGTAATAGCGTTTTTACAAAACCATTACAATTTTTGCATCGGAACTGAAAAAAATTGCATTGATATGGAGCGACGACATCATTTGACACGAGAAGAGATGATGAGCGCCGTCGGAATGTTGCAAGCTGGCTCCAGGCAACGTACTGTAGCTGTCGCTCTTGGCACTAAACAAAGCGTTTTAAGCCGCCTCTGGACACGCTATCGCATCACGGGTAGCGTGGCCGAGCGCCATGAAGGACGATCTCGCAGACAGGACCGGTACATCCAAAATACTGCTCGACGGAATCGTACCATGACCGTACTATGTTGGCTACGAGGCTCCACAGCTCTTCAGACTTGCTGATAAGCGAACAAAAAAAAAATCCGAAATCTTTTACGTGAAGTGGGTCTGCGTTCCCGAAGGCCACTGAGAGTTCCACCTATAGCACCCCGCAATAGTAGGTCCCGTTTACAATGGGCACGCGAACACAGAAATTGGGAGGAAGAAGACTGGCGTTGTGTTTGTTTCCCGATGAATCTCGTTTCGGTATGAGGCCGAATACAAGACGTACTCGAGTTTGGAGGACCTCTGGACGTCAAGAATATTTGAAATTTTGTCAGGAAGTTCATTCATAAGGAGGGGGCACAAAAATGGCTTAGGCTGGTATTTGGATCAGGGGCAACCTCAATGCTCAGATTTATGCGGAGAGGATTGTTTCAGACGTGATCGCGTCCCTTTGTGAAGCCTGTTGGGTGATTCGTTTCGACTAATGCACGATAATGCACGTCCACACACGGCTAGAGTCGTAACACGCACTCTTACCGATGCTCGCATCAACGTTCAGCCGTGGCCTGCTCAATCGCCAGACCTCAACCCAATTGAGCACGCATGGGATATGCTCCAAAGAAGAGCTCTGCCGAGTATGGATGCCGTGCATACCTCACAACAACTTTTTGACGTGTTAGAAATAATGTGGTCGGCCATTCCTCAAAGTGATTTTAATAAACTAATTTTAATCATGCCAAATCGCTGTGATTGTATGATTCGTGTCAATGGTGGAAACACAGATTATTCATTTTTTTATCTTCACAATAAAAATTTTAAAAAATCCTCATTTTTGTTTTTTTTTGCCTTTTAATTGACGACATTAACTTAGGTTGATTTCTCACAATTAGCTGACATTGCAATTTTTCTTAATTTTTACAAAATATGGGGACACGTTATTAACTTAAACATAGGAATTAAAGTAAGAAACCAGTCTGGAAGACTAGATTTGGTAAATATTAATTGCATAATTTTTTATAGTTAAAAATGTACTTGGTCCCTAGACACTTTTGATGAGTGTAATTTGACCTCACACTAAAATAACTACTTAGTTTCGTTATTATACACTTAAAATAATTCCAAG
This sequence comes from Apamea monoglypha, assembly GCA_911387795.2. Classification (NCBI taxonomy): domain Eukaryota; kingdom Metazoa; phylum Arthropoda; class Insecta; order Lepidoptera; family Noctuidae; genus Apamea; species Apamea monoglypha. Next base: position 1,454,227 of record OU426922.1, on the reverse strand, counting down.
TATCTACACAGGTATCTTCATGTATTGAAGTGAATTCATTCACACTTCTACACATATGCAATACTCTCCAATACCTACCTTTACCTTTACCTTTCATGTTGTGCAGTCACATTCAAAACTCAATCTACATCGCCCTGTTACACGTACACTTTCGAAACTGTTCAAAGGGAAAACATAAAGCTGTGCAGTGATTGCGTTAGCTTCAGAGTCAAAGCTTTGAAGTAAGGCCTAGCAAATAAATAGTGCATAGGAACGACGGCTTACTAAGCTGATCAGGAGCCTGTACCACACTGATCGGATGCCCTGACCTCACTGACCGGGTATGTACCCCTACAGCGCAAAAGTGCAACAAAGAAAAATGCATAAGCAGCTTCTCCTTTTGTGCAAGGGGATAGGATTGGCTTATGCTTAAAACACAACTGAGTGCAAGCAATCTTCGAAAAGAACCAGGATAAAAATAAATGATGTACGGTTCAGTTTCGATCGCCTTTAAAGATCACGAATGGTACTTTTACGCCATTTCGGTATCTTACGTGTAGGTTTTTGCCCAATTGTTTGAGTTTACAGGTTGGTCTGGCCTTTTCCATTTAGTTTTTGATGAAGGGTATAATTATAGGTATTCTATGAATGAATTTGGAATAACATTATGAACGAAGTGAACATAACATATTCAAAATTGCCAACTAGCGCGTGTAAAATGATAAAATAACAGAAATGTTCTTTTTTTCCTAGGAACAATTAACTATTCCGAAATCGAAATAACTGAAAGTTCTAGTTAGTTAAATTTGAACATGTTTTTAAAATAAAATATTCCTGCAATAGTCACGTGCGTTATAGCCGTACATGTCTATTTAAATAATTTAAAACGCGGAAAAGCCATTTTGTTAACATAAACGTTCACGGACTTGACAACGAGTGTTTTTATAACATTCACGTGTGCTGAATACTTGTTCAGGTTGAATATTACATGTGCTTGACATGTCTTTGGGTGCATTATGTTTAAGTATATGAGAGTCCACTGCATTCCCATGACTGATTCGGAGATAAACACTACCATAAAAACTACGTTATTTATTTATAGTTAGTTAATATGTATGTTGTATTTATTGAATAGGTCAATTTTATCACATTAAATCCCAGTAATGGCACGCCAAAATCCGATCACTGATAAAAGAAAAATATGAATGAAAAATTGGTTTATTCGTCACAGAAACACGATCATCCACTGATGATGATGATTGCTCCCTATCTGTTGTAATTTGAAAGAAGAAATAACTCTGATGTCTTTATTCTGTTCAAGGTTCACTTTCAGGATAAAAATCATTAAATAAAAAAAAACGATGCTTTTGGTTTAAAATTGGTCCCCTATTTGGGAGCATTTTTTTCTTCAATCGGCAATTTAATTGCTAAAATAAAAGAGAACTGAAGGCCAATTCCCGTAATTAAAAACGTTCAAAATCTAGACGCAATCTCATCTCAGCGATAATCAATGTCAAAAACTTGTCAAAAATGTAGGGAAATTAGAGGTATTTTGGACAGATTGAGACTGTGAACGTGCTTAAAATTACGAGAATTGCCGCTCACCTACCACACGATATTATGTTTAAGTAATGTAATACATGGTACTTTGAACGGAGACAAGCCACTTACTTATCTGGTAGCTAACCGCAATTGTGGTGTTAGTTGTGAGCGTCCAAGTTCCTCTCAGGTGTCTGCTAATATCTTATTGGATTAGTAATTGGAACTGTGGCTGCAAGCTGTGGTCTCTGCTCTCATTCTTGTAGCAGGATTGGACCCTTTTTGTTACAATTTTGTACGAGTACCTATAATAAGCCTTTGAAAGGGAATACGGACTAGACTTTTTACAAAACAACACGCCTTGATTCCCCGAAGGGTTAGACAGAGGTGTACCTATAGTATAGCCACATTTCGCCAGTTATGTTAAAGTCTCATATAACAGGGGGCGAGCTTATTGTCATTAACCGGGCACAAATCCAGCCTCGGCTGTTACTGAGAAATTCCAGATAGAAAGACCCAATAGCACTTTACCTGATCTGTAAATCGAAACCAGAAACAGCAGTAGCGCTTGTGACCACTAGGACAACTACACTTTCCCTTGCACTTTTTGTCTTGACTTTTTGTTATAATATAATAGAATGGGCAAGCATCACTGCCTAGGAACAATCATTCATCAAAAGTAATCAAAATATAGTTGGTAGGTACCCCGTGGTTTTCTTCTTCCCAATAACTTATTTTGTACCTAAGTCAAACTGCCATAAACGATATTAAGCTACACGTGAGCAATTCAATTGAAACACTAACTACATAAGCGAACGCTCGTAAAACAACCCGGAGCAATATTCATAAAGTCTTATTTTGTAATACAGTAATAGCTCGGAATAGCTCCCCGTCTCACTCATAGACGATCGTCATTTTTCATTAGGGAGAATATAAAAAAAATATTATCGCGGGAATACCGTGATGGCTGGCCTTATATTAAAGTAAGCGGATCAGGGTTTTAATAATAGTCCGTTTTAATATAAAAATATGGTAGTTGTGATGTTTTGTAGCAGCACCGACGGGGTTTAATAATTCTGTGGAAAAATGTTACAACATTTTTTCTATTTGAATTTCTTGTTGGACCGGGTCAGCCATAATGAATGGCCATGTGGATGCCTTCATCATCTAAGCTTTGTTATTCTTCAAAAAATCAGACCGGCAATTCTCGTAATTTTAAGAACGATTACAGTCTGATCTCAGTCTCAATCTCTCAAAAATAGCTCTAATTTCCCTATATTTTTGACATTGGTTGTCGCTGAGATGAGATTGCGATCAGATTTTGAACGCTTTTAATTACGGGAATTGGCCTTCAGGTTCGAAAAAAGTTTTATGAGAATTCGTACCCCAGTTAAACACCCGTAACATACGTGGCGTGACACCATGGCACACCTTACATATCGACAACTTTTGCCAATCCAGCACATTACACCGTCATGTATCATGTTCATCATGTGTCATGTTTTATCGATGGTTGGCATCTTGAGGTGTAGCACTTTACTCCTGTGATCTAATTTTCTTTTTACGGGCAGATTTTTCAAAATCAGCACTAAATCTAAATAAAACATAATTATTTACTTTTTTAACACACTTACTATTCTCATATTCATATTCCCCAAAAAGCCATGTGGCCAAAAGCTAACCTCATAAAAGTTAACTAAACCAAAAAACTTCTAAACTCTGGCAAAGCGCGACCGCTATTCATATTTAACCAACCAAAGAGTAATTATCTTTCAACTAGAGAGCAGTGGAGGCCGCGGGCGAAAGTCGAAACTTTGCCGTATTAGTGGCGCGTAATCTATGGGGCTAAGTGTGGGCGACTAGCTGCGCCCGCTGTTTTAGAGTTTCCCTCAAGCACTGCATTTCAGGTATAAAAAGTGTCATAAGCCACTCGAGATACGTGTAGGTTCTACCAGTGAAAGATTTTTTGTAATCGATTCAGTATTTCCAGATTTTACTTTATCCGAACAAATTGCTTCGTTGGTCGCAAGCGAGACTGCTAAGAGTACCTACTTACCAGAAGGTCAATTCACAATTTCAATTCATTCAATTAAAAACGCACAAAACTGGTAAAATGTCAAAAACTGGTCATAAGTGTAAGTGAACTTTATTAAAAATATCGGGTGTTTGTGTGAGAGCAGAGCAGTGGTGGTCCAGTGGTAACGGCCACAACTTACAAGTTGTATGTCGTGGGTTCGGACCCAGACTGGCGCTTTTTTGTGTAAATTATTTCATCACCACTGCTCTCAAACACACACATACAATATACCACATTTTATATACCACATTTTATATACCACATTTTATATACCACATTTTATATACCACATTTTATATACCACATTTTATATACCACATTTTATATACCACATTTTATATACCACATTTTATATACCACATTTTATATACCACATTTTATATACCACATTTTATATACCACATTTTATATACCACATTTTATAAACCACATTTTATATACCACATTTTATATACCACATTTTATATACCACATTTTATATACCACATTTTATATACCACATTTTATATACCACATTTTATATACCACATTTTATATACCACATTTTATATACCACATTTTATATACCACATTTTGCTGATGTTAGTATTGAGGGTAGCAAGGATATCGACTCGCAACCGGTTACCATGGATTCAATACATGATTCTGGACCCCCTGCGAATTATGCGTCAGTTATTACAATAAAAAAAGAGCTTTTTCCTACAAAAGTGCAATACCTACACGATCAAAATGTATGAAACAGCTATTTTTTTCCACCATGGTGATATAAACCATGATAAAAGATTGTGCATTAATGTCCCTGCCACCCTGTATAACAGCAGCAATAATTACTGACCAGTATAATTATGTATAGCAGTGCGTAAGTTCGGAATATGTGGCTTCGTAAAGACAGCAATTAAAAAAGGAAACCTTTAAAAAGTTTCTTTGAACGTTCCAAAAGTATCAAGGAAAGTTTTTTTTCTCTACAATTTTCGCTTAAATGATTATAACAATTATGCGTTTTATTTAAGTACGTACTCAGACAAAAATGTTATCTGAGTACTGATTTAAATAAAACTCTGAAATAAAACTTTTATTACTCAGGCAACATTTATATCTAAGCAATTTGGTACCTACACAATGAAATTTTTTTCCAACCTTACTTTTTACGTACGTTTTATCTGAAATACTCAAGATAAATAAATAAATAATGATGATAAATGAATGAATCTTATGGATAGCAACGGTATATTATTAATTTTGATAACTTTTTCAACGTATTTTCATAAAAATGTCTAGGGACGTCTGAGAGCGATACAATCTTCAGTAGCCATAAAAATGTATTATGATTTTTCATAATACAAATCTAGTGTTAAAGAATTACGATTCTTATTCAAAGTAACTATAGGTAATTTGGCAATCTATATATATTATTGTAAATTAAAGTCGCTTCTCGTGTGTTTGTGTAACCGTGTTGTTCTTCTAAACTGCGCCACGAATTTTGATGCGGTGTTCCATCATTTAGAGATTTTATTTCGGTAGGTTGTTGTGTGTCAAATGTTACTATTAAACTAACTTATAATGGATAAATCTCAATGATTCGTCAGGTCGTAAAAACAGTGCGAAGCAGGGGCGGATTGCTAGTTACAAGAGTGTTTTAAGGAGCCCACTGTTTCCAGATTCTGGTCCATATATAGTGTGGCGATTAGGTTATCACATTAATTGAGCGCACGTATTTTAACATGACGTATTTTAAACATACACAATTAAAATAATTAATAACAATTAACATTTTGAAACTACGACTTTTATTTTTCATTTTCGTATTTAACAACATTAAACTTACTTATAGAGTTTGTGTTGAATTGTTGATACCATCGCCCCGCGCGTGTCTACTGCTTTTTTACCAAGGGTGGTTATTTTGAAAAATTGTTACCTATTTTTAGTAAAATTGTTTATTTTATTATTTTAACAGACTGATTACAACTTGTAATAACCGCGTGTTGTGTTGACATTGTTTAACATCTATATTGGCTGAATATGGTTAAATACTAAGGAAGAGACTGTTTCCATTTATCACCATTTCAAAATAACTGCTATCAAGAGCTTTATTTTTATCTCTAATTTGTAAATTGTGATTTTATTAGTCAGAAACAATTTCTTACTTTACCTATTATACGGCATGCAACTATTGAACTATGTATTTTACCTATTAACAAGAAAAACGGAGTCGCGGGCGGAAACTAGTGTGTTTGTATAGGACAAACACACTAGTTTCCGCCCGCGACTCCGTCCGAGTGAAATTTCTTGTTCCCCGCCCCACCCCGTCGCATCGCATCGCCCGCTCGCGCTATGACTTCGTTTTTGTTTAGCGTTCTTTCTGACTTTATATCTTATTGGTCGGCTCCTTGGGGACGATAAATAGCCTATAGCCTTCCTTAAGAATAAAACTTTCAAAAGCAAAACGAATTTTTCATTTCCGACTAGTAAGTAGTTCCAGAGATTATCCCTCACCTAAAAACTTACAAACAAGCAATATAACAAGCAAACAATATTAGCATAGATAATTATGTCCCTCAATCAACACATAACAACATCAAATATGACTTTCAAGGAAAAATAAATATACACAATATAAATACACAAACAGACACGTCCTTCGAAAGTCTCACACAAATACAGATAAGTTACAATCCTGATTTGAAAGTAACGAAATTGTGCTGCCAAAGATGAATGACTCACAAATTTATTTAATAAAGAAAAAAGGAAAGAATTCTGAGCGTCAATATGAAATAATAATAACAAAAAATACAATTTTCGGAGAAGTTGGGATTGAGGAATTTCGTAATGATTGCTTTCAGGTAACTTATGTTATGTTACATAACATTATTGTCACGCTTAATGTGATTAAAGGGAACAGCAGAAATCTTATCACATTCGAGGAATACGTATTTTTACACGAATTACAACGAACAAAACTCTCGAAACAAAGATATTTTCTTCATAAGCCGCTACTACAACGGATTACAGTATTCAGCTGAAGGGGTAAGTCTGTACATAGACAAGACACGTGAACTAGAATAAGGTGTGAATATATAATAAATACTCGTTGTAACTTATGTTTATTAATGAGACACTTACAAGTAACTTACTAGTAAATCAGTTATTAATAAGAGATAAGATAGATATAGATAGATTAGGATAGATAGATAGGTGGTTAGATTTGGTTAGATTATTTGTAAAATAACAAACGGTATTAATAAAGAAATTGGTTTATTAGTGGAAGAGGCAAACATAAGCAAGCAAATTTATAATTAGATTCCAAGCAAACTAACACTGGGTAGGGTAGTTGTTACATGACCCCAACAAAGTTACTTAGGAAAAGTCTCCACATAATGATAAGTTCGAAGGTACAAATACTCTTAAAATTCATTATCATAATGTCAGCCGAAAGACGCCCACTGCTGGATATAGGCCTCCCCCAAGCACCACCACTTCAAACGGTTCTATGCTTCACGTATCCAGTGGATTCCTGCGGCCTTCACAAGGTCATCGGTCCACCTTGTAGGAGGCCTTCCGACGCTACGTCTACCGGTACGCGCTCGCCACTCCAGACCCTTTTGGTCATCTTTTCTGTGAGCAATATCACTGAAGTTTGGCACCACTGTCACTGAAGTTTGGCAATTTTTCGGGCTATGTCGATTACCTTGGTTCTCCTGCAGGGAAATTCCAGCATAGCCCATTATTAACCATTGCCATTTGGGTGACTTTTAGCCTTCTAATAAGGCCCATTGTGAGCGACCACTGTTGGTGAGCGAACATTGTTTCAGTCACTGGTAACATTTACTGGTCAAAGACTTTCGTCTTGAGACACTTAAAATTAATATTTACAAATAACATTTTACTTAACAGCTTATAAACTCGCTGTAGCAATATCCTTCATCATTTATCACTCGAACGTACCAACGTCATATATTTGTACAATATAAGTACAAAAGTATATGGGTAAATATGTGTGTTGTAGTAAAATCATTCTTCATCGTAAATCTTAAGACATTTTACTGAAGTCACTTGTTAAAAGACTACTTAGAAAGCTTTGTTATATTTACTGAAAAAGTTAAGTTTATTTAGTACGAGATTTTCATCAAAGTCTAGGCTAAAACAAATTTCTGTAAGTAGAATACTTAAAAATAAGTTATAGACCAATTTCTCAAATTTAACCTCGGCTAAGTGCGACCTCACTTTACTTTCAGCCCAAAGAAAATTCAAGGTTCTTCATCTTTTCAATTATAACCGATTGTTGAAGCAATACTGCCTGCCTCGATCGTCTATTGGTCAGAAGCGCTCCTGCTAAACATGAGGTCCTGTGATCGTTTCTCGGGTCGGGCAAGTTGTTGGGTTTTTCTATCTGGAATTTCTCAGTAGCAGCTCGGAGACCCGATTTATGCCCGTTGATCGCAAAAGGCTCACCCTCTATTACATGGGACTTAAACATAACTAGTAAAATGTGGGTGTACTATAGGCACACATCTGCCTAACCCTTCGGGTAATGCCGGTGTCATGTAATAATTATGTTATGAAGCAAAATTTTGCACTCAAGCAGCCATCATCAGATCTGGCCACAAATTGACCTCTCACAACAGCACACACATACATACATACAAGTCCCAATGTACCCGTTGGTTCATTAATTCTTAAGTACTTTGACATTAACTGATGCCTGTTAATCATAACTATGAATAAGGATTAAACATCAAGTGAATTATACAGTAGATCCGAATCCAGTTACAAATTAATCAGTTTCTACCCCGACTATGAATAAAGCTCCACATATTCATGCTGCCCTGGTACTGATTGATGTGATTTTGGTATTTATAGCTCATTGAAAATTCATGTCATTTTAAATGAGGTATTTGCGTTGTATGTACATGAATATAAAACAACAGAGCAAGGAATCACGTTATTACATGAGGCATCAAAAAATTCGTACGCATCGTTATCAACAGGAAAAGAGTTCAAAAGGATGGCAGCATTGCAACAGCCGATCGTAAACGTGTGCCGCCGTAAGTAAAGAGGTATCTCACGTACGGGTTTGTCATATGGTGCAATTTCTTCTTAATAGTTCGCTAGTGACTTCAGCCTTAGAGTGAGTACTTAAATAAACACACACACGTTAAGCCCCGTATTCATGGTAAACTTTTGATGAGTAACAGTTGATCAACATTGTTGATGAGCAACGACAAAGTTGCTGGAAACAAAGTTTATATCAATATATTTTGTCCACACGCCAGTCTGCGTTAAAATGTTACCCGAGGAAGTAGTGTTGTTGTATTCTCTGTATCCAGTGTATTCCACATTATTTCCATGTTTATAAAATGGTTGGAAACACGTCCACACACGTCAACAATTGTTGATAACCAGAATGATGTTGTCGCTCGTCGAGCGAGAACTCGTCAACATGCCGAGATCAACTCTGCAACACGCATTGTTGCCAGCAACATGTTGACAGCAACTCAGGAACATGTTGATAAAACTTTGTTTATAAACAAATGTTGACCGTGAATACGGGGCTTTATGTACATCCTCATTAGTTCGGTTCAGCAACTCAGGGTAAGCTTAGCGTTTCAACCCGACCACAGCTTACTACAAATAAATAATAAATACATAGATACTAGAGAAACTACTGGGTAAATGTGTCATATTAGGGAAGCACGTGCAAGAAGGTAGTAAATGATAAATGATTTTATTTCTGTAAGTAGGTTTGTACTAACACTTTTACACGTCAATCACATTTTAAAAACTAGATGTGGTTGGCGTTTCCTATCTGACTACTCTGAGAAGAAAGGCCGAAACAAACTCAGAGGTCACAATCTATTTTAAAGTCTATACATAATATTGGTCAGATCATGTGTAGGACCATTTAGATTGATGTCCAAAATGATCTTTTGAGGAAAGCATCACACAGATTTGAGTGGACCAGTCCAGTCAGTGCAAGCATTTGTCAGTAATCGTGTAGTTGAACTCAAAATTGAGGCGGAAAGCGAGTATGAAGTATTTTTGCGCTTACAGTATCACCATCGATTTTTTTTTCTATTTGTTGATGCCATTCGATAGCGCGCACCTTATTACGTTAGTTGGCCCTCTTATTTATATCAAAGCTACAGACTATGAAGTTCCGAAAATAAAAACAACTTTTTCGCTTATTTTGCTCTATTTTTATTCCATTCGATAGCGCGCACCTAAATATGTTAGAGTTGGCTTTCTTATTTATTTCAAAAGCCACTATGAAGTTCTGAAAATGAAAGCTACGGTTATTCGCTCTATCTTTGATATCATTCGTTAGCTGTTTTTTTTATTGCTAAATGGCCCTTCTCTTGACCTCGATCACGCCTGATGGAAAGCGATGGATGAGGTCTATGATGGAACTAGCATACCCAGAAGATGTCTGTTCACTCTTGCTTTGAAGGCAGACAGGATAAATGTGGAAGTTCCACACAGACGCCGGCAGAGTTCCACACTTTGGCTGTGCGCATAATAAACGTGTTTGTAAAAGGACCTTTTGTCTTTTTACGGGTATTACATAACAATCTACTTAATGCCATCAGAATTGTTAGGATAGTTAAAACGTTAAAAGCTTGACAAAAATGTTACGGTCATAACGGACTTTTACATTGTGATCGTGCTCAGTAAAGCCACCTCGGAACGATGTGATCTTTGGTGAGAGAAGCTCAAGTAATGTAATTAAAACGATTTGGAATATTATTAATAGTGAAGCGGAAAGGTCTAGTAATCGGAATACTAACTACAGCCTGTCTATTAATGACAACATAATAAAATCAGACTCACAAGTCGCCGAGGCATTTGAAAAATTATTTTCAGATATTCTCGTTACTACTACTAAATCCCTGAACTCATCACCTTTTGTTGCTGAGTCTTTGCTTATGGAAAATGTTAATGATTGCGATTCAGAATTTCATTTTGAACATATTACCTGTAGAGATATAATTAAAACATTTCACGCTTTAAATGTAAAAAAGACTGCAGATCTGTGGGGTAATTCTTTAGAAGTTTGCTAAGTCTATTATTGACATTGTAGCACCTACTCTAGCTCTTATCTATAATAGTTGTATTGACGGTGGGGAGTTTCCTGACCTCATGAAAAATAGTAAAATAATTTAAAAACCTTTGTTTAAATAGGCTAGTACATCAGACCCCACACATTATATACCTATTTCTGTACAACCTACCTTTTTTTTTTTCCGGATGGGAAATCATCAAATGACCCCTCCCGCTCTGGGTGGAGCGGAAGGGAGTGTCAGACTCTTACTGACTAAAACCCACCCATGTTCCTTGCTTCGCCCTTTATGTTCCGGGGTAGCGGTAACCCTTTCGGACAATCCCGCTGACCCGGCAGGCTTCGGCCCTAAGGGGCCCCTCAAATTATGCTGACAACTCTTTGAGGCGCGCGTGGAGCACTTACGCGCCGTCCGGCACGGGCCTGGTCCTGATCGGGCGGTGAGCTACCCATTTTTCTCCGCCCGCAGGCCCGCGCCTACGGTGGCTGGGAGTCGTCACGCGGCTCCCGACGCCTGGAGCGTCTCCCGCGGCGGCTGGGACGCCACCTCCTTCGCTAGCACGACTGCTTCGCAGGAGGCGACTGCCTCCCACTCCCTCTCGCCCCGGACCATGGCTTGCACCAGGGCCGGGCGCGAGAGGCCGTACTACCTACTTTTAGTAAAATATTTGAGAAATTTATTTTAGAACAAATGCAAATATTTTTTAATTAACACAAATTATTACATAGCAAAATTATTACAGTTCGGTTTTATAAAGGGTCGTTCAACTACTGACGGCGTGTTGAACTTTTAGGACATATTTATTATGCATGGGAAGACAAATGCGATGCCTTGGGCATCAGCCATGTTATGTTTGACGACACGGTTGGCGCAGTGGCTGAGCGATCGACTGCTGCGCTGCGTGTCGTGAGTTCGATTCCCGCACGGAACAAATGTTTGTATTGCCTATAGGTAGTTGTTCCGGGTCTGGCTGTTTGTGTATGTGAGCTTAAATGTTTGTAAACGCACCCACGATACAGGAGTAATACCTAGAATGGGGCAAGGCTTTTTTTAAAAAAAAAATGTTCTGTGATTTGTCCAAGGCATTCGATTGCGTTCTTCACGAAACGTTAATAAGGAAACTCCGCCACTACGGGATCCGGAACGCTGCTCTGGATCTTCATACTTCATACTTGAGTAAGAGGATCCAGAGCGTTGAATTCTTGGTCCTTTATTGTTTCTTATTTATATTAATGACTTGCCGTACCTCATAAAGGATAATCATGATATAGTGTTGTTTGCAGATGACAATTGACTTTTGTTTAAACGTAAACGTCAGCAGCAGGTTACTGGCGAAGTAAATAGCGCGATCTCTAAAGTAGGCCACTGGTTCAATGTTAATAATTTACTTCTAAACGAGAAAAAAACGAGAAAGTTTACATTACCTCACGTTAGGCAGGTGAAAACTAAGGTTAATAAATATATAAGATAAGGTTGATAAAGGGCGAAGAATTGAATCCTGAAGACAGCACAGTATTCTTGGGCATAACTTTGGATGCTAAGCTTCAGTGGGGTCCACATATAGATAAATTGTCAAAAAAGCTAAGTTCCGCAGCATACGCTGTTAGAAAAATTCGTAATTTAACTGATTTAGAGACAGCCCGTTTAGTGTACTTTAGCTATTTTCATAGTGTAAGCGAGAATGTAAGCTTATAAGCTTCAATTGTAGATCAATTAAACGGTCGGTTGATTATGTGAGGGAATTATGTGAATCGTCGGATGTCGTAGCTATACAGGAGACGTGGCTTCTCTCGCATGACTTGGCGTATTTAAGCAGTATCTGTCCCGGTTTTGGTTCCACGGGTGTTGCGGCGACGGAACCATCGGCCGGGCGAGGCCGACCCCAAGGAGGCGTCGCGTTGCTGTGGAGATCCAGTGCTTTTGATAGTGTATCAGTGATTCAGTGTAATACTGTTAGGTTAACCGCGATTAAGGTAGTAATCGATAACCGAGATATTCTTATTTTTTCGGTATACATGCCAGTGTGTAACCCGAATAATCTAAGTGAATATACAGAATGTTTGACAGAAATTAACGCAATTGTGGAATGTAATAGTGTGGCAAATGTTTTTGTTTTGGGAGACTTCAACGCGCACCCAGGTGAGTTATTCTGTAATGAATTAATACAGTTCTGTTCGGATTTTAATTTCATTTGTGCAGATATTGACTTTCTTGGCATAAATTCCGATACTTACACCTACTTGAGTGACTCGCATGGGTGCGTTAGATGGTTAGACCACTGTATGGTTTCAAGTGTTACCAAAAGTGCAATTGTAAAAGTAAATGTGCTTAATGATGTTTCATGGTCTGACCATTTTCCCTTACAAATTATTTGTAATTTTAGTATTTTAGTACCAAAACTGAGCCATAAAACAGTAGTGTTCAATAAAGTAATTTGGGGAAGTAGAACCTCTGACCAGGTACAACACTACGCTGACCTATGTCATAGTGCCCTGCGTGATATTGATTTTCCTAGTCAATTTATTGAATGTAGTGATAGGATATGTAGAAGTGATCATCATAGATCTTTAATTAATAATATGTACGAACAGATTGTTTATGTTTTGCAAACGGCTGCTATTTCTAGTCATAGCATATTTGTGAAGAAAAAGAAAATGTATGTAACAGGTTGGAACGAGCATGTAAAAGAGGCTCATTCAAAGGCGCGGCTCGGGTTTCAAAAGTGGATTATTAATGGAAAACCTACGTGTGGAGAGGTTTATGAGAATATGAAAATTATGAGGCAGAAATTTAAAAATAAATTGAAATGGTGTCAAAACAATGCAACCCAAATAAAAATGGATAAAATTGTATCACTGCATAATGAGAAAAAATTTAGTTCTTTTTGGAAGGAAACCAACTCTTTGAATCCCCAGCCGAGTCTTCCCGCAAATGTTGAGGGTCTGTCACAAAGTAGTGACATATCTACCATGTTTATGAATCACTTTAAGGTAGCGCCACTTAATACAGACACATCTGTGCGAGACACTCGGACCTCGTGTGAAGGTGATTTTTATGTAAGATTTTCAAATAAGGAAATTAAAATGGCATTAAAAAGTATGAAGCGGGGTAAGTCGCCGGGGCATGATGGTCTGAGTGTTGAGCACTTAAGGTTCGCCGGTGTACACTTGACCAGATTGCTTACCATGATGTATAATTTTTGTATGAGTCATTCCTACCTGCCTGAGAATCTGGTAAGAACAGTTGTGGTTCCCATAATTAAAAGTAAGACAGGTGACTCATCCGACAAATCTAATTATAGACCTATATCATTAGCAACAGTCATTGGCAAGGTGTTGGACAGTCTGCTTGAGAGGCGGTTGAATAAACACATTAAATTGCACGATGCGCAGTTTGGCTTTAGAGCCGGCTTGTCCACTGAAAGTGCCATCCTGTGTCTCAAGCAGACTGTGCAGTACTACACAGACAGGAGAACACCAGTGTATGGATGTTTTCTTGACCTGTCAAAAGCTTTTGACTTAGTGGATTATGATGTTTTGTGGCAAAAACTGACGGATGATACTGCACTACCTGCTGAATTCATAGATTTATTTAAATATTGGTATAAGCATCAAAATAATTATGTTAGGTGGGCGGATGCTCAATCCGAGTCATATGGATTAGATTGTGGGGTAAGGCAGGGGGGATTGACTTCACCGAGTCTTTTTAATGTGTATATGGATCGGCTGATTGGTGAGCTGAGCAGCACCAAGATCGGATGCTCTGTTGATGGAACTATGATCAACAACATAAGTTACGCTGATGATATGGTGCTGCTCAGTCCATCAATCTGTGGTCTGAGAAAATTGTTGGCCATCTGTGAGAGGTACGCGGAGGCTCATGGCTTGAGGTATAATGCCACCAAGAGCAAGGTAATTGTTTTTAGAGTGCGCAACAATACACCTGTTAATATTCCATCCATTAACTTACGAGGAACTCCGTTGGAGTTCGTTACGCAGTTTAAATACCTAGGTCATGTTGTCACGGACTTTCTCATGGATGACCAAGATTTAGATAGGGAGCGCAGAGCGTTGGCAGCCAGATGCAATATGCTGGCTCGCAGGTTTGCACGTTGTACTAAGGAGGTAAAACTGACTCTTTTTCGAGCGTTTTGTCAATCGTTTTACACGTGCAGCCTGTGGGTAAGGTATACGCAGAAGGCTTACAACGCTCTGCGCGTTCAGTATAACAATGCGTTGAGGATATTGTTGGGGCTACCTCGGTTTTGTAGCGCGTCTGGCATGTTCGCTGAAGCGAGGTTAGATGATTTTTATGCCATTATGCGCAAGCGATGTGCGAGTATGCTGAAGCGATTCAGGGGTAGCCCCAACAACATACTGGCTACACTGGCGGACAAAATTGATGGGCCTTTCATTAGGCACTGGGCAGCTAGGCATGTACGTACTGGCGTACATGTCGCCAATTAATTTAAACTTTTTATGTACTAACAATAGGTTAAGATTTTACTAACACTATATGGATCAATGGTCTGAAATAAATAAATTATTATTATTATTATTATTAATATCGTATGGTATTCTATTGTGAGGGAAATGCCGCTGATATCAATTTATAAATTAAGTCCGACACACTCGCTCAGAGACAAATTTAAAGAGATTAATGTTATGACTGTGCGTGCCTTCTCAGTATATTTATGAAAATCTTTTATATGCCCATAAAAATATAAAATTGTTTAAAAAAAAATACAGTGATATGAATACCCATGATATAAATACTAGGAACAAACACAAATTTGTTGTACCTCCAACAAGGCTCTAGAAAATAGGTGGCTCGTTCAGATGCCAATGTATACGCTTTTATAATAAACTTCCAAGCCCCGTCCAAGATCTAAGCTTTAATAAATTCAAATCATTCATTAAACGTAAGTTGTGCCAGAAAGCCTTTTTATACCGTTAAGGATTATATCGAGGACAAAAAGGCTTGGGATTGAGCTGCTTCCAATTTTTACATATTGAATGTTTTTAATTTTTTTTCTCTTTTGTTATTTTTTTTTTCACTTTGACATTAATGAATTTTATATAAATGCAATGAAATTTGCTTACTTTATAAAGTATTCTATTATTTTAATTGTTGTGAATGTGAAGACTATGTGGGTAATTTTTGTTTATTTTATATTTTTTTTTCTGTGTTCTGTTAGGTTTTGTCATGGTATGGCAGTTTGAGTAATTAATTTGGCCTACCCAAATGTCCTTTCTTTGGTATTGTTCGTCGAATCGTTGAGCTCCTTAAGTTTTGAGTTGAGCTGCACGATTTCTGACAAATACGTGCACTGACTGGACAGGTCCTCTTAACCTGTGTGGTTCTTTCCTCAAAAGACCATCTCAGACATCGATCTACATGGTCTTCATATGATCTGACCACGATTATGTCTGGACTTTAAAAGAGACTGTGACCTCTGAGTTTGTTTCGGCCTTTCTTCTCAGACTAGTCAGATAGGAAACGCCGACCTCATCTAGTTTTAAAATATGATTGAAGTGTAAAAGTGTTTGTACAAACCTACTTACAAAATAAAATCGTTTATCATTTATCAAAATATCTTCTGATTGTTTCATTGTGCCATCAGAGAACCTTTCACCTGGGAGCTTGTTGCCATGGCCGACATGAAAAACTTTGAATAGACTCCGTACTTCGTTTGCGTCTTCTCCCTACAGACTATAGCCAACCTGGCATCTTGTGCTGCATGTCCTGTCACCTATGAACAACACGTGAGGACCTAACATTCGAAAGAGGTAACCTTTTTTTTATCACCATAAACAAAAAAAGGCCTTCGATACGATACTTGTCATCGACATGTTAAGAAAAAGAAGTAGAATAACACTACATACAGAGTGATAATTAGGTTATCACATTAAGGGCTGATTTTTCAATCATCTATAACTTTATTCGAGGAATAATTTTGAAATTTTGTTAGTTATTTCATACAAAAATTGTCAAACGTCAATTTTATTCCTCGAATAAAAATTAACTGGCGATGAAAAAATCGGTCCTAAATAGTACAGCCCCTCCGAATGTTTCCCCTTCGATGAATACAAGCGTGATGTGTGTCGCATATTATATGTTTGATAAAAAAATACGGCTGCCTCGTTGGTGTAGTGCTCGTGCTACTGCTAAGGATTAGGTCCTCGATTCGATTCTCAGGTTTGGCAAAGTGTTATTGGGTTTTTCCACCAGGAATTTCTCAGTAACAGTTCGGAGTCTGGATTTGTGCCTGGTTGATGGTAATAGGCTCTTATTACATGGGACTCATACATAACTGGCGAAATGTGGGTGCACTATACCTGCCTATCCCTTCGGAGAAACCAGGTGTGATGTGGTGCCATGTAATGACAACAACCAAATGCGAGTTAAACTCGCGATCTGATACAGTATTCATTTGCTAATTTCATGTGGTAACATTCATACACTTTGTGAACGACTATCTATTTCTTACTAATACTACAATTTAACAACGCCTCCATGTCATAGCCCTATGGATGGTTGGCGTGGTTCAAGAGTGTTACTTTGATTGTACAGTAAACCGCACATCTGTGGTGACAAAACTAATATAAGCTGGCCTCTTCTTCTTACCGATTTTATTCTTCTTCGTATCAATGGCAAAAAGTTCAAACGTGTTGGACCAAAATTCAGCTGCGCGAACTGCTGCTGATCTTCAAGTGCACAGGTGACGGGCATGCGGCGCAAGATGGTAGGTCAGCCATTGTTTGTGGAGAGGTGCCGCACACGCACTTGAGATCTGAGCTATTCGTGAACCCCCATCTTGGGTTCGCCGTGGCCTCAACTGGCCTTTTGTTCTATTATTTGTATCCAATTACTAAGTTACAGAACAGCCTTGAGATACGGCTGGCATACTAGTGAAGGAATAAGCTTCAATTCATTGTTGTAAAATGCACTTAGCAATTTGACTCCAGTTAGTTTTTTTATTATTATTTTTATATTATTATATCCATAGTATTATTATTCGCATAAAAAAATAATAATGCATGTAAGTGAACCAGTCTTTAGTCTTTGGTTCATTGAATTAATTATATTTTTGTTATATAAAAACATTTTGTACGCCTCGTCGGGCAAACTTTTAAGCTATATTTAAGATCTTGCATGCTTGATTTGTATGTAAACGCATGTTTAACAAATAAAATATCTTTATCATTATAAGATTTTATCAAAAGATTCACAAAAAGCAACCTATATTTAGCAACTCATCATTTCCATACATTTCCTCAAGTTACGTTCGATACTTTCTGTGAGAACACGCACAACTGTTGCTCTGTTGTTGTTTCTTCCACACGCGGCTCACGGAAGTTCTTTTGTTATGTTTGTTAAAGTTCGACTTCTTCTTTGACCTAATAATGAAGGGCTCTATCGATATTCGGAATTTTCCGAGATTTGAAAGACGTATTCAAACTTTTATGGTATTATTTTTAGACGTTTTTGTTAACCATTTCTGGTAAAGGTTTCTCGATATTCTACCTACTGTTATAAATGCGAAAGTATTTTTGTCTGTTTATTCAGACAAAGTAACAGGCAAAGTTACTATAGAACATGTTAGATGTTGTAGACAGAACATGTTCTATAAGTATCCTAATGCTCTAACCCAGGACATAAGATACTTTTATCCCGGTAGCACGTTCCCGTATGCATATTTCTGAACCCCACAAAAGCGAAGCTGCAGTCAAAAGCTAGTAAGTTATATTGTAATTGTGACAAAACGTGCCATTGTGATTGAAAGCTCTATGGTCTTCTTCTTCGATGGCAAAAAACTAAAACATCTTTGGCCCAAAATTCAGCTGTGCGAACTCCGCTCACTGACGCAGTCATAAGATCATCAAGTGCACAGGTGATAGGATAGAATAGAAGGTGGGCCATTATCTGTGGAATGATGCTGCATACGCACTTGAGATCTGAAAGTAAATCTAATTGATGTTACTTGCTTGGAAAGCTAATTAGATTTAATTTTTCGCGATAACGGTGTTCGACTGGCC
Organism: Apamea monoglypha; assembly: GCA_911387795.2. Lineage (NCBI taxonomy): Eukaryota > Metazoa > Arthropoda > Insecta > Lepidoptera > Noctuidae > Apamea > Apamea monoglypha. The sequence goes on along the minus strand of OU426922.1, from coordinate 1,435,538 downwards.
ATGGATAAAACGTGAACATCCATTAGGTTAAACCTAGATTCCACCTGCTATTCATAGTCTAAACAGATTTCAGAAAGCTTGTCAAATTGCTTGCGCGAAGCACCTACCATAATAAGTTCCAGGCTATAACTTCTCAAATATGCGGACATAAAATATCAGAGGACATTATTAACACCTGCAAAATCACAGGACATCACTACTACGCTCTCGTAAAACACGGAAACCTCGCCTGAAATACGTCCTGACTGCAACCAACTGAATTACCGCAGGATTTCAGGAAGGTAACAAATGTGTTGTAAAGTGCTGCCCCCTGCCGGCGCGGCAGTTACCACCCGCTGCAAACTGTGCAAACTGCTGACTGCACACATTTGTGAACTGACGACAGTAAATAGATAAGTACAGAAGGCTGGCTTCTTATATTGAACGGAAACTGGCCCATGTATAGTCTGTCCAAAAGTCAAATCTCATGAAAATGTGAACTAATTGATCAGAAAATGTACCTGTGAATACCAATTCGTAGTGCCAATTAAACCAGCTTAAAGATTTTTTCATTTGAGAATATTGGTTAACTTTATAACAGCGATTTTCGATTAAAAAGTTTAAACAATAATGGTCGGAAAAAGTGATTAGATATAAAATTGAAACCTTCGAAATGCAGATGCAAAGGGTATTATTAAATCCTTTAAGTGATTCATTGCGTAAGAATTTAACCTAAACAAGGTTTATTTACAATTTAATCAGATAATTTTAGAACTGATTATAGTATATGTATATTATATTCTTTATTTCATTTAAATAAATACAATATACATTTTTAATTATTTTTTTTATAAATTGAAGCCCAATGGTATCGGGAACATCCTAGATACCGGTGGTCGGGGCTCTAGATAAAGGAATTATATTTATTATCAGATTATACATATATTTATTATTCATATTTTTTTTTTTTTTTTATTTATATTTATTATTTATCTTGGTAATACTTTTATATAATGTTGTCAGTCAGGGTTGTGCTGTATACCAAACTCTACCTACGTACGGCGATCTGAAACGATCTCAAACCAATGCCGGTCGCGACGTGCGCTTGCATTCGCTGTACGTAGACGCCTGTCTGTGTGCGTGCGCCTTCGCTTGTTATACGGAGCTGACCTTCTGTTTCTAACTTTTATTTCGCGCTTGCGAGTTATACTGTAAAAACTTACTGATTTAATTTGATGGAAAGTTTTTGCGTATGGTCCTAATGTAATATGTTGTTAAAATGGAAGGTTGGACAGTTCGGGGTGTAAGCAAAAACTGATTTCGTCAACTTTGGTGGTCATGCATGGGGAAGTACTGCTTGAAGGATCTGGAATGATAAATATCGATATATAACTATAGGAGATGTGTTTGTTTATTAATGTTTACTTGGCCTGCAAAAGACACGTACAAACTATGCTAAAAAGAATATCTCCTATGAAGGAGCACAATTTTATAATAGTTTACCATCCTATATAAAAATGTAAGTATTTTCAGCGGTTTTTAATCAAAACCATCAAATTAAATAATTGAAACTACTTACTGTCACTGTTACTAGCCTACTAGTTGAGAATAAAACCGTTGAGAGTGTTACCCAACCATTTTAAAAACAAAATAGTTTGAAGGCAATTGTATTGTATCGGTGACCGTTACCTAGAATAATTTTATTACATTATGTTATTTTATGTTCTCATGTATTTTGACTTTTTTGAGAATAAAGTATTTAAACATTATTCGTAGATTTAAATCTACCATGTAGCACTGTCATAGCTATTACCTAACCCCTGCAATTAATTACAATAAGACATCGAGGATTTCTAGTCACTCGTTAATTTATATTCTGATCTATTTAAACTTTTGTACAATTTTATGATTTAAAAGAGTGTCCGTGGAGTTTCTTGCCCGTTCTTCTCCATAAGTACCTACTACGTTTTGGAATAGGCAGCTAGCGTCATCTTTCTGATTAACTGACCCCTTGACAATAAAAAGTTCCAATAATTGGTTTATTATAAATGCTTTGAGTTTGAGTTTGTGGTAACGTATTCCTTGTAGGTGCCTGCCAAACATTCCTAATTCCAAAGTCAGGGCAGAGACAGACCACAAAGGTATCTCGAAACTCAAACACAGTTGGCTTTGTATTGACATTAACTTTATCAGCAATTCAATGAACGACTGTAGGTACTGACGAACCCTTTCGAGGCACGAGCCCCTTAATAATGAAATTCTCCGCCACCATTTTGTTTTTTTGCCCAAACTCAGTCATTTGTGATGACAGAGAAGTTCCAAGACGTCTCCGTCTGAATTTTATTGTGTTAATAAGGTTAGCCGCGTTAATTAAACTTAAGACAAAACGCGACGAATTTACCTAACGCAGGACAAATATAAGGACAGGCTGTTCGCTAGATAGAGGTGCGCGCTTTGGAAGTTTCAACAAAATCTGCACCGGGCAGTTATCATTTATTATGCGAAAGGCCAAATTGTGAAACTCACTGCCAGCGTCTGTGTTCCCTTCCACGTGTAACCCGTCAGCCTACAAAGCAAGAGTGAATCATCTGGGCTCGCTCGTTCCATCATAAACCTCATCCATCGCTTTCCACCAGGCGAGATCGAGGTCAAAAGCTGGCCCATTTTCCGATTTAAAAAATCATTTTATCAATAGAGCAGGATTTCTTTTTGTACCGTTTTAATCCGTCCACAAAAGTAAGCGGAGCAGCCTTTGTAATAGATAGTATTTCGACCGCCCGGACACTGCACTGGTCTAACTCTAGATATCGGTGTTGCCCAGTCATTGGGTTGTGAAAGTTAGATGTTATTAGAATTAATGATGATTTGGTTTGGCTGGTAGTAAATTAACTACACCTATAAATTAACGTTGAAAAGCTACAATCGATTTATTAATTACTGTGAACATAGATATTGGTCTGTAAGCGTCGCTGCCGTAGCAAGTTGCGTCGTAGCCGCCTACGCGCTACGGCGTAGCACGTGACTCGTTAATCATCTTAGACTCGGATATAATTGCCAATACAGGGTGTCGTATAAATTGTGGACAATCTATAAACAATCGATAGTTTAGATAAATAACTATCGTAATTACATCTGAATGCGCTGTCGGTTTCGGCCTTAATTTGTACATTTTGGTACATGATAAATTGGACAATAGAAAATGCATAGCAAATCATTCAGGTGTCGAACATTTTTCACCCAAAAATTTAAACCAGAAGGCCAATTCTCGTAATTTAAATCGTTCAAAATATAGTCGAGGTTTCATCTTGGCGACAAACAAATGTCAAAAATGTAGGGAAATTATTGGTATTTTTAATAGATTGAGACTGAGATCTGAGGGGCTATTCTCGTAATTTTAAAAACGTTCCCAGTCTGATCTCAGTGTCAATCTGTCAAAAAATACTTTTAATTTCCCTACATTCTGACAAGCTTTTGATATTTGTTTGTCGCCGAGATGACACTGCGACTAGATTTTGAACGTTTTAAATTACGAGAATTGGCCTTCTGACTGTGAACGTTCTTAAAATTACGAGAATTGCCCCTCAGATCATAAATACTCTTACTTGCGGGAGACACATCTACAACTTTTGACTATTATTAGGAAAGTCTACGATTCAACTTTGTAGAATAAGATTTTTGATATTTTCTAAGGTGAATTATTGGCCTTAACCCTAAGTATTATCTTTATGAGCACTATATAACCTGTTTCTATAGTACCGACGCACTAGTTTCCCTCGCGCGTACATTACCGAGTCGTCTTAATCCTCATATTTATCCGCTCGCCGCAGCCGCGAGCTGCTAATTATTCCACACAGACAGACAGACTGAGCAACACAATCTATTGTCAACGTCTAAAGTTCTGTAGATGTGGTGTTTCAATTACTAGTATGTCACTATTGTATTAACATAAATGAGGATAAAATAAGTATGTGCTTCACGTGTTTATATGGAATATTTAGCTTACAAAAAAATTTAATACTCCAGGACACAATGATGAATTGATTTTTAACGATATATCCAGTCACTTTATGATTAAGTTACGAGGAAACCGGCATGTCCTAAAACAAAAACTTGACTTCTACCAACCCGCACCGGCCCCTAGTGGTGTATTATGGCTCACTCCCTCTCACAGAGAGAAGGTCTATGTCCCATTGGACTCCGGGTTAACCGATTCATTGCCACCTTCATTTTCGTGAACATTTCAGCCAGGCCCCATTCATTGGTCGGTGGCTCACCATTTGAGTCATCGGCCTCCCTGAAGGATGACTCAACTGATGAGTCATTGGCTCCTTGTAATGATTTAATGAGATCTGAAAAATGGTAGTTTAAGTGATATTTTTTTTTTAATATCCGTTTTTATACAATTTTGGTTTGACTCAACAATTGAGCCATCGGCCTTCCTAAAGGTTTTTTAATGACTCAACTGTTGAGTCATTGGCCATGAATCGGTTAACCATACAGTTTTCGTGTTCTAAGTTTGGCCTAACTTTACTCCGAGCTTATTAATAAGCGGCATGTTTTTTTTGTGTAGGTATTTTACTATTACCTCCTTCAATCTAATTTAATGACCACCTACATCGTAGTCACAAGAACGGATGACAGTTCAAGCGAGCTTTGGCAAACACAAAGTTCGCTTAGACAAGTCGTAGCGCGTAGCACCGTAGCATCATCGTAGCGATGTCGCGTAAATTGTAGCACTTCGTAGACAACTCGTAGCACTCCATAGCACTTCGTAGACAACTCGTACCGCGCAGCAATAGCGTAGTTTTGTGTGCTTTGTAGAAAATGTCTGCTAATTAGAAAACGTAGTCGTATTAGATTGTAGCTATAATTTTATAGGCGAGATTTACTTTGTAGTGTGTTACGTTTTATCTTTGTTTCAAACTAGTCTGATTTTGTAAAAAAAAAAAATGTTAATCGTGGAATGAAGAAAATATTTTAATGAGTCAAGTAGGACAGTTAGTTGTTGAGTAGGTAAATCAAAATGTTAATTTTGTAGTTCATAATTGCGGGTTGATTAAAAGTTATATTAAAATTTCATTAAGTACACATTAATTAGCTCCGTAATTAGAAGCAATCATGTTTCTAAAATCATAAACTGAATTGGTGGGCATTGCATTATAGTAGCTATATTATCGCTGTTGAAACTAGAACACTAATTAATATCTAGCGTTCAAATCAAAATAAACGCAATTAGTTCTCATTGTTTGTTCACATATGCTTCGTGGTGCTACTATGTTAGTTTTTCAACATACTGTATGTTTAATGACGGCACGGTTGGCGCAGTGGTTAAGCGATTGACTGCTGCGCTGCGTGTCGCGGGTTCAATTCCCGTACGGAAGAAATATTTGTATGACCTACAAGTAGTTCTGGGTTTGGCTCTTTGTGTATGTGAGTTTAAATGTTTGTAAACGCACCCACGATACATGAGAAATTCCTAGTGTAGGGCAACGTCTTTTTTATAAAAGAAAAAAAAATTGTAAATTCGCCGTATTATTTATAGTTATATACATACATCTAGGTTGCAGGGTACATACAAACCGAATTTAAACAGCTGTCATTAACGAAAACAAGTGATAACTAATGAAAAAATTCTCAAATGAAAAACGAAAAATGCGAACATTTAAAGCGTGGTACACACTTGTTCGGGTTGGCATGATTCGGCACAGTCGGGTAGAAAAAAATAATATAATATAGATGTATGTTCGGGAAAAAGCCGTTCAACTTTGCTCGAATTGTGCAGGGCTGACCTTTCCATGATTCAGCGAGAGTCGTTACCGAACGGAGTTTAGCGATTGCATTGAGCCGAATGTAAGCCTAATATGTGGAGTAGGTACTTGCTTTGCGTCGGCTTTGTTGTTCAATAAATACTGCCGAATCGAATGAATACCTGAATAAGTGTGTAGCACACCTAATATATTTTGTAAAATTTTGGACGTACCTGTCGACCTATTCTGTATTATGTGAAGAGAGCTTGGCAATAGTGTCCATCCCTAGCATGCAGATGGAATGACAGATCACCTAAGTTTTCACGGTGAGTGAGAGAGAGAGAGACCCACAGATTTAAAAAAAATAATAGGTATCTAATAATAGGTACTTATGAATTTTGCTAGAATAGAAAACAGTAAAAGCAAAATGTCCATGGCCAATGAAATGCGAAATGCTCACAGAACATAAAAGAAGTAATATTGGAAAATTGGCGTTTTAAACGAACAAAAGCAATACTCCTTTCTGTGTGGCGCATATAGGTAAATAGCACATTCACAAATGCAATTGAATGGCTCTTTACATAATGGCCCATGTTTTACTATTTTAATGTCGGACTTTGCTGGTATTGTGGCGTGCATGAAACATAGAATTAATACATATGTGAAACCCGTAAGTTCGATTTGTTGAAGGACAGTCAGTCCATACATGTATAGAATCTTTTTGAAACGGCTGAAAGTATTTGTATGGAATTGGCACATGGGTAGACTATGGCCTGGATTAGGACACCTTTTATCCCGATATTTCAACGGGATTGAGACTTATGCAGGTGAAACCGCGGGGCGCATGGGGTTTAATATGTTTTATGGTTACTTATACAACATTTAATACAAAGTTTATAACTGTAAATCATCTCATTCATCTTACATAACATTACATCACGTTTTTTTAAAAAAAAAATTGTTTTCCTGAAGGGTTGTGTAAAGGTGCACCTGTAGTATACCCACATTTCGCCAGTTATATTTAAGTCCCATGCAATAGGGGGCGAGCAACCAAGCCAAATTCAGGCTCCAGGCTGACTGAGAAATTCATGAATTGAAAAACCAATAACAATTTTGCCCGACTTGGGGATCAAACCCAGAACCTCATACTCAGTAGCCGTGCACCTGCGGGGCATTACGTATTTTATTCTTCAGATTACACTGCTTTAGGAAAATACCTACAAAAAATCAAATTTTACTGACCCGAGTTAAAAATCGACTACTCGTTATTGATACTTCCAAATCTATAAAATAATCATCTTAAATTTATGTGGAAAACTAGATAAAGTCCTGCGTTACCTCTATTTGCTTCTAAACCAAGACAACAAGAAGCGATTGACTCGAACCTTTCACCCACATTACGCAAGCAGCGCCGCGTGAACAGTGCTAGTAATAAGTCTTCGCCGGGTTCCCGCCAACTGAAGATACGTCCGCGTGAACTCATCAGCTGGCATTGTTGTTTCGATTGGTGCGGGCCCACTGTTACACACGACACGACAAATTAACTGATTGTACTCAAGCTGGTCGTATGAATAGGTGTGTAGATCACTAGTCAATTTATCAGCGCCCCTATTGTGAAACACTGTGAATCCATTGCTTCATATATTTGAAAAAATATTTATTTATTCGCTCAATAACGTTATTATTGCAATGAACGCTGTTGAACCGTCAACATGAAAGGCATTGTCATTGTAAGTGTGTTACGCTGTAACCCCGCTGGACCCTAATGCCACTACTTTACACACGTTTGAGTGGTCTCTCAATTGTGTATTTTTGATACAATTTGCATGACAAATCTGTCCTAAAAACAACCGGCAGACCACTGAAACGTTTGTAAATTTGTGGCCCTGAAGGTTCTCTGCCAGGGTCGCGGGTTGTGATGATTTCCCAACCAAAAAAAGAAAAAAAAAGGTCAAGAAGGTAGTGTGAGAATTATTAAAAAAATAATAATAAGTGATACATTTTGTGGTCTAGAGTGTAACGCGAGCGAAGCCGCGGGCAAAAGCCAGTTGTAGATAAATTACAGGCATTTCTGACATACTGAGACAGATTTGAATGCGAAATTTCTTAATAATTCTGAATTATCACTCAGATGTCAATGTTGTCATTAACTATTTGATTGGTTGACGAAAATAACAACATATCATATATTTTGAAATTCAGAGTGAGATTTGATCACTACATGCATACAACTAAACATGTTTTCAAATTTTGCGATTATTAGAAAAAATACGACCGCTTATACGAAACAGTACTTATACTTATTGAGCAATAAATATTTTTTAAGATCTCATAATTTAGAAGCCAAATGGTAATAATGGAGCAAATAATCTTAATGAGTTTTAGCGAAAAACGTTTGAGCATTAATTCCAGGAAAATAAAAAGTAATTACTACAAAGTTTGCGTTAGAAACCCTAAAGGATCTGGATTTGTAGGTTATTTACGATAGAAATAATTTATATTTTATTGAGCACGAATAAACCCTGTTGATCTTTTAGGACTAGGTACAGTGAGAGCTTTACTGCTCGTAGCTCTCAGTACTGCGACGAGTAAGTAAAACCACAGTTCGTCATATTATTTCAATTATTTTTCCTAGAAGAATTCTTGAAGAAGTCTTGCCTGGTCAGCTAAATCGGACACCTACTGTTTTTTCTCTTATCCTATTTCCTATTAATATTCTAAACGCGAAAGTTTGTAAGGATCCATCCAGGATAGATGTTTGTTACTTTTTCACGGAAAAACTACTAAACGGATTTTGATCAAATTTCACAGATATATAGCTTATACATCAGAATAACACATAGGATACTTTTAATCCCGATATTCCCACGGGATCGACACTTTTGCGGGTGAAACCGCTGGGCACTGTTAGTTCTTTTTATAAATCAATGTTTGTCTCGTAAACTGTAAGCCGACGCCAACAAAGTTGGGAAAAGGCTTGGCAAATGATGATAATGACTTTTCAAAGTATTCATAAACGTTGCAATATCTCTACAGTACCTACAAAAACACATTCCACAACTTCGAAATCAAACTCAAGACTTAGCACTTATCTGCCACAAGTACAACCACAAATTCAATTTCAAATTAGTCAGCAATAAATCAACACAACAAAAACATTCCCACATCAATCCAGCGAAAAAATATTCATTTTAATTTTTCCACGGAAGTGCGCTCAACTCCCGAGTGCATTGGAAACCGATATCATTCCAATAGTAGTCGATCTCGGCGCATGATTGCCGAGGAATGTGTGACGTAATCACCCGATACGGACGACAATGCACGAGTCAATTGGAAGTTACTGTTTTACATATTACTTACCATGTATTGTGGAAATGGATGGTTCATAGGGGGAATGTTTATGAATGTTATTTATTAAGAATAATTAAATTATAAAGATTTGATTCAGAATCTTGTATTCGAGGTTAGAAATAAGCAACCTCATTTATTTTCGGGGTTTGAATGAAATTAAATGTTTATTTGCAAGAATTGTAGTACCTACATTACATTCACCGAATATTACATTACAGAAACAAGTGAAGGTTATAATATTGGGAAATAAATCATAATTATTATGTTAAGAATGTGAAGCATTTTTCAAATTTTAACTGGAAAATTGTGTATATGCGGGTGTGGGTTGTTTGATTTTGTTTTTTATTCTATTTTAATTATCTTGCTTTCTCCATATTTTTATATCCAGCTTTAAAGCTGGATATAACATCATCTTGACAATATGGAATGCAATAAATGAATATGAATATGTCAGTGTGAATTTTTAAAGTTTAGATACTCACTCACAGAATAAAATTATTTTTCTACAAGCAATTTCAATAAAGCTGGTATTTCAGAAATAATCTCCAGATAAATGTCCTGAACACAAGACAATGTACGAGTGTATAATAATAAAGTTAACGACGTCACGCAATAAGATTTTATTTGAGTCTGTTTCTTGTTTCCTTATTGCTCTTTTTTCCTCTTTCTGGACGCAGTCGAAACACTTCCGTCGTAAATCTGTATTTAGTTACTGCACGAATAAAAAAATAAATAAACATCCGAATGGAACCTCCTCCTTTTATTGAAGCCAGTAACAATAAGTCATACATAATCAGCCTATAATGTTCCCACTGCTGGGACACAGGCCTCCTCTCGGTGAGAGGGATTGGGCCGTAATCCACCACGCGGGCCCAGTGCAGGTTGGCAGATGTCACCTGTCTTCGAATTTTTGGTTCTAGGACATGCCGGTTTCCTCACGATGTTTTCCTTCACCGTTTTGAGAGCAGTGGTGATGAAATAATTTACATACAGTAAAGCGCCTGTCTGGTTTCGAACCTACGACTTACAACTCGTAAGTCGCGGCCGTTACCACGTGGCCACCGTTGCTCCCACGTGGCCACCACTGCAAATAAGTCCTACAAATTTTAAAGTTACAGGAACGATGAGTATTCAGGTTCTTTCAGAGCTGTCAATGTGTTGGAAAGTGCTACAGCTGGATTCTAGGAAAAACTTTTCATTTAAAACGGAATTTCATTCGTGTTCGAGTCAATAAGTCCGTACGACTACAATGGAATATTTTCACACCAGCAACATTCTAAAAATAAAAAAATATTACCAACTTATTGTTGAAATTTGATTTTAATAAACAGAACTTCACGATAAAAACAAATCTCTGTGTCCAACACATCGTGTCCGGGTGTTAATTTAATATCAGGTTCAAGCCGGTTGGAGGCGGTAATATCGGGCTGGTAATAACCGGAATCAACCGGATTACGGAGCGCAATATCTGTTATATTGGTCGCTAGTACTTTGATGCCGGGTCCGCCCATTTATTACCATCTTAAACTTTTAATGACTTCCGGAATTTTAAAATGTGGTGCGAGGTTTTTAGTGACGCATTTTTGTGAAGGCTCTTGAGTTATGGCGTTGTTGAGAATTAGATGTAAACTTACTTTGTTTTTTTTTATTCTATTATATTCAGGAAACTTACATCTAATTTAGAGAAAAATAAAAACAAAAAAAAGATCCATATAAATACCTATATCATAAACTAAGAAACAAATAGTGCAAAATTGATTGATACAAACTAAAAATCATTTAGACGCAAACAATTACTTTTCCGTAAAGAAGCTTTTCACCAACAAATGCTTAAGCCGAGAAATTACGAACGAATTATATCCTCGTCATATTTAATCAATTATGGCGAGAAATTATGTAGGTACTTCTGGTAAATTAATTTTTGATCCTCTAAAAACCCTCCGATGGTTTTATAAAGATTTTCTGACAAAATTAAAGCCACAAAAAATTATAACGTAAATTATTTTTTAATCGTTTCATATATTCATTTCTATTATACTATTGTATTGTATATTCTATTGTACAAATACACATACAGCCGTACACATATTTTGACATCTGCCAAACCTTCGCACTTAGGTACTCGGGGAGGTTCCAAGTTAAACCCGAGACAGTCACTGAGCAGTGAGCGGGCCATGATAGCCGATCGGCCACACAATAGACGCACAATGGCGCAGAGTGACACTTGAACCGTGACACAGATAGCCTGCGTTAGACAGGATTCTACGACTCACTGACTACTGTTCGTAACGGTATTTTAGTTATTTCGTAACATCAAGGTTCTTTTTCTTGAAGGTGGCAGAGGTAAGTAGTACTCCTACATTTCGATAGTTATAAGTACCGTGTAATAGGGACCTTATTGTCATTTAAAGAAAGAAATAAAAAGTATTTGTATAGCTGTAGTTTCAATGTTAGTGTAATTTATTATTAGTTATTTATTATTGGGCACAAATCATGACTCCGTGATGCTACTAAGAAATTCATAACATTGCATCAAGCCTCTTTTCCGTGAATTCTTCGGCATAGGTAGACCCACACACATTTCGACATTTTTCGTTTAGAAAAATTCCTGAACGAAAATACATTTAGGACCTTTCACTCAGTAGTCGCGTTTACGGAGGTTGTCAACTAACGAATTAAATTAATTGTATTTTCATAACAATATGCAATTGATTTTGAATCAACTAATTTAATAACCTGTAATTAGGTGGTGGTTGTGGCGGTGTGGTTATCCGCTTATGTTCGCAAATGGATCGAGTTTTATTGTAATTTAATTAGTTGTTAAAGCTTATTGGGAGCTTATTTCGTATAGTGGACGTTTTGAACAGATTATGAGAGATTTGCTGCCAAATATAGTACGCAAATGAACAAATCGTATTTTGTATCAAATTGTTATAACCAGAAGGCCAATTGTCGTAATTTAAAACGTTCAAAATCTAGTCGCAGTCTCATCTCGGCGATAAACAAATGTCAAAAACCTGTCAAAATGTAGGGAAATTAGAGGTATTTTTGACAGATTGAGACTGAGACCAGACTGTGAACGTACCTAAAATTACGAGAATCCGTAGTATCGTCATTAGAACTTACTGTAAAGGTGAGTATGGTTTTCATTGTATTTGTCGGTATATTGGCGTGGCTGGCAGATATACGGCAAATTATAATTAAACTAGCTGCGCCCCGCGGTTTCACCCACATAAGTTTCGATCTTGTGGGAATAACGAGATAAAAAGTATCCTATATGTTAACCCTGGTTTTAAACCATCTGTGTGCCAAATTTCATCTGAATCCGGTCAGTAGTTTTTGCGTGAAAGAGTACCAAACATCCATCCAAACTTTCACGTTTATAATATTAGTAGGATTTAATGTTTGGTGTCTCGTAATGTTAATTTGCATACCTACATAGTATAGAATCAAGTTTTTCTAACTGAACAGACAGCTGTGCTGCTGGGGAGTTTGTTGCGCCACTTTTTCTTCCCAGCGAAAGCACTAGGAAGTGGTAAACTGCCGCACGGGTCGATCGATCAGCTTAAGCTAAGCTTGCCACGGTTGATTCGTGGATGGGTGACCATCTTTACATATTAAGATCCCTCCGTGCCTCGTAAAGCACGTTAAGCCGTTGGTCTTGGTTATCACTCGTGGATCTTTGGCAGTCGTTACGCGTCGTCAGAAGCCCGAAATTCTGACAACCAGTCTTACCCATATCATACATTAAATACTTATATAATCGTATAACCCAATAACTGAGTTGTCGGGGTCAGATAGGCAGTCGTTATGGAAAATACTGGCATTCAGCTGCATCCGGTTACACTGGAAGCCGACCCCAACATAGTTGGGAAAAGGCAGGTAGATGATAAAGAAAGAAAGAAAATTTCTTAAATGTCAAAGTGAAATGTCAAACTTATTGCACAAGTTTGATAGGTACTAAACAGTTTTACAGACAGACGGACGGGTCCATAACGTTTTATTATTATGAAAGGGCACATTTTTCGCTGTAACAGACCCCCGCGACTTAATGACGACTTTTTAATTACTGGTTTTAATTGATTCGCGTTAAATGAGTAGTCTAGAGAAGAATATTGTAATATCAGCTACTTTTTATGACGGGTAGGGACATGGATTTGGTTTTATGATGATTTATTTTTACGGTTTTATGAAGTTTCTTGTCATGATGTCATTTATATTCCTTCGTTCATTATTAACCTGCTAGTACCTATAGACCAGGAATTTACTGGCTTTCATTTTTGGTCCTTGGGTAGGTACTTAAAGGTTTATTTTATTTATTGTCAGGTGTCGTCAAATACGTCGTAAAATAAAGGTTAAAGCGTAGTTCGCAGCTCAAATTTTCAAGTCACACCTATTCACACAGTAATTGATCATTAAAAGATAAACAATTAATCTATTGAATTATTATTAGACACACGATGGCATCCCATGGACGCGAAAATTGAATAATAACCGACGAAAAATTTCAACGCATTTTCATGAACTGCATTTATTGTATCGGTTTGTGCATTGATGTCCCTGCCACCCTGTATAATAGAAGAATTAAGATTGGTTGCAGCAAGAGATAAGAATTTAATCTTAGAAAAGTAAAGTAACATAAGTGTTGTGATGACATCTTCGCTTGTGTTTGAGGAGATTACCCTTTTGATCTTAAAAACCTGTCAAAGAAATCCATGTGTTATTTTATAACTTTATATTTACGAAACTGATATTATTGAATATAAAATAAAATAAACAAATATTACGCGTAAACGCACGACCAGTTCGCGAACCGTTCACTATAATAGAAACCAGTGCTAATCCAGATTATACTGATGAAATTGCAAACTACTGGCTTTATGTAGTATCCTTTTTATACCTGCCCTACAATTTATTGCGACGTAAGGGGTGGGATTGGATATTTTAATAGTGTTGAGCGGTCCGGGACTAGTTCTGAAGTCGCTATCAGACGCTTCACTCAAGTGAATGTTATTTTTTTTCGTTCCACGTTGAAATGAAATTGTTTATTCTCTAAAGAGGATATCGCAATCACTTTTACGCGTCATATTATAAAAAAAAAAAAAATATAAGCTAGATGAGGTCGGCGTTTCCTATCTGACTAGTCTGAGAAGAAAGGCCGAAACAAACTCAGAGGTCACACTCTCTTCTAAAGTCCAGACATAATCTTGGTCAGATCATGTGAAGACCATGTAGATTGATGTCTGTCTTTTGAGGAAAGCATCACATAGATTTGAGTGAAAATTATACAGATCGGGGATTACGTTATCATATTAAACAGTACAGCGATTATTACAAATTGTTATCAGTTTGTTAAAATAATAAAATAAACAATTTTACCGAAAAATAGAAAACATTATAAATAATTTCAAACAAAATAAATAGCGTACAAAATGGCACGAAGTATTTACCCTTGGTATCAAGGCACTAGAAACGCGCGGGGCGATGGCATCAACAATTCAACAAAAACTTTATGGTATTGTTACCAAATAATAACAAATTTTGTTGTTAAATACAAAAACGAAAACAAGGCTAGAATGTTTATTTATTCATTTATTTTTATTTTTTATGTTAATTGTTATTATTTATTTAAAATGGTGTATGTTTAAAATACGTAATGTAGAATATGTGGTCTCAATTAATGTGATAACCTAATCGTCACACTGTGTAGAATGATATATTCATCTGATCTTTTCTTTTTTCTATCATTCGGTAGGCGAGTGCAATATGTCCGAGTGCCGAAATCCAACATCGTTGGATCGGTCCTCTAATTAATCAATTTTTCACTTTTGGTTCATTTTGTTTTGTCTTTTACTGAAAGTAAAACACTTTCAGTGAAAGATGCCGAATGAAAGGCAAAAATTAACAAAAAGGGAAGCGTCTGATATCGGTTTAAGGAATCAGTTCTTTAGATTGCGTTTTTATGACTATTCCAATTTCATGAAAGCTTTTGTACAGTCAGGAAAACGGATTGCTCAGTTAATTAACAACTTAAATAGTCAGCTTATTCAAATCAAAACTGTTATTCTTTATCAGTCGTATAAAATGTCAATCTGGTAATTACTACATCGACATTTTGCTGATGAAAGCCTCATATAAGTCCTTGACTGCTCTAAGAATTCCTTGACAATCGAACACAATAATATTAAGTTCGATCTATAATTACGCATATTCACGTAGGTATGCGATCTCTATTTGTTCATGTTATAACTATTTATGCTATTTTGTTAATGATGTTTAGATCATTTATTATGTTACATTATATAAGCTAATATTTAAAATAATAATATATATTTATGTGAAAAAGTAAGCAAAAGAATCATAGGGCATCAAAAAATTCGTCCGCATCGCTGTCAACAGGAACAGTGCGCAAAAGGCTGGCAGCATTGCCACGTGGTATGGCGATGCTAATTCTTTGGCCAAGAAACAGGCCAGCCCTCTGGTCACGTGAAGTGTCGACTAACCGCTTGGCGATATCTCGAAAAAAATCTTAAAACCGAACACAGATTCTCTCCACCGGACACCGGAGCAGCACTTTTTTACCGTCGAACCGAACCTAAGCCCTTTGTGTCTCATATTAACCCTAGGGTATTTTTACTCTGACCTCTTGGAGCAGTAAATAGTAGGTTTCGACGATAAAATAGATTGTTCATCGGAGAGTTACTCGGGAGGAATACTAATACGTTACACTGTCATAACTATGAAGAACGGGTTCGCGTGATTCGGATACTGTAAGGTGGATAGCGTTCGTGAGACATATAGGACATTCTTTGTACTCTTTTATGTTATAACTTGGTTTCGTGTTGTGGATTGTTTTACATGCTCAAGTCTTGCTAAAACATACATTCTTGACAACCTTGTGCTTATTTCTTTCGGGGTAACTTGGACGATTATTGCGTGTGAGGTTTTCAGTTTGATTTCCAGGTAGGACAAAATTGTTAGATAGATAGATTCAATCTCTTTTTTATGTACCCCATAGTGAATTACAGATATAAGAAAAGTAGAAATTAAATAAGTTTTAAGTTAGTGAGATTCCTTTTAGTATCTAGTTTGTTGGTACATTTGTGCTAGACAAATAGGACAATAATGGCGATATTATTTTTTTTCACACAAGTGTGAAGACGTTTTCCCGTGCACTCAAGGTTTTCGAAAATATTCTTTTGTCACCTAATTAGTTAATTTAAGAATATTTTTTTAGGACTATCCTTATCTATACAGTCGTGTGTTGACTCTGACATAGAAATAATGTTTCACTTCACTGAATCCTCCTTTAGTCAGATTTCTACCAATTGTGATCGTATGTATTTTTATGTATGGTAATAACTACGGTACTCCCAATATTGTGTGCTCGGCAGTCCTTCAGCCAAATATAAACAGAAAATATGAAATTCTGGTATTTTCACATACACACGTATGAATCTACTTAGTAAAGTTAGACATGGATCAGCGAATTTGCTGTAAAATATAATGTGATGTGTTGAAAGATAACAAACTCATCAGCTACCATGAGAGTTGAGACCCTCAGTCCGACATCAGTTTTAATTTTTTTGATAAAAAGTTTTTACATTAATTATACTAGATTTAATTTGCAACTACTCTCAAAAGCCACACACCCATCTGTGTCTATCACAAACCCATCTGTGTTGCCGACGGTATTCAGTCAGTCGGAGGCATTTCCATGTGGGTACCGTTTTACAATTCGGTGCGGAACACTAAAAAGGTGATAAATGACGCCGTCCGGATTAAGAAACCCGGACGCGGGTGTCGTAAGCCGAACAAATAGGGGAACCAGGGGACCAGCGAATTTGTTAAATTACGGATTTGCCGCGTTGCGAACACTCCCGCCGGAAATTTTTGAATAAAAATGTGATGGACGATTATTACGACTGGGTTATGTGGTGGTTGTATGGGGAGATGGTTAATGGCGTGCGAAGGACAGGGCTGAGTCCAGCAATAGGCTGTGAAGGCAGATGGTCAGGAGACAATCAAGTATTTACTGTGAGCACTTATGCGTTGAGGAGTTCTTGGACGATAAGAATTGATCTATCCTTCAGTAAATTACCAGGACCGCATGAGTTTCTGAGAGTACCAGGTAATCATACCGATGATACCGATGATCATCATCTTGAGGCGTTAACCTTCACCCTGGTCAATGCAGCTACGCTATCGTCTTGCTGACTGCTTAGATATGATGTATGGAACGGAATGAGCAATTCTTTCTTTAGTTAGCTCTATATACGAGAGCAAAATCTGGAGCATAATATTTCTCCCGTAGGCCTAGGTGAATCCAGCGAATTAAAGCTGGGAAAGAGGCTTGCTTGCTGAGCTTGGTCCTAATCCCTGAATGTTCTAATTTGTAACATATTTGCAGGTGGCTCGGGTATGTATCCCAGAGAGAGCAATATATCACATTTTTATATGTCGGAGTTCAGAGTGGCCTTGGATTTTTGGGTCGGACAATAAAGAATATATATTTTTGTGATTGTTGGCCTCGAATGTTTGAACTTCGATAGCTGGTTTAGAAATTAAGGATTAAGTTCCAATTTGGCACTAAATCCTCAATTTCACGTATTATGATTGTCACTTTCACTGCGTGCTCAATAATAGTGCAGGAAATGATAGCAACAACAGCACTATTTCGTTATTATTAATGCGTATTAATAATATACTATTATACTACTTTATTACTTACTATTTTATTTTTGCGATAGGTGCCTACCTATCGCAAAAATAAAATATTTGCACTAATCACCCTGCTCACCGGGAGGAAAGGTTAGGAATTTCTCAGTAGCAGGCCGGAGACTGGATTTGTGCCGGTTTATGGCAATAGGCTCGCCCCCAAGTACATGGGACTTAAACATAACTGGCAAAATGTAGTTGTACAGGTAAGTACACCTGTGCCTACCCCTTCGGGGAATACTGGCGTGAATGTTATGTTATATAACCATGCTTAGTGGTTCGTGCAAATATTTTATTTGGATTCGGATATCGGGTTAGTGACGGATTGCCGCGTCTATTGAGAAACAGTCTTAACTCAGCAGAAAAAATATGAAAAGGGGTAAAACATTGCAAACAAAATATATAATTTTAGCAATGGTCAAAGTGTACTCGAAGTGGTATATTAGATTAAAGTAAATCTCATTTATTTTAGTTTCGATATTTAACTTAGAAAAACAAAACGCAAAAAATCTTGTTACCTATTTCATAAAATAATGTAGCTTTTGCCTTCTTTCAATAATTTCCACGTTCAGAGCAACAAAATAAAATGAAACGGTTCCCAGTACACCTTTTCATCGGGAGAGTATTCCAGCATATTTTTTACGGGTAGTTATACCTATTACGAAGTACTTAGAGTAGTTTGAGCTGCGAGGGCTCCCAAGAGCTTCGCCTCAAGATCTCATCTAAGAAGAGATGTAAATTAATACGGTGAAACATTATGCTAACTATGCCAAGTGGGGGTTCTTAGCCGAGTACCTACCTCGTTACCTTCCAATTTTGTTATAATTTTTGATGCTTTTATAAAGTTTCAATTTGAGGAGAGTAAAACAGGTAGGTAGTATTAAATTAGAACTTTTTACATTGAGATGTTTAGAGTCTTGGTCCTACGGTCCGCATTGCGAATTAACAAACTAACTTCTTTTGGTTTTGTCTTTTTTATTTGATGATTCAACAACAATTGTATCAGAAACGGAGAGCGAATGTTTCCCAAAGAATCACTGTACATTTATCTCAAACGAGTCTACCATTATGTCCTTTTCAATCTTAATGAACGACTAAACTAAACTGTTCTGTAAGTGGCAACACATCTCTTGGACTGTAATCCAACAAACGATCTGTTTGCGGACGAATGGACGAAGATTTTGTCAGAAGTAATGGGAGAGGGATTTATGAAAATGTTGTTAACTTTTTACTTGATGATTTCATCTTTTATGTGTATATACAAACTGTGTCTTTAATTTCTTTAATTGGTTTTAAAAGAAATAAATAAACGCATACACTCTTATAAATGACAATAACGCGCTAAATCACTCCTATCACTTCTAGAAACAATCCACTATTATAATAAACATATTTAACACAACATCACGCTTGTAATCTCGGAAGAGATAGGCAGGGGTGTATATAAACACATTATATACACCTATATTACCCCCACATTACGTCCCATGCAATATGAGGCGAGCCTACCTATTGGTCACTATACATTACTAATGGAAAAAAACCTCATAACACTTTACCTGACCCAGCAATCGATCCCAGGACCTCATGCTCTGGCGACCACAACACCTACGAGGCAGTATTACATTATAATATATTATTATTAATCCCAATAAAACCTTACAGGCCACATGTCAATACAAATCATTGCACTAATTAATGAGCAATGCTCACGGCTGATTGCACACGATTAGCAAGGTATTATAACATAATGATAGCTCATTAGGTATGTGTTATGTATGGGACAGCTACACATGTCGATGGAGGAATGGTATTGGCATTAATATGACTTTTATTAAGCCTCAAATGATGGATGAATGGTTCTGATTTAGTTCTGCAACGACTAAAGTAAACATAGGCTATTGCTTGTATCCGCTTGCGTCAGAAAGCAGTGGTGACATTTAAGGGTGTGATACAGACCATGCAACTGAACAACTCTCTCCATGGGACCAACAGCGTAATCGCAAAAATATTATTAACAGTCCCATAGAAATCTTAAATACCTACTCGACGCAAATGTATGGGATGGCTGATTTTATTTGATTCATGCTTTTTTTTTTTTTTTTTTTTTCTGGTGGGAAATCATCAAATGACCCCTCCCGCTCTGGGTGGAGCGGAAGGGAGTGTCAGACTCTTACTGACTAAAACCCACCCATGTTCCTTCCTTCGACCTTTATGTTCCGGGGTAGCGGTAACCCTTTCGGACAATCCCACTGACCCGGCAGGCTTCGGCCCTAAGGGGCCCCTCGGATTATGCTGACATCTCTTTGAGGCGCGCGTGGAACACTTACGCGCCGTCCGGCACGGGCCTGGTCCTGATCGGGCGGTGAGCTAACCATTGCTCTCCGCCCGCAGGCCCGCGATCTTTCATAATAAATGCACTGATAGGACAGGCACTCAAATTTGTGTGAATCTTTCCGCAAAAGATCACCTCAGACACTAGTCTGCATGGCCCTCGTAATGACCGGACCAAGATTACGTCTGGACTTTAATATGGAGAATGTGACCTAGTTTGTTTTGGTGTTTCTTCTTAGAGTAGTCGGATAGGAAACACCGACCTCATCTAGTACTAAAATAATTTTGACGTATAAGAGTGTAAAACCTATTTATAGAAATAAATCATTTATCATTGTGCTCGCTGATCAAAAAGAAAGGGATAGTAAACAATAACTGTCAATTTTAAATAAATTATCCAAACGCACGTTAAGTCAGACAAGAGAAAAGGCGATTATAAATACAGCTAAGGGCTGATTTTTCAATCATCAATCATTGTATGATAACTTTATTCGAGAAATAATTTTGAAATTTTGACAGTTGTTTCATACAAAAACTGTCAAACGTCAATTTTATTCCTCGAATAAAAGTTATCTGGCGATGGAACAATCAGCCCAAACAAATAAAACTATTCACTGGCAAAATATAATCATTCATAAAAGTAATAATCCAAAACCAATATTTCATACCTAAGCCTATTAATAACATGAAAAACTAGCTTTTGCCTGCGACTTCGTCTGCCTGAAATTTTTTGTTGCCCCGACACAACCCGACGCATTGCATCACCTGCCCGCTATCACTTTTTTGCTTAGCGTTCTTTCTGCCTTTTTTTTTTGTTCGGCTCCTAACTGTTATAACGTGATGTTAAAAAACCTATAGCCTTCCTCAAGAATTGAGTTATCAAATGCAAAAGTAATTTTTCAAATAGGACTTGTAGTTCCAGAGATTAGCGCGTTCAAACAAACAAACAAACTCTTCAGCGTTATAGATAGAATAATTAAATACAAAATGAACTAAAGTTAATTAATATAATGTTTAACTGGTAACTCGCTTCATTCATCCATTTCTAGTTTCAGAACCGATGTTATAACATGGTATTATTCAGAATTTCAGATAATAAAGTATTTCATTTATGTACATTTGATATTTATTAACAAGTTTTAATTAATATTCGTCAAAGTTATTAGCACGGAGGCGCTTGTTGTCAACATTAACATGGAACAAATAATAATATTGTGACGGGAACTTGATATTAATATTTACATCTGATGTTTTTAGGTAAAATTAAACTAATAGAATAATAGGTATTTACAGTATCGCTCAAAACTCCAGTGGCATGCTAAGGACTAGATTGCTATGAACTGTGCGAGCACGAGCAGTGCGTGTGCGTGTATGAGTGATGTCACAACATTCCACAGATAATACACACTAATGAACTGACGTCGCACTACGCGAAATAACATTATACTCGTATTTCTGTTGCATTTAGAATACGCGGCATAGTGGCGATCTGTTCTTACCATTGCATTGCTAAAATTCGCGTAAACGTAACATGTGCTGGTAGCTATTTGGGCTAAGCAATGGATTCAGGATCAACGAAGTCCGAGTTCGAATCTTAATTACAATGTGTGGCTGTTTTTTGTTTCTTCGAAACCATAATAATATTTGTATTTTAAGCAAAAACTTGTTAGGTAATATTTATGTTTATTTATAATGTATTCATACTTATTATTTATTTATAAATAGTTAAATATTAGTTATTGTATTATTACTTAACTATTTATGTGATTATGTATTAAATTTATCACTTCGGTGTTGGAAGGTGGAAATGAAAAAAGTCGTGCTGAATGATAGGAAAAATCTATATTCGTTTACAACAACAACAAACGTTTTCGTTAACATTAACAAACTTTTATAACAATTGTGACGTCACATTCCTGCCTATATAAAAGAAGTTCTCTTGTAACCGTTCATAAGATTTTTTGTTGTATACCCACAATAACATAACAAGGAAAGGATATTCTAATAACACATTAATTCTAATAATAGTATTCAACAGAGTTTATTGAAAACTAATATATGATTTAGACTTTATGAACATATTTTTTTTATGTAACGTCACAATGAATGTATTGAGGTTATAGCTTAAGTGTTCATTTTCTTGACAAAAAAAGATTGAAACTAAACCTCAATCGTTCTTGTTTATGTCTTTCTGTCAAGAAGGGCTTTTTAGCTGGTCTTCTGTGATGCAAGCCTTCAGCGTGGAGGGCACGGCGAACAGTTTGCAATAAGGTGCCGAATAATACCGCAAACTGTCTAGTTGGTGTGAAACCATTTGTTTCATACTCGCCCACCAAATGTCGTCGCTGCGCCTCGCTAATAAGCGACGGCTTTCCACTTCGCTGTCGACTAGCAAGGCTACCCTCTTCCTCATATCTCGTGATCCAGCTACTTACAGTATTCCTCTAAAACAAAAAAAAAAGTGATATTAGGCAGCTATAATATAATACTAAAGTGACTTCATTTTTATATAATATAATAATATTTATTTAATATAATATAAAAAAATTAAAACTCTGTATTTATAAATCCAATAATAAACACAAATTATTTATCTTTTCGGCCTCATGATGGATTAAAAAAAAACAATAAAAAGGTTTAATCCATATGTCACCAAATAATCTTAGGTAAAATTTCAAATAAAAGTTTAAGTTACATTTCATAAATATAATACTCACATTCAGTCCGGTTTCATCAGATATTTCTGTTCTATTAAGACCACTTTTATGCAGGGCAATAATAGTCGCCATCGCCTCAATATTAATATTTGCCTGCCTTTTGAGAATAAATACAATACCGCTATCTATTAAATCACACATCACTAACCAACAAATACAACCAAACGATAACGTTCATTCCAATCAAGTTAACTATTCATAAAACTCATGCCTACCTCACAGAAATCTAAATTCTTTATTTAGTTTTCTATGATCTACCTTTCTAACTTTACGAAATGTGTGAACAAAGCGAAGAAGATAAAGAATAATTATATTTCTGTCTCATTACTTCCAATCGAGTAAAAACTTACAAAAAGTCGAAGTACTGCGTGAGATTTGAACACACGGGTCCCTGATTCACGCATCTATCTGCACGCAATTAACCGGTAGGTCATCTTGCCTCATATTACACCGTTGAAATTATGAACTACAATCACTTGTTGACGATAGTGTGTTTATTGTCTTGAAACTAGAAGGACGTAAGTCAAATTAAACGTCAAGCTATTGCTTTGTGAGATTGCCAATGGACTTTTGGTCGACACTGTACATAGTTTATCTGCCACCTCCACTTAGAGGATAGGTAGCACTGCTGCGCTGTTCTTTTATAGTAAGCTAACTTTTGCCCGCGGCTTCGCCCGCATGGAAGTCGGAAAATATCCCACGGGAACGTACTACCGGGATTAAAAGTACCGTATATCCAGGTTATAAACAATCTGTATGCCAGATTTCATCAAAATCCATTCAGCCGTTTTTGCGCCAATCCGGAACATACATCCAGACAAACGGACCAAAGTTCCAAAAGCTATATTTTCGGCATCAGACTCGTTTCCATACCTCGCAGCAATAATTTTTTTTTCATAAATATTTACAGTTTTAACTTCGTGACTATTTTATTATATCTATGTATAGATCAACAACAAACAGATCACCGTTCTGTTTCTCAAGCTGGAGATTATTTTTATTATCTCGCTCGTATTATGATAACACTCCAATCCATCATAATCAGCCTATAATGTTCCCACTGCTGGGACACAGGCCTCCTCTCTGTGAGAGGGAGTGGGCTGTAATCTAGCACGCGGGCCCAGTGCGGGTTGGTAGATGTCACAAGTCTTCGAATTTTTGGTACTAGGACATGCCGGTTTCCTCACGATGTTTTCCTTCACCGTTTTGAGAGCAGTGGTGATGAAAATGTTTCCACAAAGTATAGAGTACAATCCATACCAAACAATATCTAAAGTAATGCAATCTTGTAGTTTACGTACGTGTTTATCCAGACCTAACACATCAATAAATAATAATTTAATAATGTCAACATCTGCCTAACCCTTTCCCTACTATGTTGGGGTCGACTTCCAGTTTAACCGAATGCAGTCAGTATTTTACATGGAGCGACTGCCTATAATAACAATAATAATAAAACCTATGTGATCTCCACAACCCAGTTACTGGGTAATACGATACCCTTGGTAAGACTGGTTGCAGACTTTCGGGCTTCTGATTACCCGTAACAACTGTCAGAGATCCACGAATGACAGCTGGAACCAACGGTTTAACGTGCTTTCCAAGGCACGGAGGGATCTTGGCTATTAAAGATGGACACCTATCCACAGACCGACCGCGGCAAACGTAGCTTAACCTGATCGATCGACCTATACGACTGTTATTATTTAGCCACGGGCCTCTCAATAATTTAATAATGCATCTATCGAAAGTACAACCTAATCCACACACGATCGCACAAAATTATCAAGTCTCAATTACTAATTCCAAACGACCGCTAATTCCTTCACTACAAAAATAATTCTATTAATATTGTCGCCGATTCCCTTGTTCACAAACTAAACTAAATTTAAGTTCAGTGCATCTTTATTTCATTAAGAAAAGGACAGAAGATAATATTAGTTTAGTCCTGTCAAATTAGTCAGCGCCTGATGTAAATTGACGTATTTTTAGTAGCCATGTTTTTAATCACGTCTAATTTGTCTATGGAGTATCTTAATTCGACAGGACAAAACTAATATTTATCTTCTGTCCTTTTCTTAATGAAATAGATAGAAAAAGATGCACTAAACTGAAATTTAGTTTAGTTTGTGAACAAGGGAATCGGCGCCACTGTCGATATGGAATGCGTGTCGTCGCGTCGTGCGACGCATAGCGTTTGATTGACGCGCGATCGAACGCATTGTGTCGGTCGGAATTCCAACCAATTACCGCTCCCAATCACGGGTATCAAGTTTTACGGACACAGGTGGTATTCTGATATCGTTGTTATTGATATTGTGTAATAGTGTTACAATGAGTATAGACCAATACCTCAGTTGCGTAATACCCTGTCAATCACAGTCGCTTCATGTAAAATACTGTAGTGTTATTCTGTAAAAATCTCACAGTGAAAGCTTAGTTGAAGTGAGGTTGACGTGAGCTGTCAATAGTGTCAATTCGTGGCATGAGATGGGATTACAGCTCACTTCACCTAAGTTTTCACGGTGACATTTTGACAGAATAGATCAGCAGATGTTCAGCTGCCGACTGCCGACCTGCAGATCATGACTTTCAATCTCAATGGAAGGAAATTTCTGATCCATTGCTTCATATGTTTGAAAATGTCGTCTGCTCGACAACGTAAGCAACGCGATGATTGTTGTTGAATTGTCCAAATGAAAGGCATTGCTTACTGTAAGTGTGTTAAGGAATTACCCTGCTAGTAGTAGAACTCATCCGGGGAGCAACTACCATACCTATTTGTATCGCTGAACAGAATTGCTGTGTTCCCGTGTGTTAGTGACTCTTGTTACTGAAATAACACCAATACTCTTACTCAACTTTATCTCTATGATGTTCAACATCATAGAGGTAAAGTTGCCTGCCTTCGCTAATGGGAAATATATCCACACGCGTCGGCGACTTCTAATCAGTAGGTGGGCTGCCTGCTTATTTGCAACTCTTAACTCTTAAAAAAAACAGATTTGTCATAGAAAAGCCAGCCTTTACCTGGCCGGGAATGTCATGGATTGCGACTGAGGGATTACGTTTAGAAGATAACCAGCAGCCTCTTGTTGTTTGCTATTACAAACTGCGACCATTAATCTGTCTGTCTGTTTATGCTAATTTGGCTTTTGATAGTTAAATGTAGCGGTCATTGTGAGGCCTATTTATAGTCTAGCATACTGACGCAGATCGTAAAAAGTCTGCGAAATTGCCTAAAACTAAGACCTGTTACTTAAGACTAAAATATGACATGATAATATTATCGAACTGACTTAAGCCTGCACCCTAATTTCGAAACACACTATAAATAACAAATTGAATAATTTGGAAGGATATTGTTTATCCATTGCTTCATATTTTCGAAATAATTGTCTGCTCAACAACGTAAATAACGCAATGAATGTTGTTGAACTGTCAAAATGAAAGTCATTCCTGTTAGTGTGTTACGCAATTACCCCGCTGATTTCAGTGGACTGGCGTTTTAAAAAAGGCTTTTTATGCTAAGCCGTGGAGACTGATTCCTTTTTTATAGGGTTATAAGCAATGAGGTTTTAACTTGTTAATTTTACTTGTTACATAAACTCGCGTTATTTTCTCATTAGATGTTGGCAGAAACTACAGAACGCTACCTACTACGATCCTGTTTCATATAAATCGTTAATACAATACACCTACACTTAAATAAACATAACATCAAGCTTGATTTCCCCAAAGGGTTAGGCAGAGGTCAAAAACAAAACAAAAGACTAAAGTCTTGAATATTTTTTCCATCTTTTCTTTACTCGTAACCGCACGACATGGCACCTGTCTCCTCGAATACTCCTGCCGCGCCACGTCAGCCACAACACATGACAGGCATGTTTCAAGATTAGCCAGTGACGTCACATCAAACCGACGTGCCTCATAACACTTTTTACTCTTTTTCGCGCTCGATTTATTTCGAAACGTTACAGTTTTTGCACGGTAAATCATTCCGCGTGATGTAACTTGGGGCTGTGTGCTTAGGTACTGAAATATTCGTGTGTGTTCAAGCTTAGGTTTTGTCGGGGTTTTCTCATCTTTACTGATGATGTTAATTTTTTGTTGGTGAATTTTTTGGGGTGCTGAAGTATATCACACATTAAAGCCTGCATGTACAAGCGAGGCTTCTCGTAGATAAAGAATGACTTATATTAGAAATGTTCGAACAAATCATGTAATTTCAAAGAAGGCGTAGTAATATGAGATAATCGAAAAAAATCTGTAGAATGGATGAAAATATGGAGCCACGCTTTAGAAGTTTTTTAAGGGGATTATTCCCGTCCATGTCGCATGGTACGGACAATGTATGTAACAATGTAGGGTACGTATTGCAATATCTAAAATTAAAAGAACTACCCTAAAATAACCTACGTTAAAAATCCCTAAAATCTAAATACTTAATGTTTTTAAATACCTAAGCAGCTAACACTTACCTACGAATTACCTAATTATAAATACTGATTGGACTAAATATCTATCATTCAAAAATATGTTCCTGCCACTCGCCGGCCGCTGCCGCGGCACCGCTCGCTACGCTCGCTCGGCTCCTGCGTTGTGTGGTCACACATCTAACCTAACCTAACCTAGCTGTTTCGATTTAAAAAACATAAATGCGTGTTACGCATGCGGGTACAGAAACATATAACGGTGAGGTGAATGTAAGGAACTTTGTACATAGGAATTTCAAGTTTTAGATTTATGAACTTCAGTAACATATCCATTTGACATTTTAAGATTTCGGTATTTTGAATATAAGTGAAACAATCATTAAGTATTTAGATTTTAGGGATTTTGAACAAGGTTATTTTAAGTTAGTTCTTTTAATTTTAGATATTGCAATACGTACCCAACAATGTAAGTATGAAGTTACAGAGTCGTGACTTCACTTGCGTCTTTGTCTAGCAGTTGTTTTAAAATGATTTTGCACAAACACGTCAATCATATTTTAAAAAGTAGATGAGGGTGAGGTGCCGAGTTATAAAAACATTTGTAACTTGGAATTTTTTTAAGCTTTTAGAAGTTGTATAGTATTGTTTGGACTATTTGCAAACAAATAATCTTTTGAGCTTAAAAACAAAAAAAAATACATCATCTTTATTGCCACAAGGGAATGCTGAAGTATTCTAAACAGATTATTCTAACATAGTGAATGATACAAGTGTTTCTTATAGTCTTAAGCGACAATTTACAAAAAAACAAATTTTATTATTTATTTGTTACTACTTCATTAGTGTTAATTATTTCTCAGTTGCCAAGCAATCAAATTATTTGAAATTTATATTTTGCATGATGTAATTAATATTTCGTTTATTTAATCTTTTAATGATTACTAATTGTTATTTTTATAATTATTTATTATTAATGTGATGTAAATATTTATTACCTACTAGTGGCACTCATTATCATATTTACTTTTGTTAATATGCGGATAATGTAGTGGGCTGCAATATTGGTAATATTATGTTTTTTCTATCCTCTGTTCCAATACATATTGTAGCTGTTTATTGTCCCTGAATAAATAAATAAATAAATAGACAATAGCCCACCAGGGTCACCGAGAAACCCACCGGTTAAGCTTTACTCTAGAATTGAAGCCACTTCTACACACACACACATAAACAAAACATCACGCTTATAATCCCCGAAGGGCTAGGCAGATGTGTGCATATAGCCACCATCCACCATGCCCAATGACACTCCACTAACACAAGCTCATTTAACTTAGTTGGGTTTACAGGAACACAAATAATGTAGAACACATTGCATAGAGATTTTTATAGCACTGTGTGACCTAAACCCGCACTTAAGTCGCGCTTTTCAGTGACTTAATTAGTCCATTTTTACACAGAAAAGCGCGACTTAAGTGCGGGTTTAAGTCACACGAGCTATAAATAGTATACGATACGTGTGACTTAAGTAATATACACGGCGTTAAGCAATTAATTTCGCAATCAACCCAGCCTATCGCAGTCCACTGCTGGACATAGGCCTCTCCCAGGCTGCGCCACAACACGCTGTCCTCCGGCTTCCGCATCCAGTCCGTCCCAGCAACCTTCTTTAGGTCGTCCGTCCATCTAGCTGGGCGGCGTCCCACACTACGCTTGCCGATACGCGGTCTCCACTCCAGGACTCGTCTGCTCCACCGGCCATCGGTCCTTCGACAAACATGGCCAGCCCACTGCCACTTCAGTTTGCTTACTCTGCGCGCTATGTCGGTAATTAATTGCGCGCCGTCCAATAATAGACTACATAAGTCACTCGTATTTTAATGTATGTACTATTAAAAATATTCACCCATAACAGGACCAAGAAGAGATAACGACCAAATATAAACGTAAAACGAACAAAATATTGAACCACTGTGTACAATTAAATTGAAAGCTTCTGACTTTAAAGATGTTTGATCAAGCGGAAACCGTTCAACACCAGCGTTTAATCTAAACCACCAATAATAAATACTGGCTGAAATATTCGCTTAACCCTCCAGTTATTTCAATTACATCTTCGAAATCAAATTCTAGGGAAATAATATTGGTCCTTTAGGAACCAATTGTGGGTCACGGGAGGGTTATATTAAAACAAATCTGTCGCTATCGTTGACGTTCAAGGATCCTTTGAAGTTTCGTATTTTATTTAAATTGTCCTTAAGTTTTGGTATGGCTTCAGTGATTTTCGTATTGAATTGTTAGAACTTTTGAATGGGAATTATGAACTACATTATTAAGTTATTAGTTAGTTGAATACACTAGAATTTATTATGGCCTCTAGTGTTCAAAATCAAAATGTTTTATTTCACATAAACCTACATTGGTACTTATGAAACGTCAGAAGCTGGGAACGTTAGAAGGTGCATGGTTCCAATTGGGCGTTTCCTATGTAGAAGAGCCGGCAAGAAACTCCACGGTTACACTTTTATTCTTAACATACTTTGTTGTTAAGTGGCTGTTTCATATAATTAATGGCTTCTCACTTCATAAACGGTTCTCACAAAATAGGACATCATGGCTTTAAGTTTTATTTAACATTATTATTTTACAGGTGCAGTGGTGACCCAATGGAATGGACGCCAACTTACGAGTTATAGGTCATTGGTTCAAACCCAGACAGGTGCTTTACTTTGTGTAAATATTTTCATCACCATTGCTTTCAAAACGGTGAAGGAAAACATCGTAACGAAACCGGCATGTCCTAGAACCAAAAATTCGAAGATATGTGACATCTTCCAACCCGCACTGGGCCTGTGTGGTGGATTACAGCACATTCCCTCTCGAAGAGAGGAGGCCTTTCGAAGACAGGCAGCCTGATAGGCTGAATATGCTATTATTTTATACAATAGTTTTATAACTCTTTTTATTATTAGTTTATAAGCAAAATAAACTTTTAAACTAAGTGCCTTTTCTAAATAAAATATCTACAACTTAAAGAAAAACAGAAAAGGTTAGAACATTTCCAGTTTTCTTTTAAGTCCGCCCGTAACAATACTCAGGTTGAGATACAAAGGTGTCAGAGCGTAGACGTTAAAATTTAAATAATGGCCGTGAAATGATGTTACAAAAATCTGGGCTCTCTAAGGTCGTGCTGTCGCTCCGGGGGAAGAACTCGTGTCATGAATGAAATGACGGTGTCCTTGCCAATGAAAGTAGACGTTTTCAAAGAATGAACTCAAACTCAAAAACTCAAATTATTTATTTCAACTAAACCAATTACAGGCACTTTTGAATTGTCAAAGGATCGGTTAGTCAGAAAGATGAAGGTAGTTGCTCATTCCAAAGCGTAAGTACCTATGGAGAACTCCACAGACACTCTTTTAAATCATAAAATTGTTACAAAATATTTGATTACATCATTCGTGTTGAAATTAACCATGTGAGAACGATTTAGAAAGACGTGCACGTTAAAAGCGTCCGTTATAGAAAACATAAAAACAATTCAGAAATTAAAATAAGCCGTGACAGCTAAGAGATGCCCATTCCCTACTGACGGCGCCCGTTCACGAACATGACGTATGGATCAGCACCATTCAGCTCAACCATTTTGATGGGAACCTAATGATCCAACACACACGCCACCACCAGCGAGACATTAGAGTCAGCATGACATACTCTCAGCTGCCAGGGCACATTCAAGTCAATGAAAGACGTACCCAGTAAATGGTAGCTTTATAGAAAGCACGTAGTGGACTTAAAAATAATATTGCTATGTTCTAGGAATATCTACCGTAGCGTGTGCGTGAATCCATAAATGTAGCTCGCTAAAAACAACATTTCTTAAAATAATAATATAAAATAATTACTCAATTATAATCATGAGTATAGCTCTCGACATTGCCTTAATTACATCAAATATAATTTCGAGAGCTATAAAGGCTGGGTTTTTGAGATACCATAAGCGCTGCAGCTACAGGTCAGGTCTTAGGAGACTGTCCTTTAGATTTTGATAATTATGATCTGCATTCACAGATTCAGAAAAATCGAACTCCAGCGAGAAAATGGGCAGTTTTCACAAAACAATTTTTTGATGCCAATCGATCCTGTTTCTTATAGGGATCAAAAAACTCTAGTGGATCAACTGAGGTTTGAGAACTAGAAAAGTCAGAAATCGCAAAAACCTTTTCGTATCAAATGAGACTCCAACTTACTTTTTATGATGGATAGACTAGCCGCAACATCAAAGAACGGGCAAAAAAAAAAATAATTCGAATTTCGAACGAGTACAGAGGGGCAATTCTCGTAATTTTAAGAACGTTCACAGTCTGGTCTCAGTCTCAATCTGTCAAAAATACCTTTGATTTGCCTACATTTTAGACAAGTTTTTGACATTGATTGTCGCTGAGATGAGATTGCGACTAGATTTTGAATGTTTTTAATTACGGGAATTGGCCTTCTGGTCATAATTTTGTTTTCTAAGGGCTGATTTTTTCATCGCCAGATAACTTTTATTCGAGGAATAAAATTGAAGTTTGACAGTTTTTGTATGAAACAACTGTCAAAATTTCAAAATTATTTCTCGAATAAATCAGATGATTGGGAAACAACCCTTAGAAAACCAAATCTAGATAATTGCTTGTGATTTTTGCCCTTACAGCCCAGTCTCAAAAATACACTCTGTATGTGTTTGTTATTATTTTATTTTCACTTTTTTTCTAACAGCTGTTAGTACAAATCATTGACACTATTTTCACCTGTTTTTGGTTGAGAATATTAACAGAAGCCATTTTGACTGAACCCTATCTTTTAAGATACAGGCTAGTCCTAGTATAAAAGATAGAGTCTACTATTGCATATTAATGTAAATATTATTTTCAAACAATGTATACAGTGCAAAGTGCTATGTTTTTGTGAAATAAATACTTTATTATTATTATTATATTTTAAATGATTATAATTAAATAATTATTTCATCATAATTGGCGCGTATTAAATTTTGATCACCAAGCAACGGAAAACAACGCTCCAATTTGCAAAAAATGTAAGTTTGAATTTCGACCTTCATTGACGGATCCCCCTTAATGCCACAAATCTCTCATTTACAATTCGTAGACCGTTCAAATATTATGTCTGTTTTGGGAATCGATCCGAAGTTTGAAAGCCAATCGCTCTGCTGTTGCTCTAACCGTGCCATTTAATATTGAGAAGTAGTAAAACTGACATCGTAATAAAATTATCTATCTGCAGGATTGTGGCCTTTGTCAGGGCGGAAGTCGTGGGAGCTGTGGCGGAAATACAATCATGATAAAAACGAGACTTTAGCAGAATAAATTAAAAAAAAACTGTTCGTGATTATCCTTGAATTAGATTAAAAAAGAGCCCTCTCATGTGTGTCTGCTAATACAACTTCCAACGTTTCGGAAAGCAAAAGAAAAACGTGTAATTAAAAATCAAGAACACAAGGACTAACACAGTTCACTGGCGCAAAAATGGTGTTGAACCATTTTGAAATTACAGCTAAGTGCTTTTTTTATTGAAATGAAATAACAAAAGAGCAAACATTTCAGTAGATAATAGATTTGTTCTAATTTTTTGCTCACTTTAAGGGTTTCGTTGAAAGCCCAAAGATAATTATTAAAGCTAGACAAAAGAGATTTTTAAGAGCAAAAGTAATTTGATCTCTTTTTCCGGAGCGAGTAATTCAGAACCACTGGGCCGTTTTAACTGCTTGTATTGCATGTGAAACTGTTTTATGTTAACGTGAAAGAGTTTTTTTTGGTATATTTATAAAAGTACCGCAGCCTTTTGAGCGCTGGTAATAATGTGCGTCGCTTTTTCGGAATGGTAAATTAAGTTAGTAACTCTTTATTTTATTAGCTACGCGCCCCTGCCTCACACGGTTGTACGACTTGTAAAACATTGAGATTTCTTCATTATATGTTGGTTTAATAATAATGTATTATACATCCTATAAACCTTCCGGAATAAATTCTATGATGGGAAAAACCACCCACTATGCTGCTGTAGCGCTTTCGCCGATTCGCACGAACGTCAGGCTAGACTCTGTCGAAGCGCGCCAACTTTTTTTTTTTTTTTCCTGGGTGGGAAATCATCATATGACTTCTCCCGCTCTGGGCGGAGCAGGAGGGCGTGTCAGACTTTTACTAACTAAAACCCACCCGTGTTCCTTCAGTTGCCTATGCCAGGGACCACGGTATCTCTTTCGAACAACCCGCGGCACTGGCAGGCATCGGCCCTAGCGGACCCCGTCAGCGGCCCTGGCAGGCATCGGCCCTAGCGGACCCCGTCACTTCGTGCTGACATCTCTTTGAGGCGCGCGTGGAACACAACGTGCCGTCGACCCGGGCTTGGTCCTCACCGGGCGGCGAGCTGCCCATTGCTCGCCGCCCGCAAGCCCGCGCCTACGGTGGCCGGGAGTCGACTGGTGACTCCCGACGTCCAGGGCGTCTCCTGCGGCGACTAGGGACGTGAGGGCGCAGAGATTGCCTCTTCCTCACGCGCTCCGCCTCCTCCTTTGCGAGCATTACTGCTTCGCAGAAGGAGGTGACGGCTTCCCGCGCCAACTTCTACTTGCGTTCGTTGTCCATTGACATCCCGTACTCATGACTCTTCCGATATACATATATACACACATCAACAGAATCTAGGGATATTTTATATTTCATCAAATATCTAAAAATCTATGAAGAATTTTCTGATATAGTAAATGGAAGAATGATAAATTATTTTAAGGTCTTTATACAAAATAAAAAACATTTCGTGATTTTTTGTTTTTAATATAAATGTAAATCAGTATGATAAAAAAAATTCATTTCTTATTATAACACTATTAATTTTAATTAAAATTGTTTTTTTTAAATTAAATTTAATTATTAATAATCAGTGTTGCCACCTCTTACATTAATTATGCATCGACATCGATTGTTCATACTTAAAATTAAATTGTCAATGTCTTGCTGCGTATGAGGTCCCATGTTCTTTGCAAGTGTTCGTAAAGTTGTTGTTCCGTCGTCAAATTTGGCGGAAAATCTCTCAAAGCTTTTCTTTGTAACATGTCCCAGGTATGCTCGATAGGATTTAAGTCGGGCGACTGTGCAGGGCAATTCAAAACTTGAATGTCGTGGTCTCGGAGAGCGGCCGACACCAGCCGCGCCGTATGGGAAGGAGCATTATCGTGCATGAGTCGAAATTCCTGGCCCATTTGGATTCTGTGTGGGACAATAACAGGCTCTACTACCTCCTTGTGGTATTTTTGTGCAGTCATGCTGCCTTGGATCCAAACGAGCTGGGTTCGTCCGCCAAGACGAATTCCTGCCCACACCATGATTGTCCCGCCTTTGTATGCGGTGGCCTCCTGAGGGTGCCGTAGACGGCTAACTCTCCCTGGAGTTCTCCAAACGCGTGTTCTTCGTGAATCCGGATGAAACCCAAACCGGGACTCATCGGTGAACAGCACCAAAGACCACGACCAGTTCGTCACTCCATGGTAAATGCTCCCGAGTCCACGAAATCCGCCGACCACGATTACCACGTCGCAATGCTGGAACACGTAGCGGTCTTCGAGCATGAAGAGCAACTTAATGCAACCTCCTTTGCACGGTTTGGTCGCTTACCTGCAGCTGGTGGTACTCCTGGAGCCCTTGTACTAGTTGCATCGCTGTGATATTGGGTTGTCTTCTGGCGGTCATTTGAAGAAATCGATCCAGTCTGTGCGTTGTAACACGATATCTACCCGTGTGCCGTTCAGCCATTTCCCAAGTACTGCGATAATGTGACCACGGCCTTGACGTATCACGTTTTGGCACGCTTCACGTGTGTAGGGCCTCAGCAACGACGCGTTGAATAGCACTATTTTCTAACATGCCCACGGCTCGTAACATTTCATCTCGACTCAAATGACGACGTGACATGACTCTTAAAGCTAACACGGCACGTTAAATTAAAAAAGAAAAACAATTTAATCCCTTTTCATTAATTAATATTAATAAATCAATTTTAGCTTTCCTTAACGTAACGAATTGCTAACAATTTTGCCGCCGTATTTTGTTTTTTATTTTGTTTTTTTTAATTTACATTTTAAATTTTGAAAATAGAATAAAAGAGGTTTCAATCTGTATATAAACGTTTTATGGAAACTAAAAAGATTTTAAACTATAAATTCGTAAATAATTTAGGATTAAGATATCCCTAGATTCTTATGTCATCGGTTTTCGGATCTCGCTCTTAAAATAGCAATCTTGTTTGGCGGTAGAAATTGGTACTTCTCCAGAAACAATCCTCAACAACAGTTGCTGCAGCAAAATTATTGTCATGGAGTTATATCTACTAGAAGTTTATCACAAAATATACCAATATATGTGTACCAACAAACAATTTCCTTAGAATACATGTTTACATCTGACGCGATGGATAAAGTTGAGCATAAACCATTTGCATATTGTAAACAGTGGCAGTTAGACAGACAGAACAACTCCAGAATACCGTTAAATTTGAACGTATGACGGCTTGTGGGTTTTATTCACTATTTGTGGTCTGAAGATGAAATTAACTTTACAGTTCAGGGAGGTCAGGTCATTCCGAAACTCTGTCTCAATTATAGTCATATATGTAATTTGTCGTTCCACATGATAAATATAGGTACAGGAGAGCAGTTGTGGCCCAGTAGTGGCCCAGTGGCAACGGCCAGCAAC
The DNA here is from genome assembly GCA_911387795.2 of Apamea monoglypha. NCBI lineage: Eukaryota > Metazoa > Arthropoda > Insecta > Lepidoptera > Noctuidae > Apamea > Apamea monoglypha. The sequence continues at coordinate 1,399,506 of OU426922.1, read as the reverse complement.
TCACGCTGGGCCCGCGTGTTAGATTACGGCCCACTCCCTCTCGAAAAGAGGAGGACCGTGTCCCAGCAGTGGGAACATTATAGGCTGATTATGAAATGAAATGTTTATTTCTGTAAGTAGATCTTTTTTTTAAGACATGATAAATACTTCTTCTCATTCAAAGAAGGGGTAGTTCGTTCTTTGTTTGACCGTTTTAAGAGTTCTTTCAAGATGTTTTATTTCACAGAGAATCAGTGATAGGTCTCCTTGCTGATTGGCTAATATTTTTACCGCACCAACTTTAGCTATTCTCATAAATTGGTGGCGTCTCGAGAAAAGAAGTGAAATCTTTGATTAATGACCAGAGACACTGAAAAAATATTGTTCTAACCAAAAAACGCTGAGTAAAACAATACATTTGAGGTTTTATTATTTATTTATTCTCACCTCCGAAACAATAATCTATACTTATAATAAATCTGTAGAAGTGAAAATTCTGTACATTGAAAATATCAAAAAAATAAATGGCAGGGGTGTTACTAGACCGACACAAAACCCAAAAATGTGATTAAAAAAATTTTTGTCTGTCTGTCTGTCTGTTTGTTCAGGCATCACGCAAAAACTACCGGTTCGATTACGATGAAACTTGGTATAATTATTCTTTAATATCCTGGGCACCACACTGGGTACTTTTTATCCCGAAAAAGTAAATTCAACCCCCATGGGGATTTTGTAGGCCCTAATTTTTTACATACGCTAAACAAAAGTAAAGCCGCAAAAACTATACCTAATTAATAATAATACTTCTTGACGCGAACGAAGCTGCGGGCAAAAGCTAATAATAAAATCATGTCAGCGTTGCAATGAAGTACATCGATTACTTCAACCGACAGAAAATCGCAATCACTACTCCCACACTATGATCAATTGTACTCAAAACAGAACATCATACATCAGCAAACAGCTGTAGATTTATGACGCCCTGGTACCCACGTACTGTTCACGTCTGAGTATTCGATACATGAACTAGTCACACAAAACCTATTCAGCGCTGAATTTCACTCATGTTCTCCTAATTAGGTAATTGGTAATCAGTGTTAAACTAATTTATTGACAATCAATTATGCTCTATTAAGCTTTTTTTTTTTTTAATGTTGCACCAGACTAGGAGTTTCTCCTGTATCGTGGGTGCGTTTACAAACATTTAAACTCACATACACAAGCAGCCAGACCCGGAACAACTACTTGTAGGCCATACAAATATTTGTTCCGTGCGGGAATCGAACCCGCGACACGCAGCGCAGCAGTCGATTGCTTAACCACTGCGCCAACCATGCCGTGATTGACGCTTTATAAAATAAATAACGGATAGACTGTGGCAGATCTATCTAGTCTCTACCCTAATATGTTTAATAAAACTTATGTGATCTAATATACTGGTGTTTGTTGTCCCTAATAAATAAAATAAAATAATCAAGATCATAAAATTATAAAATAATGATCTGATAATATTAATAGTCGTCGTTTATTACCAGTCTATAGTACAATAGAAGTGAGCATTGATCTCTCCAATTGCACACTATTTCACCCAATCCTCGATTATCCAATTCAACTGCTATCAGCGACCTTTCAAATCTAGCCTGAGGATATCCTATTCTGCGTTTGCCGTTTGCCAAAGCGATCTTGACTATCTAAACCTAATTTTCACGAGACACTATCCGTATATATAGGCATAAAACTACTCTCCTGGTACACACGGCAACATATACCTACGCTCGTTTCGTAGCACCGTGCTGCCGCCATGAAAGCGGTTTTATCGAATTTAACACTTTACACAGCGCGACACAGCGCTTAATGGAATTTTCGACGACAAATCTAACGCCGATGCAAACTGTCGTGAAAGAGAATTGCTACTTTGATTCTAGCCAAAAGAGATAAAGTTGGAACACGTGTTTAGGAGCCGGCTAAATTAGATTCCATGTCGAGGTTTGCGAATTATTTGGTGCTGTTTCTCCTAAATTGAAAGATAGAGAAATAAGTTTTCTTTTATTGTTTTCTACCTAAATCGTAACATTGTTACTATTATCGATAGAACAGAAATAGCTTATCTTTACTGAGTTACGTTTTCTTTCCGTGGTAATCCCGAAATTGAACGATTCCGTTTATCCCGTTTCAGTAGTTATACGTTCCTATTTTCGATCTTGTTATGATGTCTTTTGGTGCACTAATTACGAACGGTATTACCACATGTAAAATACGGTAACGTTTACTATTTAAACACTAAATTCCTTCTACTAAAGAATTGCCTAGACGAACTAAAATAAAATTACATTCGTACATAATGTAGTCAAATAAAGTGGACAGTAGTTTAGGAAATGGTTCTCTTGCCTCAACAAACTGATAACTTAGTAATTTGCACTTCATTATACACTGAATGGGTGCTCGGGAGTTTGACAGGGAAGCCATTGTTGACCTAATTAAATAGTTTTGTCGATGTTCGGAAGCATCCAGTTAGATACTTTTTGATGGGATCATTTTGCGATCACTTAGCTTTACAAGTGTTTTTTATTATGACTATTTTATTGTATCTTTACCGGTACATATTTGCAAATAAATTTAATCGGCCTTTGTACTTTAGGTCACCACGTTCAAAAGCCGCGTTTTCGACTACAAGACCAACGACACATTCAAGCTACAGATTAACAGCACTACTTGCTTACCGTAAACGCAATTACCCCGCGCTTACTAACCTACCCTGTCCTCCATTAGGCTCAGGTTCATGTTGGTGTTTCCATTTCATCGCTACACATCGATCACTCTCATCTGTTAGGCTAGACATCCGCCATATTGCATTTTGTGAATTTACAGCACTTCGTGACGTTTTTGACGTACGCAGGGATTTGATTGGGACAATATTTCAAACGGATTGCTTGTTTAGTTTTGGACATGAGTTTTAGTTTAGTAAAAGCTTTTTATTTTATTTTAGTTCACAGGTCCTCTGCTGGGCACAGACACAGGACCTCGGTTATTCAGATATTAGCCACCGCCGCCGCCGCGGCGTTATTTCTTCTACAAATCTCGCAGAACATTTTTTCATTTATTTTCTTTTTTTTACAGACTCCAAAGTGATGATAAGCATAAGTTAGTATCATAAACGGACACCCACCGACCTGTTCAATATTTAAGATTTATTTTAAAGTGTTGAGTAAACTCGTTTCAACAAACAATATTTGTTCAACGACCCTTCAAAACGAATATATATTTATTTTTACAAACAATTGTACTACACATCGAGTTCATAAATAGAGTGATATATTTTTTGTTAAAAATACAATTCCCCGTACGAATAGGTACATTTGGATACAAATGTACAATAGCGTTTAAAAATAAAACAATAAACACATATGTAATGGAGAATGGAAATACCAAAGTAATTTAACACCACACGCCTAAATCAATGGACCTATATAAATGGGTCTCTAAGATCAATTAACCCACTTTGTCCGAGGCACTGTGGTGGTCACGACCTGATCGCCTAGGCAAAATGCATTATACCTTTATGTATGTATTATTAAGTACATAGTTCCTAAGTGAAGACCATGTCTAAGCTAATTTTGTTATCAATGATTACATTCAGAAAGATTAATAGAATACTATTTGTAGGAATTTTAGATAATACCTATGTATAAGCACTTGAGTGAGATACCTGAGATACAGGTTTATTCCTAGTTCAGGGAGAATCCAATTATTCATTCCGTCCATTCTTAGAAACAAGATCCATTTTGTTAGTAAAAAAAGCTTAAAATTTATTTTATTTATTTATCTACTTACATATACCATTACAGGAAAAAAAAAGAAGAAAAAAAGAAAAAATAATGTTAGATCACACATAAACGCATACAATTTTTGAAGAAACTATTTTGTAGAACCTGTTATGTAAATCAATTATGTATTTCAATAAACAATTTAAATTCATTGAATGCAAATGAAGTTGTTTACCAAAAAGGAATTGGACATCTGTTAATCTTAGTTTTTAGTTTTGGTATGTAAGAAAGCGCCAGGGAGATTGGTTGGCTTAAAGAATAAAGAAAGATAAAGGAAAAGATGGATAGATTGAGTTTGCGATGTATAGGAAACAAAATCCACCGTGCTGATCAGAACTCAAGTGAAATATGCAGGAGGCAGCACTAGGAGGAATAGGCAGGAATGGTGGAATGCAAGATTCTGACAATTTCGGGAATTCAGATTTCAGCAGAAGATCATTGTTGGCTAATACACATAAGATCACGACTATTATCTCAGAAGGGTAGGCAGCAGTGTACCTACAGTACACCCACATTTCGTCAATTATGTTTAAGAGGTGGTGGTAGAAGTGTGGTGGTAATATGTGTGTTTGTGTTTGTGTATAATTATTTGATGATAGCCAGGCTCAAAGGCAATTGTAATAATTCACTTTTGTTCAAAGTCGGCAAACACATGACTCGTAGGTACAGGTGGTAGGTAGGGAAAGTCTGGTGGTAGGTAAAGGTACTGTGATGTGTGTATTGCGTGGAATATTGTGCGGTGGCGTTAAATCATACAACGTTATATTTATTTCAAGCGTAGGTACGTGTTTACATAACGCAAACCATCACTGGTTTTCCAAACAAAAACATAATACTGTTGCGCGCCACATTTAATGCCTGGTATATGTTAACCACAGAAATCTTAATTAAGATTTCTGTGATGTTAACATTAGTTACCACTAGCGCCAGTAGTATCGAGTAATAGTCCAGATCCTTCTAGAAATTTCGATGCTAGAACTTTCTAGAAATATCGACATCTGGTCAGTCGGGGCCGGTATGTACTCGAACATTCTAGATGTTTCTACAATAAAAGGTTCTAGAACTATCTGCGGCACTATATAAGGCCGAGATAAGACGACCGAGGCACAGAGTTGGACAACCGATACAAGTGAATACATCGAAAGCGATCTTCAAGTGCGACTTAAGTGCAATTGTGTTTTGTAATTAGTGTCTTATTAGTGTTGTTTAATTATAGTGTAATTTTTGGTCATTTATATCGGCAGTTTTAATTTTCACGAACCCCGAAGCTCGTAACAATACAAACATTTGAAACCTCATTCTAAACTCGCTTAACTGTTCGAATGTAACCAGAGTTATTTTACTGCTAGCCTGCTTTACATAAGGTCGACTTTTGCAGACAACCTTTACAGTACATAAATATAAACGTTTTCAAAAATAATTTAATCAAAAGTTTTAAACTTTTCCTACACACTTTTTCGGCTTCAACTGACACAGTTTTTATTTGGTCAGCCTGTAGAGGGATTATTTTTGTCTCGGTTACTTCGGAACGGAATTTAAAAAAATGTTGAAAGCCTCAAAGGAGATGAAACTGGGTGCACGGATAGTGCGAGATACATGGTCATCTAGAAATAGGACAAAATATTATACTTACTGAAATTAAATGAAAACCGTTTTTAACGTGAATGGTTACACACGTCACGTTGCAGTGTAAAACTGATTTACATCCGTCACTTCACACATCAGGTTCAGTTGAAAACCAGCGTCAGGCACTAGTTGTCTGGCATTTTTGCTGGACTGGGTCTTTTTGGTGCAGCCGTGAGGCACACTTTCCTGCTATTCACTTACATCGGACTTTATACTTTTTATTTTATTTTTATTAGTTGCTATCTGAAGTATGTATCTGGTGTATGGTGTGTATTTTAGTCTGTGCTAAATAAATGTATTTTCTTTCTTTTAAGATTATTTTATAATTAAAATCTACCGACGATGCTAAATACGTCTGGTGTACTTAAAATTATTATGAAGTTATCTCCAGAAAAAAGAGGGTGTGTGCTTATGAGCACACTATAGAAGTCAAAACTTACGACTGGAACCGAGTATACGCGATTCAGCGCCGAGTATACCCGATTCAGCGTCACCGACCGACTGCAGCCGAGTACACCCGATTTAGCGTTACCGACCGAATTGAGCCGAGTATACCCGATTCAGCGTCACCAACCCGGGCTTGACAATTCAGATTCGTTCACAGCTTAGAAAGAGCGCAAACTGCGCCTAAAATCTTCTTTAGGCGACCTTTGCGCCTTTTCACTTATAACATTCGTTTAATTTAAGAATTCAACGCTCTTTTTTTTCCCTGTAGTCATATAAACGACAAACAAACGTATCAACTATACCCTTGAAATAAATAAAAAAAAACAAAATAACATTGAACTTGCTCGGCGCGGAGGCTCGGACCCAAAGAGATCGTTCCACAAATCCTAAATCTTTCATTTTCCACGACTGTCCCATCGACAAGATTTACGCGTCACAAAAAATCGTTTACAAGAAAAAACAATTTAAATATGTAAATGTAGCTCTGTTTAGTGAAAAGTTTTGCCTTTTACAATGAGAAAAATATGCTAATACCACATCTAAGGTCAAATTCCATATAAATGTAGAATTTCGAGTTAAAAAGTTGGCTTAGATCTTCAATAATGCAATAAAAGGGAATTTTGTTTTAGTTCTACATACATTCGAAGTTGATGCGGTTTCCGCCATGAATAGATTTAACGCTTGTTCAGTTAATTTGACTTTCATAATGCTGGCAATTAATGGAGGGAAATAGCGTGATATTGAAGTATTTTAGGCTAAAATACGCGGCTGAGGTACTCGTATATAATGGAACGGTTGGCGCAGTTTCAATGCGATTGCCTTCTGTGCTATACGGGTCACGGTTCGATTCCTGCATTATATAATAAAATAAATATCTGTATGGAATGAGGGTTCAAGATTGATATGCAATATATTTGTACAAACGTACTCATAATATAGCCAAAGTTACAGTTAAATATTTAAAATAGATGAGGAACTAGGCAAAGCTAAAAAAGAGCATCGATCATTGATTTATTTGATCAAAAATTATAAAATGTAGTTTAAAAAAAAAAAAATACACACTTATCCAATCTATTGGACTCGTCAAAACAAATCGTATGAGCCCAAGTTCGAAGGTAGTAGACACTGAAAAGTTCCACTATCCACATTCTGACTTCATCATCAGATCAGCTCTAAGATACCAAATTATAGTTTTGTCATCCGAACTACATAATTATACATAAAAAGTTTTATTTCGATACGACAATCAGAAGTAGGTTAAAATTGACTTCTGAGAATGTATTACATTGCATGTTAGTTCCTTAAAAGTGAAGCTAAAAAAAGCGTCTTAGTAAAAAATCATAACCCTTTTCACAGTCTCACGCAAAAGTCATCACCCCATACAGAGCTTTACACCTCAATTTACCATCGCCGCACCTCCGGCGTAGTGTTTAGCAATTAGCGGGGCCGGTATCAGATGGAAATTTCCATTTGGCTCTGTTTATGCAATGTTTACTTCCCAATGCTGCTGTGCGGTACAATTAATTTTACAGCCAATATACTCTTATCAGTATTTCATAGTACAGCTCCTAATTAAGCTTACTTTGCAATATGCTGCGCATCAAAACTAGTAATTTGAACTAATATGGAACTAAGTTTTAGTCTGCTGTGGAAATTCGTGCTTTCAACAGCAAATTAATTTTTGTTTTATGAGGGAATTAGGTACGACATTATATTGACTGTGTAGAATTTGACTTTGCATGGTCAATCTCTGGTTCGCTCTTGCCTTTAAAACTATTACTAATGATTTCTAACTTTCTACTAATGGTTTCTGATGTTACTTTAAATAATGATGTTACACATATAATTAATCCAGCTGTCCCATTGTTGCAGCTCGATGTAAAAACCTGAATACCATCATTTATCATGAAACCAATCCCTCAAAACACCAATTATTATCATAACACCGATAAAGAGGATCCACCCAAAATTCACCAAAAAAGTAAATTAAAAAGTGCCAAACTCGAAACCACGCTCCCCTCGTTAATAAGGATGCTAATCACGTTTTTGTCACCAATCCTGCCGATATTAAAGTCTTGGACTACCTAGTTAAATATCTAAGGACGATAGCAGATACCATACGTATAGAATCGGCGATCAGCGGCATTGTGAAGTCAATGCTGCATCGCAATTGGCGACCCTTTGCGTTCGGGTGCGGTAAAAAATTGAGGACAGAGCTGTGTTCTACAGATATCTAAAGTCTCACAAAATTGCTGTGACTTGTATCGAAAATTTGCAAAGTCTTGCGTTCAGTCACTGTATCAAGCTTCAGAAAAGCAACTGATTCACTAATCGCCCATGCTAAACAGTATCGTGGCTTCTATGTTCCTAAGCGCAGTCCGATATTATTTCCTGCGCGGATTGTAGGCAAAGCTTGGCCCGAATGAGTTTACTACGCTTACAAATCCTATTTGGATGCGAAGGGGGGTAGGGGGGTCCAAGTGGAAATTGTTAACGTTTGCAATGAAATTCTGATGAGACGAGTCCGTAGTTGCTTCCTGTCTGCTTCGTTCTTTTCCGTCCCGTTCTAATTATGTTAATTGTTTGAGGCAAATACTCGTACTTTCTGATTATTTTGGTCCCTGTTTTAGTGTACTGGGTAAAGAGGGAACGAGGAATTGCCTTAAGCTCTCTGTTAATGTGGGGGTTTTAACGAGATAGACCAGTCGGCACATTAGTAGTTATATAGGATTCGTATGTAATCATCAAATAACTAAGAGGTCTTCGTAGTCAACAAAAAATAATACCTTGACCTTGAACGTGATGGAGCATAGAATAAGCATAATCAGCCTATAACGTTCCCACTGCTGGGACACAGGCCGCAGGCTCTCTGTGAGAGGATGGGGGCCATAATCTGCCACAATGGAGCATAGGTCAGTGCAATATTTCTGCGATTGCTCTGTACTCAAATCAAACGGTAAGTGGCACCAAACATTTATACAAGCATATCTGTATCTTTACTAATAATAAAGCTAAAGAGTTTGTTTGAACACGCTAATCTGTGGAACTACCAGTATGGATTTGAAAAAATATTTTTGCATTTCATAGCCCAATTCTGTTTTCTCAGGAAGACTCTAGGCTATTTAACACCACGCGAGGTCGCTTAGGAACCGAGCAAAAGTATGAGAGAGACTGGATGAATCGAATCTGGGGGAACGAGAAATTCCACGCGGACGAAGACGCAGGCAGAAACTAGTAAAGTATAAATATTTGATGGTTTCTATATTCACAGCTGGCACCTGATACTGCGGTATTCCGTCAGGAATTTCTCAGTAGCAGCTCGAAGTCTAGGTGTATGCCCATGGTGAAGACTCGCTTCCTGTTAAATGCGACTTAACCATAACAGGCGAAGTGTGGGTGTACCACAAACCTTGGTTCAGAGAATTCGGGCCAAATATTATGTAAGAAAATGATCCACGTGGAGGCGATTAGCCACGAGCCCTTCTAGGAAGCCATTCACATTCTAAATCGGTTTACTTTTACTAAAGAAACCTTGCCTTGGAAGTTAGAAGCTTGAATTATTGGCCCCGATTAATGTTTAATTTGTACAATGTTTGTTTGTGCGTCGTTATTGAAATTTCGCGTGTTTACACCGTGAAATGGTGGCTCATTAAGCTTTTAACATACATTCACCGTAACCTGCTGTTTGGTGTTCATGCCTAATTGTTTCAAATTACGCTCAGAAACAATCTATTGGCGCTGTGCTGAATACTGAATGTCATTGTTTTGTTGGTTTATGTTATTTTGAAACAGACGAAAGGCGTTAAATTGCGTGTTTTGACGCAAATTCGGGCATTAACTGATTTGATTGATGCTACAATTTTGAATATGTACTGTGCAGTTTTACACCTATCATGTCTTCTATACATAGATAATATAATAAAATAGTGATAAAGTCAAAACTGGCAGTAATGGCTACGAGGTGTGGGGACGCGTGTGATGAATGATGAATTTTTGTCCGTTTGTCTGAATTTATCCGTTCCGGATTGGCGTAAGAACGGCTGAACGGATTTATATGAAACTAGCTGCGCACTGCGGTTTCACCCGCATAAGTTTCGATCGGTTATAAACTATTTGTGTGCCAAATTTCATCCACATTTGTTTAGCAGTTTTTGCGTGAAAGAGTAACAAACATCCATCCATCCATCCATCCATACAAACTTTCACATTTATAATATTAGTAGGATTAGTAGGATTTAGCAAACATATAGGTTATAACTTGGATTAACACATAAATCATTTTAACCCCGCCAGTATGTTCCTGCAGGATATTTTCTAACAAGCACGCGGGCGAAGCCGCAGGCAAAAGCTAGTCTTGAATAATACTGCGATAAAAAGTTTATACCTGACTACAACAAAGCCAAAATGTTTCTTTTCTTCTAAAACATGTTTGTCGCAATATCGGTTAATTCATCTAAGTCCCTTATAATGCCACGTCATCGTAGGGATAAAGTTTATGATTCGTTTTTCGCACGATGAGTATCTTGTATATCGCGGTTCACTTAATAATGAACGTATGATTGCTGCAGCTCTCGCTCTAACAGATTACATTCTGGCGCATTCCAATCAATTCGCGCCTGTTGTTACTTAACCTTGTACCACACTGTAAGCGATACAGAAGGATACTGCTTTGGAACAGGCAACTACACTCCTGTACCTACTCGTAAATCGACCGTACATTTTCATATAAGGTATCAAGGCCTAAAAAACATCAAAATAATGAAGTGTCGAAGAACAAGTTGTTATGCAATTTTGACGCAGACATACTGGCGATCATTTTGGTGTCATCTTTGTTCTAAATTTTTTTTTTGTAAACTTCACAGACGTGATGGGTTTCGGTATCTAAACACGACATGGTGAAGAGGTTAGATATTTGCTACGTCCACCTAATGTAAAATGTAGGCGACCAGATTGTTGATTTTCTTCACGCTTCCGAGAATATTCACGTACTCATAGTACAGTCAACAAAAGAGATAAGTATGCAGGCTCGTCGGATATAGTTGAAGTTTAATAGGAAATGGATGGATGTTTTCGGATAAAATGTTATTTAATTAATAGAAAACCAACAGTTCATTTATCAAACTAAATTACCATGCGAAAACATATATCGGTTTCTTACTAAACTTCATCTACATCCGACGATCCTGCATAGTTATCTCTTTTGTTGACTGTACATTAAAGATAATTAATTTCCTCTTCGACTATAACTCAAATTAATATTCGTTCAAAATATTAACCCACGTTCGAGAAAATAATTCAATGTAATTGGAATTTCAATCTTTACCAAATTAAATTCCATTTCTTAAAACTACTTTTTATGTTTATTTCTGAATATTGACCTTTGCTTATAATGATATGTATCACCACGCCTGTATCTCCTGAAGGTGCAGGCAGAGGTGAGCCGTTTTATGAAACGACGTTCCTATTCGCGGCTTGTGGTAGGAGTTGATTTGTAGAAATCGTTACGTAAGGAAAAAGCGTTATGTCCTCTCCATACGACTTCCTCTCTCTCTAACTTTTATGTTGTATCTACCTCTAGCCCCTAGTGAGCGCATATAATATTGGCAAACTGTGGTCGGGGTAGCGTTGTATCTGATGCTAAGCGGGCTATGTTCACACAAAGTGTATCTATCGAGTAGCTCCTTGTCGTGTAGCGACAAGAAAATCTAACTTTACCTTTAAATTAAGAAAGTAAAGAAAGGGAAGTTGAAGTCAATTAAAGTTTTAATTACAAGATATACAACAGATGGAGATGGACTGAAGAGTGGTGTGTAGTAGTGTGGGTGAGGAAGGATGAAGATGCGTGATAGGAAACTGAGGCGGAGGTGAAGTTGGAGGCCGACGCGGTGGCTTCAACAGCCATGCGCGGAGTAGAGCGGTGTGCAGTACAGAGGGTACCCGTAGAGGGGCCCCATGCAGCAGGAACAGGACGCAGCACGGCAGCAGGAGGGAGCAGGCACGGCGCGGACGCTGTCAGCCCGCCAGGTGAGGCGGCCCTCGGATGAGGCGCGGCCCAATAGGTACAGGAAGCCTTTAGGAGAGGCACGCTGGGTGTTTTCCGGGATAGGTGGCCCTGGTGTATCAGGCTTATTTGATGTATTCGCTTTAGAGGCGAAACGGGAACTGATCCTCGCATCGCGTGGATTTATAATGTGAACTCGTAGAATAATACCATGTAGAAAATATGAATTTGAGATATGTTAGTAGCCATGAGTAATTTTGAAGAAGTATGAATGTATAATCCGCTAAAAAGTTACAAACTGTAGTCGGGGTAGCGTTGTATCAGATGATAAGCGGGTTATGTTTATACAAAGTGTATTTATCGCGTAGCTCCTGTGCTGCAGCATCACCTGTAGCCGCTAGTGAGCGCTTATTGACAAACTGTATTCGGGGTAGCGTTGTATCTGATAGCTGAAGCTAGGCGAATATATACCTATATTTACGTTCGTTTTACACGATCAACTACACCTGATGTTACATTCAGCTATTGACAGAATATAATGAAAACACTATTTGATTAGGATTCTGTTTTAACTACACGTGTCCTGTAGCTTTATCTGCGTTATTATTTTATAGTCAATATACAGGACAAAATTTTAACCAGTGCGCAAATTGTAATCATGACTGAATGATTACAGAGAATGCTAAAACTTAGACATTTTTCGCGGGTTATAAAAAATACAGATGTTTTATAGAAAAATGCAATACCTACGCAGTCAAAATAACGAACGAAAAACCTCTAGGCCTAGAATCATATGCTGAATCATATATTATGGTGATAGTTTGCACAGTGGTTAATTATTTTCCTGCAGGATGCTCTAAAGGATTATTTCTCTATATTATTTATTTTATCATGAAAATATACGTAACAGGGATGGATAGCCTCTCACTCCCATTATACTATTACATAATATTCTACTTAAGCGCCTATATTTAGTAGTTTGGGATGACGTTCAGTTGCTTTGGGATATTTTAAAGCAAATATCACGAGGATTCAGTTGTTGATATGAATATGAGACTAAAATTGAAAGCAGAATTAAGATCAAATGTAATTATAATAATGTAATTTAAATACAGGTTAAGTACCTGATCATTATGATCCTTAGATCATTTTTTGACAGTAGTTAATGGATAGTTGCATATTAATTTATTTATTTAATAAAGAACTATGTCCCAATATACCAATCACCAAAAAATAAAATTAATTCAATTCATTACAGCATTCCAAAAAAAATACATTATCATTTAATAAAATCTTTAAGATAAATAATAAAAACATTAAAACTGAATAGATATTAAAATTAAACATAAAATTGTCATTTGAATTGAAAAAAATATCACAAATCCTTTACCGCACTCCAATAAACTTATTGTTAGCCTGCACCATCCCACTGTTGGGCAAAGGCTCTCCCCACGACTTCCAGCTCTTTCGATCCAGGGCTAAAGTGGACCACTAATCGTCACTCCAATGAACTTATGATATGAATAATTATTTTATTGTTACTATTTTCATAACATCCCCATTCATAATTCGTTAAATTTCAGACGAAAATCAATATCATTTGCCTCGTCTATCACTGTAGGCAATATTGCAATAATCAGGATCTCACCATTTCTATTCATCTCAATGCAAATAGACGTATACGAATAAAATGAACGGCTCCCAATTTCTCGGAGCACTAAAAATAATCCGAAATATTATTCTGACGATAATCAATTTGGTTTGGGAGCCTGATATCATAGAAGGGAATTATTATCTTCACTCCAAATTAGGGCGAGAGTAAAATGGTAAATATATTTTAGCTTTTCTTTGTCTTACGGGAGGGTAAAAACCCTCCTCTCATTTACAGAAGGGGCGAGCATTAGTGAAAGCTTTCTCGATGGCATTTCCAGATGAACCCGTTCCAAGTTCCGCGTGACCCATTTACTATGGGATATTGTGATTGTTTTATTGTGTCTATGTACTTCTCAGACATAACCTGTTTAATCCGCAGTTTCTTATTTTCTCCTTTACTGTAAATCAGTGGTGTCTTAACTACCTAAGAAAGTTGGGTCTACATTTAAAACCCAACGTCACAATGACAAATGCTGTTGTGGTATTTTCCTGTCTTTTAATTTTTTGACGTCATTTAAATACTTACCTTAATTTTATTCCATATTCAGCTTTGTTCAAATCAAATCAAATCCATTTATTTGCCAGAATGTAGGTTTACAATGTATGATCTTAAAACTATAATGGCCCCTTTATATGGTGTGCAAATATTTAATTTAAACCTGCACAATGTTATTAATATAATTAGGAACATTAAAAAAAATAGAATAAAAATAGACAGCAACAACAATAAGATCTCATGCTTAAGGATTTGTAGGAACAAATAAATTAACTGGTGTTAAAGTTATACCTATTTCAGTCCAAGAGATAAAGTTTAATAAAATGTCAGATTAAAAAATATAAATAATTGTAAATTGTAATTGATAATTGTTACCTTAAGTGCGAATAAGTTATTTTGATTTTGTATAATTGTGTAGTTCTAGTGCAATGAGACGGAATGTATTATTTTTATTTTATTTTATAATTTAATCTTATTTGGTAATTTTCTCATGTATTAATTTATTGTTATTGGTAATTTTTGATGATTTACAATTTAATCGAATCGTTCGAATTTTTATTAAAGGTGACCACACCTTTAATAAAAATGTTGTGTATGCTTATGAGTTAAGTATTTACACAGTATTAAGGACTTGCAAATAAAATAAATATCTGGCTGGTTATGAACTCTTAATCTAGTGCTCAAGGGTTAGCACAGATGATTCCAAGAATAATCCTTGATCCACAAAGCCTCGGCGAAATTCAAGATTATAAAGGCCGAAGACTGACTTTCAAAAGTCCTTTATTTGAAGTTGCAGTGGTCTCGTTTACATGAAAGATCGGTTTCCCTCGAGTTTTCCCATAAATCAGTGCTGGTTCTAAGCTTGCATCAGGTAGAGGGGGCCTACGATAGTTAGCCGGTATAACACCAGCATTAATCAGCGGACCACGGCCAGATTGAGCTAATTTTAAATGCATACACCTATCCCCTTGGCATGCTGACTGGCTGCGTGTCATACCGTTGTGTGTTGCGAAGTGGCTTGTATATTCAATTGATTTTTTTTCAGAAAATTTGGTACTGGCTGTTACATTAAATATACTCTTACAATTTAGGGATAAATCATTCGAGAGTAACGATTAACAGAATTGAATCTGGTCCGAGCTATGTAGGTTACATGGTAACCAGTATTAACCATGGTTCGCCAGAATCGCGAATTCGCGAGTATTGATTCTTAACTTTCTGTGTTTTGTTAAGCTGTAGTAATATGACGTTATAGACCGAGTTTATTATCATATTGTTCTCGGTAGTGTAGATAAAATATTGTTATCTACTTAGAGAAAAATTAAACAAAACATGACTGCCTGTTAATATGGAACTATGTAATAACAAAATCCCATTCTAAATAATAAACAAAAACATTTTGTTGTGTGTGTTGTGAGAATAGTGCTCAATAATTATATCTTTTTCTTAATTATTTTTAGCCTATGTTGTGTCCCACTGCTAGGCAAAGGCCTCCCCTTTTTCCTTCCAAACCTCCCTGTCTCGTGCGATCTTTGGCCATATTGCTCAATAATTATTTTATAAAATTTTCCGATGCTGTCACGGTGTATCAGTAACATGACTGCAACTGTTTACTCTATGCTCACTACCATAACAATAAAGAACTGAAGGTTTTTCAGTAATCACCACGCTGCTGTACAGAAATTTTGGTGATCGTAGTTTGTTGTTAGACTATCAAAAATGTCTCAGAATCAGAATTTTATTTGTCAAACATAGGTACATTGGGTTCTTGCATTACATATTTATATAGGTCGCCATGTTTTGCCATTACTCATTATTTCTCTCCACGCTTTTGTTTCGGTCTATGAATTATGAGGTAGTCCTTCAGAAAAAACTAAAATATAGAAGTATGTACTACGTTGTATGTTCATCCAACATACTATTAAAAAAGAATATTTATTTAGACGCCCTTTGTGTATGTATATGAGCCCATCTTTATTCATAAGCGGAATAATTACAATGTACTTTAATAAAAGACTTAATTAATATAAACAGAGGTGGGGGAAGTGACTCGGTCTCACCGCCTACACACCAAACTCCTGACGTTTTATTATTTATGAATCTGTATAAATTATAAATTATCTTTTATGTTATCACTAGGTAAACTTTATGAAATGTGATTATAAACGTTATTACTACCGTAATTGAACAAAAAAAAAAAAACAATTATAAGTCACGTGCTGTTTAATCAAGTTTTTTTTTGAAAATTATTTAATTACTGTGATAAAGTGGAACTTCAGCAATATGGGTGCTTACGACCTTGCTACTTTCACATATACAACAAGCACACCCAATTTACTGTTAACAAATCCATCCTCCACACAATAGCTCCGGAAAACCCACTGAACCTAATAAATTGAATTCGATCACAAAGTTCCCTAATCACCTCTCACACCGTCGAGTAGCAACGCAGTCATCTATTCACCCGACCAAAACCCACTATTATAGGGCATTCACTTCCGCATTCCATTGACGGCGACAAGATTAATTCGCGGCAATTTTCCGCGCGCTTTTATTACGCGTCGGTGTGACGGGCGGCCTGATGTACGGGCGAGTTGGTTCGGAGATAGATTACTTCATTCATTACGTCGCCGTGACGTCATGGAGGCTAGGAACTAATAACGTACATAACAGCTCACCAGATTCTATCTGGGGGTGGTGTGGTTGTGGTGGTGGGCTCATGAAGTTAAGGATCGAGACGGTTGAACTAGTGAAGAATGGTTTTAAAGGGGAGATTTTCTATCCTTTTATTGGTAAAGCACTTACCTAACAATTATTTCAATCTGATGAAAAAAAAAAACAGAATACCAATTCTCGTAATTAAGACGTTCTAAATCTAGTTGCTATCATCTCAGCAACAATCAATGTCAAAAACTTGTCAATAATGTATGGAAATTAGAGGTTTTTTTGACAGATTGAGACTGAGATCAGTCTGTGAATATTCTTAAAATTACGGGAATAGCCTCTCTGGTTCCGAATTGTAAATTGTTACCGGCCAAACCCGATTTTAGGATGAACTAGTTTCGCCTAGGCCAAACCAGTTCTCCCCACACGCGATAGGACAAACCAGTATAACCTAGGCGAAACTCGTTCATCCTGTTACCGATAGGATAAAACAGTTTAGCCTAGGTCGAATCGGTTAATAAATAAACTGGTACGTCCTAGTCCGAACTAATTTCACCTAGTTTGTATCTCCTATAAGCTTTTCAAAGTAAACTGAATAAAGGAATAGAAATAACATTAAAGTTATTTATTAACCAATCAGTAATTTCACATCTATCACTAGATCAACTTATATTCTATATAATAATGCTCAGAAATCACCTTATCTGCAATTTGCTTATTTTCTTATGTTTGCAAGGTTTGCTCTGGTGGCACTTAGAATTGCAGAGTACTTTGTTTTTCTTACAAAAAAATTGCATTTGTTTGTTGTACAGTTTTTCATGCAACTGCATTTCACGAAGCCTTCCCTGATCCAACAGAATGTTTTGTGGCTGCAGTCCTTAAAGATTCAATATCCTGGTTAATATCTCCCACATCTAAAAACTTCTTAAAGCAGACGTCGAAATCAGTTCTAAAAAAATAAAAAAGAAGTTAACACAAATATTTTTTAATATTTTATTACAGAAAATTTTAATAAAATTATACCTGCAATAATGTCTTTGAAGTACGCCATGTTTGGTGCCAACATTGTAAAGACTCTCATCAGTCTTTTGAAGTATTACTCCAATTATGTTTCGAAGGTCACCTCTGCCTTTGTCTACATCTGGAATAGGTATGGTTACGTTGTCTCCAATGTTAGCTGGTGGATGGGATTTGTCAGAGCAAGCTTTCAATCCTATACATAACTTGTTTTTCTAAATTTTCTGTCGCAATTTTTCTAGCATTTTGAATGTCGTTTGTGTCAATTTTCACAATGTTATCATCATCACTATCTTCGTACTGTTCAGTATTGCTGTCATCTTCGATTGCCTTCTTTAGGTCATCTTCATCCTAAATATAATTTATGATTTCTTGAGGCAACAAGGAAGTGAAAAGTCCTACTCTAGGTTCGATTCCGAAAAATGCTATGTAAGGTGATTGTTTTATGCCAGAGTGGTAAGCTCGATTTTTCATGAATTGGACATACGAGCCACTTTGTCGAATTGTTGTCCTTTAACCAAGTACTTATCATATTTTCAATGTTTTGGTTGGCACGTTCAACAGAACCCTGACTTTGGCTGTGCCTTGGTTTCCCATGCACAATTTTCAGTTCTGACTAAAGATTTGCGAGTTCACTTATAACATTATTGACAAATTCTCTGCCATTATCAAATTGAAGAATGCACGGCCCTCTTACAATTAGGAATATGTCATTCAGATGATAAGCCACTTCTTCAGCCCTCATTGATTTTAACGCACGAAGAACACATTTTGTGAGATGGTCTTGGTAAACCAGAATGAATTTAAAATTCCCGTCTGGTTGTGTTTGGAAATCAATCAAATCGACTTGACATCTGCTATTCATTTCAGAATGAAGAATTGGTTTTGAACTAGCCCTCTTTTCTTTTTTGTCTTCTTTTGATGACAAACATCACACATTCATAATTCATAATCATTTATTTGCTAATAATGTAGGTACCTATACAGATAAGATGTTTTTATGTCAATAGTCCCGATACATTTTACCTTCCGGCGTGCAAATGCTTTCAAACAATTAATATTATAGATACAAGTTACCACAGAAAAATTAAAAATAAATAAATAATTGTCAGCTTTCAATTAATTGATAAAGAATGGTCAACAAATTAATTGTCTACTTAGACACACATACAGTAATACAATGTCAAATAGAACAAATCATACTAAGAACTAGGGGTCATCACAAAAAATAAAAATATATATTCAAGGACAATCTTAGTTAATAGGTACATATTATAATTGAAGAGACACTAGATTTCAAGGTGCAACATTTTACTTGATTGTCTTGTCTTACAAAAATTCCTTGATTGAGACTACTCAATCAAGGAATTACTACATTAAACTGCTACTGGAAAAGAGGTACTAACCTCATGTCCAGTAGCAGTTTTGTTAACTGCTTTTTAAACATTTTAATAGGTATTTCCTTTAGATTTCTAGGCAAGATGTTATAAATAAGAGGACCCATTTGTAGAATATTTTTTTAAAGTAATTTTATCTTTTTTCATTGATAAATAGAGGCCTATCATTTCCTTTGTGATTATTGGCATATTTTTTTTGATATCTCGGCTTAGATTCTATCACGACCACCATACCCACAGCTACATGAGCTGCGTCAATCACATCGTAAAGTTCATCAGCCGGAACAAAGTATTTTATATTCCCTTCACACCGTGCAATGAGTTTTTTCACATCACCATTTTTAAAAACAGCAAATCGTTTTCGTCTTCTTTTTTGTAATGATGTTCTTTTTTCCAACTTTTCCGCGTCTTCTACTTGTTTAAACAAATCTGCATATTCGTTTACTCATAACACATTATAATGAGAAGACTTTTTGTTTTCGCTCTGCAACATTTCCTCCAAAAACTTTTCTCTCTACAGCTTTTGATTAGCTTGTCTACTACACGAAGGCTCATCCATGATAAAACGCCTCACAATAATTATACTAGGATTACATATAGTGAAATCTTTTAAACGCAACCAGCAACTTAACACGCGCACTCGTCGATGCAAAATACCGTTCAAATCAACGAACAGGGCGAGCGAAGAGGGGTAAAAGGGCGCGAGGGTCGAGCCAGAGATGATTCGGGGATTCCCCGTTCGTACAGGCAGCGACATGCGTTCCGATTAGGCAAAATTACTTCAGACTAGGACGTACTAGTTTATCCTAAAGCATGTAAATTCCAACTAGGATAAACCGATTCAACCTAGACTAAACTGGTTTATCCTATCGGTAACAGGATGAACGAGTTTGGCCTAGGCTATACTTGTTTGTCCTATCGCGTGTAAGGAGAACTGGTTTGGCCTAGGCGAAACTAGGTTATCCTAAAATCGGGTTTGGCTGGTAACATAATCATGTAAAAAGATTTTCTCCTCTAAAACTGACGCTCATACAAAATTTGACTTAATTATCTCCGTCAAAAAAGTATCGGTGCAACAAACTGACACAAAAACCTCGCACAACAACCAACTCCAGTTCCGTCACTAAAAACCTCATATTCGCTATGGAAACGGTTTAATTAAAACTTAAGATTGGATAATAATCGAAGTTCAGCGCGAACCCACAAGTTTGGCCACAGAACTTCACAATGACTTGCTAAGATCACTGGATGTTGTTCACGTACAAGCCGAGCGACACATAGTTGGCGGTGAGTGTATCGGTTTCATCGTCTTAGGAATTACTAACTAGAACTGTTAGATGTCTAGATTGTTTGGTAACTCTCAAAATTCCGGGCTGTAGGTCAAAGTTGGCAAGGCCTAGCTTAGGACGAAAATGCTTTGACATAGACGACAGTTGAGAAACGCAAAAAAATAAATAAATATAAGAAACTTTTAATTTTAATTTAAGTATCTCTAAATGTTCTCGCCACAGAATTCGGCTACTTGTTTGGCGCCATCGCCAGCGTCCATCAGTTCCTGTAACGTGCAGCTGACAGGACACGCAGGGCATGATATTAAGTGTCGTTTGTGAAACATTTACACTCACATTTACACTCCAAGGCGGAGTCGTCTATCAATCAGGTTTTCCTTGCTTCGGCCAACCTGGGTCCGGAGTCTGTTTAAAGACTTCCAGGTTACCCAAGGTAACTCATGTCCAGGTGGGAGCTCTTCAGCAGATGGAACGAATGGTTAATGATAGTTTATGTTCTTTAATAATTTATTTACTTTTCCAAATGTTACCTGTTATCAATACTTCAACTTTGTTAGCTTAGTTGTTAATTTTATTGTGCATGCTGTGGTCTCCTATAAGTGAAGTAACATCCGGTATTAAGTAAGTGCACTCCGCACTTACTTAATACCTGATGTTACCCTTTATTTATGTGTCATGTATTGTGTAATGTATCTCTTGTTGGAGATCCTAATTCAATAAATAAATTATTCAACACAAGCATATAAGTACCTAAAACCGGCATGTCCTAGAACCAAAAATTCGAAGACATGACGTGATATCTACCAACCCGCACTGGACTCGCGTGGTAGATTATAGCCCACTCTCTCTCGAAGAGAGGAGGTCTGTGTCACAGCAGTGGGAACAATATAGGCCGATAATGATATACCTTAAAAAAAAGGATTTTTGTGGGCAATGTTTTTATTTTTGATTCGCAGGTTCAAGTGGATATTGGCTCTTCCTAAGATGTAGCATAACACCCGGTTAGGTACAGTACGTGAACCTCAGAAATGATTTATTTATTTATATAAAGGCTTGCCAACTAAACATATACACAGCATTAACCCAAAGTCTTTGTCATAATACAAGTCTCGCATGTATCTAAATTAGGGGAAATTGGGCTTCTCTTTATTAATTTATTTAGCAACTCGCTTCTGCCTGCGACTTCGTCCACGTGTTTCTTATTTAACATGTCATAATTATATTCTATGACACTCGGCTTTCTATTTTTGTAATCAGATCAGTACTTCTAGAGCTTACCTTATAGTATATGTACAAATAAACAATTAAACAAACAATTTCATCTCTTATATTAGTTTCTATGTTTCTATGATATAGATGTGCAAAGATCGTCACTCACTGGATGCCTGAGGGAGAACATCGCCACCACGGTGAAGGTGCTGTAAGGATCTGATAACGTTTGCAGGGTCAGAGATTGCACCAGACCCCTGTTTGGTTTGGAACGAAAAAGGGGGAAAGAAAAAGGGGGGCTAACAAAAAAATTATTAGGAGGTAAGCTCCTTGAGATAGGTATAAAGGCTTGGACACGGCGCGGCATGCGGTCGTCTCGCAGAAGGAGGCTGCGGAAAGGGAGAGGGAGATCTCGTCCTCTCACCCGGCCCGCAGCAGGCGCATCGGGCGTCGGCGGAGGGCGGACAACGCCCTCTTCCAGCCCCCCTAAATGGGTCCAGGGGCGACGGACTCGGGGACGTCCGTCGCCCCCCACACATAAGGACCCGAGGTGGCGGCGCGTAGTGTTCCACGCGCGCCCCTCTTATACGTCGCGGGGGGAGTCAAACACCTCACTCCCCCCCCTGACCCGAGGAGGCCCGCGGTGGCGGGCCGGCGCACCAGTCGGGGGTTGCGGAAGGATCTCACGTTCCCGCGACCCCCGGCGTAGGTGTGAGACGGAACACTGGGGTGGTTTTTAGTCAGTAAGAGTCTGACAGACCCCGTCGCCCGCCCCAGGGCGGCGGACATCCATGAGGATTTTCGACCCCGGGAAAAACAAAAAAAAAAGGTATAAAGGCTTGTCATCTTAGACTTGTCATCTTCGCTACGTCAAAAACCCCTCTTTAATACCATTTTTCCAATACGTTTACGTTACACATGTATGCAATACCGATGCATCACAAGTTAATATGGCTTTGTCCTGAAGCAATGGCACATGCTCCGGGGCTTCCAATCAGCGCAATCCATAAATGTCATCCATTTATTATGGTAAACATTACAGGACGCAATGGGACGAATGTGGCTTATGTTGTAATGGATATTATCTTATGTTTATTGTATTGTTTACTAACAAATATGTGTATACTTATAAGGTAGGAGGTCGAAAATTATCTCACGACAATGAACTACCGAGATAAAAAGAGCACATAGTCCTAACTACCCATGTGCCAAACTTTATGGAAATCCGTTCAGCCGTTAGATCATGAAAAGGTGACAGACAGACAGAGTTACTTTTGCATTTATATATATTATGTATTGATACATTATTTCGCATTTGTTATAAGTATTGATGTCATGATAGTGCGAACATAAACAATGATACCATACAACTCTCTCTGTTAGTAAATAACATATAATGGACGGTTTTGCCGGGTATCTATATCTTCTAGATTCTGTAATTCTATAAATAGTATAAAACGAAGTAGCTTGTCTTGTCTACAGCACATTCACAGTTATTTTACCTTTGATTTTGCGTCACTGTCAAAATCACAGTGATCTTTAATATTGCTTCAATAAGGTTGCTGTTGGATTGCTGTCACTAACAAGTCTCTCAATATCACAGTGATCTTTATTCTCGTCATAACAAGGTCGCTATTGGGTTGCTGCCACTAATAAGTCTGTCAATATCAAAGTGTTCTTTATTCTCGTTACAATAAGGTTGCTGTTGGGTTGCTACAATTAGAGGTAAAATAACTATGAACGGACTGTATGTGACCGCTTAGTTCTTTCAAACTGCAAAATGGTTTACGATGCGGTTTTCACCACTATATAGAGAATTTATTTCCTAAGGTTTATGTGCATAGTAAATTCATAATAAGTATACTTAAATATAATTAAGAAATCTCGATGTTTTATGTTTAAGTCGTAAAACCCGTGCGAAGCAGGCGTGGGTCGCTAGTGAGAAGGTGTGCGAGAGAGATTATTAACAAGAAGAAACAATATTTTAAGGCTATACATATTGTGTGCTCAATAAATTCATTACAGATACAATATATTCCGGTTCCGTCCCAAAATAATCCTCCTTGATATAAATCTTTAATTATTTTATTAATGGCGGATCAGTGCGGAGGACCTGACCGGAATATATCCGTTTCCAATGAACGACACAATAATCCTGTAAGTAAACGGACTAAACAAATTTTAGGGCCATCGCACAAAGAGACGCGACGAGGCGCGCATTTTATTAAATACATATAGAAATTCGTTTACTACTGAACTGAAATGTGTACCTTAAAAAGAAGAATCAGATTTCATCACGTTATCACTAAGTGATGAGCCAATCTTAGAGCTTTTTGCTAATTGCTTATGGCCGGCCCACTTTTCGTTATCGGGAATTGGTGTAATTGGCCTTTTGAGTGTCTTTGTCGCTTAGCAAAGAAAGTATTGTGTTGTATGGTCGCTGCTTAACTGGCGTAGGTTGGTATTGAAATTCTCATCTTGAAACGTTTGTATTTTTCTCTTCAGTCTTTTCGTAAGGTTATTCAATAGAGTTTTATCTTGCGGGAATCTAGTTTGTTGCCATCTTTTTCTCTGAGTCCTTTTTTCATGTAATAGGTCTATTATTTCCTTTGGGTAGGTATTTCCTTTAAATTTATTTATAACCTGTGGTGTGTTGTTCAATGCACATTGTTGAATATTGTTGCTAAGCTTGTTTACTTCAAAATCTAGCTGATCTTTGCTTTTTAATGAAGTTTCTATGTCAATAATATTTTGCAGGTCTATGCTAAAACTTTCCCAATCTGTAAACATATTGACTAATGTCAGGTGGTTTTCTCTTAGTAATATTTTGTGACTCAATTGTAATAATATCGGAGAGTGATCGGAGTTAATGTTGTACCCCTCTTTCACATTCAGATAATTTGGTGATATATTTTTGACAATGAAAAAGTCGATAAGGTCTGGTAGTTTCTGAGGGTCAGTCGACCAGTATGTAGGTGTTCCAGTACTTATGACATCCCACTGCACGTCTTTCACCGCAGAAGCTGTCTTCCCTTAGTTGAGGTTAATCTCGATCCCCAATGAGTGTCCTTAGCGTTAAAGTCACCGCCTAATATAAATCTCTGTCCAAGGAGTCTGAAGAAGTGTACATATTGTTCTTTTTTTATCGTGTGTCTTGGAGGACAGTAACATAATAGTAAATTTATTAGTTTTCACTGATATTGCCCCAGCTTGCGTGTCTGGCTCCTCGTATTTACACTGTTCATAATGTCAGATATTTTCTCTAATAATAACCGCGCTACCTCCTCGTGCCGTGTTGTTAGGGTGCAGCGAGTGATATACCTTATAGCCTCTAAACTTTACAAAAGACTGTTTAGTGAAGTGCGTTTCAGAGATCAAACACACATCAATATTTTCTGTGTCTAGGAATACTTGTAACTCATGTTGGTGTTGCAGCAGTCCGTTGGAATTCCACGCCATTATTTTTAGTGTGTTATTCATGATTGATTCTTATAGTACTTGATTCTAATTTTTCTAGTCTCTTATCAAATGATGATAGGCAGTTCAAGATCTGGTTGAGCTTGTCCTCAAGACTTGATGATTGAGTGCTTGGTTTTACCGCTTGTGCATATGCGAAACTTTTAGATGTGTGTGCAGTTTTCGCGATGCAAACTGTGCATTTTGTTTTGTTGTCTGTTTGTCGGTAGTTTGCTTAACGGCAGGGTTGTTAGGTGAGTTAGTTTTGAGGTTTTGTTCTTCATCATTTGCATCTCCTTGGCAACTAAACACCCTCTGTAGTTGGCTGGGTAAGGTAAGCCACAGTGTAGACATTTAGGTTTATCTTCTGCAGGTTTGTTGCAGTCAGCTGTGAGGTGTTTACCTGTACATTTAACACACCTTGATTCTTTAGGATGTGTGAAAAGGCTAGGCAGATAATGATGACCCTAGGATATGTTTAATGCCGGATATTTTACTGACATCTTTGCCATTCTTAAATGATAGTATGAACATATTCAGCGGTTCGTTTGTTCTCCAGCTTAGCTTGTTAATTGCATTTTCTATCTGGAATCCTTGCGACTTTAGGTCATCTTTAATCCAATCCGGTAGGCAAGAAGAATGCACTTTTTTCGCCACTACTCTTATTGTCTGTCTGGTCTGCTTATCCTCGTATGAGTGTTTTAAACAGTTATTTTTTGTTAAGCGTCGGGCAATCACCTTGTAGGATTCTTCAGTTTTGGCATTTATTTTCACACTATTACCGCTTAACATTTTGGCGGTAAATGTTTCTACTGGCTGAGATTTAGTCAAAAACTCATAGAATGTTTGGTAATTCTTAACACCGTCCACTACGATTGGAGGTGGTGCTAGATTTTTTTTAGAGGTTGCCTTCTCTTTATTGTTCAGTTGCTGCTGTTGAGCGCTAGTGCTAGAAGGTTGTAGTGATGGTGGAGTAAGGGAGGTGTTCAACTTCCTTTTCTTCCTGTTTTTCGCCCTAATCCACCCAGTTTCTTTGGCGAGCTCATCCTCATCTGTGCAGTACTCAATGTCACTTTTAGTAGGCGGAGCAGGTGTTATGGTCTCACTGACCTGTTTATTTGAGGGTTATTCACGAAATCACGCGGCAAAGAGATATAATCATAATCAAATCTGTACGTTAGAACAGGCAGTTCGGCAGTTCACTTCTGTTTCGCTTGTCCTACAACTAACAAATCATGGCGGAACTACTGCGGTTTCGCTGCTATGGTATCGCGATGTGATACCCGCCTAAAGCATCGTGCGTCACTTCAGGTCTCGCTGCGAAATATTACATTACTTATTTTATTGGAAATAGATAGCATTTTAATAAACCTGCCAGCCCTTTTTGGCCATGGGAGGAGCTCCCAGGCAAAGAATCGGTAGGTCATTTATTTAACCTTTAGATGTAGAGGCATTCATTGAAGGTCAACAACCTCCTGTTGTGATACGAACAATAGAAATACAACAAAAATATTTGGAGAATCAGAAGGTCGTTTGCCTAGCCATTACAAACACAAAAAGTAATTATAACGAACAACACCGAACTCTCATCACTTTATTTATTCAATAACCTTTTGCTATGGAAAGTCTTCGCCCGCGTGGTTGTCGGAAATTATCCGTCGGGAACATACTAGACCGGGATACAAACTACAAAGTATCCTATGTGTTAATCCAGGTTATAAACCATCTGTATGCCAAAGGACCCCGCACCAAATGTATGGAAAAAGCCGTTCGGTCAATTTGACTGAAATTTCGGTACAATATAGCCTGTAACATGCTGATTGAAAGTTAATATGGGCGCAAAAAAAAAAATGACCAGTTTTAGAGATATCGCCATTTTTATCTTCAAGTCAGGAAGATGATTTTTATATAAACAAAAAGCATTCACATCAACCACAGCAGGTTCCAATTCATATATCATACTTTAAAAACATAATTCTACGTCCATATACCCCGAAGGGGTAGGCAGAGATGTTTAACACACATTTCGAATAGTCGACAAGCTAATTTTGTTGAAACTTTGGGATCTTGTATTGAAAGTCTGTTTTCCATGGAGTATTTTTACTAAAAGATTATATACAGCATTACATAAATATTTAAAAACGATAAATACAATATATAAATAATAAATCGCAGCATTTCGGAACCTAATTGCGACTTTTATTTGAATGAATCCCGGTTCACTGTAATTACGATCTATTTAAAAAATTCGCTCATACTCATTTTGAGCTGCTTCGTCGCCTTTTTTTTTTGTTGGGCGGTGGAAATCCTCATGGACTTCCTTTAACGTGGGGTTGATAGAGGGGACTCTTACCGGCTAAAATCACCGCGGTGTTCTACCTCTGCCTATGGCCGGGGGTGCGGGATTCGCATAAGCATTCACCGCTCCCCCGACAGGCCTCGACCCGCTGTTCCTCAGTGGGTCCCACCTCCCCGTGCGGCCATTCCCACAATGGTCGCACCGTCGTTCTATGCTAATTGCGCGGTAAACTCTGCTTGCGAGATGCAGGATTTGCGTGACGTCAGTATGACGCGTTGTTTGCATGTGGCGTTGTAGATACCGCTACACAGCTAACTATCAGCTTGATTGCTCACGCGGCTGTCGAATATCCTGCTTTGCGACATGTTTGCATCAGTCTGCGCGCTGTCATTTGAGACTATACTGCATACTGTATCTAATGAAATAGGTGGCAAGCTGCTTTTGTACACTACACATCACACCTGATGGTAAGAGATTGGTCGACGATGGTACCCGCAAGAACTAACCTAACCTAGTATCCTTATTTTATTCCTCTAGAGGGATTTATTTTATGTCCTTATGTGTGTCACAGCGCGCCGGCCCTATCAGAATACCAGCAGAGAGCTACGGTATTTGTTTTTTTTTCTTGAAATATGTCAGGATCATGCTGAGATAGGAGTCTTTTTTACTTCACAAAGGTCTTCCTGGTTTGGTTGTTTTCACTATTTTGTTAGTTTTAATCTTGGATAAATTTAAAAGTTTTAATGTTCTTTTTTTATTTAATTTTTTTATTGTTTTCATGTTCCAGTGCATGTCCCAAATAAAATATTTTTTTTAAATTTATATTTCTAACCTATTCACTAGACTTGCAAGTCTTTTAGGTTATGTAGACTTCAGCAGGGAGGTCCACTCCTTACCGCAGCGCTAGTTTATCTCAAAGCTTCCACCACATCTTCTGCTCACAACAGGCAAACATCAAACCGTCAGTGCTCCCAGTAATTCGATACCCATACACGCAATCAATCAGTGTCTGCTGGTCATTGGATATGCGGAGGAGTGTGACGGTGATCGATCCTCACGGACCCCACTCAATATTCCGTCCACTCTCGGTAATAGTGCCCATTGAACGGCCTGAATAGACGAGAAGCCGATGAAATAGGTGTGACAAATTTTGGGAACTAAGGTTGTTTGATTGAAAGTACCTGTGTGTAATGGAAATCATGCTCTATGGTAAATAAAGCGGAAAAAGTTCGAAGTTTTAACGCTGTAGCTATGGGGAAAAGGTTTAAATAGGTAGATTACGTTCGTACCTTGCTTTTGTTTTCTAAAAAAATATTTTAGCAGGAGTGTTCATACGAAAAAGCTCAGCGCCGGGAAAACGTGACGTAGGTACAGCAACCAAATCTGTTACCGAGAATTCGGAGCAACACAGTCGTAAAAAAATAAACTCGAACCCTAATTGAATCGATTCCACGAAGCTGCGCGTCGCAAGAGTGCCTTCGAGTCTGATAAGTAGGCAGAGCATAGCACAACCACCACTGTACCGCAATACCACAAATCGAATTACCTTCTATCCTAATTTCAACCAGAAAAGGAAAAAATAAAAATGTCAAAATGAATGTAAATTGAAGTAATTTAGTCATGGCGGCCAACAAAACAAATGAAATTAGTATAACTGCTCCTAACACAGTTCCGTTAGTAATACGACGCGGCATCGGAATTAGCATGTCAATGTCCTATTTCATTATTATCTATCGACGTTTTAAAACCCTGTTATTTGCTATAATGAACTAATTATGTTAATACTAGCTTCGTCCGCGTAAAGTTTTTTGTTCCCCCGATCCGCCCCGTCGCGTCGCATCGTATCGTCGGCCGCGCTAATACTTCGTTTCCGCTTACTTTTCGTTCTAACTTTCGTTCGTTTTGCTCGCTCATAAGAGTTCTAGCGTGATATTATAGGTATTAGCCTATAACCTTCCCCAGGAATTGGGCTAACAAATGCAAAAATACATTTTCAAATTCGACTGGTAGTTCCAGAGATTAGCACGTTCAAACAAACAAGCTCTTCATTTTTACCTTTTTTTTTATATATTTTTTTTGTGAAGAGTTTGTATAGATTTCTGGTGTAAATTTTGATAGTTATTTGTTTTTTTCCCCCGCACCAAACTAGCTATAGACAATTTTATGGGCACTGTTAGGCATACCTTTGCCAAACAGTCTGGTAGGAATACGATGGGCTCTTGTTAAAGAAAATTGTCTTCATTCTTTCTCTGAATACTCTGACGAATATTGACTTACTCAATCTGTAAAATATGAATAATGCAAATGAATCCCTTTGATGGTTGTATAATTAAGATATTTAACAAAGGCTCTCGGCTACCTAATTCGGTCCTATTTGTTCACATCTTCAGTTCTTCGACATGATGGAGATTAAAAATGTTAATGAATATCCCAGTGATGATCGCAATATTAGAAAAAAGAAAAAGAAAGGCAATCTTACATTTGTAGAAAACAGTTTACGCTATGACAAAATTACATTAAATTAGCACCAGGCACTAAAGGTAACAATATATCTAACAATTAGTAAAACGTCGCCTGATAAGCGACAATGTACCCTAATGCCTGTACCTATTGCCTGTACCTATTCCGCGCACGTCATCAAACAAAGCGCCTCACCAAGCTACTGCTAATTGAAAATAATAATACCATCCGCGAACATTCCTACCTCGTAGGTACCATAATTCCCTCTAAGTAAAGGTATTTAAATAAAACATCAGATAACTCTGAAGGCAGCATGTACGATGTGCGTAGCTGACACTCATACATTATCGTACACCCGAGCTTAAGATTACGTGCCTCGCGTAAAACTCGTTTTCTCTACCTATAGTAACAACGACCTGAAGGAAAAATGATGCGTTAAGCGAGATACATGAGTACATGAATAATTTAACACCCGTCTTTTGCGGAGTCTAAGTGGAACTTTCACCCTATAACCTTGCGGTTACATCGGCTAACTGGATGTACATTGCTGGTTATAGTAGACCAATGCTTTCGAAAATAGAACTGATGCGGTAATGTACGTCATACAGCAAGGTACTATAAATAAGGTGGATGTTCCGAATATTGACCATCCGAGTGTGAGTCGCAGCCGAAAGTTTTTTACGATTTGACTTCGTTTTGCTTGGGTTGTGCTTAAAGCTCGCTTTAACGCAAATCGTCTAAATAAAAACGCGCCTTAAATATTTTCGTGTGGAATGAACCGAATAACGCCCTTTATGAGGCTCTGGAAAAGTTTTTACGATGTAAAATGATGTTGCCTTAAGAATAAGGCAATTCGCAGGTGAACTAAAACAGGGTGTTTTTTGTGTTGTAAATGTGCATTGGCAGCGAATTTCACAGACCATTTCATGCAGTTTTTTAGCTTTTTGATACTGAGTGGTTGAAAGCTTGCAATCGAAACACTCGTCTATAATTGTAGTAATTTCATTAAAACACGATAATTATTCTAATTTTAATTCAATCACGTTTGTTCACCGTGCTCAATATCGTATTTATAAACGGAAACTCATTTTAATACGGTCGCATTTATAGCTATGACATATATTTATATTTATAGCTATGCTGCTGAAACTTTATTACGTCAATCATAATATATTTGTCAGGGACGTTCATAATACTAGTTTATTTCATTTTGGGGGTTTAAATGAGATTATTTGTGGCTGGATACTAAAAGATTGTTGGTAAATTAGCTTTTATTAAAGCAGGAGGCCAATTCTCGTAATTTGAAACGTTTAAAATCTAGTCGCAGTGTCATCTCGGCGACAAACAAATGTCAAAAACTTGTCAAAATGTAGGGAAATTTTAGGTATTTTTGACAGATTGACACTGAGGTCAGACTGTGAACGTTCTTAAAATTACGAGAATTGCCCCTCAGGTATTCGTATTTTCTGCTAAATATGGGACTGCCAAAATTTACATTCGTGGGCTTTATAGACTTGAGATCTCGCCATGTTTTTATTTGTACAGACGAGGATGCTGCTGTCTATATACGTAAAATAAAAAACGGATCCTTCTAGGTTAAGCATCGCCGATTTCATAAGAATAGAATAGAATATAATGCGCTTTATTATGTACACATCATATACATTACAGATATAAATATAGAAATTTTACAAAGGGTGACACAATGGGCGTTCTTATCACATACATAAGGTGAATGAAGTAGTCAAACATGGAACATTGTGGTTTTGGAACATTATAATGCGGTGTATCGCGAGCAGATTGGACTGCATGGATATGAATCGCTGCTGCAAGCTTTCCACATCGGTGTTGAGCTTGTACCAAGGATTCTCATACCTATATGATAGTGTTAGGTCAAGTATATAGGTTAACTTTAATAACATTGTTAAGAAATATCGTTTCTCACATATTTGAGTCCGTTGTTACATATATATTATTACTATAGCAAAAGAGTTTGTTGTTTTGTTTGTTTGAAAAAATATTTTTGCATTTGTTAGCTCAATCTTTGAGGAAAGCTGTAGGCTTAACATCACGCTATGACCCCAAGGAGCAGAGCAAAAAGAAAAAAAGTAAGAAATAACGCGAAGAAATTTTACGCGGACGAAGTCGCGGGCAGCAGCTAGTATAAAATAAACAAAAGAGCCAATCTTATGTAAAAACAATTACGTCAACAAAATGGTACTAAAAACATTACCTACATTACAATTGTATTGTACATTTCCTTCACAATTTCAGCGCATATCTTAATACACTGGGGTATCTCGGGTATTCTTCACCAATATTTTTTCTGGGATAACAACAGAACAATTTCGTCGCCCAAAAAATACTCTTGAATTCGTAAACAAGAACAGTAAAATGACTTTGTTGTTTTACCTTTCCCTGGTCCATCGTACATCAGAATTAGTGCTATTTCATCTTCGCGAAGTCTCGGTACTAAAATCATAAGTCTGCATATATTTCAGAAAGATCCTCTTAGCTGGCTCCCTGAGGGAATGCGATAAACAAATCTTACATACTTTCTTTAAGATGTACTCTCAAAGGGAGGTGAACAAAAGAAGAAAATAATTTGTTTTGTTCTACCAGCAAGAACGGCACAACAGTTTTTTATATTGTATTTATTCGATGACAAAAATATACCTTTCTCAGAAGGAATTAGGATTTTATTTTGACGTTTCATAGATGGTTTGATATTGTAGCCATCCAGCGACTAATAAAATCTATTCGGTAGTTGTGCAATAAAAACGTTGTTACAAAAAAAAAAAAACAGCTGACTTCCAAAAAAAGCTACAAAGTGTATAAATAACATTAATTTCGGAAGTGGTGGTGTCTTTGGTATTTTTTTCGAAATAAATTAAAAATAAAGGGTTTTTTTTTGTAAGTTGGTTGATTTTTTTTTTGTAAAAAAGTTTTTATTTTTCACTTTTTAGTTGTACCTCACCCACACAAATTCGTATGTTACTACTCGCTATATAAACATCATCAATATAAGTAAGTAGAAAAAGTACGTAATATTGAAGCTAACTCAAAAAGTACCCAAGAAAAGTGAATATAATATGAGACCACCACTGAGGCATACCCTATCGAATAAAAAAAAATTTTTTTCGATGAAATCAGCTCTAATTTGGTCTCGCTGCAATTTGTGTTGATTGTTTGGTACCTATTATGAAACATGCAAAAACAATCTTTTACGCTTTTTAAATAACACTTTTAATATCATTGTCACGAAATAAACAGAACCATGTTATATGCAACATGTCCCGGTATTAACGCACACCACTAGACCAACCCCAATTACAAATAATTATTATGTTCATAGAATAGAATAGTTTTTATTATGTACACCATAATAATATAAATTACAAACATAAATATAGAATTTTACAAAGGGTGACACAATGAGCGGTTTTATCGCTAAGAGCGATCTTAAGTCACAACAAAAAAATAAATCATAATACATCCACTAAGTTTTTACTATTATGTAAAAAACATTGTTTGTTTATTAAACTAGTTATACTGATTGTTGGAGAAAATTGTTATCACTTTACGAATCTACGCACGCGGTCACTCCCACACGTATAAGGTTCTTGCGTAGTACCTAGGTAGATACTTTGTCGATTTTGGTTTGTTTTGAGTGTACAGCGGAAGTGTGAAAGTAAACGTAGTTTTAATTATTTTTGGGAAAAAAAATTATCATAGTATATTAAAAATCACAGAAATCGATTCTGAATAAACATGCGTTAATTCAGTTACACGTTGTATAGATAACGCTTTTAATATCATTGTCACGAAATAAACATAACTGTTATACTGTATTTATTCCTCTCACAGAGAGGAGGCATGTGTTACGTTACAGGCTAATTATGTTATGTACTGTATTTATTGAAATAATAACAGACCGACATTACCTAATCAATCGATAGTTCATCAAGATGATTCCTAACCACCAGCCGCCAGAACCGATTACTAGTCGGTCATATAACATTGTTTCCCAACTCAATTGTCTACCTTACTTAACCTTGAACTCCATTTCATTTCATCTCAGATTACCCCAAATATTTCCTTTTTAAACAACCAAGTTATGAACTGTGGGCTAACATTACCTACATAAGTTTTGCGCGTAAATTATAATTTGGCAAAATTTATGGTCCCCGAGATCCCGGCCGAGTTGGTTTATATTTTACTAGCTAACAAACTAAGCAATACAGTAACTTGTTTCAGCTAGTTTAGTACTGGTTAGTGTTTATTCTTCAAGGCTAGGTCGTGATTGCTGTCTGTTAGGTTTATTACGATTAAATATGTTCGTCTGTAACTTTCGCTCCGTTCTTTTGTTCGATTTGTCACTGGCAGCTTTTACGCCTTCACTTACTGTAATGAACTAGCTATTAGCTTATAAGAGATAAAGTCGTAATCACCGGTCTTTGCAGGTGGACTGGTGACCACCGTACAACGGTATTGTATTATTATACGACGTTGTTGCCAGCTTTCAAAACAGAATTCCTAATTGATGGAGGCACCCCATGCATTTCAGGCTACCCGCCCCTTTTAATTATAAGATTAAATAATTCGATCAAAACTATCAAGCAAGGCGTCGAATCTTTTAGTTTGGTAACACTTACAAATTATATTATTGATAACGAGGCACTGGAGAAGAACACTAATTTACTTAATTACTGTACTTTAATTAATTATTGTAGTAACTGTTTCTGACGTAATTAGGCGAGAACTGAGTTTTGCGACAAGGGTAGGCCGCGTCTTTGCGTTTACAATTAATTTGTGGTTTGAGTAGGAACAGAATAGGGACCTCCTCATTATGAAATAAGGTTTTCGTTAAATATGGAGCGCTATTTATATGCCTGCCAGAAATGTTACTCGTACTACCAAAATGCCGAACCGAACCAAACCTCATCCAACCTATTTGAGGATATTTTTTTGTTCGTAAGATTTTATGAACTTTTTGGAGAGATAGTCATTTCGGTGGATATTTAAACATAATTTAAATAATTATGTTTAAATATCCACCGAAATGACTATGGTTTCAAAATCCAAATAAAAAGTCATTTATTCAAACTGCGCTGAAAATTAGCACATATTGATCGTCAAAATTACATAAGATAGTCCCCCAAAACGTTTGAGGGCAGGAGGTGCCCCGATCCGACATCTAAGGGAGCATGAGGAACTTGCTGCCGGTTGCTCAGGCAAGAAATATGATCAATTGTCGAGGTCGCTACATTATCAGCCTATAATGTTCCCACTGCTAGGACACAGGCCTCCTCTCTGTGAGAGGGAGTGGGCCTAAATCCACCACGCGGGCCCAGTGCGGGTTGGTAGATGTCACATGTCTTCGAATTTTTTGGTTCTAGGACATGCCGGTTTTCTCACGATGTTTTGCTTCACCGTTTAGAGAGCAGTGGTGATGAAATAATTTACAGAAAGTAAAGCGCCTGTCTGGGTTTCAACCTACAACACGTAAGTCGCGGCTGTTACCACTGGGCCATCCCTGCTCAGGTCGCTAGCTAATCACATATTGCTTACAACTCCTTAAAAATTACGTTTCGTAGTACCAAGGGAATTTGAGATGCCTACAGCATTTTCTGTTGTACATTTTCATGAAATAAAACAAAATACATTTTCCCTTTGAACACCATAGCGATAAATTAAATACTAAGAGCGGCTCTCAAACTCAATGGTACGGACCAGTACATTGGTCATGGGACATTAATCGGACGATTACTTCACTTTACTCTATGACCCCTG
Source organism: Apamea monoglypha (assembly GCA_911387795.2). Taxonomy (NCBI): domain Eukaryota; kingdom Metazoa; phylum Arthropoda; class Insecta; order Lepidoptera; family Noctuidae; genus Apamea; species Apamea monoglypha. Next base: position 1,363,896 of record OU426922.1, on the reverse strand, counting down.
TACCAAACAAGTGGATATTTTCCTGTATTCCCACCCTGTAGGTATATTGTTGAATGTATGTTATAACGAAAGAACCCATTGTTCTACGCTTTGAAAAGGGCAAATTAATTACTAACTTCTTAACTGTACCTACTGTATTGTGTTGTTAATAATTTAATTGAAATGAATGTTTTAAGTTTTCAGCTGAATCTTAATCTACTAAGTAAGGAAACTAAAAAGTAATGTTACTTCACAAAGAGCTAACTTTAGAAGCCAGTGTAGCAATGAACGTATTTTAATTTTACTAACCAACATACTGCGACGCACCACACTTCATCATATGCCTAGCCATCCAGTCTAACCGGTTGCAGCTGACTATTTTACATGGAGTATTTTACAGTATTTTACATGGAGCGACTGTCTATCTGACCTCCACAACTGGGTAGTAGGTAACTGTTTTGTTAGTTTGCTGGGGAGTTTGTTGCGCCACTTCTTCTTCCCAGCGATAGCACTAGGAAGTGGTGAAGGGCGGGCGTTTTTGGGGAATTTTGTAATTTTTACGTTCGAAAAGTGCTGATGCTTAGCCTAATTTGAATAAATGAATTTTGATTTTGATTGAAGATACCCCTTGGTAAGACTGGTTACTGACGACCCGTAACGACTGTCAAAGACCCACGAATGACAGCCGGGACCAACGGCTTAACGTGCTTTCCGAGGCACGGAGGGGTCTTGGAATGCAAAAATGATCTCCCATCCACGGACCAACCGCGGCAAGCGTAGCTTAACCTGATCGGTTGACCTGTGCGGCTGTTATTATTTAGCCACGGAACACACCACACTATACAGCGATATATGGTTCATATTATCACTGAGTGTTGCGAGGTAGTACTTTCTTATCTACCCTATTTGTCCCACCTACCGAAGATCCTGGACGTTATATCATTGATGGACCTTGAAGTCTTTAAACAGATTTACGAACCACCTGCTCAAAGAGACGGAGTGCTGATGTAACAGGTGTTGCGTGAGGTGCCAACGAAGAGACACGTTTAACAGTACGAGTAATTTATGCGGCCTACCCAAATGCCCTTTCTTTGGTATTGTTTACTGACAAATGCGTGCATTGACTGGGCACTCAAATTGTGTGGTTCTTTCCTCAAAAAAACATTTCAGACACCAATCTACATGGTCTTCATATGATCTGACCAGGATTATGCCTGGACTTTCCTTTGAGTTTGTTTCAGCCTTTCTTCTTAGCGCAGTCAGATATGAAACGCCGACCTCATCTAGTTTTAAAATATGATTGACGTGTAAAAGTGTTTGTACAAGACTATTTACAGAAATTAAATCATTTATCATTTAACATGCCGTGATACCAACTTATATATACTACTGATATGCTCTATATTCGTACCTCAATTTTGGGTTGACACAATGTCAGCGAAACGCCAAGAGAGCCCACAAGCATATCAAAGCAAGCCTCTGAAGGGTTAAAATTCTGTAACAGCATAAAACAGTTGTAACCTAAGTATTACCTGCATTAAATCAGAACTTTAAACATTTCATGGTAAAGGCGGTGTTTAGCGCCATCTTTCACTACCGACACAAAGGCCGCTCAAGTCTGTCGTTACAAATTATGTTAAGAATAAAACATTTTATTGGCAACCCCGCCTTGGACGAGTAGTTGTAAATTCAGCAGCTTTATTAAAAGGTTTAATGTTCAGCGTTTACTGGCGATGGTCTATTTTTGGAGGATTTTAATGATATAGCGGTGGATGGCGCTTTTTGGGTTTTTTTGCAAGTTTTGTTGCCAGTTTCGGAGGAAATGTTTGTATTGAAGTTTGGCTTATAGTATGTGGTAATGGTGCTATTAAAGTCCTGTTAATTATAGTTGTCCTTTTAATGGTATGCCAGCCTCTTGGGAACATTTTTTGTAACATTCCGCAGATCATAGGCTATACAGTTTGATGTGTAGATTAGCATAATTATTAAGAGCTTGCAGTGAAGTCTTCTAGTGCTCAAGTGACCATTTCAATTTTGGTAAGTACTGCTTATACCCCAGTCTACAAAAAACTTGTAGCTCAACATCAGTTTACGAGTAAGGTCCTTATAAATATATTTCAGAAGTAAGTCCAATGAAAACTTTGTTCAGAGAGAAATTACAGCTTGGATATAGGATGTAGACTAAGTTGACCGGCTACCCGGCTTACAGCGAGAGGGAAACATAGAATGAACACGCAAACCTGACTTCTTTAAAATGTGAGTGCCCTTGTTTATGAATCAGATTGCTTTATTGGTCTTTTAAAACAGAGTTTGAAAAGGTTTGGTCTGGTTTAAGGAATGAAGATGTCGTGAAGAAAATTTCGGTTATTAATGTTGATGGTCATAAACCTAAGAAATTCTGGATTCATTATTTTTTTCTTTTTTTTAACGTTGGTTTGTATGAAAGATGTTAAGACTAGAAAGGGGTTGCCTGCTAAGGTGACGGCTAGAAGAGGTATAGTATGGAAAAAGGAGACATGCTGCCCAACTTAAAATAAATTAGGGTAAGGACTTGAGGATTATGACAGTAATGGCAACGCGAACGGGCTAAAACTGTCTCAACTTTTTTTTCGTAAATAAAAAACACTTAACTAATAGTGAAAACTTGTAATTTGCCATATTAGTTTGTGTTATAAAAAAATGAATTGCTTGCCTAGCTGTTGATGTTTTGCGATGGTAATAAAATAAATAAAATAAAAGTAGTGTCTTATAGTTTCTTGTAGTGTGTGTGTAGTTCTTGTAGTGTCTTGTGTTCTTAGTAGTGTCTTAGTGTGTCTTTGGGTGTGTGTGTGTGTGTGGGTCGTGTCTTAGTGTGTGTAGAGTATTCTATTCTATTCTATTCTTATTGACATCACATGTATCAAATTACACTCGTTTTCTCTAATAAAGTCTTAACCGTTTAACGCTGCACTTTGTTGAAAGATTTATGAGTTGTAATATACATATTTATTCATAGAATTAAACGCTTTATTTACCCAGACAAATGACCCAAAGTTCTGAGCAAACTCATCTAGTGACTTCAGGCTTAGTGAGGGTATAGATCGTTCACCTTCAGACCAACTAAGTTCAGACAGAACGTCGTGCCTTTGACAGATCAACTTCATATCTTATTTAGCTGTTTCACTTATACTGGCTTTTAGCTTGAATGTTCAAGTAGTTGAATAGTACATGATAGTCTTGATTTGATTTGTTTATTATAGTTTGGCTTACGATGTCAATCGTTTGGGATTAAAATAAAGAACTTGAACGGTGAGTTCCTGAGGGGTAATTCCCGTAATTTTAAGAAGGTTCACAGTCTGATCTCTGCTGATCTCAGTCTTAATCTGTCAAAAATACCTCTAATTTCCCTACATTTTTGACAAGTTTTCGACACTGATTGTCGCAGAGATTAGATTGCGACTAGATTTTGAACGTTTTTAATTACGGGAAGTGGCCTTCTGTAGGTGGTAGGTGGTACTTACCTATCTGCAAATGAGAGTCAGCGTCTGCTCAAATCTACTGTTGTCATTAAGTTTTAATTATTTATGTATCCATCACTCTCATCACGACAGGTTTTTTCCTAATGCGATAGTGTACTTATTTAACTTTTATTAGTTACAAACAATGCATTATTTGTAAATTCACTTAGAGAACAACAGAATAGGTCTGTGTCTTTAGTTATGAGGTTGAGAGTGCGGAGGGCACGCGTTAGTGATGCTTCACTTAAAAGAAGTTGGTATACCTCAGTCGCCTTTTACAACTAAGTATTAGTAGAAAGAAATTGATTTCCAATAACGGTTATTATACTGAAACAAAGGTCAATGTGATAGCATCATTCACACGTACGTAGACAGTAACGTCCAAATAAGAAAGCACACCACACAAAAAACCCGGAATCAAACAGCACCTAATCTAATAAAATAAACATAAAAATAAGGGAATCGCCATACGCACGCCGTTCCAGACAGTTTTATTATAATGACGTTCTATCTCGCGTAAAAATATGAGTGAGGTGATACCGCGGCGCGTAAACAGAATAACGGTTTTATCGCCGGAAGATATTAGACGGAACGGACGACCACTATCGCTGGCTTACCCTACGACCGATCTGCAACTATGCGTTTACCCTAGTAGAGTGGATATGCTGTGTTAACACAAATATGCATGGTAAGCAGGTTTTCTTTAAACTTTCAGAATCATCTCACATAATCGGAGACCAAAATATAATTTGATAAAGTATCACAGTTTATTCATTTCACATCTGTTGCTGCATTAATATACAGGGTGGCAGGGACGACGATGTCCCTGTCACAACCTGTCCTGTCTGGACGCCCTTGGGTAGAAAATTATAAAATGTCTTTCTTTCTTTCTTTATGCTGCCTATCTACCCTGTATATACATTCGTTCCAATCCAAACGTATGTTATACCGTTAACCTGAAGGCAAATTGCCGTAATTAAAAACGTTCAAATTATAGTCGCAATATCATCTCAGTGACAATTAATGTCGAAAACATGTCAAAAATGTAAGGAAATTAGAGTTATTTCTGCCAGTTTGAGACTGAGATCAGATTGTAAGGGTTCTTAAAATTACGAGAATTGCCTCTCAGAAATATCAATGTTGTGCAAAAAGTGTTCTTTAAACATTCCTTGATGAACAACAATTTGAATTCCGAACGGCAAACTCAAACTCAAATCATTTATTTCAATCAAACCATTTACAGGCACTTTTGAATTGTCAAAATTAAATAGTCGGTCAGTTAGTCAGAAAGTTGAAGCTAGTTGCCCATTCCAAAACGTAGATCTCTATGGAGAAGAACGGGCAAGAAGCTCCACGGACATTCTTTTAAATCAAGATATTATTACTCTTGGGTACATTATTCTTATTGCTTCTATACGAGAACAATGTAAAAAAAAAACAAATAAAAAACAATTTAAAATAAAAATTAAAAATAAGCCCTGGCAGTTAAGCGATGACCAGTCTCAACCGACGGCGCCCGTTCACGAATATGACGCGTGGATCAGCACCATCCAGCTCAACCATTTTGTAGGGAACCGAATGATCCAACACACGCGCCACCATCAGTGAGACATTTAAGTGAGCATGACATATTCTCAACTGCCATGCTCTTTCAAGTCAACATCAAAATATCATAATAAACGGATCCATGGTTCTTAACATTTACAAAATTTAAAAAATGCTTCTAAATTATACTAAATAGTTTGCAATTTATTTAAGAGATGAAAAAAAAAAATACTACCAATCAGGAAGAGGTATTTAATATTGAAGTATTCAAGAATTAAATCTTCATAGCGGCAGATATCGGCAGATACACAGACTGTTCTCATTAAGTCGCACTGTACTATCAAAACATTGATACAGACCAGCAAAAAAAGTGTCCCAAAAAGAGCCAATATGGCTACCCTAGCCATACAGGCCCATCCCAACAAACTCGGCTCATATGCAGGAACGAGCACCCTAATCTTAGAGATTTATTTACGCTTCAAGCTATATTGAAGCTTGCAAAACGCATTTATTATTTATACTACGCGGTCAACGACCTCTGAAACTTGAGGCTGATGGTGGTTGTTCAAGGTCTTCTGACATTCAAGGTCAAAGTTAAGACAGTACTGAAATAATTATTAAACTTTGATTACACTGAGGGGTGTCGCGACACTGACAATATTCTTTTAAGAAAGACGGTGCTCCAAAGTTTTCATTTCTTTAGGTTGGTTTACACACACTTTTACTCATTAATAATAATTTTTAAACTGCATGAAATCGGTGTTTCTTAACCGAATCCGAAGTAATCTCTGTTTAACAAACGTAAATCGTCCATGAAAATCTTCAGGGAAAGGCTTGGCAGATGAAATCGTCCATGAAAAGCTTTTTTACAAAAACAAAACAACCGACTTCAAAAAAAAAAACACTACAAACTGAAAAATCACTTTAATTTCGAAAGTCGGTGTCGTTGGTTCCGCATTTTCGTTTTTTGACACCGACTTCCGAAATTAAATTTATTTTTGTTTATTTTTTTTTTTTGTAAAAAAGTTTTTATTTTTCTCTTTTTAGTTGTACCTACCTACCCCACACAATTTCATATAAACTTGCAAGATTAGATATACCCCAATAACAACTTTGACAGAAATGAGGGTGTACCGTGGTATACTGAACACATCTGCGTAGCCCTTTAGAGGGTACAGGCGTGATGTTATGTTGTGTGATTGCGTAAAAAATGCATACTTATGCGATAGCAGCAATCGCGCTTGATTTGCTGGCATTCAAACTTCTTTCGAACAAAAAAAGAATTTTGCAAATCCGTTCAAATATGGCGGCCCGAACATACATAAAAAAGTATACATACAGGGTAGCAGGGGCATCAACGCGCAATCTGTAACCATGAATTCAGCCTAAGATTCTAGACACTCTAGCGTAAAAATTTTATGTCGGTTATCAAAAAAAAAAAAAAACAGCTGATTCATAGAAAAGTGCAATACCTACGTGGTCAAAATATATGGAACTGCTATTTTTGTTTACCTGTATATATAATCATCCGAATTGGGAACCACCTCCTATTTTTGAAGTCGGTTAAAAACATCTAGACCTATTTGAGTACCAGTAGGCAATACAAAGATTTTGTTTTATGTGGGTATAAAAATTTTGCTGGCTTTGACGTTACAGTACTAAAGGAGTAAACCGCATAGCAACAGTAATACCTGAATCTAAAACTAGAAAGTTTACAACTGTACGGATCTTTTGGAGCCTGTCAAAAATCTAAACTAACGCTGCCATTTTGTATTTTCCATGCAATGTCACAGAACAGTTTCGCAAATGTTCACCAAACAACGTCATCTGTCAATGTCATTCGGGATACTTATCTTAATCAGCCTATAATGTTCCCACTGATGGGACACAGGTGTCCTCTCTTTGAGAGGGAGTGGGCCGTAATCCACCACGCGCGCCCGAAGCCCTTTAAATATCGCGTTCCTTGTCATTTAAAAAGTATGTGCCAACTTGTTTTATGTACTTCAATTTAGCTTTTAACCATAACTAAACAACTCATCGCGTAAGTCAAGGTCAACCCCCGCGTATTCCCGTAAATGCGCGTCATTTGTCGACCGGTTGACGCCGGCAGAGGTCACGCTCGACCAACCCTTGTGGAGCTTCATAATCCTGGATGACATACTATACAAATACACAGGCTAAATATAGCGGGTGTTTTTTGTTGTTTTGAGATTAGAGCGTTGAGCTGACCAGGATATGTTGGACTGCCTCGTTAGTCCAGTGCTGTGGTCGCGCTACCGATGAGCATGAGATCGATTTCCACGGGGAGCAGTGTTATTGGGTTTTTCATAAGGGTTTTCTCAGTAGCATCCCGGAGTCTGAATGTCTTCCCGGTTCATGGCAATAGGCTTGCCCCCTATTACATGGGCATGACACATACATGACTTACACATAATTGGCAGAATGGAGGGGTTACTATAGGTAAACCTCTACCTAACCCTTTGGAGATTACAGTCGTGATGTTATGTTATCTTATCATATGTTGGAGTATGCTTCCTGACCAGACTCGGCTGGGTATCAGCATTTGACACGTAAGTACTGCCTTCAGATTACATATCTGTGACGACATCAACTGGTTGTAGTAGGGACGGAGATATGTATTCTCTGAAACATTGAGGAATCTCTGTAGATTACCCATCCATGACATGACTACGGCAAACACAGGTTAAGTTCAAATATACGTCGATTCTCGCGATTGTTAGCTCACACACACCCACAAGCTCTCGTTAGGAGTAGAACCCAGATTGGACGACTTTATTAACTTGGTTTGTTTTATAAGGGCTCATGTTTACGCTTCATATCGTGAGACTTCTGCTCTTGGAACAGAAGCAATCTATTAGGCAAATTACTCCTAGAAACTGCGCCAAAACACTTCTTAGAAGCAATAGCTTATTAATATTCTAAACGGAAATTAAGGTCCAAAACTTTGCCCGAACTGTCCCAAGTTCCCAAGAACATCTTGCCTACTTTTTGCGTCCCAACTTGTCTAAAACATTTATTCGTATAAAAGTGACTATATCAATCACTGTCACATACAGACAGGTATTCCCAAAACAACATGTTCTGCACTGTGAAGGCAAACATGATTTGGTATCTCATTTTCTGTCGCTATTACATAAAAAGGCACCTTGGATATGCCTTCGATGTTATTCCGATCTGTCAATGTGTCTGTATTTTATTTCTTTTTTAAATGTAGGTGACATTATCTTTACCGTAATACCTTTCTTTAATATTATACACGTGCACTTACTGTTACATAATCCTTTTCTTTTCACAGAAATTTGAAATCGGTAGTTATTTGTCCATTTCACCTGATCAACAATTCTCGTAATATTAAGAACGTTCACAGACATCTGTCTCAATCCATCAAAAATACCTCTAATTTCCCTACATTTTCGACAAGTTTTTGACACTGATTGTCGCTGAGATGAGATTACGACTAGATTTGAACATTTTTAATTACGAGAATTGGCCTTCTGGTATGTAAAGTATATTAAGTATCCTATCATTCCTATCAAAGCTAATAGTTTCTTTTTTCATTAACGTACATGTAAGACAAGAGCTAGGATCTTGTCGTAATCAGCGAAAAAGTTTCCATTATTATACCTATGTACTTTTCACTTACCTACACATCGACAAATTAACTCCACCAAACCAGCCGACGTGACTTTGCAACATCGGCGTCGTTGTCAAGGGTGTCGCGATATAAACCGGCCGCGCGCCTCTCGGGGTAATGATACCGCAGTAAAAAGCGATGCCACACAACCACTTAACTTTGAGCAAATTACGGAAATTGTGGGCGTAATTACGTTCTAAAAATTTAATGATTAGATGGATGTATGGGCAAAGTTGTGCCATCGTGTTATACTGCAGTTTGCGTTTACAAGGTAAACGAAGTTATTTTTAATGGAAATGTTTCCCTGGAATATTAAATTACTTTTTAGTATAACAGCCCGAAAGTGTGCTTTAACACGGCTATAGATTAGAGTAATGAAGTCTATGCGACATTCCCATAACAAGGATAATAATTTTAGTGTTAAGCGTCACACGGGCAAAAATGTTGCAGAAAATTATGAAGATGTCGTTTTTGTGCAAATATGTTGAAAGTGTGAGGAGAAATATTGCGCAAAAACAGGAGTACAGTCAAACCTGGATAAGCGAGAGTTCAAGGGAGCACAATCTCATTCTCGCTTATAGAGGTTTCTCACTAACCCGAGTTTCTCGCTAATGCAGGTACATGGGTAGCGTTTCTCTCTTATAGAGGTACGCAACATAACAAGTCACAACAAGTACGAATGTAGTAAATATGTAATATGATAAAATTATGTGCATGATATGCACAACATATATTATGTACATATGTATATATTTTTAAATGCTTACGAAAACAAAACAAAAATTCATGCACTATGTAATTTTATTTTATTTGGAACTTATTAACACTTAAAAAAATCCGGCAATTTCGTTTGGGTTTCTGTTTTTGTATTTTGAATGTTTTTCTCTAACTCATAAATTTTGTCGAATATTGCTTGATCAACAACCGCCGCGTATTCAAAGTACTGATGGACCGTCTTCAACGCATTTAAAGCTAGCTTCATTGGAATGATCTTTATTTCTGTTTCCGGAATCTGTGATGAATGCGATAGAATAACAACATTATTTAGTTCCACGAAATAGAATAGGTATAATATTGACGAGAAAACAATACAAAAACAATGGTAGGAAGTTCCACGAAAGTTAAGAATGAGTCATAAAATAGCAGGTGTTAAATTTGGAGATAAAGCTCGACTGTCGCTTATAGAGGTATAGATAAGTAGCAGTCTCACTTACGGAGGTCTATGAGGGAAAAACGACTCTCTCTTACAGAGGTTTCTGTTTCTCGCTAATAGAGGTTTTGGGAGCTTAAAACGACGGGTCCTGGCAATTACTCTCACTTATAGAGTTTTCTCACTTATCCAGTTCTCACTTATCCAGGTTTGACTGTATTCAATATTTTGTGGAGCGTTCATAAGTTTTCTGAAAGTTTAGAAAATCTTTGTGGACCCGCTAATATTTTCTCAAACACCTTCATCTTCTCATTCATCCTCAGCAAATTTAAATAAAGTGTAGGTTCCAGGCTCAATTCACAAATTAGGTTACGATGACTATGAGTCGTTCCATTCTTCAAACAATTCCTAACCCATACTCTTTTCTTCTTCTTCATATTAAAGGTCTCCATCAATGCTGCACACAATGCAACTACGAAACTTGCAACCTCCGGGTCAGACATGGGTAAAGCGACGTAGGCAGCTATGGCTGAGTCCAACGCGAGGTCTTCCATCCATCGCTGAAAGTTAAAACGACACTGAAATGTTGAGCAATATTTTTGTGAAGTGTGAGGGGTCCCCTCAGGCTAGGTGGAGCGACGATCTTCGCAGGATGGCTGGGAGCAGCTGGATGAGAGTTGCCGAAAATCGAGTTGAATGGCGTGCAATAGGAGAGGCCTATGTCCAGCAGTGGGCTGCTATAGGATGATGATGATGATGATAAAGCAAGAAAAAGAAAGAAAATACGATGAGGGGTCATATATGATGAGGGGTCCACGATCATTCAATATTTTGCACAAAAATTGTTCTCAATATTTTTGCATAATATTTTGCGCGACATTTTTGCCAGTGTGAAGGACGCTTTAGTCACCATATTACAGTAACAGCTTTGGGCACAATATTGAGAAACGAATTAATGTGTCTCACCACTCAGGTCGCAATCACAATGGTCATTCACTGGACCCAAACAATATAAGCAGATTAGCAGAATTACCGCTAAGCCAATAAAAAAACGGGCCAAGTGCGTGTCAGACCACGCACAATGAAGGGTTCCGTAGTTGGGATGAATTTATCCCAAAAACAAACTTATAAATAAATAAATAAATAATAAATAAATCCCTGGACATTTCACACAGCACCATTTGTCCCAAGCTAAGCAACCTAATGCTTGTGTTATGGTAACAAGATGGCTGATAAACTACTTATATACAATTTTTTTTTTTTTGTAAATACATACATATTATAGATAGAAAAACACCCAGACTCGGAACAAATACATGTAGGTCAACTTAACATTATAGTTGAAAATTTTGCATTTTAGGGCTGATTTTTCAATCATCTGATTTATTTATTTATCAGGAAAAATTTATGTTGTGTTTGATACATTAGTTTACACTACATACATCATAATTAATTAAATTTAATATACATTCTAAAAGTGAACATGCACAATAATAATAAAAAATATAAAAAAAACATGTTTATAAAAACCAATAATAATAAATAGCAATTTTTGTTTTCTACAGAAAATTGGAATATTAATATTTAATTACAGTTCGTCCATTGAGTACAAGTTTTTATCCAACAGAAATGCTTTGAGCTTAGCCTTAAAAGAGCTAGTGTTTAATAAAATTTTCAATTCCGCCGGCAGTCTATTAAACATTTGTACAGCTTGGTAATGAGGGCTATGCTTGACTATGTTAAAATTAGGTACAAATTTATTTTTAAAGTCCTTTCTACGAGTGTTTTCCCTGGCTATTCTTTCTTCCCCGGACTCGTATTCATGGATATATTTTTTAAAATTAACTAGCAACACAAGTATGTATAATCTGGGCAATGTTAGAATATTTAAACGCTGAAAATGAGATCGACAGTTTTCTGTTTGTGTAATTCTGACAATTGTACGTATTGCTCTTTTTTGGAGAATTAAGGTTCGCTGAGAATTGTAACCATAGCTTTTCCCCCAGAACTGTATGCTGTATCGAAGTCTGGATTCGACAAGAGTATAATAACGTAGTGTATTTTAACTGTTCCGTATTTATTTCGTCTCTCAATGTCCTCAACGCATAACACGCAGATGATATAGTGGAGTCTATATGTGCCAGTTCTTTTTTCCAGTTCAGTAAATCATCCAAATGGATATCTAGAAATTTTACGTCTCTCACTAATTTTATTTTTTCATACTATATCATTTGATAACTATTCGAGGAATTATTTTGAAATTTTGACAGTTATTTCATACAAAAACTGTCAAACTTCAATTTTATTCTCGAATAACAGTTATCTGGCGATGGCAAAATCAGCCCATAACTAAAAGAGTAAAAGAAAATTTTATGACACGTAGTATTATTATATGAGATTCCATAGAGAATAGATAACAACCAGCGTATTATAAAGTGCTCTGTGACAATCAGTCATTGCTAGTGCAGTACTACAAGAATAGTGTTGTCACTAGTAACCGGTAAAAGTTGAATTATATTATTTCAACAGAAAATTATGTTCTCCCATACATCGATTTACGTCACGGTCAATGCTCCAACTGCAAATGTAAGTTTGTAATCTCATAAAAATATTTTTTATGTGATAAAACTACAAGCTAACGATTTTCGAACTGAATGATTTACTTGTGTTGTAAGTCATTGCTTCTCGCCGTATTACATGATTGTAGGTCAACGGGAAGTACCCTATAGGTTTTTTATTGATTTGCGAGTATGAAAATATGTGCATAACTGGCCGTATTTTTTATTGCGTTGATTTAGAAGCTTGACTCTTTTAGAGCTCCTTAGCCTTACCCTACTTGCTCCATAGGGACCTTAGACTTACGTATTTTATATTAATTTCAACTTGTCACCTCCACGTCTTCATGCAATCAACTCAGCCTATCGAAATCCGTAGCTGTACATAGGCCTCTCCTATGCTACGCCACAACACCCTGTCCTCCGCCTTCCGCATCCATCTGTCAGTTTACAGAATAAACAATTTCATTTCATTTCATGCATTCCTGAGAAAAGGGGTCTTATGAGACCAACAGACAGACGGACGGACAACCAAGTGATCCTATAAAGGTTAAGTTTTTTCCTTTTGAGATACGGAGCCCTAAAAAGAAGGCTAGAAGCAAAATGAAGTGCCCTTTCATTAATTGCATTAAGACACATAGGCAACTAAATATAATAATAGCACTAGTTAATAAGTTAACACATCAAACAATTTCACCCCACAACAAATCCCAAAGCACAATTCGTTTACAAATTGCTGCAACTGCAAAAGCACAACACGACAAAAGTTCAAAAGCAAACGAGGAGCGTAACTTCAAAAAGACCCATCATCAAGGCAAGCACGGTTCTCCTAGCTACTGCAACGGGAATTATTCTTTTGAAGCAAATTCCGTCACCTCTATTCAATGGAATCGCATTCGTGTGCTGTCGACTGGCTCGATTTAATTGCCAGTAATTGGCAGAGGTGTTTGTACTTATGCAGCTGGTAGAATGTCTGCCATCAATCAATTAAGGGTGTTCGATGGCTGAATAGGTTGTCTTGGATACAGATATGTTTCGTGTTTCGTGGATCTGGTTTTGACGGGTGATATGTTGATTGAATATTGATAGTTAAACTTTACTCATGTTTAGACAAATAGATTGATTGGTTGATTGATCTTAGTTGAGTATTGTCTAAGGGTGGAAAGTATTGCTTGTACACAATCCCTAAGTTAATAAACTTTGTAGGTGTAGATTAGAAAAAAAAATTGAAACATAATTTATAGCACTGTGTGACCTAAACCTGCACTTAAGTCACGTTTTTGTGTGACTTAAGTAGTTCTTTTTTACACAGAGAAGCGTGACATAAGTGCAGGTCTAAGTCAAACAGTGCTATAAAATAGTATACTTTACGTGTCACTTCAGTAGTCCATTACTGCACGTGTGAAATTTGCTTATATTAAAACTGTTACAATTTCGAAGATCGTAGCGCAATTTTACTGTAAAAGAAATGTTCCTTAATGATCAACCGGTCTATATAATATAACCCACATAACAACACGCCTGTAATGCCCGAAGGGTTAGGCAGAGGTGCACCTTAATAGTGCACACCCATTTTGCCAGTTATGTTTAAGTCCCATGTACATAATAGGAGGCGAGCCTATTGCCACTAACCGGGCACAAATCCAGACTCTGGGCTGCGACCAGTCTACTGTCTATTTTAAAACATCATAACCACAGGAAACCTTACAAAGGAACAACTAGGAAAGCACAAGTACAACTAATTAGGAAGCAATCTTAAACAAAACCAAGAAAAATGGCGGCCGCCTCAACGTAATTAAATTACTCCGATCAGGAACCGACATTGCTCGGAGTTGGCCGAGTTTGTTGAGTCGAGTTGGGTTCGTATTAATTCGGAGAAGATACGGAACTCTTATAAACTATTACTTTGATGAGACCACTTGCTGGCTCTCGATGTCAGTAAGGTGCAGCTGGTTTCAGTTTTCAGTTTATAGGGTAATTGAATTTCCTTTAAACACTTTTGAGTATCATGTGGGATACACGTATATATTTGAATTGAACACGTCAAAACTGGGGCTAAGAACTATTAGCTGACCCGATAGACGTTGTCCTTTCCTTTGAAAAATATACATATGTACATAAAGTACCCTAGATAAAATGACGATCAGTTTTTTCCGAATTTGAAAATTTTCCGGAAAACTTTTCCAATTTTTCTTTCTATAAAAACCTAATTATTAAGTCATGTGCATACCAACAAACATTATTTTATTTTTATTTTTTATAGAAGACTAGCTGCGCCCCTCTGTTTCACCCGCATAATTCACGATCCCGTGGGAATATCGAGATAAAAAGTATTCCGTGTCCTAATCTAAGTCATGGTCTGTCCATGTGCCAAATGTCATCCAAATCCGTTCAGCCATTTTAGCGTGAAAGCGTAACAAACAAACATACAAAAAATCTAAGCTTTCTTCTTTATAATATTAGTTTAGATGAGAAAATCCGATACATATTCGTACAAAACTAATAATCAAACCTTATTCAAATGGAATTTGAACAGAAAAAAAACACAATCGAAAAACAATTTCGTAGAAAGATTCCTTTCACTGAAAACTTCACTCAATCTAAGAAGATTGAGCGACATGATATTGTTCAAGTGTCAAATCCGTCTACCCTTCAAAAGTCCTGACACACAAACAATCGTCATGATTTATAGAGCTCCACTTATGTGAGGTCTAAGACCTGAGTCCTGAGCTTCATAATGGTAAATGGAGGTTGGCATTACTTAGGGCCGTAAACTAGCCAGCAGTGAGTGCTCATTTTATAGGTCCACGCTCCGGATGTTATGGAGTCTGACGGACTCTGACAAATGGTTCACGTCTAGCTATATAAGTAGGTTTATAGGTTAGTATGCATAGAGGATAGGTGTGTTTACGGAGAGAAAAATGTGGGGTTTTTCTGGCCTTATTCTGTTCGTATTGTTTTTGTTTTTAGGGTTCGTGTGTTTTATGGTGAAATAGTGGAGATACGGTATTGCTTATCTATTATTTGAAATGGAAAGGTGAATAAATACTGAAACGTAAAGCACTGAGCACACTTTAAAAATTATGATGCCGAGCAAAGAAACACATTTTACCGAAACTGTTTACTTTAGTTTCTATTTTTAGACCAAGGCGTGGGTGTCTTTCTCCCAAAGTTTTGTTGAAAATCATGTAAAAAAACACTAATTTAGGTTTCTCTTCATGTAGAAATAATATGTACTTGTAATCAATTCTGGCAACCTGCACTGGGTCCACGTGGTGGATTATGATCCACTCCCTCCCACAGAGAGGAGGCCTGTGTCCTGGGCCAGCATTGGGAAGTTTATAGGTGGATTATGCTTGTTATTAATTGTCTACCAACTTTAACACAATTTTAATAGCAAGCATATTATTAGTATTACTTGACAATGTTCCCAGTTTTATCCCAGGGTATACAAAATAGCGTACAAGTACGCAGCCGCGCAAGCGTAGGTACAATGACTAACAAACTTGTCAGGATGCACTAAACGGTGCACGGGGCGGCAACTGTGATATTAAACAAAGTTCTAACACACAAGTTGCAAATTGCAAAACCTAGCTCTGAGGACATACCTACCAGCATTTTGATAAAGTTCTCATATTAATTTTATATGTGCTGTTCTGACAATGTTTTTATTTAATATTGTAAGGTTTACATAGGACAAAAGGCTGAATAGTAGTATGTATTGCTTGTACTCGCAACTGGAGAAAAAAGTAAAGAAATTCATGATTGTTGCAAAAAACTATGTAAAGATAGCACAGAAACGTTGTAAATAAAAACTTATAAGAACAGAGAAGTACAAAATATACCGACAGATGAATATCTCATCTTACGACCTGAGAGGTTTTTTAATACAAACGCTATTCTGACAATAAGAAAAAAAAAGCAGAATTATGAAATATGTGTTAGAACAAAGGGCATGAAACGGCTGACAATGAAAGAAACGGCCACAAACCTTGGTATTTGGTATCTAAAAGAAAAGTAATTTATAGACTTGTGTTAAAGCTTTCGACACGATATTGAGCCCATTGTCTGTGGTTCGTGTGTATTGTTTTATTAATATCTTTTGGAAAAATATAAATCATTTTGGTAACTATAGATTTTGACACGTGGAAGATATAATGGGTGTATGTGTAGTGTGATTCCACCTAGATTTTTGAAGTTAGAAGTTTGGGTAGGTTAGTTGCCAGTCAAATTCATGACATTTCATGTCACGTCAACATGTTAGTGAAAGAATCAATCTACAATACACACCCTTAGCCTAATTATGTGATCTTGTTAGCGACTATGTGACCGTTAATAAATATTCTATTGTACAAATTTGGAGACCAGCCTGCTGTATGTAACCTAACTCACTTACTACAATACAGGCGTATTGTCCCACTACAGAGCAAGTGACCTCTGCCTTTTCCACAGAACTTGTAACACTACTCTCCTTTTTGCATGCAATATAGAAGTAAATAAAAATGAATACATATGTTTTTACCTACTTACAGAGCTATATGGCACTCATATTTCTATAATTATTTTAGTAACTAAAGCCAAGCTAGTATACATTTCTAGTATGTACTTACATAATACGTTTCATTCAACAAAATAATGCACAAACATACTTTAATAACACGTTCGTAATCAGAGAGGAATATTTAATGTATTTTGTATGACGCGCACAACTTTAGTAATGAGCACAGACAAAGTTATAAATAAGTGTGTACTGTGGAGTACATAAGTGTTTATGAATATTTGATTTTACCTTATAAACAAGAACTAAAAGTCTCGAAATATGTGGTCTGTATTCGCAATGCTATGACTTATCGTTAAAATTGTACAATGATTGGCAATTCCTAGATACAATCTTGGTATTGCCGTAAATAAAATAATGCCTCAAACGGTGTAGCCAAGTCGTCAATGTTGACATTTGGCAAACAGATTGATGGCAGCAAACTATGTGTCTATGGCTCATTCTTCAGCAGTAATATTTTTCATACTGACATGATCATTGAACTCAGGTCGTGAACCGAATGAACTTGTAACAATGAGTGTGCAAAAAAGCATAAAATATTACGTCATCAAACTGATGGATGTAAATTATTAATGAATATTATGGGGCAAGCATCCCACTGGAACTGATTACTTCATTCAATTATTTTACAATGCAGCCTTTATTTGATTAAGAATTATTAATGAAATACAAGTTCGTTGTGGTTTTGAATACGGTACCGTATATAAATATGTTGTTTCGCAGTATTGAATACTTATAATGGCGCAATATAATGTATATTTTTATGTTAGTTTTCACAGCATAATTTGCCTAAAATGTTCTCATTGCTGGAACACGGGCCTTCTATCTTCGAGAAGGAATGGGCTGTAATCCACCACGCGCAAGTTACTTTTAAAAGTGACTATTTAGAAGAGCGTACGTGCCTACTTACTGGGCAGTCTTATTTATTCAACACACTATCGGTGCTCGTGCAGACTCGCGTTTTTTAAGCAAATCAACAATTCATTTGAACGGGAAAGTTGCAGAATTCCACCAAAACGTTTAATTTTCATTTCAGTTCTGTACTTGACTGTACTCCCTCTCAACTCTAAGAGACGGATACAAATATTACGTACATTTATGATAAAACTTTTGCAATAATTGTATTCTTTCTGTGTTTCATAATATTATAATATTTATTCCATTCAGGACTACAAAGGCATTTTTATTGCTATTTTTTGCTAAAGTGTAAACAATAAAAAGATGAAATACGCTCGGATATTTAGATTACTGTTACCGTTTATAGCACTAGGTACCTGAATTATATTTCAGTGTTAGTTTTTACGCTGTATCCTGAACTCCTGACCTTTCGCCCTTTACTAAGTGACATACATATTGTGTATATATAGGTACTACAGACCGATAAACGACATTAAGTAAAATATTATATAACTCATGTTTGGCAGCTGACATACCTACCTGTAATTTGGATATTAAAAAGGATCTTCAATCAATCAACTCAGCATGTCCACTGCTGGACATAGGCCTCTCCCAAGTTGCGCCACAACATCCTGTCCTTCGCCTTCTCATCCAGTCAATCCCAGCCACCTTTAAGAAGCTTAATTCCTTCAATCTGTAAATATTTAAAAAGTAAGTATAAGTTCTACAAAACTATCAATACATGTGACTTTCTCGTTTATAGCAATCAATCCATATCAACACCCAAACTTCTACTCCACATTTAATTAGTTAAATTCCCATAAAACGTACCTTTACTACACCAGCTTCACATACCCCATTGGTACCTATTCCCGGTCCCTTGTTCCCATAAAACGGATAAACGCTATGGCCGATGTTCAGCGTGTTCCTAACGATTATTGCGCGACAACGTTGCAAGTATAATTAAAATTGAACGACCGACGCCGCGGTATCTCGCTCTATTTGCGCGAATTATTGCTCGCTAGGGCTGGCGTGTTGGGATATTAATTATCATAACCAGAGGTGGTTTTCGCAGGTATGTAGGTAGTCAGTGAATTAGGAAGTTAAGGATATTATTTAAAGTAAATGGGAAGTCCAAAACATGTGTACATGACAGGACAGGTAGCCAATCTCCGTTATTTTCGGCTTGTTAGTCGATTCCCATGAATATACTCGCCCAAAACGTGCGAATCTTCACTTTTAAAAGGATTCGCACGTTTAAATAATATTACGAGTATTATCTCGTAATATTATTTTTCTATAGCGACTCGCAGCGTTTCGGCAAGCTTAGTGTTGGCCGCCCCTCAGCTAGATGGACGGACGACCTAAGAAGGCGGAAGGTGGACGACAGGGTGTTGTGGCGCAGTCTGGGAGAGGCTTATGTTCAGCAGTGGACTGCGATAGGCTCAGTTGATTGATCGGTGGCTCGAACGAAGTTAATTTATTTGTGGACGAGTCGACAACTCTAGAAATATTTATTCCAGTTTAATGCAGTAATAATATTATACACGTCACAGTACCTAGTGCACATTTTATAATATTTAACTCATCACTTTTGTCCTTTAGTCTATACTTTTTAAAATAATATTATTTAAAAGTGACGATTCGCACGTTTCGGGTGAGTAAAGTCGTGCGATTCGACTAATATACCCAATCTTCGACCGACATCCGTTGATGTCGGTCGAAAATGCGTACGTTCATCAGGCAGATAGGTAGTAGGAAGTTGAATAATACACTTACACTGACCCAACAGAGTTTTTATTACTATACTTGTTATACAATTAGCAATTTTTCATAAGTTTACCATATACAACTTATTTCTCACGTTACTGATGCCACGGCGCAGCACACGTTCCTAACCCAAAAGTGGCTGTAAACGCCGATATTCAACTACTTTACTTATGTAGATTGTTGAGCAAAACTTACAAACAATGCTAGAATGCTCATCAGTCATTTTGTCATTTAATCAATTCACAAATGCAAAGGTATTTTTAAAGTTAAATTATAAGCTTCATTACTTATTGCTACTTCAATAGTTCTGTTCACACACCTTATCTAGAAGGAGGGGCTTTTGGCTAAGTAATAACAGCCGCACGGGTAGATAGATCAGGTTAAGCTACGCTTACCGCGGTCGGTCCGTGGATGGGTGACCATATTTACATACCTACCAAAACCTCTCCGGCCTCGGAAAGCACGTTAAGCCGTTGGTCCCGGCTGTCATTCGTGGATCTTTGACAGTCGTTACGGGCAGTCAGAAGCCCGAAAGTCTGACAACCATTCTTACCAAGGGGTTTCGTGCTCGTATTACCCAATTACTGGGTTGTGGAGGTCAGATAGGCAGTTGCTCCATGTAAAATACCTGTACTCAGCTGCATCCGGTTATACTGGAAGCCGACCCCAACATAGTTGGGAAAAGGCAGGCAGATGATGACATTTTATCTAGTAGGTATATGTAAATGGTACACCACATATTATCTGCAGCACTGACTCTGCTTCTGTCTTAATCCATTCAATGGTGTATCTAAAAGCTCACTTTTAACGACCGCCCATCGTGTCACCCAATCTAAAATTTCTCCATTTTATAATGATGTAAATAAGAAAGAGTAGGGTCGTTCTTTGGCCAAAGAATTAGCATTGCCATTCAACGTGGCAATGCTGCCAGTCTTATGGGCACGTTTCCTGATGACAGCGATGCGGACGAGTACTTCGACGCCTGAGTGTCCTTTGTTTTTGTATTTGTTTGTATAGTAAGTTAGTTAGTCATTTAATTTAGTATCGAGTGTAAATAGTTAGTTACCAAAACTAACTGTATCATTATATTACAGACGGTAGAAATATAATAATAAAATAAAATAACTATTATGAGTATGGCACCTTTTAAACTGACACAACAATTCTTGGCAGCAGAAATATTTACAAGACAGGAAGTATGTACTTCCGCAGATGACTGTGACATTTCCGCAACCTTTCAAAAACGGCTCACTTCAGAAATGTGACAAAATTATTATAATGTCGTGTATTTTTCACAGTCTTGTTTCCTTTGTACCTCTGACACTATTGTTTTCTGGTGAAGAAAAAATATTCTGATAGAACCAGGATGCTATAATGATCTGGATGCTGAAATCGCAGACTCAGTTAGCAATCACTGTCTTATTTATTTGGTACACAAAAAATAGTACATACATGTTTTGTTTGTTTGTTAATCTTGTTTTTCTTGTGTATACTTTTTTATTGTCTATTACCTAGCCTACTATTACTGCTACTGTTTTCGTGTCACTTTTTAGGTTCTAATTTGTTCTGTATAACGACTAGGGAATCATTACTGTAATTGTGCATGTAATCTAAATAAATATTAAAAACAAAGGCATTAATGTAAAACAATACTAAAATACCAGTGGTTTGTGTGCCTATTATACCTATTAGGTATATAGGCAGCACAATAAAGACAACAACGAGATATTATTTAACCCTAGAACGTATCAAAAATGAAAAAATAAATTCGCGATTTCTTTTTAATACTTAACCGATTTTTTCACGCTAACGTATTTGCCCGGGTCAAATTCAAACAATTTATTTCAATTAAACCAATTACAAGTACTTTTGAATTGTCAAGGGTCGGTAGTACCGGCCCATCGTGCTGCTCGACGAGGTGGGCAAGCTCTTTGAGAGAGTAATTGTAAACCGCCTCGTCGGGCACTTGGTGAGGACGGGGCCGGATCTTGCGGACAGCCAGTTTGGCTTCCGCAAGGGGCGCTCGACGGTGGACGCCATCATGCGCGTGAGAGCCCTCACGACGGGGGACGCGGTGTCCCGGGGTGGGGTCGTCGTGGCGGTGTCACTCGACATCGCCAACGCGTTCAACACCCTGCCCTGGAGCTGCATTGTGGAGGCACTCCGGTATCACCGAGTGCCGCCCTACCTCCGTCGAATAGTCGAGGCGTATCTGACGGACAGAGCCGTCAGCTACCCCGGTCGCGATGGGGAGTGGAACCGGCGAGAGATGTCGTGCGGTGTCCCGCAGGGATCGGTTGTGGGGCCGTTCCTGTGGGACATCGGCTACGACTGGGTGCTGCGGGCCGACCTCCCTGATGGCGTCAGCGTGGTTTGCTACGCTGACGACACGCTGGTCCTGGCGCAGGGGAGGTCGCATCAGGCGGCGGCCGACGCGATGACACGCGGGGTTGCGATAGTCGTGGAGAGGATCCGGCAGTTGGGTCTCGAGGTGGCATTGCACAAGTCCGAGGCCATGACGTTCCATGGGCCCCGGAACGCGCCACCACCGGGATCCCAACTAACGGCAGGAGGGGTTCACATCGGCATCGAGACGACGATGAAGTACCTGGGTCTCGTCCTCGACAGCCGGTGGAACTTCGTCGAGCACTTCCGACGTTTGGCCCCCAAACTGGAACGGGCTGGGGCCGCCTTCAAGCGGCTCTTGCCCAACCTGGGGGGGCCAAACGCCTCCTGCCGGAGGCTTTACGCGGGGGTCGTGCGGTCCATGGCCATATACGGGGCCCCGGTGTGGGCGCGTTCACTGCGGCGGCGAGCCGCCCACTACCTGAACGCGCCCCAGAAGGTGGTAGCCGTAAGGCTAATCCGGGGTTACCGCACGATCTCGCGCGAGGCGGCAAGCCTCCTTGCCGGACTGCCGCCATGGGATCTGGAGGCGATAGTCCTCGCGCGCCTGTATGAGTGGCGCGCGGAGGCACTACGCCGGGGGGAAAGTCCGCTCCCGCGGCAAATTGCTGCGGAGCGGACGGACCTCCGGCTCGATCTCATGGCGACATGGAAAGAGCGACTGTCGCAACCCAGCGCAGGGCACGCCGCGATAGCGGCGATAAGACCCCTCTTTGAGGAGTGGCTAGAGAGGCGCCACGGCGCCCTCACCTACCGCCTGACGCAGGTCCTCACCGGACACGGAAGTTTCGGGAGGTTCCTGCACATCATCAGGCGGGAGGAAACGCCCGGGTGTCACCATTGCCAGGATCGCCCAGAGGACACGGTGGAGCACACGGTGGAGGTCTGCCCCGCTTGGGCGGAGCACCGCCGTGTCCTCGTGGAGGCGATCGGCAGCGGCGGCGGCCTCTCGCGCCCGGACCTGGTGCAAGCCATGGTCCGGAGCGAGAGGGAGTGGGAGGCAGTCGCCTCCTTCTGCGAAGCAGTCATGCTAGCGAAGGAGGTGGCGGGACGGATGAGGGAGAGAGCCTCCCGTCCCAGCCGCCGCGGGAGACGCCCCGGGCGTCGGGAGTCCACTGGAGACTACCGGCCACCGTAGGCGCGGGCCTGCGGGCGGAGAGCAATGGGTAGCTCACCGCCCGATCAGGACCAGGCCCGTGCCGGACGGCGCGTAAGTGTTCCACGCGCGCCTCAAAGAGATGTCAGCATAACGAGGGGCCCCTCAGGGCCGAAGCCTGCCGGGGCAGCGGGATTGTCCGAAAGGGTTACCGCTACCCCGGAACATAAAGGGCGAAGGAAGGAACATGGGTGGGTTTTAGTCAGTAAGAGTCTGACACTCCCTTCCGCTCCACCCAGAGCGGGAGGAGTCATTTGATGATTTCCCATCCCAAAAAAAAAAAAAAAAGGGTCGGTAGTACGTACATAATAATATGGAGAAGAATGGGCAAGAAACTCCATGGACACTCTTTTAAATCACAATAATATGGTTACAAAGTATTGGTTACATCATTCATGTTAAAAATTATGCATGTGAGAACGATGCAGAATGTTAAACGCGTCCATAATGAAAAGATAAAAAAACAATTCAAATATTAAATTAAATCAAAATAAGCCATGGTAGCAAAGAGTTGACCAGTCCCTACTGACGGCGCCCGTTCACGAACATGACGCATAGATTAGCACCATTCAGCCCAACCATTTTGAAGGGAGCTAAATGATCCAACACATGCGCCACCATCAGCGAGACATTAGAGTGAGCATGACATACCCTCAGCCGCCAAGGCACATTCAAGTCAATGAAAGACGTACCCAGTAAATGGTAGCTTTGTAGTATGTACATAGTACTCACATATGTGCTATGCAATTATACAATACTAAGAGATTGAATTTATATAATGCAAAATAGTGTTTTAAAATCTTCAGCAGCTCCAACAGTATGTAGGTAGGGTAGGCGTGTGTGAAGTATTTTCAAATGCTAATCAATTTATTTATGCGTCCTGTGGAGCAGGACCAGCGTTTAGCCAAGCATTTTTGTCAGAGATGTAATCCCCCAACTTTTATTTTTTATTAATTAATTTATTTATTAAAATCTCCCTTACAACTATCATTACAGGTGTATGTACCCAATGCGACAGTGCGGTCATTTTACAAATTTCACAAATCTATACTAACTTATTATTTATAATTTAAATATAATATAAAGAACTAAAACTAATAATCTAAAAAGTAATAGGAACTTTAACACAATACCTTATATACTGAATGCTGAACAAAATAATATGCTAACTTTACCTAATAAATATTATAACATAAAATAAATAACAGTGCCATAGCGTTTGTTACTACTCCTATAATTCTTAACCTAAAATACAAAATCAGACTTAACACAGAATATTAATAAGTATAACTGACAAAATTCAACAAAACTCTTGCTAATTCACTCAGATTGCACGAAAATATGTCAATCCTCTCATGCACTTCGTTTAGTACACATATTGTGCGGGTTGGTTTTGGCAGCAGGCACGGCCAGCAGTGGCGGTCGCCGCCGCCTCCACAAGTACCGGTCTGGCACGCACAACATCAGGTGACGCAGCACACCCGGGTTATGTGCTACTCCACGCAGGAGCTTTAGCGCATACGCCGCGAGTGTAAATTCCCTGCACACTCTGAGTTCTTTGTACCCCACCATACCCAGTACAAACAGTGTCGGATACATCAGCGGGTAAAATGGGTAAACCCAATAAAGTTTTAAATACTATAAAAAACTTATAATATGCTTGGCTGCATAGTGTGCGTTTTATGTAAGATTTGAATTTCGTTTCATTGAGTTGGAATATGTGGGGAGGTATTTTATTGTAACATTTTAAACAGTACCCCATGTAGGAATAGTCTACTTTAGCTACTCTGAAACCTGGTTGAACTAATTGGTCCCTATTTCTAGTTCTATAAGTGTGTCTGTCACCTCTTTTACTGAAAAGATTTACATTTTCACAGTTCCCTTAGAGAGTCGCGCCTGCGGAGGCTATATATTGCTCTGATGGCTCTTTTCTGCAGAATAAAAATAGACTCGATATCTGCAGCCAGTCTCCATAGTAAAATAAAGTAAGACATAATACTGTGAAAGTAACTGAAATAGACTATCCTCGCGGTATCTACATTAGTAAATAATAATTGACGAATTGTTCTTACAGCATATGCTGCTCAACTTAGCCGTCGTGCAAGAGATATTAAATGAGGACCCCATTGCGGCCTTGAGTCGAGCGTTATCCCCAGGAAAACATTTTTATCGACGAATTGTAGTTTCTCTTTATTCAATACTACGCCACAATCACTACTTTTAACATTTGGTAAAGAAAATATTATGCATTTAGTTTTTTTTCCATTTAATACTAAATTATTAGCAGTGAACCAATTTTTCACTTGCAGTAGGGCGTTATTTACGTCGTCAAGATTTGATGCACGTCCATTTATTTTAAAAATTAAGGAAGTAACGTCAGCACCACCATTTGTGGTTGGTTTTTTAATAAATGGGGTAGGTCATTTATATATGCTAAAAAGGGGAAAGGACCTAATATCGAGCCTTGTGGAACACCCATTTTTACTAAGCAAGTGAATTGACACCATTTATTTGAACTTTTTGCTGTCTATCATGTAAATAAGATTTTACTAAACTGAGCGCAAGTTTACCTAGTCCGTAATGCTCAAGTTTCAACAGTAAGGTTTCGTGATTAACGCAGTCAAATGCCTTGGAGAGATCACAAAAGATTTCTATGGCATCTTGGGCTTCCTCCCGCGCTGTAAATATGTGTTTTAATAAGGTGACACCGGCGTCAGTCGTTTAATGTCCTTTGGTGAAACCATATTGCTGATCGTATAAGATTTTGTTGTTGTTAAAATGATTAGGCATTTGATTGAGCATTACCTTTTCGAATACTTTGCTGAATACCGGCAACACGGATACTGGTCTATAATTATTGGTGTCTTTGCTTTCCCCAGATTTAAAAAGTGGAATAACCTTACTGTATTTCATTAAATCTGGGAAGACTCCTTGATCTACACACAAATTAAACACTAAAGCTAAGTATGGTGCTATAGTCTCGATTATTTTTTACTTTTACTGTCGGGCGGTAACGTGGAATTGTTTGTCGGATGCAAGTCTTGTGAGCGTGTGTTTGTGGTACGCAGCGCTTGGGGTACTCCAGTAAGAAAACATACCTAAAACAATTGGATTACATATTAAAGTGGATATTTACAATATTTTAAATAAAATATAAATGAATTAATTTATGAGTGCGAGTGATATCTAAGGTTTAATGTGAAAATAGTGAACTCCTGTAACTCAGAGATTGATCTTTTAAACTTATTGAGTGTTGTGACGAAAAATGGTCTTTATTCCTTTCCCGAATTAAATTGCATTGCAGTGATTAATAATACTGAACGTTACGACTTTGATATGTTTCTAGGGGATCAGCAGGATAGTAGATCAAGTACACTTAGAGTTCAAATAGTTATTGAAACCCGACTTAAGCCCCGTCGAGCTCACTTAACCTAGTTACAGGGGTTATGAATTGCGATATTAGATTTCTAGATATTGATGGAGATTGAGCCTTTAATCAGAGGGGCAATTCTCGTAATTTTAAGAACGTTCACAGTCTGATCTCAGTCTCAACCTGTCAAAAATACGTCTGATTTCCCTACATTTTGACAAGTTTTTGACATTTGTTTGTCGCCGAGATGAGACTGCGACTAGATTTTGAACGTTTTAAATTACGAGAATTGGCCTTCTGGTCATTTATAATGATCGATTCTTAGTCATATCAGCCAAAAAAGACTTTCAATGCAGGACATACGACGTAATTAATATGAAAATTATTAAGAGCGGGTTATGGTCGGTCAAATAAGTACATGCTTTTTTTTGGTGAATGTACCTTTAATGTACTTGTAATTTGGGACGAAGCACAACTTCAATAGTGATATGGATTGGGACAAACTAAGATTTTTTTGAAATGTGGGGCAAAACTTCAGGACGAACGAAGAATAAATCGGTTTGTACCTACGTATTGCGATAGTTCGTTGTAAAAAGGAGTTTTTATATGTTATAAGTATGTCCGTTGTCAATTAAAATACCTAGTGTCAAGGACTGCTTACATAATTATGTCTCCCAAGAGTCACCACAACGACTAGGCCCTGTGCTGCATAGAGAGTTGCATTAAAAGAGTGTCCATAGAGTTTCTTGTCGGTTCTTTTCCATAGCAACCTTCTACTCCTTGGAATGGGCTTCATCTTTCTGACTAACCGACTCCTTGACTATTCAAACGTGGTAGCTGTAAATGGTTCAAGTTAAGTAAATACTTTTCAATTGAAATAAATGCTTTGAGTTTGAGTTTGCTGCCGGCATACTATTCCTTAACAAGCATAATTATTTTAGCTCAGTTATCAAAATAACTAAGTACGTCTATTAATTAATATTACACAGTTCGCAGTAAATATGAAAATTAACAATTGTAACATATCCCACGTTTCTTTACATTCAGATCAGTAACAGAACTATGTACTACAAGCTGTCACGAACTAATTAGCATAGCTCATCATAGACATGTTTGGGTAACAAAATATAACCATATTTGTTATGTATTTCTCTCATTGGGAAGTCATTTTAGCGATTTTTTTTTCAAAAGTTAGCTAGCCAATCAAGACTTGTTAGTCATGACAGGTAAGACGAAACTTGTTTCATCGTATAGTAAATAGAAACATGCTGTAAATATGTGCGTGAAGACGAGTAGCGTCAACACACACGAGTAACACACACACGCACACAGACACACACTTCTCCTTCGCCATTACGTACCGAGAGTTCTTGCATAAGCACACATTCACAGCGTGTTTTTACACATGATTACCACAAGTAAAGCGCGTGTTGGTTCATAAGATAATACTGTACGCGTGTAGAAAAAAAGTATTAGAAATATGCTATCTTTCAGCATAAAATAGGTCCGTATGAATTCACGAAAATATTACCAAAAAGAAAAATGACTGATGTTACTAAGAGCTGCTCTCCCTGCCTATTTGGTAGATCCAAACTGGGTTCTAGCGGTACTTAGTCTAACCCAAATTCAAGCTCAGTGGTATACCGTTATCGTAAGTATTCTTTCAGGCAATCAATATTGCCGGAGCGGGTCTTTAGGGGAATATAAACAAAAGCGTCACGTTTTATGGCATTTAAAGATTTTATCACATCCTTTGTCTTCCCCACCCCCCTGAGACACATAGCGAAGACCTAGTTCACAAGAAAACCTTCGAAAATGTTATCTCAAAGTGAAAAGCCAAAGAAACCTTTATTCGTAATTGAATTGGACATTTAGATGAATAACACTGAGAATTCTTTCCATTAAGTAATCAAAAAGTCTTGGATTTAAATAATATAGGTAATGGTTCTTTTTGTGTTGAAATTTTGAGCTTTACGGTATATTAATATTGTATGGAATGAAGTCTTTAATCAGAATACACGGAGGGTCTTAGTGTGCAAAGGTACATGTGTAAGCTTTACATAATTGTGTATTTACGAAGGTTCGTTTATGTATTCACATAGGCAGCTACAATCTGCTCGATTGAATGCGTGGTGTGACATTCATGCATTGTATTGAAATTCTATAGTGCTATTCTGTAAAAATCTCACCGTAAACTTAGGTGAAGTGAGCTGTCAATAATGTCAATCCCTAGCATCAGCCGATCGATTCTGTAAAAATCTCACCGTGTAAAGTTAGGTGAAGTGAGCTTAGAGTGAGTTGTCAATAGTGTCAATCCCTAGCATTAGTTGGAATGACAGCTCACTCCACGCTCACTT
This sequence comes from Apamea monoglypha, assembly GCA_911387795.2. Taxonomy (NCBI): domain Eukaryota; kingdom Metazoa; phylum Arthropoda; class Insecta; order Lepidoptera; family Noctuidae; genus Apamea; species Apamea monoglypha. The sequence continues at coordinate 1,335,001 of OU426922.1, read as the reverse complement.
CACCTAAGTTTTCACGGTGAGATGGTTACAGAATTGCACTGCTGGTGCCACGACAGCTCACTTCAGCTAAGTTGCCACACTGAGATTTTTACAGAATAGACCGTCTGTAGGTCGTTATTCACCTGTTATTTTTATTTTTAAGTTAGGGCCAAAATTATTTATGAAATCTTTTATGAATAATAATGATTGCTGCTAAAACCTACAGGGTCTAACAATAATTCTAAAATGTTTCTAGATTAAAATAAGATTTAATGCTTATATATGTGATCCCCGGAGAGTTAACAGGTGTAAAGCGATTATTATTATTAAAACCCTTGGGATGTATCTCGTTATTTTAATCTGGCACTTTTGGATCCCTTGATATTAGTTTGCAAATATTAATTTATGTATTTGCCTGAGATCGCTTCACAGATTTGAGTATACTACATAAGTCTAGATTTAGAGAGAAATTATCTTCAACAGCGTAGGCACCATGTATTGTCATTTTGTTCAGGAAACTGTTTGCAACTATAGTATAGTTTATTATTGTTGTAAACAGTTTCCTGAACAAAATGATATCGAGTGTTCTACACTATATCGTGTTCGACTATGACCAATTAGCCGCTGAATACAAGCATAATCAGTAATCAATCTATAATGTTCCCACTGATCACACCTACTGGACGCGGGCCTCCTCTCTTCGAGAGCGACTGGGCTGTAATCTACCACGTGGGCACAGTACGGATTGGTAGATGTTACATGTCTTCGATTTCTTGGTACTAGGATATGCCGGTTTCCTCACGATGTTTTGGGAGCAGTGGCAGGAGCACCTTAACTGTTTTGAGAGCAGTGGTGATGAAATTATTTACAAAGTAAAGCGCCTGCCTGGGTTCGAACCCACGACCTACGACTCCTAAGTCGGGGTTGTTACCACTGGGCCACACCTGCTCTTAATACGACATGAATACTAATTGAGAATATAAAATAGAAAATAAAATAGTTAATAGTCGGTATATCTGAACATTCTATCCTCGACCTTTTATCCGTCAATGCCAGCTCCTCAAAGTCACCAGGACTTGATTGTACTTAATCTAACAATATGGATTCACATCAATAGATTCTCGTAGCTACCTACCTTTTACTTGAACGGTTGCTCACAGGTAAAGCCATTTATAGCCATTTGAAGCCATTTGAGGCGAAAGGACATCGTAATAAAATTGTCAAGTGTAGTTTCCTACTCAGCCTTTTTAGAACTTCGAGAACATTCCACCTGAGAGGAGGAAGTTGGGCACATCTGTTCATTTAATACTATTGTGACTTAGGTATTCTTAGAAGTGGTTTTTACTTACCTATGTCATTCAGTATTCAATGGAGCGCAGTATTGACAGACCATATTCGCAATACCACACTGCGCTCCAAAACACAGATTACTGACATTGCTCAAAAAGCCGCTAAGCTGAAGTGGGACTAGGCTGGCCACGTCTGCCGCATGCCCAATGAGCTGTGGGCCAAACTAACCATCACGTGGAGCCCTGACACAGCTAGAAGGCGTCGCGGCAGACCCCGTAGAAGATGGCGGGGCGTGCTGGACAAAACTAACGACCGGTGGTCCACTGTAGCCCTGGATCGAAAGAGCTGGAAGTCGTGAGGCTTTTGTCCAGCAGAGGGATGATGCAGGCTTACAGTAACTGTATGTCATTCAGATAAGGTTGGAGAAGTATAAAATAATGCTATAGCAGATAGGTGGGACAGCCCCATACTGGGACATTGCATAAGACTACGTGCCAATGTGGTGTAGTAATAAATATAGTTGGTGTTGATTCTCTGGTTCTAACAAGTACTAACAAGTTCGTAAGTCGTTTGTATTAGTATACAGTTTGGTTAGTACCAAATGGACGTTATGGGTCCGAAATAAAAGATTTTAATAATATTTAATTCTTTTCAAAGTTGGTCCTTGGCAGCTCTGGACAGAGAGAGGTGGAAGGAGAGTAGGGATGCCTTTGCCCAGCAGTGGGAAATTAATGACTAATAAAAAAACAAAATAAAAAAGCTGGTACTCACCAGGCCGCACGGCTGCATGCTATGGCAAAAGATTTTCGTAAGCGGAAATGATTTTGAATTTTATTTTTATACACTTAGCTCTTACACAGTCACTCACATTTCGTTGATATCGTCACAAGGGGTGGCCATACAAATGTTAATGCCGTGCCGTGCCGTGCCGCGTCGTGCCGCCATCAGAACTAGCAAGAGCGATGAATAATGCAGGCAGGAGCCACGAGCTTCCAATTAAACGTTTAAGTTTGTTTTTTTACGCCTGTTGCTCAACCTTGTTGTGTCAAGAGACGTATCGAAGGTGTCTCTCGTACTTAGGTAATTACACCAGAGGCGTACAGTCCGTTCACAGTTTTGTTTTTTGCATTAATCTCTGATTTTGCATCACTATCCGAATCACAGTGATCTTTATTCTAATTTATATAAGGTTGCTGTTGGGTTGCTGTCACTGACAAGTCCGTCAAGATCATTGTGATCTTTATTCTGAGAAAGGCATCTGAACGGGATGATCGATTTGTAGTGTCAGCAAGCCTCAGAAATCGTCAACGTTCTGGAGTAGAATGGCAGCACCTGCTTAGAGATGTCCGGGGTGTCGCTGTAAGTGATACGACAATAATAAGACTTCAATTCAAATCATTTATTTGTCGCCCTAAAGAACGTGGTTTAAAACCATACAGACCCGCAACAGGTCCTAAACTTACCACAGCTCATAAAGAAAGAAAGAAAAAGAAAGAAAGAAAAATATTTTATTCTGCACAAACAAAACGACACCAAGGTTAAATTTAGCTCATAAACATGTACTAGTACTCTTTTCTGATAAGTCCCGTATGTGTCCATATGGTGCTGATGGTCGCAAAAGAGTATATCGTAGACTGGGAGAACGATATGCACAATGTTTCATATCTGAAAGGGTAAGCTTTGGAGATGGTTCAGTTTTGTTCTGGGGAGGTGTAAGCTTAGAAGCCCGTACAGAGCTGGTTATCCTAGATAGAGGATCTGTGACTGCTGATTCGTACATCACTAACATTCTTGAAGAGCATGTAGTGCCATACTCAGGATTTACCGTTCAAGAATTTAAATTAATGCACGATAATGCGCACCCACACGCTGCGATGTGCGTTAGAGATTACTTGCGACAAGTGGGGATACAGGTTCTGAACTGGCCAGTACGAAGTCCAGACCTTAATCCCATAGAACATTTATGCGATGAGCTAAAAAAAAAAGATTTAAAACGTTTTTATTATGAAACACAGTCACGACAACCGGTTTGGTAGATGGCTTAATTTGATTGTCCACCAGTGTATATGAAATAATGTACAGCGCCACTAGCGGTCACAGAAATAATTAAAATTCGTACCATGAGCACTATAGATTTCGATAGGTAAGAAACCTTTCGTAACTTGTCACTAATGTTACTCGATGACACAACATATAAGGAATAAAAATTCAACAACCACTAAATTACCTTAAGTAGTTCACTAACCGCCAAACTTTCTATTTAGTCGGATTATTGACTGTCATAACATTTTTAGCTTAGGCGATAGCACTACATTTTGAGCATATAATTATGCCCTTCTCTCTTCTTATTACTGAGAAAAAAAAAGAAAGAAAACTTAAGATGACACGATCTATCGAGTCGTAAGACTCTGTAAAACTCATGGTGCAAGCATTATCGAAATCTATTCGATCCACGTTAATACGTTAGCAAGTTTAACGCTAGCAAATACGTTTTCGATCAACTCATGGTAGGGGTATGTTATTAAACCGACAGGTAAAAGATGAGAGGCGACAATCCGATAGCTGACAATTTTGTAATTTTTTTTTCATAGTTTTCTGGTTTATTAAACAGCACCTGTCGGAAAAATACGACAATTAAGTTGATTTTAGACACTTTGTCAGTTATATAGGGCCCAGCTTATAATCCTTGAAACCGGAACCCATTGCAACAGCATAAGTGCCAGGCGGCAGAACGAGTACCTACTTCCCTGGACGAGCTCCTTCGCGAAGAGCTCTTCTGTATGAAAAGTATTATAATCCAAGCCATATTTCGCAAAACACTTAAACTTTTAAATAGAATAGGTTCCTCTCTACTATATTTTGCAAAGTTAAAAGTTAGGCGGGGCCGGGTTGAAAAGTTAGTGGTATAACAATAACTATGAGAGCACCTACCAACGTTGTTGAACAAGATACCTGATTAGTGGGATATGGAAGTACCTTTACGAGTTCACATAATGTCTGAACTTTATCTTCGTATTTTAGAAGTATCTGACGTAAGCTTGTTTTTGCTATTGGTCGATAAATAAAAAAAAGGTCCATAAAAAGCACGACAATTCTAAAGTGCCTGTAATTGGTTAAGTTGAAATAAATGATTTGAGTTTGAGTTTGCCGTACCTTGGAAATAGTTTCTAAAGTCGTTTACTTTATGATATTCCCAAGAATTGATCCCGATTAAGGTTCAGCTAGCTAGATATACATATTTGTCTCCTTTTCAGTTCAAACTTACATAACAGATAAAAAAAAACAAGTGTTTGCTTTTCAATTAGCAACAGCAGGGTTAGCACTGGTGGCCCATTGGTAACGGCCGCGACTTACGAGTTGTCGTAGGTTCGAACCCAGGCAAGTGCTTTACTTTCTGTAAATTATTTCACCACCACTGCTCTCATAACGATGAAGGAAAACATCGTGAGGAAAAACCGGTATGTCTTGAAACCACAGATTCGAAGACATATGACACGACATCTACCAACCCGCACTGGGCCTGCGGCGGGCAGTGGTAACATTAAAGGTTTATTTTACGAATATCTTACGTTGCTTCTCAACACTTAAACTAATTATGACCAATAATGACGATTGGTGTAACCATTTGGTCATGAATATTTTAGAAGGTAATTCAAGTCATTTGTGGAAACGCCTTTAATTCGTAAATGGACAATTTCTTTAATATGTAATACGAGTGTAGGCACTACAGTAATATAAGTGAGCTATCTCACTTGTATCATCTACACCATGGTGATCGTACACGATAGTATGCCATTACCATTTATAGCCATAGAGAAGCTTTTACTTTTTTATGAGCACTCAAAGGAAATTGAATTTATCAGGTTAAAATATAACTGTAACAAAAGCTGCATAAAAAAGTTGAGTTCTTCATCAGTTAAGAGGTTTAGGCTATATTTTGGGTACCGAACCTAACTTCTCGACATGGCCTCCTCGCAGATTTACGGTTGCTATATGTAATTAAAAAAAAATTATGCTAACGGAGTTTTTTTCACCTCAATATTTTGGCCGCTTCCACGTAAAGATTTTAATATTACTGGAATTGAGAAATTTCAAACAATATACAACCATTCACTTTTCAGTAGAAAGCTCTTTTTTTTACTAGCCTGTGCTGTTCTACTCCTGGGCAAACTCCTCCCTCCACTTCCTCCATCTTTCGCGAGCCCGCGCGTCCTCCTTCTAATTTTGACGGAACCTAGAAAGTTCTAGTGCAATAATAAAAGCAGTGACTAATAGAAGCAGTACTTAAGTTATAATATGTCCTTTTCCGGGTTCAACATGCCTCTGTTGAGTTAATTACCTTCCTAATACCATTAATCTTCTAAGGACGCCCTACGTAACAAAAGGTCAGGAAAATAAAACGGGAATTATAGTTAAGTTGGCGCTTAAGTGCTCAACAGTGACCAAAATAAGTCACCTCAGCTACAATATTTACAAACAGTTATTAGAAAATCAGCTTTGCTGTCTAGGTACAAAGACCTAGGCACATAGACATTTGCCATTTTTCCAGTCCATTCTCCATCGTCAACTCCCAACGGAAGTGCGCAACAATCGTTCCTCCACCGCGAACCACTCACAATGACTTCACCACCGCGCTCTATGATTCGTTGACACCGAGATACCACCAAATATCCGGAGTGCGGAGTACAGTCGGGCCCTGAATACGTTATGATATTGTTTCCACTCCCCTCCCCCGTCATGAATTTATTATTGTTTGAAAACAGTATTGTTCTGTCGCTCGATAGAGGGTGTATGTCCACAATTTTCGTGTTTAACCTATTTCATGCATTTGGTTGTCTTTGTTCGCAATTTAATGGGTTTACTTACCTTGTTTTGTATTATTATTGTGAAATAGGGGTGAAATGATAGAATGTGAATGAAACATGAGAAGATCTGTCAACTTGATGACAGCACCTTAATGTGAGATAACAGTGTTATTTTTACAGTCTTTGGTAGACATTTTTATTTTTTTGTTCCCCCTTTTCCTTCCAAACCTCCTTGCCCTCCTTGTCTTGTGCAATCTCCGATCACATTGGCTCTGAAAAGTAGACATGTGTCAGAAAAAAAAAACGATTGTTAGGTACTTTTTTTCCCAGAAAATGTAAAACATTACATGCGGGTGGAGCCACGGGCAAAGTATAAGAGACTTATGTAGTTTAACCCTTTGATCCCAAAACTAAACCCAATCGTGCATAATCGACCGAACATTTAAATCTGGAACCTCGCGACATAACCCTGCAAATGCGACACTTTTAAACCCCGCTATCTCGCAGCCAGCGGCGCGTTGGCCGGACAAGCCCGTAGATCACACGACAATGCCAAGATTCGGCCCATTCGGCCAACAGACCCGCATCTGTTATTTCTGTGATTAATCTTATGATATTCATTGTGCTTTTTGGCTATTTGAATGTCAGCGGGTTTTGCCTGGAAGATTTTGATGTAAGATTAAGATAGGGTTAGACATTGCAACTGTTTTATGGGTTTAGTTTAGACATAGTGCTTATCACAAATCAATAAACAAATGTCAGCATTCTGGTAAATAGAACGTACTGCTGCAATGGCGACATTAGTGTAACACACGGGTGGCGCTAGTGGCCAGTAATCATAAAAACTATGGCAACACAAAATAATTCGTAATTTAAAAACTGCGCCGCTCGCCGAAGTAGAGTTCTCTCTCTTGCCTTTAATTCGCCTACTCTTTACCCGTTATTTGTTTTAATTTCATTGATGCGATATTATGATCCGCGACCTCGGCATATGACCACTGAGCTTTTGCTCCAAGATGCTGTTTTAGAAAATTGAAAAAAAAATAAAAAATAACGTTTAATGAAATTAAAATATGTTCATAAAACGAAAACGTGACACCGTATACGTGTGTTAAATTAATGTCGCCACTAAAACGGCACGCTGGTGTACGGTCTATACAGCGTACATACGACAGAATAAAAACTAAAATAAAAATTAAATCTACAAGTAGATGGGAAGTTTATTTTTAATTAAAAAATTCTGACTGCGTAAATCTCTTTTACTTCTAAAAGAGCGTTACCTATTAATAAATTAACTGTATTTTCAGTAGTGGTTTTCCTCGTAATTTTTCATTTAATAAGATAATTATTTCAGATTTCTCCATAACTCCGTGTGAGGTTTATCACTCGATACTAATAATAATAAACAGTTTATTGAAGATCGGATTGAACTTAATAAGTACATTCAGATTAGCGCACTTTAATCTAGATCATCTCGTTAACATAATGGATGATACTTGAAACCAATTTAGCGAATACTGAGCTGAGGCGCCTGTTGGCATTTGATTAATTTAATGTTAATTTAGATGCGTGGTTATACGCATTGACGCATACGCTATGGTGAGTATAACTTGTAGCAATCCATTTTTCTTTTACACACTTACCTTTCTTTCCAAAGCGGCGTTGGTACTCAAGTGGATATACAGGGTTATTTTTAATTGGCTAGCTAAACTCCGCAGATAGGTATCGTGTTTAGATATCGATACCTATCGCGTCTGCGGAGTTTAGCTAGCCAATTTGAAATAACCCTGTATAAGTGAAAACTTAAAACATGCTTTCGCTGCTGGCCCAGTGCAACACGTCATACTCATAGCTACAGATATACTGTTCACGTTATCATGGCGGTGACGCGAATCCATAATATTTTACAAAATAATAATCATTAGATTCAGCAAAACAACTCTTTATGTAAGAATTGGCTACAAATGTCATGATTTCAGGAAATAGGTAATCATTCAATAGGTTTATATGAACTGAGAGAGATGTTTTGATGATTTATATCAGTATAATTCTATTAATTAATATTTATATGCAAATACAACCGGATACAGTCCTGCAAATTGCAAAAACGTAATAAAAATTGTACTTCGCGGGCCTGACGCGTTCGCCTTAAAATGTTTTTGTGCAAAACGTGCATATTATTTGTGTACTACAAACGTTTAGAACTGATTAAATTCGTAAGCAGTGATATCATAACACGCGAACATTATAATTTTAATTGTATCTTAGTACTTTTCCGGTATGCCTTTCCACATATCGGAAAAGCACCAAAGAGAAAAATAAAAATATGTTTTAACCAAAAACTATGTTGGTAGTACCAGTCGTTGTCCCCAACCCCTATTAAGTTTGTCTACGACTATGTTCTACGATTAGTAACAACAGCTAATTAGTTAATAAGGTTCAAGACTCTAACTGCACTGTTGACCAGATGTTGCCCCATATGGACAGAAGTTTTCACGCCATTCTCTTTCTTATAGCTTCCCCGTTAAAGTTTATAATCGTGTGAGAGATAGGTAGTATTATCATTAGTTGAGATGACACGTAACTGTCTTTACTAACTAAAGATAATCTTAGAACTGTGTTATAGTTTCCTTTGAGTTGATTGCTCGGGTGTTGATTGTTAATGTACACGGTTGATGTTCAGGATAATTTCGTTGTGAAATCCGTTCCTTTAGCAGCATTTGGGATAGCTTAATGTGTCCAATGACAATTCACGAATACTTAAATTACTTATAAAAAAAAGTGGCCAAATGCGAGTCGGACGAAGGGTACTTATTGTACCGACGTATAATTATTCGTTTTAAATACTTTTGTAAAAAAAACGCCGAAAGAAAACGCATTTCTCGTACGGGCCCTCTTTCATTTTTATCATTTGTTGTTAAAGAGGCCATACTACGCACTCTACAAAAGACACAGCCCTGTGATAGACGGATGGACAGCGGACCCTTAGTAATAGGGTCCCTATGGCTCCTGTGGGTACGGAACCCTTAAAACCACATGAAGTAGGTAATTAATATCAACATGTAATTATTGAAATATTAATTAATAGGCTAACCTAACTCACTGGGTATTATTTAGTGAGTCATTTTAGAATATTAAATCCACTTTTCTGTCACATGCCTATCTGATCTCCATAACCCAGTTACATACTGGATATCTACCCGTTGGCAAGACTAGTGGTCAGAATTTCGGACTTCTGACTGCCCGTAACGACTATCAATGATCTACGAATGACAATCCGGGGCCAACTATTTAACGTGCTTTCCGAGGAACGGAGGGGTCTCGGTATGTTATGGATATGGGTCACCCATCCACGGGTCAACCTCGGCAAGTGTTGCTTATCCCTGAAATTCGGCTGTTATTATTTTGTTTTTGTTTTGTGGCTAAATAGTTACTACTTTATTTAAAATAAACTAAGTATATCCTAATAATAATATTATAAACGCGAAAGTTTGTATGGATGGATAGATGGATGGATGGATGTTTGTTATTCTTTCACGCCAAAACTACTGAACGGATTTGGATGAAATTTGGCACACAGATAGTTTATAACCAGATTAACACACAAAATACTTTTTATCCCGATATTTCCACCGGATCGAATCTTATGCGGGTGAAACTGCGGGGCGCTGCTAGTAGGTTATAAAATAGAAATAAGGTAGAAATATTAATATGAGGTAGTACGTACGAGTACATAAATGTAAGTTCCTACGGAGAAATCACAAGCAATTTTAGTAATGGACTCACAAATGTCGCCTTTTCAACTTTCCTAACATTATAAGATCTTCACGTGTATTGAAAGTTGTGAAAAGCGTGACTTCTGCCCCGTCGAATAAGGAACTAAAATTCAGGGGTCGTAAACCATTAGATAGTGTAGAAGAAGAATTTTATACGTGACTTGTCGTATGCGGAGCTTCATAAAATCACCAGTTTCACAGTCCTTTAATCTTAGTCTTGTATTTTTTATAACTAAGTAAACGAAATTACATATACTATTATATGTTTTCCTGGTGAATGCCCCATATCCACCTAACCGCACTGGGCTCGCGTGGTGGATTACGGCCCACCTCCTCTCACTGAGAGGAGGCCTGAGTCCCAGCAGTGGGAACGTTATAGGCTGATTATTATATATTTTCCTGATCATGACGCTACGAGAACTTCTTCATTATGATTTACACAAAAACGTCATCCTTCTTTAGAATAGGCATTTTTCAGAATCTAAATAAATCTCGTTCCTACCTTTTTTTTATCGCGCTCCAAAGGTTTGCGACCCCTGTTCTCCTTCCAATTTTTAAGGGTTCAAAAGTAATTCATAGAGTGAAGAGTTTTCGCATGACCTCGTCCACGACATGTCGTGATGAATAAGATTACTTTACGTAATGGGAGTCTTCAATTAGACCAGGCTTTCATCTTTGTTTGGATGGCTAAATATAGGTTTACCTATAGTTATCTGCATTCACAAAGCAACACGCCTGTAATCCCCGAAGGGTTGAATAGAAGTGTACCTAATAGTACACACACATTCCGCCAGTTACGTTTAAGTCGCATGTAATATCGCAATTCGACAACAGGATACTCAGTCGCTCCACGTAATATACTGGTATTCAGCTGCAACCGGTTAGACTGGAAGCCGACCCCAAAAATAGTTGGGAAAAGGCTGGGTAGATGTTGATGATGAACTGGATAGATAGCTACTCAAAAAGATTACCGTTGTATGTTATCACCAGGGGCCTATTTAATAAACCCGACAGATGACAGGCGACATTCCGACAATTTTGTAAGGTTTTTTCATAGTTTTCTGCTTTAATAAACAGGACCTGTCGTGACAATAATATGTCAATTTATAACCGACGAACAAACGGAGGAGGTTCTCAAGACGACGCGTATATATTTTTTTAATGTATTATAAATAAACAAAAATAAATAAATAAATATTATCCTGTATTGTCAATGCGGGTTTTGGTAAAGAAAAGGGGCAGGTTTTCTCACTGACGATATATTCATATGAAGAAATAATGCACTTTTGTTTGCTTGAGAACCGATATTATAAATAGCAAGTAAAAGTGCATTACTTTGCCAGCAACCATTTTTCTTCTTTTTCTTGTCCTCGGCACAACAGTAAGAGTAGATTTGCTGAGTTTGTTATGTTAAATATTGCCCGTTCTTTGTAGTAGTTTACAAGGAAGCCCATAGGAACAGCTTACAGCAACAGGTTGATAATGATTATTCTACAACTCGCACCAAACCACATCAAGGTATAGGCAATATATCTGTCACCACTTCACAGACACATCCCACAATTCACGATTCAGTCAGCATCACACCGACCTTCCTAACTCGCGTCCCATTATGTTGGCAACATAAATTTTTGGCACACATCAGAACAATGCTGCCATTATGACGAACAAAGCAGTCTCTAAGTTTAGCGCACATTCAGCGTATTATTCATACGCGTATTGTGGGCGTTTGGTGATTTACTTGTTATGGGTTGTGTGTGTGTGTCATTAGAATGTCGGGGAAACATATGGAGGTGTAAAGAGGAGGGATATCAAGGTCAAATATTAGCTTTTTGGTACCGGAAAACGAGGTGAATGGGGATGCAGGAGTGAATCGGGATGAAACTTTAAAAGGGATTTTAACATTGAAATGATATACATAGTTTGTTGCCAAACAGGACTCTTAATTTGTTTGCTGTATTATAATTAACGATTAAGTGTTCTTGTTGGCAAACTATATTATTTAAACTATGGATTTGAACGTTAAAGTTTCGTCCCGATTCACTCCTGCATCCGTTTTCACACCGTTTCGTGTTACCTAGTTTATTCTGCCTGCGTTGTGTATTCCGGTGATGAGTTTGTGCATCTCAAAATAAAATGTGTATGTGTCGATAGAACTGAGTAGTATGCGTACTGATCTAGACAAACGCTTAGAAACCTTCTTTATCAGTAATTCACAATATCTGATCAATGTAGTTCACAATGTTTTTGCTGACCATGTTGCACCTTTTGAATGCTACAAGAATGTGTGCAGCCGGGACCCGAAGCTTGCACGAACACACTCTCGTATATAATAGAAAGAAACAAGAGAGATAGAGAGAGAGAGAAAGTATGAATTGAATACGCGTTTTTAATACAGAACCATCTAGTATAAGATTTTAGCAGCTTTCATAAAGTTATCGCCATCTCGAATTTTAATTTTTTCGTCTTTACTATCGGATTTAGCACCCTCGAAAACCATGAAAACTATCTGTCTCCCACATGTTCATGTCTCTCAGTCGCAAGGCACTTTTTTGTTACGTTACGATTTCTACCCGTTTACTATTACCGCAAGCCGTGTTAAAGAAATTCGTTCCAAAAATAAAGTAATCGTATCAAAATAAAGGGATTTCCAGAACACGAGCTGGCAGACAGATAGATGAATGTAGGAGATAGTTGCTAAAGAGACATTTTCTCGAATTGAAAATTAAACAAAATATTCTTGTTAAAAAATCCAGGGATAAGCTCCTTGCCTTTTCAACATAAAGTAATACCTAGCTCTTAAAAACAGCTTACCTTTCCTCGCACATGTTATCAACACGTTTGCATTTAACGCTTTTCTGCGTCTCTCAGAAAGCGTGCAAGAACTCGAGTTAAATAGATACGGTAGTCAAGTGTTTATGTAAGTTATCTGGTTGCAGTAACCTTGGCAACGCGCCCGCTGATAAGCGCAGTCAAAGAATGGTGAGGACAAGAATATTAAATGAGGGTAGATAAGGAAATGTATGCAGCGGTGAAATGACGCTCAGTTGAAAAAAGATGAAGGCCTTTAAAACTTGAGAATCATAAGGGTATCAAGTCACTATCTCCTAAATTATTTCCGACGGTTTTTTTTAAGATAAATCCTAGTTTACCATCAGGAACATACACACAATAGCAACAGCCATAATTATTGGTGATCTTAGCATCAGCATAGCATTTTCAGCCTATAATGTTCCCACTGCTGGGACACAAGCCTCGTCTCGGTGAGAGGCAGAGGGCCGTAAAATACCACGCGGGCACAGTACGGGTTGGTAGATGCCACATGTCTTCGAATTTTTTATTCTAGGAGCATCATCATGCAAGTTTCTTCACGTTGTTTTCCTTCACTGTTTTGAGAGCAGTGGTGATGAAATAGTTTACACAAAGTATATCCCCTATCCGGGTTCAAACCCAGACAGGCAGTTGGTGATCTTGAGGCCGTCGAAATAATGATAACGCTGCTGATTCTCTGAAGTTCATGCTTTAACCGGCTATTACCACGGTAGATACCTACAACGAAAGAACCAAATGACGTTTTAAAAACATCAAACCTCAATATACACTCGTCACGTCAAAGTGAATGTACCTTTAAACAGGAACATTTGAATCGCAACATCTTTTCAGTACTAACAATACCCCACACCTACCTACCTATGTACTTGCTGTACAAACGTTGCTGCCCGCAGTATCGCACAATGGCCGTGTGTAATTGTTTTGCTAAAATGCAAAACGTGTTAATTTCCCGGCAGCGCACAAAAGAGCGAGATAGCATTCATCTGGCGTCGAGATAACGCCGACAAAGTGGTTCACGAGGGGCCACCGTGGCCTAGTGACGGGGGAACAGAGAGGCAGCTCCGTGGAGTATTGAGATTTTTCAGAAGTTAATACTCAAAACATGACATCACGCCTTTATTCCCCGAAGGGTTAGGCAGAGGTGTACCTGTAGTACATCCATATTTCGCCAGTTCTGTTTTAGTTCAATGTGATAAGGGGCGAGCCTCTTGCCATCAATTAGGTACCGATGCAGACTCCGGACTACTACTGAGAAATTCCAGATGAAAACACTCAATAACACTTTGCCCGACCCGGATATCGAACCCGCGACTCACGCTCAGCAGAAGTATCGCAATACTATAAATAATAGTCTAGCAATACTCTTTAGCGATTCATCTGGTACTAGCTCCTGCCCGTCGCATCGCATCGCATTGCATCGCCTGCCCACGCTATTATTTCATTTTCGCTTAACGTTCTTCGTGACATTTTTCTATCTGTCAATGCAAAAATATTTTTTCAAATTCGACGTGTAGATCTAGAGATTACCTCCTATGTACAAACTTACTCTTAAATTTTACCTCTTTATAATGTTAGTATAGGGTAAATAGAGTAGATAATCTTTGAATACCATAACATCATGCCTGTATTCCTTGAAGAGGGAGTTACATTTCGTTTTATCAAGCGTAAATTTCCGAAGACAGTACTGAGTATTTCCTAATACCTTTGAATAATTGACAATTGACATTTATTGTGTTATTTTATTCTCAGAAATCGGTTCGTTGAAATATTAAATCCGAAACTTACTTCTTCAACTTTGTATTTTTTCTTTTGTACTAATGGCCTCGGTTTTATGCTTATTTATTTTATTTACGTTCAAGAAAGTTACATCTAACTTATTACAGTGTTCTTAAAATAAGTCGTGAATATGTTGACTGTTAGTATCCTGCCGATCGATTCTGTAAACATCTCACCGTGAAAAGTTAGGTGAAGTGATCTTAGAGTGAGCTGTCAATAGTGTCAATCGCTAGCATTAGTTGGAATGACAGCTCACTCCACGCTCACTTCACGTAAGTTTTCACGGTGATATGGTTACAGAATCGCACTGCTGTTACCTACTTCTATTTACTAGAGTTTTGTAAAGGTTATTGAGCTTATGCATATATTTTTCAGGAAGTACAAACAACCCCTCCACCACACCATCCTTAAATACCAGTGGTGGCCCAGTGATGTCGGCCCTGACTTACGAGTTGTTCGTCGTGGGTTTGAGCCCAGACAGGCGCTTTGTATTATGTAAATAATTTCATCACCACACTCTCAAAACAAACCCTGCTCTCGAAACCGGCATGTCCTAGAACTAAAAATTCGAAGATATGTGACATCTACCAACCCACACTGGGCCCGCATAGTGGATTACAGCCTACAGGGAGTAGGCTGTAATCCGATCTCGAAGAGAGAAGGCCTGTGTCCCAGCAGTGGGAAAATTATAGATCTCTGATTATGCTACGCTTGTCCAACTGTTGCTTAATTTTAGTACTTAGTTATTCGCAAACTTATATCATTTCACTTCAACAACTCCAACAAACAAACTTGTACAAGTGAACCTACTGTATTGCGGTACACTATGTAAGTACACAAGGGTGAGTAACGTTGGACATCGCTTTGCTTACAGTTCTGAATACTTGGAGCCATTTCTAGACATTACAGGTTTAATGCCACCCGCTGATAGCACATACAATGTTGGACGCACCTGGCTGATGAGTTCTTTGGCACAATCTCTATAAGAGCACTGATAAGGTGCGCAAACTGATGGGACTGAGGGTGCCTATGGATGGTCTGTAAACGAAATGTTAATATAAAGAAGAGGTTTTTTTTTTAATCTTTACTTTGGGGGCATATGTAAGGTGATTGGGGAATTTTACCTGTATTTGTGAAACTATAGACAAGACCTTTTTTTCCATGTGGGCACTGTACGAAAAATGGAAAAATCCATACCGTTATCGCGCTATAACGCTCGCATCTCTATACGGGCTACGGCGTAGCTTGCTACGGGCTACGGCGTTCCTCGCTACGTGCTACGGCGTAGCTCGCTACTTGCTACGACGTAGTTCGTACTGGTTTACGGTTGTGTGGTACGACTTTGGAAAGTTTTAAGTAACTGAAATATTTTAATAACAATTCACTACTTTTGCTTCTCCTTATTACATCATTGCTATTAATCAGTTTTGTGTCTAAGATTCACCTTTAAACACCAGAAGGCCAATTCTCGCAATTTAAAACGTTCAAAATCTAGTCGCAGTCTCATCTCGGCGACAAAAAAATGTCAAAAACATGAAAAAATGTACAGGGAAATTAGATGTATTTTTGACAGATTGAGACTGAGATCAGACTGTGAACGTTCCTAGAATCACGAAAATTGCCCCTCAATTCTCCTAATTTCTTCACCAAGCTGGCCGACACCTGAGCGAGCAGATCAATTAGTAGATAACTTTCTGACCTATTTTTGTTTAGTGCTGAACTGTATCCAATTGTTTACCCCAGTTCAGAAAAGGAGAGCGAACTTTGTTTTAACTGTTTTTGTTACTAACGTTCTGGCTATTTACATGTTCGTTGTATAGTCTCCATACCCATAGAAGACACTAAAGTTATCCATCTATATCTATTCTAAACATATTAAAACTAGCTGCGCCCCGCAGTTTCACCCGCATAAGTTTCGATCCCGTAAGAATATCGGGATAAAAAGTATCCTATGTGTTAATCCTGGTTATAAACTATCTGTGTGCCAAATTTCATATAAATTCGGTCAGTAGTTTTGGTATGAAAGTGTAACAAAAATCCATCTATTCATCCATCCATACAAACTTTCGCATTTGTAATATTAGTAGGATATTAGTAGGATATTAGTAGGATATTAGTAGGATATTAGTAGGATATTAGTAGGATATTAGTAGGATTAAAGTCGCTTTTCGTGTCTGTCTGTGTGACCGTGTTGTTCTTCTAACCTACGCACCGGATTTTGATGCGGTTTTCACTATCGTTTAGTGAATTTATTCCGAAAGGTTTACGTGTATAATACATTAATATTAGTCTTACATAATTATGATAAAGAAATCTCAATGTTTTACACGTTCCATAAAACCGTGTGGAGCAGGGTGGGGTTGCAAGAGATTTTAAAAGTATTCGCAAGGAAATTACCCTCAGAGTCTTTTATGTTATGGTTATCCCTTTACCATAGAATATATACTTAATAGCAACTATCAGAAAGACAAATGATCAGTTTTCAGACATAGAAACTGCCTATAAGTCTTCAATAATACTATAAACTGTCAGATTCGCTTACAGGGTTCGAAGCGGCAAGCCATAACGTCATCTAATAAGTTAGGGGTCGAACCGGCACCTTATGCCGCCAGACTCGATAAGTCACGGCCAAGGACACGAGGCCTGGCAGGCCCCTTTTGGGGTTCCGTGTTAAGACAAGAAATTTGGGAACCACGTGTTACCTTGAACATTGTGTTCTAAAAGACTAGATACATAGTTGATAAGACTAGATATATGTACAATGTGTAACTGAATTTATGCATACATTATGAAAATAGTTTGTTTAAACATATTTTAGTCATTTTTATTAAAGGTTTTTTTTTTCCAAAAATAATTAAAATTACGTAAATTACAGTCACACTTCCGCTGTTCAGTCAAAACAAACCAAAATGGATGAAGTACCTACTACGCTAGACCCATAGATGTGTGCGTGCGTGATTTGTAATATAACCACAATTTTCTCCCAACAGCAATATTATTAATTTAACAAATAAACAATGTGTATATAATAGTAAAAATTCAGTGTTTGTATTATGATAATAACATAATATTTTAATTTGGGTGTTCGATGGTGTGAATGAATTCCGGGAAATGTTATATTCAACTATCAAGTCTTATAAACCACATCGTACTTCTTACAAAACGTTCTAAAGTGCTTTTTATGTGACTATTTGAAATAAATGCTTTGACTTTGACAAAGGTGTTAAACACGAAATGATTTTCAGTCAGATGACGGTTTACTTATTTAAAAGCAAAGATTTTATGAGATTTTTATATCAATTTTACTCAATTTTGTGGAAGTAATTACTTAGTACTGCTGTTGACACATTATTAATTTGACTGCCATACCAAATTGAATAAGATAAGGGCAAAATAAGCATGATGAATTTTGATAATTACTTCACAAACCTGTTTTAGGTATGGAATCACTTAAAAAGATATACCAAAAACAAAATCAAAATATTTTATTTCACATTTTTTTCACATTTGTTAGTACAATGGTACCCATAACACAAGTTAAATCTTACTTTGGGTATCAGAGTTCAAAATACGCTAGTTTTAATTATTGTTCTTTTGGTAACATAATTTGTAGTGCAATATTACCTATACTCAATACTTTATTGCAATCCATAATGTGTACATATGATAGTTGGTATGTCAAAACATCGAATCAATTAGGGACTTAACAAATGTACTAAAAGATGCATTTTTGCATTTGCATTTTTAATCGTGAAGCGGGTATGTCTAATCTGCTTTCGTGTCTAAGTGCAATTTTTGTTTGAATATCTCCTCTTTTGATATAGAAATGCGGATATTTTCGTACAAATTTACAAATTTCAAGTATGTAGAGGCAGGGTAGGGTTAATATTTTTAGGTCTATAAAGTGGGGTTTACAGGAGTCATACAGACTCCTGTAAACCCCACTTTATAGACCTGATGTTTATTAAAATTCGAATCAATTTTTTCTGTAGAGTGAATTGTGTAGGCGCGTCTGTACTATTTCCCCATAGGATAACTCCATATTTGAGCCATGCAAATGCGTACTCGTAATATGTTACTAGTGCTGTTTTGAGGTCTGTTGTTTTCTTGATTTCTCGGAGAGATGAAAACTTGGATAATTTCGTTCTTACTTTTTGAATATGTAATTTCCAATCTATGTGTGTGTCTATATCTAGGTCTAAAAGGGTGAATTTATTTACTGCTTCTAATTTTGATCCGTGGTATTTGAAACTTCTACTACTATACTTATAGGTATTTTTTGTCGACTGGCAACACTGCCCGAGTGACATGTCAAAATTTTGTTCCGTATTTTAAAATTATTTTTTATTTAACTTTTAAGTGTAATTTTAATGTATTACTATATCCAAATGTAAAATTACTGCATAAATACTCGGGATCATTGTTTTCCTGCAAATTTACAGAGTTAAATACAGTGTTTGGTTGCCCACCGTTACCGGTACCCTCTCACGAACAGCTGATGATCGACCTGCGGATTTAAACGGGGAGTATTGTTTACTTTTATTCTCTAATTAGCACACAATAGTCATAGACTGTAACAGATTAATTGAGTCACAATTTTTTGTTGATTTTGCCTAAATAGGTACTATCAAAACGTTGTTGTTGTGAAATATCTAAACACTGTTATCCTATTAGTGTTTTTTACACTGTGTTATATACGTAACAACAATAACATTGACTATCGTTGATCTCAATTGTAATATTTTATTCAAAACTAGTTTTTTTAATTAATTTTTTAACCAGGCATCCTACCCACATAAGCAAAAATAAAAGCATAAGACAATATAATCAATGTAACTTGTACTTGATCTTATCATATTAGTTGTATTTCAATTAGATTCAGCAGCCTATCTCATTACTCTATTAAGCAACACTAACTTCTAACAATTATTCTTCCATTTCTAGCTTTCCCTCCTTTTGTCTGTCTGTCTAAGTAGTTCTCACCGTTCTTTTAATTTTCCTTTCAGTACTAATTCCTGAAACCATGCCTGTGATGACCCGTAAGGCTGTGGCTCAGGAGGTGGAGCTTAGATTGAGAACGACCGTTCATGAACTTGAGGCTTCAGAGAGAAAATGTCAAGCGCTGTTAGAGGAGAGAGAGGAAAGTGAGAGGGAAGTAGAGAAAGTCATAAGCAAAAACACAAGCTTAAAACAGGAGCTAGTAGACTTACATCTTCTGTACCTCAATGTTGTCGATGAACGGGATCAACTAAGGGTTGTCACAGATGGCTTCAACAACTGCAGTAATCTATACGAGGAGGCTTTGTGTAAGATTAGGGACCTGGAGGATGAATTAATCCATGCAAACGTTCAAATCCTTAAATTACAGAAAGATAAGGAACATTCTCAGATCCAAGAAACTGACCATTTATTTAATGAATTGTTAAATAAAAGCTGTAACCCACATTCCATGTCAACAATAAACCTAACAGAGGCTTCCTTACTGAAACATAACTATAGTCATAAAATGAGTCAAAATAAAATAAAAAAATATGCAAGACTGAATAAAATCATTAAAAAATGTAATAAATTTAAGAAACAGCAAAATCATTCTTCCAAAAATATTCAATTAAGGAAAGAACGTGTTACTCTTGTGAATAAGTTGAAGAACTATCAAATTAAATTAGAAGATAGTATAAATATTTATGAAATAGACACTCAACGCTTACAAACTGAAATTCAAGTTCTTGACTCACTAAAGTCCCTTTATAATAAATATATATGCTCTCACCACCAAATCAAGGAACACATCCTTGCTACAAACGAGTTGGTGGACAGAGTGGACTTGCTGACTCTCAGCAACACTCGGTGTACCTGTCAGAGGGAATCCAACCTTGATGCTCTCCAGCCTGAGGCCACGGAGGACCCGTCCCAAGTTGTGAGTGCTCTGGACTGTATCCCCAACCAAGATATACCTGATATTGTGCAAGAATTATCTCAAGCAATACAGTCAGCAGCTAGTAGTGTTTCCTCTTGTAGTAGTCAAGTATGTTATCAGTCAGTTATGTTTTCAGATAGTATAGGAAGAGGTTTAGGGAAATTAGTTAGTGACAACTTTAGTTTTAATACTCAAAACTATTGTTTACCTGGGACATCCTTCAAAGAAATAATGACATCAATTACAAGAAATCAATATGATTCCAATACCAATATTACTGTATTTGTAGGTAATAGTTCACAGGTCAAAAAAGAAGTTATCACTGACAGTGTTTCTGAGCTTTTAAAGATAAATTGTAATAAAATTATTTTGTGTGCTTTTCCATATTTTGAGAGATTATCCAATAGACAAAACAATTATATACATATGCTTAATAACCATATGCATTTCTTAGTAAGTCATTACAGTGACAAACTTATATTTTTTGACACCAACAGTTTTGTTGATAAATTGAAATCGACAAGGAATACAGTGTATCTGCCCATTAGGTTTAGACATAAAATAGCGAGGCTATTAGCTTATATAAACTCAGACATAAGTAGTATGTCGAAGTCTTGTACCATAATTGACACCGCAATTATTAGTAATAATTCTAATGTACAGGTGGTTACCCGAAATAACTGTAGCACTAATGCTATAACTATTTACAATGGTTGTACGAAAGAGGATCCATGTGTCACTTTGGCAAATACTTGTCCTTATGTGGGGTCCACAAGTAGTCGGATATCATTGCCTGGTAATGGCTTGGGAGTCTTGGGGCTCACTCTGGATGTAGATTTAAACTAGTTAGTAAGACAACAGAAGACACTAGTAACAATATTGTTATACCTACCAACAACAAGGTGTCTTCTTGCTCTCAAATAGTAAAATGTAAAAAAGGGTCTGAGCAAAATTCCTTGAAATTATTTCATCAAAATATTCAAGGTTTTTCTTCCAAACAATTAGAAATTGAGCTATTTTTAGAAAAAACTATGTTTGAAATTATTTGTTTAACTGAACATTGGTTGAAAGAGTATGAAATGCTAATTCATTATGAAAATTATAGTGTGGGCAGTTGTTTTAACCGGAAATCTATTCTGCGTGGGGGTTCGCTAATCTTAGTTAAAAATTCTATTAAATCTAAGACTCCTAGAGATATAGTTGATCTTTCGGTAGAACATAACGTTGAACTGTCCTGTGTTGAGCTAGATAAGCATGTTATAGTGTGCGTTTACAGACCCCCTAATTATCAAAACTACTCCATATTTGAGTCAGTAATGGAAGATGTTCTAGCAAAACTTGGAACTGGCAAAAAATCGCTGATTATCTGTGGTGACTTCAATATTAATATCTTAGAGAATAGTTCAAATAGCAGTCGATTATTAAGTCTCTTTAAATCATTCAATTTATCAAATGTGTTTTCAGAACCAACCCGCGTAACTATAAATTCTGCTACATGCATCGATAATGTTTTTTGTTGCTGCGAATACTTAGATAAAGCCATAGTAAACTTCCCTTCTGATCACAGCGGTCAAACCGTTGTGTTCAAGTCTAATACACCAGTACAAAAAATTCTGATACAAACTAGACAAATAACACCAAGCAGTCTAAATAGATTTAATAATCACTTAATTAGTAAGTTAAGTGTACCAGGCCATATGAAAAACAATGCAAATGAATTATATGAGAGGTTCTTTTCGGTAGTACGCACCGAGTTCAATAATACTTTAAAAAAAGAAAACTAAAACTATTTGTCCAAGTTTTTTGTTTAGTGACTGGGCAACTAAGGGTATTAGAAAAAGTAGGGAAAAATTGTTTGAGCTGTATGGTCTTAAGCCTTATATTAACTCTGAAACTTTTAATAAATACGTTGCTACCTACTCTAAAACTTTTAAAAATATTTGCAAGGTAGCTAAAGCCTTGTATATTAGCAACAAGATCAAATCAGCCGATAATAAAATAAAGACGGTTTGGAAAATTATCAATGACGAAACTAACCGGAATAAAAGACATAATAATGATTTCACAATAGAGACTTCGCGTGGTCTCATAAGCAATAACAAAGAAGTTGCTCAAGAATTTGTAAATTTCTTTACCAGTATCCCACATACAACCACTGAAATCTTAAATTCCTCGCCCTTGCGTTCTATTAATTTATTAAGAGCAAACGTCTCATCCTGCCAGATTGAATTTAAATTCAAGCATATAAACCCCATAATAGTAATAAAAGCTTTCAAGCAAATCAAGATCAAAGTAACCGAAGATCTATGGGGAATGTCTATCAAAGTTTGTACCTCCATTATTGAGACTATAGCGCCGTACTTAGCCTTAATATTTAATTTGTGTGTGGATCAAGGAGTCTTCCCAGATCTAATGAAACACAGCAAGGTGATACCCCTTTTAAAATCGGGGGACAGTAAACTTACCAATAATTATAGACCCGTATCCGTGTTACCGGTCTTCAGCAAGGTGTTTGAAAAGGTGATGCTGAACCAAATGCTCAATCATTTTAACACCAACAGAATATTACACGACCAACAGTATGGTTTCACCAAGGGACGTTGTACGACTGATGTATCGGCGGTATCACCTTATTAAAACACATTTTTACAGCGTGGGAAGAGTCCCAAGACGCCATAGGAATTTTTTGTGACCTCTCCAAGGCTTTTGATTGCGTCGACCACGAAACCTTACTTTTAAAACTTGAGCATTACGGAATGGGAAAACTTGCGCTCAGTTTAGTAAAATCTTATTTAAATGATAGACAACAGCAAGTTCAAATAAATGGTGTCAATTCACTCGGTTTAAAAGTAAAAATGGGTGTTCCGCAAGGCTCGATATTAGGTCCTTTCCTCTTTTTAGTTTATATAAATGATCTACCCCATTTGTTAAAAACCCAACCACAGATGGTGTTATTTGCTGACGATACTTCCTTGATTTTTAAAATTAATAGACGTGCATCAAATCTTGACGACGTAAATAACGCCCTACTGCAGATCCAAAATTGGTTCACTGCTAATAATTTAGTATTAAATGGGAAAAAAACGAAGTGTATAAGATTTTCTTTACCAAATGTCAAAGGTAGTCATTGTGAGATAAAATTGAATCAAGAGAAACTAGAATTCGTCGATGAAACTGTTTTCCTGGGGTTCACGCTCGACTCAAGGCTTCAATGGGGTCCTCATTTAACATCCCTTGCAGGACGACTAAGTTCAGCAGCGTATGCTGTGAGAAAAATCCGTCAATTTACTGATGTCGATACCGCGAGACTGGTCTATTTTAGTTACTTTCATAGTATCATGTCGTACGGTATTTTACTATGGGGACGGGCTGCAGACATCGAGTCTATTTTTATTCTGCAGAAAAGAGCCATCAGAGCCATATATAGCCTCCGCAGGCGTGACTCTCTGAGAGAACTGTTTAAAGATATTAACATCATGACGGTACCTTGTCAATATATATATGAAAACATTATGTACGTAAGGAAAAATCTACATATTTTTAGTAAAAGAGGTGAAAGACACAATTATATCACTAGAAATAGGGACCAATTAGTTCAACCAGGTTTCAGGCTGGCTAAAGTAGACTCATCTTTCATGGGGTACTGTTTAAAATGTTACAATAAAATACCTCCCCACATAATTGAACAGAATGAAACGAAATTTAAATCTTGTATAAAACGCACACTATGCAGCCAGGCATATTATAAATTGGGAGATTACATCGCTGATAAAAATGCTTGGCTAAACGCTGGTCCTGCTCCACAGGACGCATAAATAAATTCATTAGCATTTGGAAGTACCTACTGTTGGAGCCGCTGAAGATTGTAAAATACTATTTTTGCATTATATAAATTCAATCTCCTAGTATTGTATTATTGTATAGCTCATGTGTGAGTACTATGTAGTTACATACTATAAAGCTAATAAAGCTACCATTTACTGGGTACGTCTTTCATTGACTTGAATGTGCCCTGGCGGCTGAGAGTATGTCATGCTCACTCAAATGTCTCGCTGATGGTGGCACATGTGTTGGATCATTTAGCTCCCTTCAAAACGGTTGAGCTGAATGGTGCTAATCCGTGCGTCATGTTCGTGAACGGGCGCCGTCAGTGGGGACTGGTCATCTCTTTGCTGCCATGGCTTATTTTAATTTAATTTAATATTTGGATTGTTTTAGGCTTTTCATTACGGACGCTTTTAACGTTCTGCATCGTTCTCACATGCATAATTTTTAATATGAATGATGTAACTAATACTTTGTAACCATATTTTGATTTAAAAGAGTGTCCATGGAGTTTCTTGCCCGTTCTTCTCCATAGGTACCTACTACGCTTAGGAATGGGCAACTAGCTTCATTTCTCTGACTGACCGACCCCTTGACAATTCAAAAGTGCCTGTAATTGGTTTAATTGAAATAAATACTTTGAGTTTGAGTTTAATTACCTACTGGTGTTATTGTACACCTTATGCTCAATAAATAATTTTATTTTAATTTAATTTACATAAACCTACATGGCACTCATACTATAAAAAATGAACTCACTGAATACTATAAAAATTACAATTGTTTAGCCATTCAAATAGTTTTATTTTAAGTTGTAATGTGTGTAGTTGTAATAATTAGCTTTTACAATGTTTTCAAATTACAGTGTTAATACGTATAGGAGGACAGTGTATGTCTGTCGACAACTACCAGGTACTAATAGAAAATGGTCTGCAAATCTACAAGGCCTAAGGCCAAAAAATATACACTCATGACATTGAGATTAGCGAGACTTACTTCCTTGCTGATTGGCCCAAAATCTTTGTCCAACATTTGTTTCAACATCGTCTGCCGACAACAATGGTGTTACTTACATTGCGTGTCAGAATACCAAGCAGGCGTGCTGAGAAGGCAAAATGAAAAACGTATCTACGTGTCACAGAACCATTCAAGCTATTCTCAACTTAAACGTGATGTGTTAAGGTAGAAATTGTATTGCGCTTGTTAAAGATGATTTAACTGTTGGTATTGTAGGCTTGCCGTGCCTTCATTAGCTTCCATTACCTTTATATGTATAAAGGGAAAAATGGAAGGAAATCCATTAGTGTTATTTGTGGATATTTTGTGGGGATCCCGCGGTGATACGTGTGCTGAAAGGCATTCACCTGCTATTATTTTCAGATTGGTTTTGTATATTTGATTTGTCAATGGCTGAATGATACCAATTGGAATTCATTTCGGGTCGCAATGTGACATAATGGTATATGAATGTTTTTACTAGCTTTTTTCGTGGCTTCGCCCGCGTAGAGGTCGAAGTGATCGTACAGGAACACACTAACAGGATAAAAAGTATATCTTCTGTCCTAAGCTTAAATGTTAGAACACAAGTTATAACTTTCGGCCTTTTTGGTGCAGCCGTGAGGCACACTTTCCTACTAATTTCTTACATCGGTCTTTATACTTTCTACTTGTTTTTTAATAGTTGCTATCTGATGCGGTGTATTAAATACATTTATTTAGCACAGACTAAAAGGCACACCTTTTAGTCTGTGCTAAATAAATGTATTTTCTTTCTTTCTTTCTAACTCAAGTAGTCTATCGGTGTGCCACAATGCATGAGTACCTACGCTATTTATTATTGCCGAGCGGTCCTTTAATGTAGACACAAGCGAGATCTATCCTACTAATATTATAAACGCGAAAGGTTGCATGGATGGATGGATGGTGTTTGTTACTCTTTCACGCCAAAACTACTGAAAGGATTTGAATGAAATTTGGTACACAGGTAGTTTATAACCAGGATTAACACATAGGATACTTTTCGGGATCGAAAACTATGCGAGTGAAATTGCAGGGCGCAGCTAGTAATTACAAAGATTGTGGATTAATGCTGAGTATATATTTGGTTGGTAAATCTTTTCTAAACTAATATTATAAAGAGAAATATTAGATTTTTTGTATATTTGTTTGTTACGCTTTCACGATAAGACGGCCGAACAGATTAGAATGAAATTTGGCACATGAACTGGATAGGATATCTTTTTATCCCGATATTCCCACGGAATAGAGAGGGTGCAGCTAGTTGTAAATGAATAGATAGCAACCGCGGGCCCGCGTGGTAGATTACGGCCCACCCCCTCTCATCAAGAGGCCCGTGTCCCAGGAGTAGGAACATTATAGGCTGATTATGCCAAATACTAATTTAAATATGACTTCAAAATATCGAATTTATTCATCACTTGTAAGTATTTTTTATCAATAGGTAGAAAAATTTCGGAACTTAATAAGACCACGATGAGATATGTTCGGACCCCGTTCCGAATTCGTCTATCTAGCGCGATCCCGGCCCGGATAATACTGCCAGGGAACTAATATTCCGTCCTAATATTATTCATTGTGCTGGGATTTTACCGTTGATATGTCGAGTGAACGTTTATTTGGACATATGAGAGAATATGTGTATTTCGACGTCTCTTCGAAAAGATATTGTGAGTCTGTGGTTGGTATTTGGTATTGTATTTATTTTTGTCATTGGTTGCCAAGTGATGAGAAACAAGCATGCCTACTTATTTTGCTTACTGCTGGACTACGAGTTGTTCTTCTAAACTACACACTGTTGACTATACTTTGGCAAACTAAGCTTTTGCATCTAACTTTTAACAGGCTCAATATTTTTATGCGACCAGTTGGATATAATGGGGCTTTTAAACTTGATTTAGACTTAATTGCAATAGGATTGTGGTCCTATACACAATCTGGTAGCTAGGTGGGTAATAAGAAGTCGCACTCTCACGTTTTTCCTAATTTTTATCTTAATGATATATGTGTTATATGAAATGAAATGGTTATTCATGTAAGTGGAACTTCTAAGACACTTTTAAAAGTATTTTTTTTCTCAATATTTGAAAACTAGATAGCGCTGTATAAGATCAAGTTCTTATACTGTGCACACAATGGCCGGTATTGGCGCTATAAGCGTTAACAGATAGGTATCTAGATAACACCGCTATATATATGCTGACTTACTATTGTTTAAAAGGAGTTATGAAGGTTACGTAAATGTGCATGTAGCAGAATCATTTCCTTGTAAATGTAATCTATGCATATACAAATAAAATTGAAGTGTCTGTTTGTAATATTAAAATAGGTGACAGCTTTTACTAAATGTCTATGAAAGTACTAGCTGCGCCCCGCGGTTTCACCCGCATACGTTTTGATCCCGTGGGAATACCGGGATAAAAGTATTCTATAATGTTAATCCTGGTTATAAACCACCTGTGTGCCAAATTTCATCCAAATCCGTTCAGTAGTTTTTGCGTGAAAGAGTAACAAAAAAAAACATTTTTTTAATTTTTTGTCTGTCTGTCTGTTTGTTCCGGCTAATCTCCGAAACGACTGGACCAATTTCGTCGGGACTTTCACTTGCTTGTTTGTTTTTTTAAAAAACTTTGCCCCACACTAGGAATTACTCCTGTATCGTGGGTGCGTTTACAAACATTTAAACTCACATACATAAACAGCCAGACCCGGAACAACTACCTGTAGGCAATACAAATACTTGTTCCGTGCGGGAACCGAACCCGCGATACGCAGCGCAGCAGCCGATCGCTCAACCTCTGCGCCAACCGTGTCGTATAGCTAATTTTATGCATATAGGTTACTTTTTGTAGTGGGATAATTTCCGGCATCCACGCGGGCGAAGCCGCGGGCAAAAGTTAGTCTATTATATATAAAGCTTCATCATCATATCGTATATTAGACACTTCATCGTCATGTCCAAAACATTATTCCTTTCCAAGCACAATCACTAAAGCTTTCAACATGACCTAGATAAACTACCCTCGACATTATCTATGGGTGACAAGCCGAAGATTACCCCAGGTCTCTGAGGCGTTATCTATCTTGATAAGGTCGCGGCTATATACGAGATGGAACTCTTCTAAAATAACAAATAACTGAGAAAATCTGGGAAATAAATGACTAAAGGATGGATGTGGACGGTTTGGGGTGTCGTTTGTCATTGCGATGGAGATTGGATTGAGTTCCTTTGTATGAAGTGTTTTGATCCGGCTATGATAGTGAGATTGTGATGAAGCATGTCATCACATGATCTGAGGAGTAATTGCGTAACACACTCACAGTAGGAATGGCTTTCATTTTGACAGTTCAACAACATTCATTGCTTTATTTACTTTGTTGAGCAGACACATTTTTCGAAAATACGAAGCGATGGATTAGCAATATCCTTCAAAATGATTCGGATTCTAATTGATAATGTGTTACGCCATTAGGCTGCTGATCAAGATTATGTATGGATTTTAAAAGAGACTGTGACCTCTGAGTTTGTTTCGGCTTTTCTTCTCAGCGTAATCACGTAGGAAGCGCTGACCTCATCTAGTCTAAAAAAATATGATTGATGTGTAAAAGTGTTTATACAAACCTACTTATAGAAATAAAACCATTTATCATTGCAATGGCTGTGCAATTGGTTTCTGCGTTACGAGTACCATGTCGTGGATTCGATTTCAACTGGAAATTCCGATCGGATCTGAGCGATTAGTTTCTTGTCTTGGGTAGTAACGTGTTTTTGAATTATATTTTCTGTTAAACAATATAAAACCTAACTTTTCTCTTGTACAAGTGTACAAGAGAAAAGTTAGGTTTTATATTGTTTTGTCAGGTAACTAAGATATAGTACCGCGTTGTAGCTATGCTTCGTGTCTCAGCATCGTTTTTACCAACAAAAAAAGGCACCCATTCCTCAAAATAAATGAGTCCTCATAGTCCCAAAAGCAAAACTTTTTGCTTCTAGCGGCAATCGACCCAAATCTTCTTGTCCACACAGATTCCTCACGTCATGTTCCTTTAAGCCGAGTCACGCTTAACTTATTTCCCATTTATTTTTCCAAGGGATCATAGCGTTGGGACACAGGATTAAGGGCGATATCACACCG
The DNA here is from genome assembly GCA_911387795.2 of Apamea monoglypha. Taxonomy (NCBI): domain Eukaryota; kingdom Metazoa; phylum Arthropoda; class Insecta; order Lepidoptera; family Noctuidae; genus Apamea; species Apamea monoglypha. The sequence goes on along the minus strand of OU426922.1, from coordinate 1,305,648 downwards.
GCGTCACACGCGACGTCAGCCGACGTCAGTGCACGTCAGACGTTGTGTAAGTCAATGTCTGTTTTAAAAGGACAAAGGTCTTTGTGAGGCAGGGAGTTGTCAGTCTATTGTAGGTGCTTTAAAGGTTTCAGTTGTGATAAAAGGTGTTTTGGCTTCGTACGTTTGGTTTATAATACAGACTGAAGAGTCGTTGTGCGTCTTTTGTAAAGTTTCTGTGAATCCAACCAATATTATTTAAATAATATTTACGTTTTGGTTCAGACACGATGAGAATTACTATGCTTTAATAAAAATATTCCTTGTGAGCTTGGTAAATCGCCAGGGTACTCACCATAGGTCTTCCGAACGAAATTATAGTCTTTAAGAAACCCTTTCCACCCCCTTTTACTGCTACATTTATATCTGTAATGTATATAGTATTCATAATAAAGAATATTCTATCTATCTTATATTGTCACTCGTGTATAATATTTCGATGCACTCCAAAAAGGCTGCAACTCAATATCAGTCCACTTGTTATATTCCAGAGATGTGAAAAAATTTCATTCAATCATACAAGATTTAACACGTTGAACGCCACGCGGCCCACCGGTGGGCGATTCAAGCAAACCCGTTCAGGCTTAGTGGAAATCATCAATTCCATCATTTTTCGCTAAAGTTAATATCGACACAAAACAATAAAAAATGACTAAATTTGCATATTTAATTTGATTTAAACAATTTTTCATGATATTTTCTTAAGGAAACTTGTAATCGGTCACCGGTGACCCCCGTGGCCTGGTGATATAAAATCTCGATATTACGTCTGCGGGGGCCGCGGGGTCACCGCGCGGCCCACCCCGCGCGCCCGCGCATCTTTCTCGCGCGGTGTAAGTTATTCCCGCTAGCCGCATTTAGTGTGTACAGTGATGATAGAACACATGCACGTGTTATTATTTACTGTTGTTGTTCCGATGTTTTGTTATTCTCTTTTTGGCGAATTTACGTAAAATTGCTGTGGTTATAATGGATTATTACTTTGAAGACTTTGATTTAACCCAAGAAGACTTAACGGAACTTGAAAATGTAGAAATAAACCCAAAATTATATGTGATTATAATAGAGCAAAAGGGGCCGTTGATTTGTCGGACCAAATGGCTGCCAATACACCTTTGCATAAGTCGGTTAAATGGTACAAGAGACTGGCGATAGATCTTCTTTTAAATACTGCTATCGTTAATGCGTTGACGTTGTATAAAAATGTAACAAAAAAAAAGCATTCAAATCGTAGATTTCAGAAAACAGTTATTGGAGCATCTATGTCAGAAACTACAAGAACCTGAAGTCCTAGTAAGACCGAGAAGAATAAAACATGTTTTATCAAAAAGAGATGGCATGGTAAGAGCAGCTAGAAGAACTTGTCGTCAGTGCTATAAAGAGATATAGCTTCAACCATGGGTAGCAAGATTGCTAAAAATAAGTCACAAAAAGTGATCACTTATTGCGAACAATGTCCCTCCAAACCATCACTTTGCTTGCCATGTTTCAATAAACTTCACTAATTATATGTCATTTTTTTCTATTTTATTCTATTTTAATATTTTCTAGGTCATTTAATTGTTAGCCATTTTTATACATAAATAAACACAATAAAAATTATACATTTTTTATTCTGTTTTAGGGCACCCCTAACATCTCCTAAGAAATTCGCTGTAATTTTTAATCTTTTCTAAATATTAAAAAACCAAGCTGTTTTGGTCGTTGCACAGGGCCACGCGGGTCACATCTTTACCGTTTTCATTCAATATTAATGCCCCGTGGCTTGTAATCAACGTTTGATGTGAACACCTCGCTCCGGTCACGGGTGTCCCCCGTGGCCCGAACAGTTCAATACAGGGTGGCCCACCGGTGTCCCCCGTGGCCCAAATGACTAACTGCCATTTTTTGCTCGGCGTTTAACGTGTTAATTAAATCCAGTCTGCTTTTCCCTCTCGATCAGTGACTGTACAAATAAATAATGAATCCGATCGCTCGCTTTAAATCTGACTCCTGCATCTGAATGCTGGATTTCTCATTTTTTCGTAATGATCGGAATACGTACTTCAATGCGAGTTCCTCATTATTTATTGGAATGCTCCAATTTTGTATGTAAAAGATATGGATAATTTCTGAATGACTTACATTTCTAGACTTGTCGAAAGGTACTCATATTGATTTGTTAACAATACCCTGTTTTAATTATTTTTATTTCCAATGGGTGTATGCTTGCCAGCAATCAATGATTTTTATTGGTACAATACTGACAATTGCCTACTTCATTCCTTATAATATCTGATATCAGATTTTATTTTCCCAGTTGACTCTTACGACTTCAAATGATAATCACATCCTATTCCGACCATTTTCCAAACTGTAGTGTAGTTCTATCTTAATAATATCATAGTCCTCTTCACCAATTTACTTTATCATAGGATTCAGCCCAAGAGGGCAGTTCTGTTTATATTTGTACAAAATATGATAATATCTGCGCGCCTCTTGGGGCTGAGCTTACGAAAGATGTCTTTTATCAAACACGTTTTTGTTAAGCTGCCTTTTGTTCAATGTACAAAGGTACTTTTGAATGTGTGAAGGTATACCTATACTTACTTATCAGAATGTATTGCCATATATTTTTAAAGAAGGTTTCTAGAGTTTTTCTTTGTCTGCCTAGATCTGTTTTATCCCCCCTTCTTCTTAGCGTATCGATGGCAAAAATATAGTTTATCCCCCCTAAAATGCTAGTTTCCATGTTAAGCAAGAAAATAGGTAATTCAAACTCAAAGCGTTTATTTCAAATAAATCAACTTACAGGCACTTTTGAATTGTCAAAGGGTCGGATAGTTAGAAACCTGAAGCTAGTTCAGCTCATTCCATAGCGTGGTAGGTACCTATGGAGAGGAACGGGCAAGCCACTCCACGGATACTCTTTTAAATCAAAATTTAATTACAAAATATTGGATCATTAATGTTGAAATTATACATCTGAGAACGATGCAGAACGTTAAAAGCGACTCTAGTAAAAAAAAAAAAAAAAACTATTTTTAATTGAATTAAAATAAGAATGCATGCGTCATGTTCACGAACATGACTAGATTAGCACCACTCAGCTTAACCATTTTGAAGGGAGCTAAATTATCCAACACATGCGCCACCATCAGCGAGACATTAGAGTGAGCATGACATACTCTCAGCCGCCGGATCACATTAAGGAAAGAAATATCCAGGAAATCGTAGCTTTATAGTATGTACATAGTGCTCACACATAACTATATATATTAGTCTAATTTCACATATGTTGCTGAAACCTGACGCTTATTGGAGCCCATATTTTGATGTAATAAATAAACCGACAGGTAAAAGGAGGATATCCTGCGTATAATTTATACTAAGTATCAGTACTTACGCTGTTGAAGTGGATGTTAATTTTCCCGCCTTCACTTGATCCTTATCTTTTAATTATTATTTGATAAGTTGGCGTAATGAGGGTACGATATACTTCGGGGTATTATATACAGGCCTGTTTTTTGTTGTGTATATTTTTAGGGATAAGGATAAGGCAAAGGAAAAATGGAACTCTTATAGGAAGACTTCGTTGTCCGTCCGTCTGTCTGTCTGTCAGTCTGCCAACAACTTACATTAATTGAATTGATCGTGACGTATATTGGTGTATCGGAAAACATGCTTTTTCAATTACAATGTTAAGATTGTATTTGCGATAAACTCATCCCAATTACGGTACCCTTTATTGCGCGTGGTCCGACATGCACTTGACTGGTTTTTTGTTTTTAAATATTTCCCTGCTCTGTCTGTCCACTCCTTCCATGTAACTAAATCATTCTAATTTAAGTGAATAAAAATTTGCATGGTAATATCTACATACCAAAAGTTAAATCATTACTTAACTTAACAATAATCAAACAAAGTCAAACCAATAACTTCCTGAACAATACAAAACAGGAACAATCCAGCCATCCATTGGAGCACCATCAAGTAATGCGCCTGAATGGCGTTTAGCGTTCATTTAATTTTAGCCTGCTCCACCAGTAGGTACGTAGTAATAATTTCAGTGGAACTGCACACTAATGCCAGTATTTAGAGACGGGATAGAAACATTCAGTTCAGGATTATGCCTGTATTTGTATGTGCGATGTGTGTATTTAAGAGGATATTAAACACATATTCGTAGTCCTGGACTTTGAGAGAAGCCGCGATTGTAGACTTTGGCAAAATTATTTTTTTTTGGTAATATATTTTTGTTTCGAATCGAAGCGCTCGATTTTCCAATTGTTAATTCTTTTGTGTCAGTACTAGCTTTACAAGGTAAGCCCATAATGCTGTATGGCTAATATTTTATCCTTTTTTATGATCATGCCTGGACTTTATAAGAGACTGTGACCTGAAGGCCAATTCTCGTAATTTAAAACGTTCAAAATCTAGTTAGTCGAAGTCTCATCTCGGCGACAAACAAATGTCAAATTTTTTTCAAAAATGTAGGGGAAGTAGAGGTGTTTTTGACAGATTGAGACTAAGATCAGAGTGTGAACGTTCTTGAAATTACGAAAATTGCCGCTCTGAGTTTGATTCGGTCTTTCTTCTCATATTAGTCGTATAAGAAACTGACCTCATCTAGTTTTAAAACACACTTTAATGGTGACGTGTAAAAAATTTTTTTGAACCATTTTACAGAGATGGAATAGTAGGTATCATGTATAATGCAAGCCAGATTCAACCCAGCATTCTCTCCTCATACTTTAAAAATATCCAGAACGTCTAGGCCACCACGACTCCCAAAAAGACAGTAAAATACCTACCACATATATTCCTACTATGAAATCCATAGATTTGCTATAATATATGTATTATAGAGTGACGATTAGGTACGCTACATTAAATAGTACGGTTATTAACAGTCTGTTAATATAATAAACTAAAAGATCCTACTAAAAATAGAAATTTCAAACAAAATAAATAGCCTAAAAATTGGCACGACATAAACCACTCTTGATAATAAGGCACGAGACACGCGCGGGGCGATGGTATCAACAGTCCAACACAAACTTTATGGTATTGTTACCAAATACATAATCACAAATATTAAGTTCAATGTTGTTAAATACTCAAACGAAAAAAATGTCCCACGGCTAGAGTATTAACTGTTATTAATTATTTTAAACGTGTATGTTTTATATACGTAATGTAGAAATACGTGGTTTGAGGGACTCATGGATGGGTGACCATATTTACACACCGAGATCCTTCTGTGTCTCTGAAAGCACGTTTAGCCGTTGGTCCCGGCTGTTATTCGTGGATCTTTCACAAAGTCTGACAACCAGTCTTACCACGGAGTATCGTATTACCCAGTAACTGGGTTTTGAAGGTCAGATAGGCAGTCGCTCCATGTAAAATCAGTATTTTAACTGGATTCAGCTGCAACCGGTTACACTGGAAGTCGACCCCAACATAGTTAGGAAAAGGTTAGATAGATGATGATGATGATATAATCATATGTGGTTTCAATTACTGTAATAACCTAATCACCATACTGTATACTATATTTATTACCAGCTTTTTATTAACTTGCTTCGTTTATTTTTTTTTTCTTCTATACTTATTGAACGGCAACCAAAAACAAAAGCGCATTCTATCGAGTGTGGCCCAAAGGAAGTTGTTTATTTGCGAGCTAAGTGAATTGTATGACCAAACACGCCGGCGCTGGCACTAAGGCACTGAGGCTAACACTGACGGTGATGGCAATAGGCAAGAAAGAGCAGAAGCTCAACTTGGATTTTAAGAGAAATCTGAGGAAATATAGCTGGCGGCGATAAGTCCCCTCTTTGAGGAGTGGCTGGAGAGGCGCCACGGCGCCCTCACCTGCCGCCTGACGCAGGTCCTCACCGGACACGGTTCTTTCGGGAGGTTCCTGCTCAGGATAAGGCGGGAGGAAACGCCAGGGTGTCACTACTGTGTGGATCGCCCGGAGGACACGGTGGAGCATATGGTGGAGATCTGTCCGGCTTGGGCGGAGCACCGCCGCGTCTTCGTGGCGGCGATCGGCGGCGGCGATCTCTCGCGTCCGACCCTGGGCCAGGCCATGGTACGAAGCGAGAGTGCATGGGAAGCCGTCACCTCCTTCTGCGAAGCAATAATGCTCGCAAAGGAGGAGGCGAAGCGCGTGAGGGAGAGGCAATCTCTGCTCCCTGGACTTCGGGAGTCAACAGCCGACTCCCGGCCACCGTAGGCGCCGGCTTGCGGGCGGCGAGCAATGGGCAGCTCGCCGCCCGGTAAGGACCAGGCCCGGGTCGACGGCGCGTTGTGTTTCACGTGCGCCTCAAAGAGATGTCAGCATGAACTCACGGGGTCCGCTAGGGCCGATGCCTGCTGGTACCGCGGGTTGTTCGAAAGAGATACCGTGGCCCCTGGCACAGGCAACTGAAGGAACACGGGTGGGTTTTAGTCAGTAAAAGTCTGACACGCCCTCCTGCTCCGCCCAGAGCGGGAGAAGTCATATGATGATTTCCCACCCAGAAAAAAGGAAATATGGCTGCGGTGTCAAAGACTTTTTTTAGATAATGCCCGCATAGTAAATGCTTTTACTGATTTAGCGTAATGAGACATCATCTTGCTAAGCTTTTGTTTTTTTTTGTCTCCAAATTAATAACCTGAAGTTTTGTTTGAGTTGATTTTTGTTTCCAAACTACTGTACCTAAAGCAGCATAAAGTTAATGGAAAATGTTGTTGTTCACATCACCTTTATGTCGTAGGGGCGCCGTAAGGGGCGATTTTCGTATTGTAAATGTTACCACTGATGTGAGATTGACTGTAGTTTGGTAGCAAAAAAAACAATATAGCGATTACTTATTTTAGTTGTAGTAGCATGTTTCAGGATGATCGCATGGTGTCAAATAGACAGTTTTTTTGTCTATCTATTTATTATTTATAGCCAGCACGGGTCACCTGAATATAAACCACCTTCTAGAACTTCTGTGCCCATCTGCTTCTTGGAGCAGGACGCTAACAAAGACACGTTCCAGATACAATCAGTCGGAGTGCTCCCGCGTCTGCCTTTGTGTCTCCGGGTAAGGACATCAAAAGGCGAACACGCCTTGACGCTGGTCTGGGACCGTTTGGAAGGTGGTGGAGGACTTGAAGAGGGGCAAATAAACTATGCTAACTATACTATGGTGAATGCATGTCTTGTTAGAGGAATTGGTTGATGTGCTTTTCTGTGAACGGACCATGTTTGATTCACAGGAAATCTTATTGGTTTGCGCTTTGCCGGAGTTGGGGATAGAAATTTGTACCTATGATGCCTCCTGTTGTAGCCTGACGAAACCGTTTAATGTCTCGTATTTATTACTAGCTTCTGTCCGCGAATTCGTCCGCGTGAAATTTCATGTTTCACCGACCTACCCCGTCATCGTATTGCCAGCCCTCACGTAAAAGTAAGAAACAAAATAATAACATTGTTTGCGCTCAGCGTTCTTTCTTACTTTTTTTGTTTTCGCTCGGCTCCTAAGGGTCCTTTCGTAATGTTAAGTAGCCTGTAGTCTTTATCAAGAATTGGGCTATCAAATACAAAAAAATTGACCGGTAGTTCCAGAGATTAGCGCGTTCAAACCAACGAACTTTTCAACTTTATTATTAGTATAGATTTTATAACAAGTAATAACATTTATCTTTATTCATTTAAGCCATTAGTAATTGTTATTATTATCCCATTTAAAAACCTTTAAACTGCGTAGGGACCTGGGAACTGTATGTAAAAATATTAATAATATTCTTCTAAGTAAAATATAAAGGATATGAAAGACCTATAAACTTCAATCTCAACTCATTTATCGTACCAATTTGCAATGTTCAAAGCCAAATTCTTCAATATTGCCACTATGACATTTTTTACGATTCTTATAAAATCTAGATTTGTAGAAGTACAGCGTGTCGGCTCCTCCTGAAAGCTGTAAACTTTGCAGTAAAATTTAAAAAGGAGCGAGAGATTCCACCAAAGCGGGCATTTATTGGACGTAGGTACGAATTTCTTTGAATTCTTTGGTTGAATTTTCAGGATTTAGTTTTTTCTCGTATTTCGTTATTGATGGTATAACGCCCTGTAGCCTTTGATTCATTAAAACTTGTCTTGTGTTCTAGAAAATATAACTCGTGTTTATTTAGGCATTTTTTTGGTCTCAGGGGCAAAATAATTCACGTCAAGGTTTTTACCGATTTCGTAGAATATAAAAACAAAGTAATACACTGTGCTTTTTTTAACGCAAAGGTTTACTAGCAGAGAAAGTCTCTTGTGGCATTGAGTTTTCTCTATGTACCGTCTTCATAAAAATGTTCGCCAGGAATAATCTGTACAAATGCATCAGTCAGTGTACCTGTTTTATGCCATTAGGTAGTATATGCAGGAATGCAGGCGTTTATTAATTCACCTAAAACAAAAAACTTCGCAAGCATTGGGAAATTACTACTGAAGGCTGCGGGTGTCGACCTCAGGACGAGCTGCTTCTCACACGGACAACTGTACAGCGCTTGCTCCCGCCGCACCAGTCCTGATTCTCTTCATATTCTAGCTTCTGAGACGAAAACTACAAACGTAGTATACAGGAAAGTTTTATAAAAAATGTGGCTGTTCTTTTAGTATATTGTGATGTCTTACGACTTTCACTCGATTCAAGTCGCGGGCAGAAGCTACTTATAAATATGTACATATTTTCAAACCAGCATGAAAAAATTGAAACACCTGTAATATACAAACAAAGGATACGTATTCTCAATCAATCAACAAAAACATTCAAACAAAGAATGAGTTACCCGCACCGATTCGAGATATATCTTCGAAAGCTTTTACTATGGAAGGCGGTGCGATCGTGAGGAGTCTCGGGGGTGGGTCACGTATCGCGCCCAATATCCGGCTTCGGCTAATGGAAGCCGACGGAAACGCGCGCCAAAGTCGAACGACTTGCATCTCGAAGCCGGTTTTAATAAAGAATCGGGAGACAAGTGCAGCGCTGGGTTTTAACTAGGATAAATCTGGGACAGTTTTGAAACGATGGATTTCAGTTTGAAGTGGTTATTTTAGTGATGTATTATTAAGTAGCCTCTTTATAATTGTAAATGATTAACAAGAGTCAGCAGTGGAAGTCATTTTGTCCGTGAAACATGATGAGGTGCAGAGAATTGTTTTTTGTGTTTAATTTTCTAATCCATACTGATATCCTACTATCCTACTTATCGTACTAATATTATAAACGCGAAAGTTTGTGAGGATGGATGGATGTTTGTTACTCTTTCACGCAAAAACTACTGAACGGATTTCGATAAAATTTGGCGAGGAGATAGGTGACATCCTGGCAAAGGACATAGGCTATAGGCTTTTTGTCCCGGAAGTACGTTCCCGTGGGATAATATCCGACATCTACGCGGGTGAAGCTAGTAAACTAAGTAATTAATGTCACGTCCGCTTGTAGGTGGCATATTTTGAAATCGTTTATATAATAAAGTGATACAAGAATATTGATAAAAAGTGATATTGGCCCGCAAAATTGTAAAAAAATATATTCCTATAATGCTTTTTAATTATAATCTCCCACAGTCTTTATTATTACAATATCTCGACGTTAGTGAACATAAGTAGTACGTGGCAAAGAGGCATAGTAACATCGGTCAAGCGAATGCAAATTCAACTTACTCTCAAGGACATGTGGACACGGGGTAATCCCGTGCTTTAAGCACAGATCCCTTCATTTCAACCAGAGATTTGTACGAATGACATGGGTTGATAATACGGGTATCGTGCTAGCCTAGATACTGCTTTGAAAGTGAATGCTTCGACATTGGGTACATTTTTATAGCATGGTCATCAGTTAACTATTAACTCTTATAACTCTTTCTCTCTCTTCTTATTATCTCTTAGATATGCACACCTCAGCGTTGTCATGTGTATTTATTTAATACTTTAAGCACCGAAACGTACAGACGCGGACTAATGCCAAAGGCATATTCTACCAGTCAACCTTTGGGTGATACAGAGCCAAACAGTGGTAGGAAATTAATCGCCACGTTAACCTACTCCCCGATTATTTTATTAGTCTTAATCCAAACTAAAACTCTATCTTTTAACTACCTCTTTTTTCTGGGTGGGAAATCATCATATGACTTCTGCCGCTCTGGGCGAAACGGGAGGACGTGTCAGACTTTCACTAACTAAAACCCACCCGTGTTCCTTCAGTTGCCTATGCCAGGGGCCACGGTATCTCTTTTGAACAACCCGCGGCCCTGGCAGGCATCGGCCCTAGCGGACCCCGTCAGTTTGTGCTGACATCTCTTTGAGGCGCGCGTGGATCCCAACGCGCCGTCGACCCGGGCCTGGTCCTTGTCGGGCGGCGAGCTGCCCATTGCTCACCACCCGCAAGCCCGCGCCTACGGTGGCCGGAAGTCGGCTGGTGACTCCCGACGTCCAGGGCGTCTCCTGCGGCGACTAGAGGCGTGACGGCGCAGAGATTGCCTCTCCCTCACGCGCTCCGCCTCCTCTTTTGCGAGCATTACCGCTTCGCAGAAGGAGGTGACGGCTTCCCATGCACTCCTGCTCCGTACCATGGCCTGGACTAGGGTCGGACGCGAGAGATCGCCGCCGCCGATCGCCGCCACGAGGACGCGGCGGTGCTCCGCCCAAGCCGGACAGACCTCTACCATATGCTCCACCGTGTCCTCCGGGCGATCCACACAGTAGTGACACCCTGGCGTTTCCTGCCGCCTTATCCTGAACAGGAACCTCCCGAAAGAACCGTGTCCGGTGAGGACCTGCGTCAGGCGGTAGGTGAGGGCGCCGTGGCGCCTCTCCAGCCACTCCTCAAAGAGGGGACTTATCGCCGCAATAGTGGCGTGCCCAGCACTGGGTTGCGACAATCGCACTCTCCATGTCGCCATGAGATCCCGCCGGAGCTCTGTCCGCTGTACCGTGATTTCTCGCGGCAGCGGAGTTACGCCTCGGCGTTTTGCCTCCTCTCGCCACTCCCATATGTGGGCGAGGGCTTTTGCCTCCAGATCCCATGGCGGCAATCCGGCAAGGAGGCTCGCCTTTGGGACGCGTTCAACCGGCGGACTGGTTGCCGCCTCAAGGAACGCGCCCAATCTTTTAACTACCTCACGTCGTAAAAGCTTAATACAAATAAACAAACTGAAAGAGTGAAATTGGCTCACAGGAAGAAAGAAATACTTTTTTTATTTGATTTACATGGGAGGTTACAGATAAAAAATAATGTTACAAGGCCGCCATTACGTCACAGCACAATCGTATAACTTCGGCAAGTTACGACCCTCGATACGTCATGTTCGGCTATCATCCGAATTACAAACATTATCGAAGTTAGAACGCGGAATTTATTTTTGAAATATAATATTGGAATGGGACCGTTTGGATTTAGTGACGGGTACTTTTTGTTTGTGTATTTAGGTTCGTATTCCTTAAGTGTTGGCAATTGGCGTAGGTGTAAGCCCTTGATTGATTGAGACTGAGTTCAAATCTTAGTTGGTTAACTATTGTTTGTTAATCCTCTCCTGGCTCAAATGTTAAATAGTTTTGTGGAGGGTTTAGTTGGAGGGCTTAGCGGGAATAGTAATGAGCACTATGGTATAGGATTTGTGTGTTTAGGAGCTCATTTCCCGTATTGGCGATGGCGGGGTTTTTGTAACACAGCAGCTGTCGTGTATGGTTAGGTTATACCTTAAGTACGTTATACGAAGGGATTATGTTCGTTTTTGCAACAACATCACTACAAAGCATTGTTTTGTTAATTTTCTCTGAAATAAAGCTCACGAATTCTTAGACATTAAACTTACGAGAACATGTATTTCTCCAATAAATATTACTGTGTAAGGCTGTTCATGGCTGTGATGTTACAGGACAGATGTCTTGTAACATCACAATATCGTAAAAGGTTGTCGCGAATTGGTTGAAAGCCTTCACTCTAGTTGCGTCACCCGCGGCCGCTTTTACAATAAAATTGCGAAGCTATGTCGCTCTATATTCTTTGACGTAAATAATATTTTTCAACGTGTTTCAAATATTCGGGATGTACCTATTTTTTTTAATTTATGAGTTTTGTTTCTTGTGACGTCAGTTGCATTTGCGTTGGGTATAGTGTAAGCCGCAAGTCAGTGGTACAAAAACCAGAATAAGCTGGACTCTGATTCGATTGAAACTGTTCTACGCTAGGCCAGTTGGACCTCAAGGTCAAAGTGTTACCACTGACGTGTAGCCTACTGTCTGTACCTGCTATAGGATTGACGGTCGTCGAAAGTTAAAAGTACAAAGATTTGACAAAGTTTTCAGGACAAGTTAAGAGTGTTAAAACACACCATTAGCTAGGTGCTGGATAATTAGAATAACTTTGCGGTAACAGGTGCACAGCTAGGTTAGTGACAGGCTGGATTATCGGCCTATCTCGGGGACCTGAGGAATACAAACTTATATATTTTTTAAATATGCACTTAGTTAATTTAAACCTTGTGTAAGATAAGGCAAGATAATTTATTTGTCCAAAACGTGAGTGTAAACACATGACATGCAAGATGTTACATTACATAAATCACAGCCATGTTTGGCCTCAACGGCGTACAAATATAAATAGGGAAACATAACATTATAAATGTAAGTAAGTATCTATTGTTCAAAGCAGTTAACATTACAAATTGGAACTTAAAAATTAAATATGCTACTGCATAGTGTCTTCAACTCGTTATAGAAAATGAAATATATTTAATTTTAAACGAATTAAAATGAGTTATCAAACTTTAGAGGCATGAGGAACAGGGTGTAAAGTTCACTCATCCTCCATAGAAAAGGGAGGATCCTCCGACCAGACGGGTGTTGTGTCTGGCGGGCAATTGCCCGACGATTGATGTTGGGAAATTGCATCTATGCTAATTGCGCGGTAAACTCTGCTTGCGAGATGCAGGATTTGCGTGACGTCAGTATGACGCGTTGTTCGCATGTGGCGTTGTAGATACCGCTACAACACTATTAAAGTAAAAATATTATATCCTAACCTAACTAAAACTATTAACAAACAAACATATGGTGCCGAAATATTCCTCCGCATCGCTGTCGAGTGGTAATGTACCCAAGAGGCCAGCGGCATTGTTACGTTGTATGGCAATACTTATCCTCTGGCCAAGGTAAAAGCCAGGGTCAACCAGCCGTTTGGAGATTTCATTGAATAAGCTATGAGCACTCGGACCCCACGGCTCGAGGGTTTCAACCTGGCTCAATGGCTCGAAAATAGAATTACCAATAAGGTTATTATATTTTCGCCGCTTGAGGGTTTCCGCAGCCGCAGCAGCAGCACCAGCACAGCACGCCAAGCCAGGAAGATGGGATGGCGCAAGAGTACACACATTGCGTCCCACACTAAAGGCCTACCCATCTTCCTTGAAAATAAAGATGTGTTACATAATAAAATAGCCAATTAAATGCCAAAGTAAAAAGGTACAAAATCTAGATATTTCACTCAAGTCAGAATACTTTATCAGTCAGAAATTCGTCAGTGCTGTAATAAGCTTTCTCTAACAGAAGGCTTTTAACATACTTCTTAATTTTTCTTTTATAAATTCCCTCCACTATTTTGGCAACGATATTATAAACAATTGGCGCCATACAGAGTACGAGTACTATAAGTTAGTATACGTAAGTTTGAGGAGTTGGAGGTTATTTGTTAGGTGACTTATGATAACTTATAGGGGCTTGTGGCTAAGTAATAACAGCCCCACGGGTCGATCAATCAGGTTAAGCTACGCTTGCCGCGATTGGTCCGTGGGTGACCATCTTTACATACCAAGACCCCTCCGTGCCTTGGAAAAGACGTTAAGCCGTTGCTCCCGGCTGTCCTTCGTGGATCTTTGACAGTCGTTACGGGTTGTCAGAAGCCGACAACCAGTCTTACCAAGGGGTTTCGTATTACCATGCAACTGGATTGTGGAGGTCAGATAGGCAGTCGCTCCATGTAAAATACTGCATCCGGTTAGACTGGAAGCCGACCCCAAAATAGTTGGAGGTTAGGCAGATGATGACTTATGATAACTTATTGGCTTTATTGCCATATAAATAAATAAAATAAAGTAAGATATTGTAGTGCAGGAGTGTGTGCGCAGATACAGGTGCACTCTCTCTTCCCTCACTCTTCATTCGTATTGTTGTCTTCTTCTTCGTTGCCATATAAATATACAATGAGTAACTGAAATTATTATTATGTATTTAACATACACTGATTAATTACTATATTTACAAGTTAGCACTAAAGTATATATACAATTATATACAAGTACATAATACGAAAAAATATAGAAAAAGGCAGGAGCTCATTGGGCATCAAAAAATTCGTCCGCATCACTGTCAATAAGTGCCCAAAAGACTGGCAGCATTACCACGTTGGATGGCAAAACAGATGTTGATTCTTTGGGCTAAAAATAGGCCAGTCTTCTGGTCACGTGAAGAGTCAACCAGCGGCTTGGCGATGTCCCGAAAAATTCGATGAGCACTCGGACCCCAAGGCCCTAGTGTTTCAACCCCAAACGGCTCAAACATATAGCTAACTGAAATTGATTTTAGTACATAAAACCCAATAAAAATTACATGCGATACACAATTCTAGATAAAATCAAATGAACTGTCGGTTTCCCTACAAATTACAGTTGTGTAATTGACGCAGCTCACAGAGCCCGGCTATTTGGTTATTGACACGATAACAACGCAAATTGCTCCAGTAATTTAGATACGAGTCAATGTAACATACTGTATGTGGACCATAGTTTAACTACACAATAGGTACATGTAAACATGCATGTGTGGTTTGTGTCAACGCGGCTGCTGAGCGTGGGGTCCTGGGTTAGATCCCCGAGAGAGAGTGCATATGTGTCTGCCGTACCGAAGGCTGATCTCCGCTGAGATTGGTTGCCATGGCCGAAATTCGACCTGGAGGACTTTATTTATTTTTTATTTAGGTACATCTCAACATTGGCTTCTGACGGTAACGTGGGAATAAAGCAGTAAGCTTTGACAGTTTGATTCAGTGCAGTCCAGTTGTGTGGCAGATTTGATACCCGGCTGAGGAAAATTACGTTATCATCTTGTCATTATTTTAGAAGAAAGTTTTCCTTGTGTGGATGTTTCCTCAAAAGGATATTTCAGACACCAATCTACATGGCCCTCACATAATCGGACCAAGATTATGTCTTGACTTTAAAAAAGACTGTGGCCTCTGAGTTTGTTTTGGCCTTTCATCAAACTCAAACTCAAACTATTTATTTCAACTAAACCAATTACAGGTACTTTTGAATTGTCAAGGGTCGGTCAGTCAAAAAGATGAAGCTAGCTGCCCATTCCAAAGCATAGTAGGTACCTATGGAGAAGAACGGGCAAGAAACTCCACAAACACTCTTATAAATCACAATAATATCTTCTCAGAGTAGTCGGATAGGAAACGCTACCTTAACTAGTTTTGAAAATATATTTAACGTGTAAAAGTATTAGTACAAACCTACTTCATTATCGTCCTTATTTCAGCCGGAAGACGTCCACTGCTGGACATAGGCCTCCCCAAGCAACTCCACTTCAATCGGTTCTGTCCTTCCCGCATCCAGCGGATTCCTGATGAAGATTTTAGTTGTCCACGCGGTCGCCACTTCAGAACCTTTTGGCCCCATCGGCCATCTGTTCTGCGAGCAATGAGCTCTACCCACTACCACATAAGTTTGGCAATTCTTTGAATTACCTTGGTTCTCAAACCTACTTACAGAAATAAAATCATTTATCAGTTATTTTAGAAACAAAATATTATTTTTCCTACTCCACTGATTTTGTTTCTTCCCTGTACAAATACTATAAGTAGGTATAATATCTGCAACCACTAGTTCCTGACCTGAGTGTTCGTTAGGGTTAATTTCGGCACCTTTAGTTTAAATAAATCTCAACACAAAAAAGTTCAGACCTACCCAACAAAGTTTTTGTTTACCAGCATTTAAAGTACAGCTCCAACAAAAAGAGGCAGCTATTTATTCATTTTCAACTTCACGACACTCCGGATGAAAGCCTCGATCTAAAGATAAAAGATAAGGAAAAACCTTTTGTCAATCATTACACCTTTTATTAGCCCTTCTCGTCTCTTGTTTATTGACTTGTTGTTGCGAGCGAACTTCCTAATTGTGCCCCTGGAGTGTTTGGGATCGACGTCACAGAGTAAAGAGGTACAGAAGGCCGGGTTCATACAATAAGCGACAATGCACGCACACATGGACACGGGTCTATGTACAGCGAGTGCAAGTGCACTCGCGACTGGTATTCGTTTCAGATAGTTTTAAACCGTCTCATTACAAAATGAGTTCAAACTTGGATCCCAGCTTTAACATTTCAGCCAGTTTTTGTATTTCGATCCTCATTCTGACTAGTCGTAAGTTCTTAATACAAAATTGACAACTCAGAACCGGATTTGTAATCAGTTTTGTATTTAAAACTTTAATATTGCCGAAATAGTGCGTAAACTTAAAAATGCCTCGATGCTGATTCTAAAGATAAATCTTGTTTTGTAACAAGACTGAAATATTTTGAGATCACACTACGTATGTACATCTTTGTGTGCATGAGCCTGTTTGCGGTCATTTAATAAACCCGACTTTCTGTAACGATCTATTTTGTGGTGTCAATTTGAAAGCACCCCGTATCCAGTTAAAATGAACTTTGTATAGGCATTTGATCGTAAAAATTTCGACTAAATGTTTCCCATATCGAATGAGTTTAGAATATCTACATAATATTGGTTTTATTGTAATTGGCGAGTTTTGATGAATAAAATAGCTGTTTATCGTGTTTACATTTTTATGGTTTTTGTTTTCGGGTTGGGTAATGGGGAAATTATGAATATATATGCGGCCTGATGGTTATTTTTTTAGCATTTTTCGTTTTGATTTGGGATGTTTGGTCATTTTATTACCCGACTACGGCGAAGGAGGGGTAGTGGACCAGTACTTATGTATTTTTAATAAAATAAAACGTAGCTGTGGTGCTTCTTAGAATAACTAACTATGTAGTATTCAAAGCTCTATTGTTATAAAATGTTGAAAATTGAAATATATTTTTTGTGACCTACATAACGTAAAAACTACAGTCGTCTATCAAAGTTAGTGTTTCGTCAAAAGAAAGCTAATACACTTAAACATTAAATAAAATATGTAAAGATGTATAACGTGAAAGACATAAAAAATAACATAAAATATTTTATAATAATGTACTTTTACTTTAATGTAATTCGATCTGCACGTCAACGTAATTTATTAAGTTCGCAAAAAGTTTGCCTGAAGAAAGATAGGTGTCGTAAAGTAATTTTTATTATCAACTAGCCTCTGCCCGCGACTTCGCGTGAAATTTCTTGTTTCTCCGTCCCACCTCGTCGTTGTCGCCTGCCTGCGCTATTACTTCGGTTTCGCTCGGTATTGTTTCTGACTTTTTTTTTCTTTTTCACGCCTAGTGCCTTAGCATGATGTTCAATAGCATATTACAAATATTACTAAAAAAAAAAACAGCTGATCCATACATTTATGTTCCCATAACTAATAATCTATACTTATAATAAATCTGTAGAAGTGAAAATTCTGTACATTGAAAATATCAAAAAAATAAATGGCAGGGGGTGTTACTAGACCGACACCGAACCCAAAAATGTGATTAAAAAAATTTTTGTCTGTCTGTCTGTTTGTTCAGGCATCACGCAAAAACTACCGGTTCGATTACGATGAAACTTGGTATTCTTTATACAACGTGCCGCTACAATGGCGACATTCTAAACCGTGCTTTTCAGTGCGACCTTTTTATTCCTTTTAGTTTTTACTAAGTACAGTTTAAGGTAGAGTTATTTAGGTTTATTTTTATAAGTCGTAGGTATACATTTTAATTTTAAAGTATAAGTTGTATATTTGATAGTGTACGTAGTGACCGTAGGTTATTTTATAATACTGTTAGGTAGGATTAGTCATTCGTATAGATATTAGTTTTTAGGGATTTTGCTTATTTATTGAGTTTAGATTAGTTATCATCAGAAATAGGTTTATTTAGGTAGGTAGGTATTTTATTTTCTGTTATTGAGTTTATTTATTTTTTTAATTAGGTAGGTACTTAGGTTTACTTTTATAAGGCGTAGACCGTATAGATTTTAATTTCAAGTATAGGTAGGGGCCCGCGCCGGGACAGAAGTATTAATACCGGTATGCTCGATAGATAACGTTCTACACAAATAGCACTTGACACAAAAAAACTCATTTATAAGTTTCGTCATCCACGCGAACAAAGTCGCGGGCACAGCTAGTATACAATAATAATTTATCATAGAAGCTGGTGGAAGTCATCGGCCATCTCTAGTCTTAAGTTTACCTTAGTTTAGTTTTTATATTCTAATATTTATAAATATAATTTTTATGTATATATGTATAATGATAATAAAGGAGATAATAATCTTACTAAAACCACTTACACACATGACTTCATTTTTCTCACTTCAAGAAAATCCACAGCTCCATTTTACAACCTCAGAAGGTTTATGCCGAAAACCTACATGGTAAGTTACTTAAAACATTTTATCCTGATATCACCTAAAGGCGAGCGGGACTCCCGACACGGCTTATGCATTTACTCCGTAGTTTACGGTCGCTGTTGAGTTTGTTATGTGGGGTCTAATGAGGCAGCCGCAATGGGAGCTCATTTAGCTTGCTGACACTATGTCAGGCGCAGTTATGATGAAAAATTGTTGGCTTTAAAAGTTTGAGTTGAGCTGTTGAGGCTAACTAGTTTAGAGTAGATGTCGCTTTGAAATCAGCAAAGTTTGGCTGATGTAAGCAGCGCGGAAGAATATGCGAAAATGTTTGCTCAACCATCGACTTCCATTTTAATCGGATGCAGCTGAATACCAGTTTTTTTTTTTTTTTTTAACTAGTTTTTGACTGCGATCCTGCCTAATGGAAAGCAGTGATGCAATCGTTGATGGTAAAGCGCACTAATTTATTGATTGATTTTACATGGAACGACTGCCTATCCTGGTCTACCTGCGGAGTGTGGGAGGCCCGCTAGCTAGATGGAAGGACGACGAAGGTGGACGGATTGGATGTGGAAGGCGGAGGACAGGGTGTTGTGACCCTTGGGTTGTCAAACGTTCGGGCTTCTGACTACCCGTAACGACTGTCTAAGATCTACGAATGACAATAAGAAGTGGGATTTATATACACAACTTGCTTTTGATTTAATTAACAGAAATAGTGAACAGTCAGTCGGGACCAACCTGAAAGAAATTAGTGCCTGTTCCATTCTTTGAAGCAATCTTGGCAAACCGCCGGGGTGTTATGATGAAGAAAAATACTTTAAACCAAGCTTCAGCACGATTCCATATAAAAAAATATTCGTTCTCTCCACAAGCTCATGGTACCAAGATGAATATATTAAATGAAAGTTTGTCAAATAACTTTAATAATTATTATTTCTAAAAACGGTTCTGCGTTTAATACATTTTTATATTATCACATCCGCTTGTCAGCTAATCAGACCCATACTCTTTTTTTCTGCTATTCAAATATAAATCAATGTTTGTCTCCTAAATATGCTATCACCTTATGAAAATATTCATAAAAGATGCATTTAACCCACCCAAATGTCCTTTCTTGTTCGTCGAATCGTTGAACTCTTTAAGTACTGAGTTGAGCTGCACGATTGCTGAAAAATGCGTGTACTGACTGGATAGGTCAACTCAATTTGTGTGGTTTCCTCAAAAGACCATTTCAGACACCAATCATCTAGTTGATCTGACCAAGATTATATCTGGACTTTAAAAACGGATGTGACCTTTGACTTTGTTTCGGCCTTTCTTCTCAGATTACTCAAATAGGAAGCGCCGACCTCATCTAGTTTAAAAAAATATGATTGATGTGTAAAAGTGTTTGTACAAACCTACCTACTTAATATCTAACAGTTTATTTTATATATTTTTGGTCATAGTAAAAGGAAGTGGTCTCAAACAACTTGTCAAATAATTTTTCGTTAGTCGAGTTAGTAAATTTAACCAAGATCACTTAGTTACCCCTACCTATGAGCTTGAAACTATGTAACTTAATACATACTTTGTCCAGTGTTCAATCGAGACAGAAAGGCCTAGGAAATTCTAATCTGTAAGGAATTTTCTTTGTAGTGTTCAGTATTGGCTTCTATAGCCACTTACCGCCGGATAAAGGCATTCCTGTAAGGGAACGCTACTCAATATCTAACGCGATAAATATTCTGTGTACAGTATGATGCTGTGATGGATACTGATAATTAACACTGGATTTTTCGATACTCTGTGCCGTTTTATTAAAATACTGCGAAATGATACACAAAAATGCCGTCGACAAGTGAACGTTATGTGAATTGTATGTATCGCGAAACAAAAATTGTTGTTCTATTTTAAAAAAGCTTCTCCAAAGTCCAATTAACCCATTTAAAAGCTCTGAAAATAAGAACACTTTTGTAAAAACGCTTTTAACAAGCAATATTTTCCATTTACATTTAAAAAGCAGCACACACAAACTTATCTGTGTTGACTATAATGGGTCCTGTATTGATTGTGATGCCGGACGAAATCGGATCACGATAAATACTGAGTGTGACCGTGGCTTCGGATCACCCCGAATAAACTCCCAAATCCGAGATTACTATAGATTTAAACGTAACTACCCTTTCCGGTTTATTTACGGCACGATAAATGCCGATTGCGGCGTGTGCGTGTGTCACGTGGCCGATTGTAAATCAAACGGGTGTTAGGGATGTGATACATAGCGCGTCCCGCTCCGATCCGGCGCGGTTCGAACCGGACCGGTGCCGGTGCTGCGCCGGACGCGGCGGCGGTTTCCGGAGTGACGTCAGAGTGCAGCAACGTCATGGAATGGCAGACTATTACTTTGGAGTGAATGATAGGATGGTTTGAAGAGGTTGGTGAACAATCGAATTAACATTGTTTTCTTTATAAAATCAGATGCTATTAAAATTTGTGAATGGGGTTGTACCACTGACCTCTAATAGAATAGAATAGAAAACTTTTATTTGAGACAGGAGTCCATAGGGTAGTCCATTGTGTTTACTTCGAGATATTTGGAATATTTTTATCATAAACATACGCATTTTGTAAAACTCGCTATCAAAAATATTAGTTCCACGGACGCTCACGTGGCTATCAGCGCCAAAATGACGAAAATCAAATGTCTTCGTTTTGTCATCGATAGTATAAAGTTCAGCGTACCTACTTGTTTAATATAGGTCAGTGGGAAAATACGTAGGTACCTCTATTTGCGTCCGAAGAGCATCTTTGCATTGTACGGTTGACGATTTTTACATGAATAAGAAATAAATTAAACTTCGCCTCTTGATTGGCGACGCATCAGCAAACACCATTAGGTTATGTTGATGGTAACTATAGGGGCGGTAACTACTTTCCAACAGGCAACCGGTTTGTTAGCCAACCTTTTACATAAAAATACCTCCGCATTGTATGGCAACACTAAGTGCTGCTCCCCTCTTAAACTTCGTTGTAGCCATAGATATAAATATTTCTATGGCTGTTGCCCTTGGCATAACAACGTACCTACTTTATCATTTATTGTTCTGACAAATCAAGTCTATTTTGAATGATTTAAATTAATACGTTACAACATACAAACTGTGATCAACCTTACGTGAAATATTCCCATACACACACAGTACGCCAATACATTCAATCGCTTCATAGTCCCGAAATAGTAAGTCATAAAAACATAGGTACAGAAGTTCGGCTTCATACAACGAGCAAAAACGCACGCATACATACTCGTATGTAGACACGCTTAACCTACAGCGGGTGCAAGCGCACTCGCGACTGGCATTTGTTTGTGATCGCCGTAGATACGTGTCTCTGTGTGCGTGCCCATGTATTCACTCGTTATATAGAGCTAGCCTTCTGTACCTATCTATTCTGTGATGGAGTCATGCCGATAGATGTGAGCCGAGTCTAACCCCCTAATACTGGTGCGATTAACTGTGCCGATTAGTGATACACATTGTTTAGATCACTTGTTTAGCCCCAGTCATTTGTTAGTTAGCCTCTAGTGTTTGTTCATCAATTAGGGTTGTAATGGGATCAATTTCTGCGAAAGGTTTTGTTGTTAAATGACGTTACATAACATTATGCCTGTGTTCCTAAAAGGGTTAGGCAGTTGTACACCCACATTTCGCCAGTTATGTTTAAGTCCCATGATGGGCTGATTCTATTGCCATCCACCGGGTATAATTCCAGATTCCAGTCTCCTACTGATAAAACCTAATAACACTTTGCCCGACCTGGCAATCGAACCCATGACCACATGCTCAGCAGTAGCGCTTGCAAACACTAGACCTACGAAGCAGAATAAAAATAGTGTAGGTATTACCATTACGTATTCTGTAACATGTAACGTACATATGTTGATTTGATTGTAGTAAGTCCATACAAAGACTATAGCTTCAAGATAAGAAACGATGGAAGGATTGAGTAAATAATGAGGACAGAAGGTTGTGACTACTGAAATGGATATTAGAAATGTGTGGAAGAAAAAGACTTGCTGCGCCGACCCATACCTTATTACAATTGGGATAAGGGCAGGTGGACGACAATAGATCCTTCATAGATTTCATCTAACATTATTAGTAACTTTTTGAACTACAATAGGTACCCAGCATCTTAACATACCCTCTAACGCTAGATCGTGTAGATAAGATAAGTACACATTGTTTAGACCACTTCTCCAGTCCTGCCACAGTCCCAGCCATTTGTTAGCTAGCTTTCAGAAAGTATTTGTTTATATTATTATTGAATTACCAACGTAATTTGGTTAATTGACGATGACGGACAAGCTTTTGTTTAGGAAATAATAAAGTTACAAGTCCTTTGTCATGATTAATGTCATTCAAACATTAAGAATTCTCACAAGATTTTGTGACTTCACCAATGAGAGGTGGCTTCCGAATTTATTGAGGAGGTACATAGGTCTATTTTCAGCAATGGCCTAATATTTCATGTGGAGTCCCCATGTGTGTTAGCTAATACACATTTTTATTTTTATCAATGCAATATTTCATTTCCATTCGAATGACCAGAACCCGGAAAAGTGCAATTTTCCGGGTGTATAAAAGTCGGTCGTTTTTATTTACGATTAGATATATTATATCCATGTAGTTTAGATCTATTTGTGAAATATAAAAAAAAAAACATAAAGTGTTAAATTCCTTTAATGATAAATGATTTTATTTTGTAAGTAGGTTTGTACAAACACTTTTACACGTCAATCATAATTTATAACTAGATGAGGTCGGCGTTTCCTATCTTACTAGTCTGAGAAGAAACAAACTCAGAGGTCGCAGTCTCTTTAAAAGTCCAGACATAATCTTGGTCAGATCATATGAAGACCGTGTAGATCGATGTCTGAGATAGTCTTTTGAGGAAAGAACCACACAAATCAAGAAGACCTGTCCAATCAGTGCACACATTTGTCAGAAATCGTGCAGCTCAACTCAAAACTTAAGAAGCTCAACGATTCCACGAATAATACCAAAGAAAGGACATTTGGGTAGGCCACATAAATTACTCAAACTGCCAGACTATGACAAAACTAACAGAACAGAGAGAAAAATAAAAATATATAAAATGACCCACATAGAACTTTAAAAGAATAACACCTTTCTTTCAGCCTGGGGTACCAGGATAACATAAACTACAGCGGGTCTTTAGCAGCGCTCTAAATCATTAGACTAACGAACTTATAACAAGCAATATAATTCCAACCACCACTTGTTTATGCTGCCTCAATTCTCCTAGTCATTAGTTAGCGCAGCCTCCGGTTTTGATTGCAATACCCATTATGTGGAACTTCATTAACTCGATTATCTATCAGGAAACTTTCTGGGCTCCTCGAAATTTGCTTGGGCAATTTGTATTGAGAAAATTAGTCGGTATTGATGTTTTGAAACAGTTGGCACTTTTAGCCTCGGTCCGGGTTAACAAACTGACCTATTTAATTTCAATAGATGAGGTAGGTGGGCGCTCGATGAGGAATATTTAAATTAAACATTTTAAGAAACAGGTTTCATTGATTTCAGCTCTGCCCGCAGGGGAATTGGAAGTTAGATAACTAACAGGCTACTTACATCCAAAGAAATAGTAACTGCAGGCTGCCTTCCTTAGTCTCTTGTTATCATTCTCACGTACATAAACTCAAGCATTTTTCCCATGGAGGTAGACAGGACCTAGAAAGCATCAACCGCTACACCAATTCGTCATCCAAGCGTGGAAAATACGAACGACATAGCAACGCATATAATGTGTGACGAAAATTAAATAAGAACGTATATATTTACTCTGAAGAGGGAATTATACAGGGCGTGTAAATACATGGTTTGATGGATCTTCTCAGTAAATGGCAGAGAGTCGGAAATGATCGAGCTGTAACAGGCTCAAGGACTTACAATCAGCCAACCGGACGAAAATCCTTAAAATTAAAGATGGGACGTAACCTCTCGGCTAAAAATAGGATTTAAAAGGATTGCATGACCCGGCTGATTTTATAAGAAGAAGTAATCTTTCTTAGACAATATGCAATCAGAGTCATCGAATTAGAACAGAACTGTGTTTTGATTAAAGCTAAGAAAGGTTTACTGCAGTCTATCTGTCTGCCTCTCTGTCTGTCAGTCTTCTGTTTGTCTCTGTCTGTGTGTATCTGTCTGTCTGTCTGTGTTTTCTGTTGTGGTATCTTTAGTTGAATCTTTGTTCTGATATTGTTGGATGTAATAACAGTACGATTTTCCTTAACGCTACCAATCTGCTCATAAATATCCACTATTAAACATGGACAACCAAATGAACCAGAGACTGATGGAATTAAGTACCATTCTTGGTTAATGGGTTGGTAATCAAAGTTTAGTGTTTTTAATACGCTTGTCACATAACATCATACATACCTGCCGACTTTATTTAATGTCTGGACAAAAACAAGGTATAAAGTGAATGGAGTTTGAAGCCTATGGCACTAATTCTTTTTTTTCACCAAACTAAAACGAATAAATTGACAAATAATATAAAAGTAATATAAATTGTCAAGAAATCAACTTAAAGGCACCTCTCTATACGCTCAGAAATGATCAATGTATTCGTAGCTACCTATACATATATTCAATGTAAAAAAAGATAATTTTATTTATTATTTTGTGAAAAAAAATATATAAACATATCCGGCTAGACTGGAAGCCGACCCCAACATAGTTGGGAAATGGCTAGGCAGATGATGATTTTGTGAAAAAAAAAAAGAAATTTCTGAGCTTCCCAGGCTTCTACTCCTATACCTTACCTTCCTTTTATACCCTGTTTTTGTCCAGACGGTAAAAAGTCAGCCGGTATATGTGGTATATGCGCTGATGGGTTGGCCAGAGGTGTACGTTGCACCCTTATTTAACCAGGTTTGAATAGGCCGTACCCAAGCCAACGTGAACACCAAGACTTTTTTACGGTACTCCTGGGTAAGTTTATTTTTATTGACGGAAACCACAATTACTCATAAAACATATTATTAAGACTTCCTAACACTCCTTTATGCACCTCTTACGACACCTACGGGAAATCACAGCAGAGTCTATTATTCACAGCCGATACACCAGCCAGCGCACTTCTCATACGAAGTTAATATATTCTGGTTACACTCACATTTATCAAAATTAGCTCTAATTCCCCGACCGCGGAGTTCGCAGACAAAGACAGTGCTGTGTTCTAAATGCAATACAAAACTGCAGCACACAAGAAATATAGCCACTAACTACTGACAGAACTACATAACGATATGTAATAGTTAAACACAGAAGTTCCACTCTTTGCGCCACACTAGCATTAGGTATAGTATTTTTATCGGAGACGCTGACCTCTAATAAACTAGTACGTTGGACTATACTATACGAAATGACAGTTGTGTTTTGTGCCAATTCAAAGCTCGAGCGTTTCAGGAACTAAAATTAACACGATGTTGATAATGGTCGTCGTGTTGTTTTGGTACGTCTCTGATGATTTAGGTCTAAATAGTGGAATTAGACTTTCTTTTTGTATTTTGTGTTTACTACGAGATCTTTAGAACATTTTTATCATGAGAATATGCGCATTTTATAAAACTCACTACCAAAAATATTACTTTATACCTATAATTATGTCTAAGCTATCTAAAGCGCCACGCGATCGCAGTTGCAGTGTTTTTTTATAATAAAGTTTACCTTCTGAACGTCATCTTTTGAGTATCACTAGTTAATTAAAGTGCACATTATATCAACTTAATTATCAAGTGGTATTTTTTGGTGTCCTGCCAAGTACTGGCGCATTTCCTCTGGCGCTTGTTATTTGAGTGAGAGATAGTTCCGGCTCGTTCGGACGTCCGAGTTATACTTGTTTCACTGGAGCATGTCTTGTTTTGTTTAATGCTGATAGAGTGAGGTTTCGGCTTGTTAACATTTGCGTTGATGAAGCTGCTTAAGGCACCAGATCCAACTACGACGTTGAAGCGACCAACTAACGATTTTCTCGCTCAAGAAACGTACAAAAGATTGTAGGTTCCGTGCAAGTAAAATATATACATACAGTGTGGCGATTAGGTTATCACATTAATTGAAACCACGTATTTAATTCCATTCATTAAGTATTTTAAACATACACAATTAAAATAATTTATAACAATTAACATTCTAGCAGTTGGACCTTGTTTTTGTTTTAGCATTTAACAACATTGAACTTAATTTGTGATTATTTGGTAACAATACCATAAAGTTTGTGTTGAATGGTTGATACCATCGCCCCGCGCGTGTCTCGTGTCTTATTAAAAATGTTGGTTTATTTCGTGCCAATTTTTACGCTATTTGTTTTGTTAGAAAAATTCAGTTTTCTATTTTTACTGTTTATTTTATTATAGACTGATAATAACCGTTGTACTATTTAGGGCTGATTTTTCAATCATCTGATAACTTTATTCGAGGAATAATTTTGAAATTTTGACAGTTGTTTCGATCAAAAACTGTCAAATGTCAATTTTATTCCTCGAATAAAAATTTATCTGGCGATGGAAAAACCAGCCCTTAATGTGATAATCTAATCGCCACTCTGTATAATAGTAGTTGATCGCTGTGAGTGTGCACACTGAACTCGCTCAGCGACCTCACTTGGCGGGCAGAACACTTGCTGAGAGAGTTACGATTGGTACATACGCATACCAACGAGTAATCGCTCGCCGCTGTCGAGCCACTCGTTAATCGCCGGCGGAGGGACAGGTGCCTAAAGAGGTTATGACATCTGTGATTAATTATGAATAACTGATTGTTATAAATATCATGTTGTTTCGAATACATGTAATATTATGTCTGATATATCCTTTACCCTTACCATATAATGTAATTCTAATAATAGCTATATTATAAATTGTCTTCATAAAAGAAGATGAATTTGTTATTATTTCGTTTATTTATTTAGTTTCTTATCTTATACATTTAAAAAAAATTACATAGGGCTGCTTTTTCAATCGACAGATAAATTTTATTCGTGGAATAAAATTGTCGTCTGACAGTTTTTGTATGGAAGAAATGTCAAAAGTTCAAAATTATTACTCCGATAAAATTATCTGACGTTGGTTAAACCAGCCCTTAAAATATAAAAAATAGGTATAAAAAAACATGTAAAACATAAAAATAGTGTTCTGCCGGTGTCGGGAGCAGGGTCCAAACAACCGGTGGTTAGGGCTCCAAAGACAGGCACCTCCTCACAGTGCGAGCTGTATCGAGGAGTACAGTATTATTATTATAATTATTTAATTTCCTAGAACTTGATAAAGTTTAGAAGTAAGAAATACTTCACTGAAACTTTTGCTTTTAAACATTCTAGGCAACAAATTAGGCCTTAAAATTAATACCAACTCACAGTTATAATTCAAAGGTTAAACTTCGAAGCTGTCTTGTTTTAGCGATTCTGATATTTAATATCTTTCAAATAAATCCTCTTTATAATCTTAGACAACCTTTCTTAGACAGATAATTTCAAACTTTTGAAGTACCTTCCTACGCTAAAATTACAAGAGAAACTATATCTTTGAACAGCTCCAGTTGTGCCTAAATGTGGCAATTTCGTCACGAGTTAGGCGCTATTTACGCCCCTCATACATCTCAGCTGAAATCCCGCACGGTTTACCCTGAAATGTTGTTTTCTTTGCTATTAAGAAATAAATAAGATGGCATTATGTCGACGATCGCTGCCTAGTTATGGGTTTTTTTTTCTTTGGCACGCTTTCCCAGCCTCTTATTCCGTCGCTACCCTTTCTGCGGGTCACATATACATTACGTCTTATACTACGGCACTTAAAAGCTATTGTTGGGGAACAAGCAATGTATTTCGATAGTTACAATGCGATTTTTGCTTAACATATTGGTTGGGAGTAGGGGGTCGGATTCGTGGTCAAGATAAGGCCCAATGAGTTGTGACAAAATTGGCTGTCGTGTTATTGTGGTCGTTGCCAGATATAAAATGCTTTTGGCCGAGTATTCAGTCGTTTGATCGCGGTCATTGTGGGGGCCGGCCCATTGTCGGCCGGTCTATTGTCCTAGTAAGGGGTTGCTCGCAGCTTACGTGACTCCGAACGAAAGTGCATTTTTGGAGCTTTCAACAAGTAGATCCTATAAATTTTTGTTACTCGGTTTTATGGTTTTTGGTACTTTTGTATACGCTGATATATGCGCGAGTAAATCATGATCGAACGAGGTTTTCTCATGTAAGGATTGCTTGTTACTTTTTCAAACAAATTGTAATGGTTTTCTTGAAGTTATAACCTGTATGTGTAGTTTATCGATGACATTTATTAGTAGTTACTTGTAATTGTTACGGTTTACAATAAAGAGTATTTGTACTAGTACGTAGTAAGTACTATTCGGATATTTTGTCGATATGTGATAGCAGTGTCACTGGGTTGTGAAGGTCAGATAGGCAGCCGCTCCATGTACCTACTCGTAAAATACTGGTATTCAGTTGCATCCGGTTCGACTAGAAGCCAACCCCAACATAGTTGGGAAAAGGCTAGGTAGATGATGTTATAGCGGTGTCCTTTATACCTACGTATACGAGTACTTTAATCAATTCTGAATCTGATTCGATACTTTTTACTTCAGTATTAAATTTCACTAAAGCCAATTTCAAGTTCTTATAAAACATTTTAAAATTTTCTTTGTACTCTGAAACGAAATAAAACGACTAAAGTTCAGAATAGAAAGTCTCTCGTTTCTTGATTGAAAGTGAAGTGAAAAGGCACACACTGTGAAGAAAGCGGATTTCATTCCTTTCAGTTCGGAGCCAACTCTTTGCTGTATCTGAAATCCTGGTATTTGCTAAAGCGGTGAGAGCTCATGGCTCTAGAAAATTTAAAAATAAAATACTATCGTCATGTGAAACAGTAAATTATAATAGGGGTTTGTTCAAAAATTATTTTTTTATATTTTTCGGTTATTATAAGACTCATAATCATAAACATTGTCTATAAATAAAGTTCAACATAAACTTTGGCAAAATATTTAACGAAACTCTGTCTAGAAGGCATCAATGGGATTGAAACAAGTAGTTCATTAACGCCTTAAAATATTGACCCTATTTTTGTAAGACTTTGCATTTCTGTCTAAATTATGGGTCTATAAATTTCCATCCAAACATAATCAACCTATAATGTTCCCACTGCTGGGACACAGGCCTCCTCTCTGTGAGAGGGAGTGGGCCGTAATCCACCACGTGGGCCCAGTGTAGGTTGGTACATATCTTCGAATTTTTCATCAGCCATAACTGGTAGCCATAATTGGTAACCATCATCATCCATCCGAATGTAATCTGTAAAAGATCGCTTTTAGCGATAAGACCGCCCATTGTGTCACCCTATGTAAAATGTCTACATTTATATCTGTAATTTTCGTGGTGTACATAAAAAGAGTGTTCTGTCTATTTAATTAATCATGCGTAATTTATTAATAGAGAATAATGTAGTTTTAGTAACTTATACAAGCAATCTATTTAATGACTCGTTCAGTTTAGCAGCGAAGAGTTGGCATTGGTGAGTACATAGGTATAAGAACCGGGGCATAAATGTTCATAACGAGCATCTCATTAAAGTGAAGAATTAACATGTAACTTTTTATGAACGTCTATACTCCTGAAACCATGCAAATTATATGCAACATATGGCTAAATGGTTGCCCAGAGGGGTCCAAAAAACTGAATTACTTGATGAAACGCCATCTGTCGTAAAACACATGCATTTGCCCTCTTAAACTTGTGCCTTTCGGGGCTATTTGCATATGTCTGGGTTAGGCTTGATTAATACGAGTATAACACTACTAGGCCTCCTCGTAGAGTTGTGACACGGACACACATGCTTGGTGTGCGTAAATTGATTACCCCTTTTCGTTGAGGTACTTCTATTCGTGTCTGGGGAACCCTTGCAGGCGTCTACATCTACAATCATGTAAAATGCGTGTGTCCTTTTCATGCGTACAGTATTTTAGCATACAGGTGCTCTTGCTGGGCAAATGCTAGAAAATATACACATATTGATAACCATTTCTTTACTGAAAGTCGAGTTTAGGGGTGCAAGGATACATACATGACTTTTCTCTTTATATGTTATGTGCAGTAATATCTTTAGTAAATACTTATAATATATAAATATAAATAAACGCTCAAGCCTTCTTCCCATGAGGGTAGACAGAAACTACAGAACGCTAACTGCTACGATCCTCACACACTTCTTTTGCTTGGTTTACGAGTACGTTCCTACAGCTGGTCATTTGACCAGCTATAGGAACGTACTCGCAAACGGCTTGCGTATTTACGCAAGCCGTTTGCGAGTACTACACACCTGACCTTTAAGGTATGGATATGTACGAGTGTCCCTCTAGGGCGACTCCTTTCGGCATTCCCACTTACACATTGGTGCAATCTAACGTTATACCTAATATATCTTTTTCAGTATCGTAATTTACTTTCTAAGTTATCATATCCTTCACTAACGTAGAAGAAAACATCCTGAGAATCCTGTTTGGAAGCGTTATGATCAAAGCTCGTTCCTTGCAGGTTTAGGAAGGGGTCTTTAGATGCGAATATTACTATAGTCCTCCAGATTGTCCCCTAAACTCACTAAAGGATATATTATCTTATCCAGCCTAAATTAACGCATGTTTCTCGGCGGTTGCCCGAGATAACTAGGGGGTAGTTTATTAATATTTATTACTTTCTTGTGGCAGGAGTTAGTAATTATTCAGCCATCTATCACTTGTAGGGAAAGAATGGGAGGATATTACATCAAGCTCTAGTATATACAAGAGAATATACTGTTATGACTGTGCTGTTCTGGTTTCCGTAATGATCTAACTAACTATTCCCCCACACTTTGTTTTGCCCTCAGGCTAGGTGGAGCGACGATCTTCGCAGGATGGTAGCAGCTAGATGAGAGTTGCCGAAAATAGAGTTGAATGGCGTGCAATAGGAGAGGCCTATGTCCAGCAGTGGGCTGCTATAGGCTGATGATGATGATGATGATAAATATTCCCATACGTTAACCCACTCAGTTGTAGAGTTATTCAAAACACTTTCTTAGTGCACCACTATCACCATTCTCCTGCCCTTATCCGAATTTATTTGTGGTCGGTGCCGCGTGTCTTTTTCTTCCATACTTTCTATTAGTCAGTCGCTCTATTTGTCAGTTTGCTCAGTAGTCACCCCCTTTCTAACCATATCATCATTCACACTGTTCATCCAACGTTTCTTTGGTCTTCCTCTACTGTTACAGCCATCGACATTCATACTAAACACTTTCGGTACGACATAATATACTCGTAGTATTTAGACTATTCATCTCGGTTTCACATTGTTCAATGGTTTTAATGCTGCATATTGTCTGACAGGCAGTGAGTCACAAATGATTCAATCTTGTAGCAACAGTTAACCCACGAGTCCTTAAAATGCTACGTTTCTATTAAGATTTTCTTATAAAACATACATTTTCTTATCAGACTAACGAAAAGTGCGACTTCTGAAAACATTTAACACTAAAGTAACAAGTTAATAACTTGCACTACGCACATAGAGGGTTAAAAGTTGATAAAATTGCAGTATATCACTGCCATAAGTGTTCAACCCCTTCTCTGTTTCAAGTTCAACGGGAAAACTTTATCCTATTAGGAATTTTATGATTTGTCGCAATGAGAAATCTATTTCGCGATCATGGACGGGAAAGGATTTGTCGTATCACGTTATTAAATCGCTTTGCTTCAGTTATCGGGTGTTTCAAGGAAACCCGATGATTCATTTGCTGATTATTTTTAACATAATTCTGGACGATGCCTCCTAACCTATTGGAGAAATCAACCACACTACTTTTTACCCATGCGGGTATTGCACGGGTAAAAGATAGTGTGGTTGATTTTATAACAATGAATCTGTTTCTGATTTTCTAGAAAGCTAATTCCACCAAAATGAAGCCTGATTAAATTACTCCCCTAATTCCCGAGAAGAATGCCATTGACAAATCCTTGTGCATATGGAAAAACTGTCAAAGAACACGGCCATTTAATTACGGAAGTCTTACGGGATCCCTACAAGGTGGAACCACAGTATATTGTAATAAACAGTAGAACAACTAAGAATAAATGTCTGGATCGACGCATTCACGATGACATGTTGGGAATAATGGAGTAGGACGCTTTATATTTTCTTTATTGTGAATCACAGGAACGATGGAATTACCAATGCAGTAAGACTGTAGCTGTCACATAAAGGAGGAAAGTAACTTTTTCTGTTCTGTCTTTTTCCCTATTTACTGCTCATGAATAAATTAATAATAAAGGCAGGCGGCAACGTATAGATTTTCGGTTCTCTCTAATGGCTGACAGCTCTAAAATTCCGATGGAGCGTAGATATACTAAGGGGTTTATTTATAAACGTTGCTTAAAGTTAAGAGACGTTTAAACGTCGAAAATTTATGGTTAAACAGTCGCTAATCATTACTTAAATTTAAGCAAAGTTTATAAATAAACCCCCTAATTATCACTAACATAGCTTAGTTGAGATACTGTTTCATATTTATACTGTAACACAATGTACGCCCGAGATTGAGCTCTTTGACTCATTTCCAATCGTGGATTTGCTTAGCAAGGAAATAAAGTTGGATGGATTGGGATCCCATTGAGGTATTCGATGTAATGATTCGAACCTGCCGAGTTATTTCGTAAATGATGGGGAATCGTGGCTTTATTTGGGTTGTTCAAATTTTATAGAGGATGTTATTGTTTAAGGATGGGCTTGTGTTATCTTTAGAGGGTGCAACGTTTAAAGTGAATCAAAATAAGTACCTTTCGGGTAGCAAAAATGTTTTACGGTCACATTACTCAATCAATCTGGCTAGCCTTTCCCTACTATGCTGGGTTTAGCCTTCCGTCTACCCGAAGGCAACTGACTACCAGTAACATGTAGCGACTGCCTATCTGACCTTCAGAACCCAACACAACACTATACGCCTCAGTAATACTGTTACTAAGGCGTACAGTGTTACCCAGTAACTGGGCTCTGAAGGTCAGATAGGCAGTCGCTGTCAGTACCCAGTAACCAGTAGTTGTCAGACTTTTAGGCTTCCGACTATCCGTTACGACTGTCAAAGATATACAAATGACAGCCGGGACCAAAGCCTTAACGCGCCTTCCGAGGCACGGAGTGGTCTCGATATGTAATGGATGGTCACCCATCCCGAACCAACCGCGGCGAGCGGAGCCGAGCCTTCGATGGACCCGTGTGGCTGTTAGTATTTAGCCCATATATTCCAACAGCAGCTTTAACAGATAGATTGACCTTTCAATTCCTTATCTATCACATTAATAATAAAGCTGAAGAGTTTGTTTGAACGCGCTAGTCTCTGGAATTAATAGTCGGATTTGAAAAATTCTTTTAATTAATGTTAGAGAAAGGCTATAGGCTATTTAACATCACGCTAAGACACTTAGGATCTGAGTAAAAAGAATAAAAGTCAGAAAGAACGCTACTAGAAACGCTACACAGAATAAAGCCTATATGGACATACGGCTTACAATTGTGGGGATCGGCAAAAACAAATATTGAAATTATACAAAGGTTCCAGTCAAAAATTTTAAGAATGATAACGTACGCACCTTGGTATGTCTCAAATAAGACGCTCCATCACGACCTCTGTATCAAAACTGTCATAGAAGAAATCTCAGAAAGGACAAAAGCGTACAAAGAGCGAATCACAAACAATCCAAACATGCTAGCAGTAAACCTGATGAATACCCTGAATACCCAAACAGTCGCTAAAAGACTGAAAAGAAGGATTCCTCAAGACCTGGTTTGAGAGATTGGGAGAATAAACGGAGCAGTCACTGGGCGGCTTTCGTACAAAACTGCTAATGTTACCAAACATATTGCTGAATATCTGCAAGAATAATAGATCGCAATAAAAGGATAATAAAAAAAGAAAGAACGCTAAGCGAAAACAAAGTGATAACGCGGGCAGGTGATGCGATGCGACGGATGGGTCGGCAGAACAAGAAATTTCACGCGGACGAAGTCGCAGGCAGAAGCTACAACTATAAGACTATACAAACTATTAAATACAGATCCCATTACTAACTTCCACTTTAAGATAATCTCACTATACAGGGAGACATTTGGCTAAGCGTGTATTACGTCACAAGCCAGTGGAACAAGCCTTAAGGCGATGGGAACTAAGCAGTCACGACTCTGCCTTTGATTTGTGATTGTACTTAAAGTAGAAAGCTTAGTACAACACCCTGTAGCTGTTCAAAGCTGAATGAAACATTCTGCAGCTCACAAAGGAATAAATGAAAGAGAAGGAAAATAAAAGAGCTAATAGTGAGCAACAGTAGACAAAGAATAGAAGTACATAAATTGACAAATGTCTGTTTCTTTGTATTTTGATTTTTTTATGTCTCATTTATGTTTTTACCAACTATGAGTTTTACTTCACTTACCTAGAACTAATCAGGGGCTTGTGGCTAAGTAATAACATCCGCACGGGTCAATCGATCAGGTTAAGCTACGCTTGCCGCGGTCGGTCCGTGAATGGGTGACCATATCTACATACCTACCAAAACCTCTCCGGCCTCGGAAAGCTCGTTAAGCCGTTGGTCCTGGCTGGATTCGTGGATCTTTGACAGTCTTTACGGGTCGTCAGAAGCCCGAAAGTCTGACAACCAGTCTTACCAGGGGGTTTCGTATTACCCAGTAACTGGGTTGTGGGAGGTCAGATAGGCAGTCGCTCCAAGTAAAATACTGGTACTCAGCTGCATCTGGTTAGACTGTACACTACACTGACTGTGCAATACACTGACGTTGATACAGCTCGTTTAGTCTATTTTAGTTATTTTCACAGCGTTATGTCCTACGGTATTCTGATGTGGGGCAAAGCCGCTGATATACAATATATATTTGTCCTTCAAAAACGAACTGTTCGAGCAATTTACCAGCTAGGTGTCAGAGTTTCTCTAAGAGATTTTTGTAAGGATATTGGTATTCTCACGGTTGCATCACAATTCATCTTCGCCAATCTCATACGATATTGGCGAAGATGAATTTAGATAAGATATTAGGCAAAATTTACACTTGTACACTAAAAACAGTGATATTCACAGTGTTAACATTAGAAATTAGGACAAACTACGTGCCCCCTTTCACCGGCTTCATAAGGTTCCTATCTCATTTTTTGGGCTTGGTATAAACTTTTATAACAAGATACCCTCTTCTTTGCTAGACTTGCCTTTTAATGCGTTTAAAGCGCAAGTAAAATTCAACCTTTGTTCAAAGGCATACTATTCCATCAACGACTACTTACACGATAAGAATACATAGTTGGTCGCCCTGATTAACTCAAGACAATATTTATGTTCTTTGTCCAGGATTAGCTTACTGACAGGTTATATGAGTTCATATAATTCTTTATTTTATTGGGTTGTATAAGTCAACTCAGTTTAATTTTATTTTAATGTATTACTGACATAATCTACTCATTTTAATGTTTTTTAATGAGTTGGTTGAAAATATTGCAATATGTGGTTAGCTAGTGACCTCGACGATTGATCATATTATTCTTGCCGTCGGGAGTCGGGTTGCCTCCTTCCCTCAAATATGGCGAGGGGGGTAATGACTTATCTTTGCGTTATGCTCGTGAACGGGTGCTGCTTGTGGTGACTGGTCGTCTTGCTGACCATGGTTTTATTGTTGTTATTAGTATTAACTTATTTATTTATTTTACTTCGATGGAAACTTAAGGGGAAGATATATCCGTAAGGCTCATCCGGGGCTACCGCACGATCTCGCGCGAGGCGGCAAGCCTCCTTGCCGGACTGCCGCCATGGGATCTGGAGGCGATAGTCCTCGTCCGCCTGTATGAGTGGCGCGCGGAGGCACTACGCCGGGGGGAAAGTCCGCTCCCGCGGCAAATTGCTGCGGAGCGGACGGACCTCCGGCTCGATCTCATGGCGACATGGAAAGAGCGACTGTCGCAACCCAGCGCAGGGCACGCCGCGATAGCGGCGATAAGACCCCTCTTTGAGGAGTGGCTAGAGAGGCGCCACGGCGCCCTCACCTACCGCCTGACGCAGGTCCTCACCGGACACGGAAGTTTCGGGAGGTTCCTGCACATCATCAGGCGGGAGGAAACGCCCGGGTGTCACCATTGCCAGGATCGCCCAGAGGACACGGTGGAGCACACGGTGGAGGTCTGCCCCGCTTGGGCGGAGCACCGCCGTGTCCTCGTAGAGGCGATCGGCAGCGGCGGCGGCCTCTCGCGCCCGGCCCTGGTGCAAGCCATGGTCCGGAGCGAGAGGGAGTGGGAGGCAGTCGCCTCCTTCTGCGAAGCAGTCATGCTAGCGAAGGAGGTGGCGGGACGGATGAGGGAGAGAGCCTCCCGTCCCAGCCGCCGCGGGAGACGCCCCGGGCGTCGGGAGTCGAGTGAAGACTACCGGCCACCGTAGGCGCGGGCCTGCGGGCGGAGAGCAATGGGTAGCTCACCGCCCGATCAGGACCAGGCCCGTGCCGGACGGCGCGTAAGTGTTCCACGCGCGCCTCAAAGAGATGTCAGCATAACGAGGGGCCCCTCAGGGCCAAAGCCTGCCGGGTCAGCGGGATTGTCCGAAAGGGTTACCGCTACCCCGGAACATAAAGGGCGAAGGAAGGAACATGGGTGGGTTTTAGTCAGTAAGAGTCTGACACTCCCTTCCGCTCCACCCAGAGCGGGAGGGGTCATTTGATGATTTCACATCCCGAAAAAAAAAACAAAAAAAAGGGGAAGATATATAAAACCATGATTTGACCTGCTGTCTTGTATGGATCAGAATGTTGGGCCACAAAAGGAATGAATGAAAGGCAATTGCATGCAGCTGAGATGAGAATGCTAAGAGGGATGTGTGGTGTTACACAAATGGATAGAATAAGAAATGAGTACATAAGAGGAAGTCTGAAAGTGGCACCGATAACTGAAAAGTTGTGTGGAAATCGGTTGTCATGGTATGGGCATGTGTTACGGAGAAATGAGGAAAATGTCGTGAGGAGAGTTTTGAGTATGGATGTCTTATGTCGGTGTAAGAGTAGGGGAAGACCAAAGAAACGATGGATGGAATGTGTGAATGATGATATGGTTAGAAAGGGGGTGACTACCGAGATGAGGACTAATAGAGAAGTATGGAAGAAAAAGACATGTTACGCCGACCCCAAATAAATTGGGCTAAGGGCAGGAGAATGATGATGGTCCTAGTTTATCATTTGTGACTTCAAGTGACAGCTGTGTGAATAGTACCCAGCAATAAATATGTAAGCTGTCACGCCCTTTATGCCTGGAGGTTTTTATTTAGGTAGTAAGTTTTTATATACATTTTTATTTTAATTAATTATTTTTTAACTTGAGTACGTATAGTTTTTATTATATTTGTTGGTATATTGGCGTGGCTAGCTGACATATGGCAAATAATTTAATTTAATGTTCTGAGTCTTGTAATGTCAATTACTTAGCATACCTATTATTGTATACAATCAAGTATTTTCTAACTGAACAGACAGCTGTGCTGCTGGGGAGTTTGTTGCGCCACTTCTTCTTCCCAACGATAGCGCTAGGAACTGGTGAAGGGCGGGCGTTTTTGGGGGACTGTCTTTTGTAATTTTGACGTTCGAAAAGTGCTGATAAAATATTTTTCTTTTCTTTCTTTTCTTTTCTGATTCTCAGCCTAATTTGAATAAATGACTTTTGATTTTGATTGACTGGAAGCCGACCCCAACATAGTTGGGAAAAGGCTAGGCAGATGATGACCTAGAACTAACCACAGTACTTTCATAAAAATTAATCTTCATTCAGGCCAATATTTTCAACAATAACTTTTGTCTCTTTTCCCTCTGACAGCGAAGCGGACGAATTTTTTGATGCCCTATTATCCTTTATCCTTGCTTTGTTTGATATACATGTACATATTAAGTACATATATTATATAAGTCTGTTAGTGTATACAATATGTAGCATAATTAATACAAGACCTCATACACCCCAGTTAGAGTATTGAGTTAAAAGCATAATACAATGACCAAAACATATTTTTTTTAAAGCAAACTCTGCCTAAAATTGAGCCATAATGCCCTGAAATAAGATTTAATTTTCTTTGGCTCAATAGGCGGTCAGAATGGCAAAATACATCATTTTTGTAAAATATACCTATGTTAAAAGTTACTGAAATCGATTCAGTAGTCAATTATGAACAAACTACTTTACTTGCGTTTATCCTGTTACACCTTGTATATTGTGTTAATACATTCAGGTCTCGGAAATAGTTTTGAATGGACAAAATTAAAATGTTAATCAATAACAATCTTGAAACTACAACCACCTTAAATTTTAAATGTAAGTAAAACATCTCTATCCTTACAAAATACTTTAAAAGTAGAAGTCAGCGTGTTTGTTTGTTCGACTAGAATGTGGGACGAACTTATTTTTGCACACGTTTTTGTTAGTCTCCGAAACGACCATACATAAAATACATAAAATACTTGTATTCATCTACATCCGGTTAGACTGAAAGCCGACCCCAACAAAGTTGGAAAAGGCTAGGCAGATTGATTGAAGTAAATCAGAGAAGAAGTATTGCTACAGTACCTAAATATTTTTGCAGCTCGTGATATTGACAAAAAATGTGTGCCTCAAGATTTCCCGAGGCTCGAAAAATTTTTTTTTGCTTCTGGGCTAATTACAGTGGCTAAATGAAACCCTGCGGTGATATTTTTAATTCTTGATTTCTTACGGTTATAAACTATATAAAAGATAAATGAAATAATAAAAATAAAAACCTATTTAAACCAAACGACGTGATAGCCATTATAACAGTAACAGATCTAAGTTAATATTCTGCCCACAAAAGCCATTAATAAAGAGTTGAAGTTAGAATTGTAGATGAATATGATTATGTCATAGAAATACATAAAAAATAAAATAAAAACCATAATAAACTTGAAGCACTAAATAGACATTTACATAATTGTTCATCTATTGGTGTATATTGCTTTTAAATTTTTTTCAAGGTACCAGTTAAGCATTTCAAACAGTTACGCTAAGTAAACAAAACTTCGAAATTACCCATTACGAACCGGAAAACAAGTCTTAATTAAATTCGCACTAACTGTTGCGGCTGAAGGATTAGCACTCTTTCGTTCCAGGGTAATATCGCATAAATAACTCAGAAAACGAATTTTATTTCAAGTCCAACTTTAAATTCGTTCCTCGTTCTCTATGAGTTATAGGTTGCCCACCACTACTTCAATGTCACAAACTTATCTTTACACTTCATATAACTTGTATTCCCGTATTAACAAGTGCTATTTTTGTTTGTCGGTGATCTGTTTAAGTTTGTATTCGGTATGTCACACGCAGGGTTACCCCTTAATTTTCATTTCAACCACGCCTGGCAAGTTGTGTAATGTAATTAACAAACAGGGCGATTTATTTGCCATTTATTATTGTCCAACATGTAGTTAGGAGCTATTTTCACCAAAGTTCAGTCACGAAGGTAATCGTTTATTTGCTAGCGGTACCTTAATTTATTGTTTATAGGTGTTAAAAGGTTGATAATGTCACATTGAGGTTTCAATTTTAGTTCATTGCTGGTATAATAAACTTCACGTTTTCACGAAATTGCATTTAGCAGGGGTCTTTATTTTTGAGTGCTTTTGTACAGACGCCAGCACATCAAGCTACTACAATCTGTCAACATTCTTTAATAGATTTTCAACTTTATCGCTGAAGCATTAGGTTCAAGGTTAATTGGGAAAATTTGACAGTTTCGGGTAGCTTGACCCGCTGGCGTCTGTTCGTCTCGCGCATACAACATACGTCCTATAAATTTCTTTAACGACTGCTCACATTTAGCTGATTTCTGAAGCTTTCACAAGGTGTAGTCAACCCTGCTTAGCTAAACCAACCAGTAAGGTTATCCAACATGATGTAGGTACCTTTTTGTGTTTCTACGTTAATTAATGGTGCTGTCCAG
This sequence comes from Apamea monoglypha, assembly GCA_911387795.2. Taxonomy (NCBI): domain Eukaryota; kingdom Metazoa; phylum Arthropoda; class Insecta; order Lepidoptera; family Noctuidae; genus Apamea; species Apamea monoglypha. The sequence goes on along the minus strand of OU426922.1, from coordinate 1,264,961 downwards.
TTTTAATTAACTATGAATAAATAAAACTTTAAGGTTCACCGACCTTATTCGTTGGGTCAGTTTTTTGTATAGGCCATGCTGACCAGAAGGCCTTTCTTCCTGAATAATTGGGAGCATCGGAGATCCTCCCAAGATTTTTGGTATAAGTTCCCATAAATGATAATTCCTGTAAGTAGGTTTGTACAAACACTTTTACACGTCAATCATATTTCTAAAAACTAGATGAGGTCGGCGTTTCCTATTTGACTACTCTGAGAAGAAGAGCCGAAACAAAGTCAGAGGCCACAGTCTCTTTTAAAGTCCAGACAATCATGTGCAGACCGTGTAGATTGGTGTCTGAAATGATCTTTTGAGGAAAGAACCACACAGATTGAGTGGACCTGTCCAGTCAGTGCTATCATAGAATAGAATAGAATAGAATACACTTTATTGTACACCATACAAATTAAAAAATAATGTATTATTTTTTTTTTTATATATTTTTTTTATTATTTTTTTTATTTTTATTCCTTTATTTCATTTAGGTACATACTTACAAATTATATTTTTAAATATTTTTATAAACAAAAAGATAAAATTTTTAATATTATTGGTATTTGTCAGTAATCATGCAGCTCAACTAGTCTTCACAATCATTAAAATAATATAATACTTTACAAAGAATAATTATAAATTCATGTCACTGTTTAAAGCCATCTGTAGTCCATACACGGTACAATATCTAGCTTTTTAAGTTACTCTTCCAAGTTAGAGTTTTCTTAAGATTTGGTGAGGAATGTTAAATAAAAGAACATGTAAATAAAGAAAACACGTACAAAGGCTACGTGATGGGTGCGCGTGATTCGTTGCAAATAAAACTCGTATCTATGTAGACTTTTATTTCTATTCAGTTTTGCAGAAAAGTTATTGAATTGTAAATATCATAATAGGGTATTGATATGTTTACAAGTCCAATCTCGTGTTTCGTTGAGGAGAATATTATTCTCAGCGATATTTTTAGTAACACCATTTTTAAAGGGTTATTTGATTTAAGATTGTAATCCCAAAGTATTTGCAAAGCCGAAATAAATAAATTCCTTTCAGTTCATAATCCCAATGTTTTGAATCAACCGAGAATTTTATTTAAAACCCCATTCAACATGAATGTAAATGCAGCAACAATTCTTAAAAAATATGACCGCTATAAAACCGAAAAACTGGTACAAATATATAAATTCTGTGAGGAAAAACTATCGATATTGGCATGCCAGATTCCGGCTGCACACAACTGACACGGGTACAAATTGTGGTGCCATGCAGCTGAATAAGTATTTGGCATCGCATCGCACTGAAATCCCGACGTCTTTTATTAAAACTTTTATTGGCCCAACGTTCTTTTGTTTTTGGTCAAAGTTTCGATCAAGTGGTCTGTTTGTTTAGGCGAATTGTGGAGATATCTAGGTGAACGGGGAAATTGGAGTTAGAACTTCTTGTGACGTCATCTCCCTATGTATTTCTGTGGGTAAGAATGTGTTTTGAGAGAAAGTATTGTTACATCTCATTACTGTGTCATCGTGCTAGAAGCAGTAGCAACATGTTTTAAAAGTACCTTACCATGGTTTTCAGGATATTACTGAAATAATACAGTAGTAATATAACACCACGCGTGTATTCCCCGAAGTGTTGGGCAGAGCTGTACAGTACACCCACATTTTACCAGTTATGCTTAAGTCCCATTTAATAGGGGTCGAGCCTATTACCATCAACCGGGTACATATCCAGTACTCCGTGCCTGCTACTATGAAATTCCCAACCCGATAAAACTTTTCCTGACCTGGGAATTGATCCCCGGACCACTAACACTAAACTACCAACGAGGCAGTCTTCAGATTTAGTAGCAATTACACGTGTAAGTAAAGTAGTTAGAGGGTGAGGAAAACAACCGCCTAACAAAGACAAATTAGCTTTAATCACCTAAAGTGGGTTTGGGAGACTATAAAACGAAAAATGATATCAAACAATTTTACTCTAGAGAAATATTTTCCATTATAAAATAACAGTTAGTAACTGTGATATTTTACTTTATCAAACGATTTATTGTTTATCATTGGTAACCATTCCATCAATACGTACGTGTCGTTACAAACAACTAAAGGCTTACGCTACGTGTTCGGGTTACAATCCATTTGTGTATTGCTAACTGGATAACACTTACAAATTGAGTGTTTGTGTTAGTTTCCCAGTGATATTAGGCTGAGTTTTCAATTCGCACGTCTTAACGGGTCTAATCTACATCAAACACGAAAGGTCGCAGCTGTGAAAGAGGCATACCTAAAGCAAGTCAGTTTCGGTAGGCAACCGTTCGTTCGGAAAACTTCGTCAAGACTTCTCGTCGCCAATCTCGCAGTATTTGAAGACTTCAACCAGTGCGTCCTGCCCGTTATGACACTGGCAATCAGGCTAGTCCACTAATTCCAGGTCGCTCAGCGCGTTATGGAGCGGGCTTTGCTCAGAGTGTCTTTGAAGGTTAAGATCAAATTAGATGAGATTATCCGAGAAAGAGCCGGAGTTACCGACATGGCTTGCAGAGTAAGCAAGCTGAAGAAGCAGTGGGCTGTCCATGTTTGTCGAAGGACCGATAGCTGGTGCAGCAAACGAGTCCTGGAGTGGAGACCGCGTATTGGCAAGCGTAGGGACAGCTAGCTGGACTGATCTTTAAAAGGATGCCGGAGGCGAAGGATAGCGTGTTGTGGCGCAGCCTGGGAGAAGCCTATGATCAGCAGTAGACTACGATAGGCTGAGTTGTTACTAAGCAGAGTACCTGACCGTTAATATGGCACAACGAGTTTCAGGAAGAGACTGTCAATTCGGTAGGTAAGTGTGACAGACTAAATGCTCTACAAACACGCGACGTTTTATATTTACGGCTACTTGTCAACTGTTGTCTGCTTGGAATGAGTTCAAGCTCAATCCATCCACCCTATATTGAATACAAGTCAACATCAAAAGTCATTTATTCAACTGAGGCTTCGAATAAGCACTCTTTGAACGTCAAAATTACACAAGACAGTTCCCCAATACGCCCGCCCTTCACCACTTCCTAGTGCTTTCGCTGAGAAGAAGTGGCGCAACATACTCCCTAACAACACATCTGTCTGTTAAGTTAGAAGAACTTGATTGTATGTAAAGTAATTAACACAACATAACAAATAATATAAAGCAATCAATTAGAAACCCAATTTACCTAATCACAAAACAAAAATGTTCATGATCGCGTTAACATTACGGACTTAATATTAGAAACCGCTTTATTTATCGTGATAAAATCAACTGAAAGTTTTATAAGAAACGCTGAGGTGTTTATTCGGAGCGTGTAAAGCCGTTGACGGGTGCTTAGCATATTACTTCGAAAAAATTCGAACCTATTAGTTCTAGTTCATGAAACAAAAGGTCAGTTTTACATTTATTTACTTACTAGCTTCTGCCCGCGACTCCACGTGTTTTTTTTACATATAAATATCCTATGATACTCGGCAATACTGTAGCTTCTCATTAGTGAAGGAATTCTCGGAATTGGATCAGGAGTTCCGAAGATTACCCCCAATATACAAACTCTCAAATTATCCCTTTTTATAATATTAAGTAAAGGTTTATATTTTTTATTACATTTACTTACTTACATATTAATACTTTTACATTGACCAGAGGGCTGGGTTGTTCTTTGGCCAAAGAATTAGCATTGCCATTCAACGTGGCAATGCTGCCAGTCTTCTGGGTACGATTCCGGATGACAGCGATGCGGACGAGATCTTCGACGCCGTTAATTTAATTAATTGAAATAAAAAAGTATCCGTTTGTTTTTGGATTTATTAGTAGTATATTCATGTAATTTAGTACCTAGAGTAAATAGTTAAGTAGTATAGATTTATACTGTTATGTGTGGTGATATATCACCTACATAAGGCGGGTGTCATGTCATAAGGCATTATCTATCCGTCAACAACGTCTATTAAAAAAAGTTTAGTTCGTTTTTTTGCTTCAAAAGTCATGCTTATAATTATTATATTGTTTAAAAGTACTGTTGACTGTTTCGAAGTACGTTCTTCCTTTCCTTTCTCTAATTTACTATCATCTACGGTTTTTACTAATTCAAGACCTCGTTAGGGTAAAGGGAATTGTTCTCAGCCGACTTTTGATCGCCATTTTAATATTGAAGTGCCATGGCCACAGCCAGGCTGCCGGTAGCCGCCGCGGCTATTGGCTACACTTTTAATGGCCCTGGATTAAACATAAGGCTAACGTGAACTGAACTCTGTTATATTGAATTTACCGGGAATATTGTAGGTTGTTAGTTTATTCAATTTCGATTCAGCAAAATAAGCCTATAATGTTCCCACTGCTGGGACACAGGCCTCCTCTCGGTGAGAGTGAGAGGGATTGAAAGGGAGTAATGCACCACGTGGGCCCGGTGCGGGTTGGTAGATGTCACATCTTCGTTTTTTATTTTATTTTAGGACATACTGGTTTTATTACGAAGTATTCCTTCACCACACACAGTGGTGATGAAATAATTTACACAAAGTAGAGCGCCTAACTGGGTTCGTAGGTTCGAATCCAGTTAGGCGCTTTACTTTGTGTGGCCTACAACTTATAAGTCGAATATATGGTATGAATTAGATGTTTTCAATGGCAGATGTGAATAATTATTATTGGGAAAAAGGTGTGACTTAGTGTGCATGCCTGTGTCTACCGAGATTGACTAAAGAGAAACATGAAAATACAAAGTTACATAGTTCCATGACATGTTCGTGGAGGGACACTGTCATCATCATCTGCCTAGCCTTTTCCCCTTGGTAAGACTGGTTGTCAGACTTTAGAGCGTCTGACTACCCGTAATGGTTCTCGATTGGTAGGAACACTACATACAATCATAATTATAAAATTAGTTTACATCGCAACAATAAAACTGTAAAACAAAAGCCTTCCATACAACCTTCAGATCACGACACGCCTAACACGCGTTATAATAAATAGTAAAGTGCGAACTTTATATAATGTTATAAATTAACTTAAACCCCACATAACGGAGGAATAAATTAGTTTAACTGAAACACGCGATGGTTTCCATGACATGCAACGCAAATATAGCTAATCAAATGTTGGGCCAACATTTAACAATGTTTATGTGTAGTCGGCCTCGTAATTACTTTACCACCACAAGGTTGAACGTCAAATGACTAGGTCTATTTAGTCTTTCAACCAATGAATTTGATGGTTGAATAGATTCAATCTTAGGCACCTGTCCCACCGCCGCCGATTATTGAAAAGCGAGTAGAGCTAGCAACTAAAAACAAGTTGGTGAGCTACGAGCAGCGAGTGCGCGATGGCAACGAACGATTACTACTCGGTGGTATGCGTATAATTATACCAAGTTTGAGTCTCTTAGCAAATATTCTGGCCGCCAAGCGCGGGTCGTTGAGTGAATACTCTCTTTGATAGCTCTGTCGTTGAGCGAGTGTAAACAGTTAGCGATCAATTATTAACATGTGTATTTCTTTAACTTACACTGGACACACAATCGCAAACCTACAAAGGTTTCTTGAGCGTGAAAATCGATGATAGCTAGTCGCTTCTTTGTCAGCTGTGGGACAGGTTTTTTTTAGCCTATACTGTCTACTCTTTCCGCGCCCCCTCGAACCAGCTCATCTCGCCAGCACTTTCTGGGCCAGCCTCGGCGGCGCCGTCCATCTTCAGGCACCCATTGTGTGGAGATTTTTGCCCAGTGGTCATCGTGCATACGGCTGATGTGACTCGGTCAATCCCATTTGAGCCTAGCCGCCTTCTTTCGTACATCCAGTATGCCCGTTTCGTTCGTCCGTTGTCAAAAGTGGTAAAGCAATAACGACGTCAACTACCCAACATGCAACACAAAGAGGTATAGCTAATATCAAATGTTGGGCCAACATTACTTTCTTTGCTTTGTCTGTGAACACGATTTTGTGTTTACTTGAATCGTTTTTTGTTTATCATGTTTCGTGCTGAGGAAGCAATGTAAGGGTTTGTATTAGTGAAGTCAAAATGGGGCCAGGAACACGGGAAGTGCGTGCAATAATAATACATATTATAAGTATAATTTATTTATTCACAAGCCAACTGGTCACAACAAACTTTAGGTGAAGTAAGCTGTCAATCCACCTGCCGATCTATTCTGTAAATATCTCCGTGATTACTAAGGTGAAGTGAGCTGTCAATAGTGGCAGTCTCTAACATCAGGTGAAAGGACAGCTCACTTCACCCAAGTTTTCACAGTGAGATTTTTACAGAATATACCGGCTGATGTTAAGGATTGCCACTATTGACAGCTCACTTCACCTTAGTTTTCACTGTGAGTTTTTTTATAGAATAGCACTACAGGTAACAATCAGAGTATATCACTAGGTTCACATTATAGTGTTTCACCTGATTATCACCCAAAGCGCACACACCATGACTAGCAAAAACAATAGTAATAATGACAACTACAGTAAAAAGCTTAGTTCACAAAGTTACAGCTACAAGGTCTGTGCGCCTGCCTTCCGACACACTCCTTCTTGGGCAGGGAATGTGTAGTAGGAATATTATTTTCGTAATACTACACTCCACACATCGATCGTAACCACTGCAGCTCTCACATCGATGAAGGAAAACATCGTGAAGAAACCGACATGTCCTAGAACAAAATATTCGTATACATGTAACATCTACGTACAGACGTCAGCAGGTCAAGCTACCCGAAACTGTCAAATTTTCCCAATCAACCTTGAACCTAATGCTATAGCGATAAAGTTGAAAATCTAATAAAGAAATTTGACAGATTGTAGTAGCTTGATGTGCTGGCGTCTGTACCAACCCGCACTAGGCCCGCGTGGTAGATTACAGCTCACCTCTCTCTCGAAGCAATGAGTGTTTTTTTATTTATTTATTTATAGTTAATTAAAACGGCACAGATCCAATTACATTAATTATCATAGAATTATAAAAAATTGAATAAAATAAGCATTCGAATAACATACAATACAAAAATTAAATTCAAATTCAAAGATATACAATTCGTGGATAAAATTACTAATATTTGTTTAAGTAAATGGTTAAATAAATTAAATACATCATAAACTAACATGTAAATGTTATTTTAATTTTATTAAATACGAACAACAAACAGCTACATTATTCAATATTACAAACAGAAAAACAAGGAACTACACTAAAAAAAGTTATGAAAATATGTTTGTTGTTGTTGCTGAGAAGAGAAACCATAATATTTGCATAACGTGTGGTAGGTAGCACTTGCAGACAAAGTAATATTTATTTATTTAATAGTTTAATCAAACACATACATTTACAGAGTAGTGGACTTAATGCCATAGGTATTTTCTACCAGTCACCTATTAAAACTGTAAATGTAATATGTACCTAATTATATATAAATATAAGCACGACTAAATACAAAATATTTCAAGACAAATAATATTTCAATAATTATTGTGAAATCAATCTAATTCACAGAGACCACTCCGATTTGTAAACTACAACACAGAAATTGGATAAGAATGTTTATGAAAATTTTATACGAACGTCAAAAATATCTGAAACGCAATCGAACGCAACAACAGTACAATACGATTTCAATAAAAGCATTCTAAACACAGAACCAATTTCCAAATATATTTCGCACAAACAAAAAGCAGTTTTCGTTTTTATTCAATCGAAATAAACTAATGTTTTCAACACATGACTCCATTCACTGGAATTTCTTTTAAAGAAAATGAAATCTATAAAATTTCTGTACCAACATACACTAGGAGCTTCGAAACTCGATCATTCGTGAGCGCAGAGCGTGCGCTCGATATAGCGTCAGAGAGATATTTCAAAATGTTGCAACATTCAAACGCGTTGGGATATTTAATTTGATGTATGCGGCGGTAGTTTTCAGGAAATATTGTAGTGAAAGAATACGTTAAGGGTGATAAAGCTGAGTACTCTCTCGCGTATTTTCTGTAGGGTAGGTGTAACAAAAAACTTTAGGTATATCGGTCAAAGTAGCGGTACTTGGGAGAGGCCAGCAGTGGACGTCTTTTGGCTCAAATCATGACGACGATAGCTATACTCAGGTTGTTGTGAGTATGCTGTTACAATGTTCATTGACGCGAGTGACGAATGACGACCGGTGGTTTGAGTTCGACGATGATCATGTTGCTTTATAATTATTTATATTTTGTAGTTCAAGTTTTAATGATTGAGACTCGTCTTGTAACTAAATAACAGCCCAGATTATGTTTCATCAGCTTCCCATAAAACCAAAAATGTATTTGAACTAAACAAAAAAGGAACAGAACCTCAGTAAAGAAACTCTACTGAGGTAATTAGACTGGAAGTCGACCCCAACATAGCTGGGAAAAGGCTAGGCAGATGATGAGTTCAATTACACGAGTACAGTTTGTTTTTTAGACAATGTCTGTAATATTGGGATTTCTGATAAACGCAAAATTACAATTTAAAGTTCCAAAGTGTTTTTGTTGCATGAACTCTTTTAAAGTTTATCAAGTTAATTAAAAAGTGATGAATTCACTTTACAGTAATCGAAATTTTAATTAAACTTACTTTGTACAATTAATATATCAATTTAACTTCTTGCGAACAATATGAATGAATAACTTTTACGATAACGTAAATTGAGTTATATTTGAAGAACCCTGTGAGAAAATATATATAGACAATACCGATTTGTATTAAAACTCAGAGTAGGAATTACTATTTTTATTAGCGTATCGATGGCAAAAAGTTAAATCATCAAGTGCACAGGTGATGCGGTGCAGGATGGAAGGTGGGCCATTGTCTGTGGGGAGGTGCCGCATACGCACTTGAGATCTGATCTTATCTGAATTAATATATTGATAAGAGATTTGTGTGAAAATTAGCGAAAAGCCAATATATAGGCTACAATTTAATCAAACTTTACTTTCAGTCATATGAAAACTAAACCACAATGTTTTAATAACCAATAAAAGTGATCGAATATTTTCTTTTCTCTTCAATAAGCATTATAAAATCCAATCGACCGGCTACTAATTCTAGTAGAATATGTCAGCGTATCAGAGGTCAGATATCTTCAATTTAATTCGACTTGGGGCTAGCCACATGGAAACCCTTATCACAAAGTTCGCAAATTAAATGTTCGTGAAAACACGTACTATTAAAATCATTCATTCGGAAAGTATTGAGCCTCATCAGCTCATTGGTCCAGCGAGTTAAGGCCAGCGTACATCGGCGGATGGCGAGGCAGGGTATTTTAAATTTTACCAACGTAAATTCGTTCGTTGAATTCCAAAACTCAGAGACCGACCACGGAGTATCAATTTTGGATTTCTCTCTGCGGTATTGAAGAGCACGCTGGATACCGCAGCGGGATGCGGCGGGACGCGACAGTATGCGGCGTGAGGTATGAGGAACAGGGTGTAAAGTTCACTCGCCCTCCATAGAAAAGGGAAGATCTTCTGACCAGACAGGTTTTGTGTCTGGTGGGTAAATGCCCGACGATTGATGCGTATATGGTAGTTGCGCGGTAAACTCTGACGTTTTACGTGATGACAGTATGATCCATAGTTCGCATGTGGCGACGTAGATATAGCAAATCATCACTGTACTACACTGGCCGGCGGCAAATTGAGCTGAGCTCCTCAAGTTCCGAGTTGAGCTACACGATTATTGTTAAAGTGACACCGATATCCTATATATAGAATAAATCATTTTCTCTTAAATAATCCTCGATGCCGTCCCTCGCTGTCCGCCGGTGTGCGCAGGCCTTTAGAGAGACTAGATAACAGCCAATCAGGTGCTAGGAATAATCGCCGCTTATAATCCTGGTTCGAGATTAAATGGTCGATAAAAGGTGAGGTTTATCCTTTACTCATGATGGAGTATTGAAAGAGGAGTTTATCTTATATTTAGTAAGGGGAAAGTGAATGGGCGGTATTCCATCCTCAGGAAATCGAGATAGGAAGCTGTCTTGGCTGAGGTAAATTGACGTTATCATAATTCAAGATTCAAGAAATTTATTCTAGCAACAGGTAAAATATACATTCAAAAGGTTTCTTAATGAACTATTTTAATAAACGATAAATGAGTTTAATGTTGTAAGAAGGTTTAAACAAACACTTTTACACGTCAATACTATTTATAACACTGGTTGAGGTCGCTGCTGATTGATTGATTAGGTTACTAGCTTCTGCCCGTGGCTTCACCCGCGTCGATGTCGGCAATTATCCCACGGGAACGTACTGCCGAGACAAAAAGCATTCTATGTCCTTCCCAAAGGTGCCATCTATCTCCTTGCCAAATTTTATAGAAATCTGTTCTTTGTTTTAGGCGTGAAAAGGTTACATACAGATAAAGTTGCTTTCGAATTTATAATATTAATAAGTATTATGGATTGCAGCAACAAGATGAGAAGGGAGAATGAAATGCTTTGCTTTGCTTTTGCTTTTTATATAAAACGTTGCCCTACACTAAGAATTACTCCTGTATTGTGGGTGCGTTTACAAACATTTAAACTCACATACACAAACAGCCAGATCCGGAACAAACAACTGTAGGCAATACAAATATTTGTTCCGTGTGGGAATCGAACCTGCGACACGCAGCGCCGCAGTCGATCGCTCAGCCACTGCGCCAACCGTGTCGTCAGTGGTATTCTTTGTGAGAATCTGCCTCATTGAGAGGAATCATGATAGTTGTTGATGTCACCTCATTCATATTAGATAATATTTCTTTCAAAACAGCTTTAAAAAGTTAAGTTCTAAACTACGAATTATAATTCAGAGCGCATAACAAATACTCCCCGAACGGGTCCTGAATTGTTTGGACGTAAAATTAACATAAATCTACATAGTTTTAATATAGTGAGTGTTTCACTGTAAATAGCCTAGATAAGCAACTGAATTAGATTAGAGGTTTAGGTAGGACAGTTTGTCATAAGCGTGTCAATATTTTGATTCCATTTATTGAATATGAAAGGTTCACGTCTCGACTAAGTACGGTAGGAACCTTTTCCAATAGGTTTTGCTCGTTTATTTCACAGGGTCAGATAGTTTTCCAATATTGTTAAGTATCAGAAACTGAGGTGATATTGTTAAGATAACAGTTTGTTCAAAATAAGATTTTTCCTGTTTACTAATGATAGGCATAAAATATATTATCATAATTTACATTGGCATAACGAAATTCAGCATAATGATCATTACGCATAATATTATTAGGCATAAATGTTTTGCCATAATGCTTGTTGCCACAAATGCTGCTAGCATAATAATAATGAAGCATAATGTTAAAAAGGCATTCTAACCCAAACCACAAAACCAACAATAGAGGGGATCTGGCGTTAATGGTCACTGTTCTAACCTTACCTAACCCATATGATTCAATAACAGTAGCAAATATCAGGAAACATCATACCTAATAATTATATGCCTAAATACTATTATGCTAAATGCCTTTAAAATGTACGCAACTCCAACTTAAGCCGAAACATATTAGACTAATTGATAGTTATGCTTACCCTTGCATTATGCCAAAGTATTATTATGCAGCAGTATTATTACGCCTTAAAATTTTATGCCAACGGGTATTACCGATTTTTCCACTTTATTAGCAGTTGACACATTAAAAACTTTAATTAATAGTCATAATCGCATACAGAAACGGGTAAGGAAAACATAGCAAGGAAGCCGGCATATCCTAGAACCAAAAATTCGAAGATCTATTTCTTAACCCGCACTGGGCCCACGTGGTGGATTACGGCCCACTCCCTCTCACCGAGAGGAGGCATGTGTTAGCAGTGGGAACATTATAGGCTGATTATGCATACCTAATCTTTTTAATACGGTAGCTACTACATCGAAAATGTTATCTTTTACAAACAGTACAAAAATTAACTCTGTCCAACTTAACTAGGTTCAATTTACCTATTGAACCGTCCAACATAATCGTCCAAACTAATCCTAATAACAAATCATCGGGCCGTAGCTACCAGGATCCCATACACTCGAACCAATAATATTTACTATCAATAGCATTTGTTTGGCCATTTCCCGATAATTACCTCTGCATGACGTACACCATTCACCGACCAATCCAATTTGATAGCATGTTATCCGTATTTTCTCGATTCATTGGTCTAATAGTAATAATGATAGAGTTACAAGTGGGTGTGACAGAGGTTGTATAAGTTTATGATAGGTACCTGTCTATAGCGTCATTATTGGCAATCTATCTCAGTTCAAGGTCTTTGTAACGACCTCTTTCATATAAACAAGTTGGTTTCCAAGTTTATCGGTGATTATATTTTCGAGCCGTTAAGGGTTGAAACCCTCCGGCCCGAGTGCTTATTTCTATTTAAGGAAATCTCCAAACGGCTGGTTGACACATCCCGTGACCCAAGACTGAATGAATCCAAGCTAACAGGTTGCGCGTGGATTTCCCTGCCACCCTGTATAGTTAATTAATTAGGTATAAAAAAATTTTAGTTATTGTCTGTTAAAGGTTGCAGGATGAATGGCATGTTCTTGTACAAAGGAACAAGGTATGCATCGTCAAACTGCTGGCAAACGCAGGTATTTCTCTTCTCTCAGTTTTTACATGGAACTAGCTAAATGTGGGTGTATTTTACACCCCCACCTACCCTTTCGGGGAATACAGGCTTGATGTTTAATAAAGATAATCATTTGTACCTCGTTATTAAACATTCAGAATATAAACAAGCACGTTAGCTTGATCTACCTGAATGAAAGGGTCCAAAGACGCAATTTCCCGTCCGTTCTAACCTATTATATTATCTAACAAGTGTCTACTTCTCTCTCGTAATGTTCACGGCTCGGTATCCGTTGTTTTCCAATTACTGTGGGCGGGTAATTATACAATTTTATATTAAACTCAATTGTTTGCATTAACACAATTGTTTTATTTCGGAAATGTGGGTAGATGGACTTTTTTAAATGGCGGTAGTTGGTCTTTGTTAGTCTTTTTGATGTTGTTAATTCTGAACATGGTTATCGATGGATAGAGGTTTCGTTCACGCAAATGTTTGTAATTAGGTCCGAATTATTGCTACGTCAATACATCAATAGCACTGAAGTAGGCCTTCCTTTCTTCATAATCTACGCTTTGCTGTCGAATTCACAATATTATAATATCTTAACCAATATTGTCAATGAATACTATATTATGTATTGTACGTGTTTCAAGAATTATCTACAAAAATACCTAAAAACTCCAATCGGTCTTCTGACCACTAGCCCCACAAGATTTTTTTCGTATTCAAGTATTTAGCAGCATTTTCAGACTGTTTTGCATGCTGATCATGATTCCCTGAACCGGTAATTAATATTAATCAACTATAGCATCTTGTATGACTCCCTCCACCATATCTCAGTAACTAACCAGATTTCCGAAGTGAGATGTTATCACAGTGGTTATAAATGATGAACTGAATAGTCTGATTAGTATTCCACGTGTGTCTGGGAGGATTCCCTGTATGCGTGGGACTATGACGTACAGTCGAACAAGGAGATTGGTATGTAGGCAACTTAACTTAACTTGAAACTACTTTTAACAATGCTGTGAGTGTGCTGAGTAGTCAAGTCTTTGACATAACTCTTATAAGAGGCAAATTAGGCGATAGGTTAGCTACAACGCTGCTAGGTTTTTTTGGCGCGTGGCCAAAATCGGAACTACCGCCGCCGCCATCTTGTTTTGACAAACCAATTTCTATGAAATTTCACATGTTTACCAACTGTCCATGTCCATGTCATTCAGGCGCCAAGAGAACCTTGTACAGTACTGATGCATGTTTGCAACTTTTATAATAATTATAGTTTATTGAATAAAACGTTTACAAAAAGTGCACATTGCCAACAACAGGTAGATTATTCATACAATTTTATTATGGTGTCTATAAAAAATTACAACTAAAATTTTATTAAAGTTGCAAGTAATGATGGTTCGGAATTACAATGTAAGGTAGCGACCCACCCGATCTAGGTTAATTCAAACCATACATCAGTCATTCGTTTATGATTGATGAATGAATCAGCGTCTAATGTGTGTGTCAGCATAAAAAGTTTTTCTTTTCTTTATTCTAATTATGGAATTTAATAACCGCAAGGCGTATGACAGCCCCATCGTACCCTAAACAAACACACTACAGATTATATTTTGGTCATGAACCTGAACAGACTCTTTGTATCAGCACAATTTGTTTCACATAGAATTCTAAGAAATGTGCCTAAATCAAGTTTGTTTAACTTCAAAACCCCAAACAGAAGATCAATTGTTGTAATGTAAAACGTTCATAATCTAGTCGCAGTCTCATCTCAGCGACAAACAAATGTCAACAACTTGTCAAAAATGTAGGGTAATTAGAAGTATTTTTGACAGAGAAGAAGTATTTGAGACCAGACTGTGAACGTTCTTAAAATTACGAGAATTGGCCCATCACAATCCATCAATAAGTTATGTACATAAGTGTTCAACAACTCCACACTCCGTAAAAATCTATTACGCACATATTTAATTATATACAGGATGGCAGGGACATCAATGCGTAAACTGAAACCATGAATTCAGTTATCAAAAAATCTGCTGTTTCATAGAAAAGTGCAATACCTACGCGGTCAAAATGTATGGAGAAGCATAAAATGTTTTTTTTTAACGCATAGGGTTTCAGGACGCCATGGGATCTGGAGGCAAAAGTCCTCGCCCACATATGGGAGTTGCGAGGGGAGACAAAATGCCGGGGCGTAACTCCGCTGCTGCGAGAAATCACGGTACAGCGGACAGAGCTCCGGCGGGATCTCATGGCGACATGGAGAGTGCGATTGTCGCCTCCCCTCAGTCCCCTCTTTGAGGTGTGACTGGAGAGGCGCCACGGCGCCCTGACCTTCCGCCTGACGCAGGTCCTTACCGGACACAGCTGTTTCGGGAGGTTTCTGTTCAGGATAAGGCGGGAGGAAACGCCAGGGTGACACTACTGTGTGGATCGCCCAGAGGACACGGTGGAGCATACGGTGGAGGTCTGCTCGGCTTGGGCGGAGCACCACCGCGTCCTCGTGGCGGCGATTGGCGGCGGCGATCTCTCGCATCCGGCCCTGGTCCAGGCCATGGTACGGAGCGACAGTGCATGGGAAGACGTCACCTCCTTCTGCGAAGCAGTAATGCTCGCAAAGGAGGAGGTGGAGCGCGTGAGGGAGAGGCAATCTCTGCGCCCTTACGCCCCTAGTCGCCGCAGGAGACGCCCTGGACGTCGGGAGTCAACAGCCGACTCCCGGCCACCATAGACGCGGGCTTGCGGGCGGCGAGCAATGGGCAGCTTGCCGCCCGGTAAGGACTAGGCCCGGGTCGACGGCGCATTGTGTTCCACGCGCGCCTCAAAGAGATGTCAGCACGAACTGACGGAGTCCGCTAGGGCCGATGCCTGCCAGGGCCGCGGGTTGTTCGAAAGAGATACCGTGGCCCCTGTCACAGGCAACTGAAGGAACACGGGTGGGTTTTAGTCAGTAAAAGTCTGACATGCGCTCCCGCTCCGCCCAGAGCGGGAGAAGTAATATGATGATTTCCCACCCAAAAAAAGGGGGTTTCAGAAACATGTACTCGTACTGAATCCATGGTTACAGTTTGCGTGCCGATGTCCCTGCCACCCTGTAGAGACAGTAAGTGGCAAGATAAAAAAAATATTTTAGCCTGAGCATCAAACGGTTTGTTCGAGTGTAGTTCAAACAATCCTTACAAGATCTACATTAAGACAAGTTTGGGATGAGAAGGAAGTGGCTGGAGTGGAGTGTGACAGTTTATGTTCGCTTATGAGTTCGTATTGTGTTACTTTACCAAGTTTAAAGTAGGTTTGTAATATATCTATAAGTTGGGGCATATTGAATTATTTACGACAGTTGGGTTTCGCATGTTATATTATTTTATTTTTATACTAGCTGTTGCCCGCGACTTCGTGTGAAATACACATTGAGCCCTGTCTTCTCAATTTATCCGCAAACCGCAGCATGATTGCCTAATGGCGTGTCTACGACCTCTAAACCTGTCCCTTCGTATTTATGTTATCCTGGTACAGCCCACCTTCACGTTAGGATAATTAAAATATACTTCGCCCTTGTTTGTTCACAAGGATCAGCATTATTTTTGGTTAAATTATAATGTAGGTTCGGTGTGTTTAGTGGGGTCAGCAGATGTATCCCTTAAGTCTTGGGTGATTTAAGTATTAAATTGGACCTAGACAAGCCTGCTTCAATGTAATCAGGTTAACGCAAACATAAACGTACCTATTTTGTTTGTAATAAAAAAAATTACTGGTAACTTTTTTATTACAAACAAAATACTTAGTTTATGTTTATATAAAATACTTAGTTTACTTTAAAAGTATCTTCTAGTTGACATGATAGCAAAAAAAGCTGAAAAAATGTTTGCCCTCGGGAGATTAGACACAAAAAAGCCCTCTGAAGAAATCTAAATCCTGAATGTATCACTTTTTAATCGGAGTTTTTACCTTTTTCAAACTATTGTAGAACGTAGTTCAAAAAAAGTCTCACGGCATTTGACAAATACATTATATTCTTTGCAATATATGCTAGTCCTAAAAATATAGCACCTAGCCCTTCGAATCAAACCCAGTCTTACGACGTAACCTAGGCACTAAACTTTATTCCTAGTGCTTCATGACATAGGCCTAGGATTTGTAGGATTGCGTGAAAAGGTTCCCTTGGATTGCTTTTGTTTTTATTGTTATTAGCCGACGATACAAAGGTCGGGTTTATCTCACGAGTTCTGACCTTTATTGTACCGAATTTTTGGGATATTGTAAGCAAATACATGAGATGTCACGTTGTCTGATAGATCTGAAAATATGTGAAAGAAGAAGATATAAGAAGTTACACAGCATGCCGGGACCACGCCCTAAGAGGACATATTCATCATCTGCCTACAGCAGTCCACTGCTGGACATAGACCTCTCCTATTGCACGCCATTCAACTCGATTTTCGGCAACTCTCATCCAGCTGCTACCAGCCATCCTGCGAAAATCGTCGCTCCACCTAGCCTGAGGGCGTTTTTTTATTTAATGTTGTAGGTAATCACCAATAAAAGGCCCTGAAAGACGTCCACTGCTGGGCATCATGGACATAGGGCATAATGGAACCAGAGACCTCACACTCAACATCTTCCTTTGCACGCACTAATCCTATGAAGCTATCATATTAATTCCATACGTGTTACCAACCTTGATTGTATTCAACTAATTGCGCCTATATTTATCTCGTTAGTGTTAATTAGCGTGATGATATTTGTTTATCTGTTGTTAATTTGAGATATAACTCACACTGATAGTAATTGGATATTTCATTACGTAAGTTAATACTTATAATGTAGACGTAGTTATTATATAATCCTTTTATTGTAGGCATCTGTGTGTGGACCACTCTCTCACTGAAATCCTCATATTCCGTGCGTGTACAGTCAGAGGAATTAATAGTTAAGCAAATTGACACCCTACGTCAATTTGCTTAATTTTTTATAGCCATTTCATACAGCAGTCAACGCATGACAGTTGTGATCTGAATATACGGAAAAGTGGACCAATTCGCCCGACTGTCAGTGTCTTCGTTTGGCACCGGCGGGCAGTCGATCGATTGTGTAAAAATCTCACCGTGAAAAGTTAGGTGAAGTGAACTTAGAGTGAGCTGTCAATAGTGTCAATCCCTAGTATTAGTTGGAATGACAGCTCACTCCACGCTCACTTCACCTAAGTTTTCACGGTGAGATGGTTACAGAATCGCACTGCATGAGGCACTGGTTGAAGACTTTATCAGAATCAGAATCTTTATTTGTAAACATAGGTAGAGTTACACAGTGTGTGGGATGTTACGAGTACAACATTTCCGTAGGTTCTCTATGTTTTGCCATTAGGAGTACAAATACATTATAATTATCAATTTAAATTCAAATTAATGAAGTACTATAACAATTACTGATTATTATAAATTATAGAAAGCACCAGAGTAATGGATCAATCCCATTCAGAATGTCCACAATAAAATGTTAAGAAAGCACATAGATCCGATGTTAAATGTCAAAAAGAAATAAAATATTAATGTCAAAACAGGTCAGGTATCTTAATGTTGAGGACTATTTGGATGACAATTCTAGAATCCCTCCTGGATTATAGAATTGTCATCCAAATAGTCCTTTAACGAGTAGTAACATTTATTGACTAAAATTTTTACCAAAACACTTTTGAATTTGTCCAGATTTAACAATTTTAATGTGTGGCAGCTTGTTAATATTTTTGTGGCCATACAGAAAGTACTCTTGTTCATTAAGGCCGTTCTACTATGTGAAATTTCGAGCTCTAGCTTATTTTTGTCACGAAGTTTTCTATAGTGACTTTTGAAGGCTGTTTTGTATTGCGAGATGTGTGTTTTTACAAATACATTAGTTTCATAGATATATAACGACGGTAGGGTAAGGATTTTTAAGCTTTTAAACAACGGTTGACATCTGTCGGTGTTATTTATTTATGTATTTATTAGATAGTAGGAGAACCAACAGCTGAACCAAATTAATAACAATTGTATAAGCGACACAGAGCCAATTACAGGATCTCACGAGTAGAAACGGATAAGGTAGTAGAAATCTTAGGATCACTAAGTAGCAAGCACGATAAAAATACAAATAAAAGGAATTAAAATAAGCACTAAATACATTCAGACGCCATGTTAAAATACAAATAAAAGGAATTTAAATAAGCAACAAGCACTAAATACATTCAGACGCCATGTTAGGCTTTAGTGACATGGGGAAAAAATAAACTAAAAAAATAAAGCACTACGTGACTACGCGCTGTTAAAAAAGTTGGCATTCAGCTGAGTGCGTACAGAATGGGCTTATTCCACACATAGCTCTGATATACCTTTTTGAGCTCTAAATACAAGTTCTCTATCCACTGAGTTGCCCCAATACATTATGCCATACCTAACTGTTGATGCAGCGTAAGCTGTTAGTACCGATTCCAGGCGGAGCACCGCCGTGTCCTCGTAGAGGCGATCGGCAGCGGCGGCGGCCTCTCGCGCCCGGCCCTGGTGCAAGCCATGGTCCGGAGCGAGAGGGAGTGGGAGGCAGTCGCCTCCTTCTGCGAAGCAGTCATGCTAGCGAAGGAGGTGGCGGGACGGATGAGGGAGAGAGCCTCCCGTCCCAGCCGCCGCGGGAGACGCCCCGGGCGTCGGGAGTCGAGTGACGACTACCGGCCACCGTAGGCGCGGGCCTGCGGGCGGAGAGCAATGGGTAGCTCACCGCCCGATCAGGACCAGGCCCGTGCCGGACGGCGCGTAAGTGTTCCACGCGCGCCTCAAAGAGATGTCAGCATAACGAGGGGCCCCTCAGGGCCGAAGCCTGCCGGGGCAGCGGGATTGTCCGAAAGGGTTACCGCTACCCCGGAACATAAAGGGCGAAGGAAGGAACATGGGTGGGTTTTAGTCAGTAAGAGTCTGACACTCCCTTCCGCTCCACCCAGAGCGGGAGGGGTCATTTGATGATTTCCCAACCCGAAAAAAAAAAAAAAAAAAAAAAAGGCTGACAGTCTTTGATAATTTGTAAGAACGTACTCAATTTTTTTTTTTACTAATTTCGGCTGTCTGTGGTCTCCAGGTCAAATGATTATCTATTATGATGCCAAGAAACTTAGTGACAGTCATAGTTGGCTCTATTTAAGTCCCTACATAATGAATTTCAAGGATCTTACTTGGAATTCTCTGGTGGAAATGCATAAATTTAGTTTTTTTCTAAATTCCTAATGAGATTATTTTTGTCAAACCATGATATACAATGAGCGAGCAATGGACAAAAGTGTCAACATTTTTATGCATGAGTACGTGTCTTTTGACTATGTGTATCTTATGTCTTTTTCGTTTTTTTTTAATTTATTATTATTATTTTTTTACTTGTAATTGTGCGTTTTGTTTGTGCAGAATAAAATATTTTTCTTTCTTTCTTGATGTTACTCATAATATTGTCGTACATGTTCCTCATTCCGTATTTATTGATTCTACCCGTAGTGCAAAACATTTCATGTGTTAGGCCACGATTGCTGTCGAAGATGTATGCGTACTTATGGTTTTGGTTGTCTAAATAAAGAAGGTAGTGATCTGTTTTATATGTAGGGAGACAGATCACAATGTTGGTGTGTGTCACTTTTCGGAGGGATTAATTTAACATGTTTATTACATCTACATACTTGTTATCATATGATGAAATGATGAAAAGTAGGCGGTACGCTAAGGTAGGTAAGGTAAAGTCTTTTAATTTTTGTTCGATGCCGCTTATGAGCCGCATTATGGTACAGTTGGACATTATATAATGATAGTATTGTATTGTATTTGTATTTTTTTATAAAACGTTGCCCCACACTAGGAATTTCTCCTGTATCGTGGGTGCGTTTACAAACATTTAAACTCACATACACAAACAGCCGCAGCAGCAGCAGCAGTAGTTAAAGTACTCGGAAAAAACTTCCTCGACTAAAGGTGTTGATCCCTTGGTTTTACTACAGCTCAGGATACACAGTTTATTACTTTGTGTATGTTTCGATACTGCATATTTTGTTAGTATAAGGTAACATATCGCACCGCACGCTCCGGTTGATGGTTCACATTCACAATACCGTCTTTTGATTGAATATTTTTTGCACTCTTTTTCTATTGTTTATCACTCACTGTTAGCTATTAGTTTATTTTTAGTTGCGACGCTTATGACCTGTATTATAATCTGTTAATAATTATATGTTTGAACTGTGAATTTGGCTTTATAAGATTTTTAACAAAATATTGACACGGAGCTTCCACTTATTGCTTGCGCTTCGTACGCTAGCGCCCACGAGATCATCCTTATTCTTCAAATATTGTGAAATAGGTAACGAGAAGACTGGTAGAAGTTTTTCGAACCCTACATTAACATTATAATGTAGGTCAGGGAAATTAATTGTTATAAAACATTGTTAGTACACAACAATATTTTATTTAAACCAAATATATCAAAACGATGACACGAATGAATCGTGTAATGCGAAAATTTATTAACTACTTAGTATCTTCGATTACAATGATTATGACAGCGTCTATTTGAAGGTTTCGACTGCAAATGGTTGGCTGTGTCAACAAAACAAGTCCAATACAATTAAGTATTGGTCACCTGAATGAGACTCGCACAGACCTGGGAAGCATGGCACATAAGGAGGAGGCCTATACACACAGTTTTTGATAGTCAATCAAGTGTGTATCCCCAACTCTCCATATTATTTAGCTTCCAGCAAAGCATTAATTTAGAAAAGCCGAGATGATGAAAATATTAATAATTCTTTCAAAATGTTGTACAATAAAAATACTTCATTCCTTTCATCATTTAAAAAAGATTGCGTTGGTTTAACAATCCATGTAATTTTCAACTCTTGTTAAATATTAAAGGAGTCTTTAATTGTTACTGAAGTCAGAACCTTATAACATGGGTTTTTCCAAACGTCAAGGTTAAAGAAATTGTTTGAAATTACGGTCTGTTGATGGAGTGTTATTACTTTGGATCCTTCCTAGACAAAGGAAATTAGGAGCAATGGGGGAATTCCGTAACACACATAAAATGGCAATCGATCGCAATGCCTTTCATTTTGACAGTTTTCCTAGGAAGCAATGGATTAGGAATTTACTGCAAAACCCTTGGATTGAGTTTGACGGTGTGTTTACTTTATCATATCTCCCAAGAAGATCACCAGCCGATTTTCTAAAGAGAAACGAGTAAGTAAAGTTTACTCCAAAGACAAATTATCCTCTAGGTAAAGGTACATCACATCACACACAGCGATCATTCGTGCACAGTGAGCATTCGATAAAGAGAATTAAGGTATGTTGAACTAATCATCACAAAGAAGTTCTTGCAACGAGCCATGTCCTTTTGAATTACTTAGATCTGTAGACCATTTTTTATTTTATCAAGTACCTGGTACTTGTTGACAGGCCTACGCTGTCCTCCCATACCTACTGTAATTTGAAAACATTGTAGAAGCCAATTATTTTTTAAAAGAGTTAACCGTGGAGTTTTTTGCCGGAATTCTTCTCCATAGGAAACGATCAATTGGAAACGTGCACCTAGCTTCTGACGTTTCATAAGTGCCCATGTTGGTTTATGTGAAATAAAATATTTTGATTTTGACTTATCTAGTTCACAAAACAATATTCATGTACGCTTTCGAACGATGACTCGCAGTGTGGACACACCTTAACAATATTTCCATTCCATGGTTAATACACCAGAAGCCTTTTTTTCTTTTTTTTTATTCTTTGTTGAAAAAAAAGGGGGTTTTTATCCATACGGATATGCCAACCCCATCGTACCTTATTAGTTAGCTATTTAAAAATTTGGAATATGACAAATGTGGACTATGTATTAGAAGAAGAATCATTGACCAGATAAGGCTAATTCTCGTAATTTAAAACGTTCAAAATCTAGTCGCAGTCTGATCTCAGTGACAAACAAATGTCAAAAACTTGTCAAAATGTAGGGAAATTAGAAGTATTTTTTGACAGATTGAGACTGAGATCTGACTGTGAACGGTCTTAAAATTACGAGAATTGCCCCTCTGATCAGTGTTACATTTGACCTTTACCCTACAAACGAAAATTTTACCAACTTCGTTACATCGCGATTTATTTGAGGTTTATTTCCAGCTGACGCCAACCGGCTATCATTATTATATCTTCAAGCTTTTATTTCTTTTTGTCATTGTTACAAAAGAATACTCATAATAGCGGAACCTTTCCCTATCTTTTCAAGTACCTGAATATAATATGTATGTCGAAACACTACAATACATTTCTCCGGATCAAGCTTACCTTAAAATCCTTCGGGGCACAAAGAAAATATCACAACATTGTCCACAATACATGTCATATCGAATGTGTTTTACATACTACATATAATAATTCGTTTATTTTTCTACCACACCTTCAAAATTCAGCTCTAACTTTTGCCAGACAGAGTTTATATCACTTTGGTAGTGTCACTCTATAATGTTTGCCCGAGGCATATATACGTTTTACAACTGGGTTTAAAATATTCCACCGTAAAATAGACGCATGATTCCCTTGCCTCTGCTGTCTGTTTGTAGAACACCACAAAGGAGTCCCATTTTGACTGGAACCTTTTTAACTGTGAGTTTGGACACAGTAACTCTATTTGAGTGACTTTATCTAGTGAATCTTTATTTGTCGTTTTGTAAAGGACGTGTGCGAGATGTAGATTAAATTGTGTGTGGTCACATTGTATCCTGGATGCGTTGTTATGAGATTTTTATAGTAGAAAATGTTTGACTCTTCACGTGACCAGAGGGCTGGCCTATTTTTTGGCCAAAGAATCAGCATTGCCATGCAAAGTGGCAATGCTGGCAGCCTTTTGGGCACTTTTCCCGCTGACAGCGATGCGGACGAATTTTTTTGATGCCCTATGATTCTTTACCCTTATTTTGTTTGATATACATACATGTACAGATTATTTTTTTAAGTCTGTAAGCTTATACATTATGTAAAAACTCACGCTTACTGCAAAAAGGCAACCGACTAAAATTACATCTATCTAGATAAACAGGTGCTATTTGTGAAATGCAAAGCACTAATTAATTAATAGTATCAATCATGATTGCGCGCATTGTGTTGGGAATATGAAATCAAATAAATCTGAAACCACAATTTTTCAATTAATTAAATACACATGTTTCCTTGCTCATTTAATCAAGTATAGCATTATGTAGGTACCATGTTTGTATGTCAGTGCTGTGTATAATTATCATGTTTATAATTACCAGGAGGGTGACGGTTAGTGCCCTTACAAATTACCTTATAGCATTACGGGCTACCTCTTTCATGTTCTTCACTCCTGGTATAAATAGTTGAATTGCTACTCATAAAAGTTTAACATAACCAAGCGTTAGATTTATAAAGTGCTTAGAAAATGTAATTTTGTGCTGTAAACAACCATAAAAAATAAAGTGGACATGCAAATGCTAAGCTACTTGTTGTGGAACCTATTAAAAACTGTTTATTTTACACGATTCATGCGTCGTATCCTATCATGCAGTTGGAAAAATAAGTTAAATTAATATTATCAACGTGACTTGAACTCAAAGCTTGTTTTAAAACTTGGACGATCGACTCAGAGAAAATGTAATCTATGTTTAAGATGACTAGCACAGAATGCAATGAGACGATCAAAGCTATTTGTCACGGTTCGACTTCACGTCTTCCTAATTAGCAGGTATAATTTACAGCACGCATAATCAGCCATATAAGGCTGCTTTTCCACCAGAGATGTGCTATGCAACTATGCTGCGAGGATGTGAAATCTAAGCTACGAAACTGTGCGACCGTTTCCACTAATGCTAAGCTGTGTAGCGGAGCGAGTAAGATGTGCTATGAAGATGCGCCGCCGCGACGTAGCTGTGCGAGGAAGATGCTCAACTCGAGCAATGCGATGCATCGATAGTAGGGAAAGCACGGGAAGTACTATGCTCTGCACATAGCTACACCACTCGCGCATCCATAGCTCCCATCCATAGCACGCATCCTTCGGTAAAACATAGCTTAGTTGCATCCGTTTCCACCAGTGTTATGCTATGTGGACCAATGCATATGATTGGTGGATAACAAACGCATCCATAGCAAAGTAGCATAGCACATCACTAGTGGAAAAGCAGCCTAACGTTCCCACTGCTGGGACAGGCTTCCGGTCTTCGAGAGGGAGTGGGCTGTAATGTACCACGCGGGCCCAGTGTGGGTTGGTAGATTTTACATGTCTTCGAAATTTTGGTTCTGGGACATGCGGGTCTTCTCACATATTTTCCTTCACCGTTTTGAGAGCAGTGGTGATGAAATAATTTAAACAAAGTAAAGTGCCTGCATGGGTTCGAACCTACGACCTTCAGCTCGTAAGTCGGGGCCGTGCCTAGGTAACCACTGCTCTCGTATTTACAGTAGGTAGGAACAAATAAATCTACATTTCGTCAGTTATGTTAAACTTCTATGTAAAAGGGGCGATCTTATTGCAATACTATATCTTATTGTATTTACCTTGGGATTGAATCCAAGCAACCCCATGATATTCAGTAATCAAGCTAAAGCCACTAGACCCAGGCAGTTAGTAAATAACTTTGAAAAGCGCCACTCTACCAGAGTAGATGCAAATGCACATAGTTTCACTACAAATTAGTCGCGCCACGCAGCCAACTACCTTGATGTCATGCTAGCCTGGTACTAGTAATTGCAGGTTTTTGCCTAATGAGCTTGTAGCATTTAGGTCAATGTGTTTAAAATATTAATTAGTTATGCATGTGTGTCATGGTCTGGTCAAGTTAAATAAATTTAACGCAGTGAATAACTTGCTTGTTTAAATATAACTGTGGGTAATGGTTTTGTAGTTTCTGTAATGTTTTTGTAATTTCACGATTGAAATTATTACATCATTATTTCAGCCTTGTAACTTTACTGTCTCTTACTGAAGGGCAAATACTTCTTGAGAAGGATACTAACTCGTGTTTTCCATCACAGAAAATGTAGTCAGTGGATTCTCAGACTAGGTATGTCCCTAGATTAAAATAGTATTTAACTTTTGATATATCAAGGATTCGATTTCTCGTCAAGAACAATATATTGAAATCAATAATAATGTCGAACCTAAGAAGCAATAATTGTTTTTTCGGGTTGTGTACCCAATGGGTGCTATCGGGAGCCTATTACTTAGGCTCCGCTGTCGTCTGTCCGTCCGTCTGCCACAGAGCTATATCTTTTGAACCGTAATAGGTAAACCTGGCCTGCAATAACAACAAATAATTAATAGTAGGTAAAGTTAAAATACGAGTACCTATGTAGTTAAAAACATAAATAACACGCTTTTATCACGCATTCAAAAATTACTTAAATTGAATTCTAAAAGCGTGGAGTGCTTTTAGAATTAATTATAAGTGCGCTCCACGCTTAATAGTTTTTTTTTGAACTACATATTTTTATTTTTAAGTTTTGTGTCTCGTATATTTTTCATTATGTTAAAAAGTATAAAGTCAAC
This sequence comes from Apamea monoglypha, assembly GCA_911387795.2. Taxonomy (NCBI): domain Eukaryota; kingdom Metazoa; phylum Arthropoda; class Insecta; order Lepidoptera; family Noctuidae; genus Apamea; species Apamea monoglypha. The sequence goes on along the minus strand of OU426922.1, from coordinate 1,238,794 downwards.
GAAGTTATGACGAAAGTTATGACAATTACGGGATCTAGTGATTTAAAAGTAGCCCCTAAATAGTTCCACTATTCACCTCATGGCTCCATCACCAGACCCTCGACACCAAGTGCAATATATTGAACTCATGAAAACTAATCATATGACCCCAAACTCGACGGGTTTACTAGTAGCCACTGAAGAGTTCCACTCTCCACCTCCTGGCTCCATCATCAGATTAGCTCCAAGATACCAAATTATAGTTTTGTCTTCCAAACTGCATATACATATTACAAAGTTTCATTTTGATACTTCTAAGATTTCGTTACATTGTTAGTTAGTAGGTTAGATACAAATGAAGCTAATAAAAGCATCCCCTTATAAGTCCGACTCTTCCTTGGCCGCATTTTTCGTTTTCTTGAAACATTTTCTGATATTTTGTGGTCACTGCTCCCTGTAGACAAGCTACAAAAACACAATACAGCAAAATATCACTATTAGAATAGTGAATTTAATTTTGTCATAACCTTTGAAGTCCGTCTGAACACAACTGCAATCTGTTTGTAATATTGTGAGACGGGTCCAAATTGTATACAAAGCGACCGAAATATTGTTAGCAATATGCACATGCACCAAGTAGTTTTATTTGACTTGTCACAATATAACTTCACGCCTGAATGCCCCGGTGGAGTAAGCAGAGATACAGGCTAAAATGAAATTAGCCAGCGATACCTGCAGACGTGATGGGTATCGATAGCTTATGACTATAAAAAAAACTAAACCCTTAATTTTATTTAAAGAACCTAACTTAGCTGTCTGCGGGGTCAATGGCCACTGGTAGTTAGTTACTCATCATCATCTGCCTAGCCTTTTCCCAACTATGTCGGGGTCGGCTTCCAGTCTAACCGGATGCAGCTGGATACCAGTATTTTACATGGAGCGACTGCCTATCTGACCTCCACAACCCAGTGACTGGGTAATACGATACCCCTTGCTAAGACTGGCTGTCAGACTTTCGGGCTTCTGACTACCCGTAACGACTGTCAAAGATCCACGAATGACAGCCGGGACCATAACGGCTTAACGTGCTTTCTGAGGCACGGAGGAAAAAAAAAAAGAAAAAAGATCCACAGACTAACCGCGGCAAGCTTAGCTTAGCCTGATCGTTCGACCTGTGGGGTTGTTATTATTTAGCCAGGGGCCTCTTTAAGTAACTATAGTTTGCAAAACACAATTTGGCCTCATGTTATGCTCGTGACCCAGGCCTCAATTGAGTGAAACCACGATCCAAACTTAGCTATAAATAATTAATATATCGCCCTCTAATATATACGAGAATAAACAGGCCTGGGGGTAGCGATGTGTGTAGTGTTTTAATTCAATAAATATAGAGGGCTCATCCTGTAGAACTAATGAAGTTCAACCCGAGCAATAATCTCACAATATTGACTTGTGTTATTGAGAAAAATAATTTGTTTTGTTATGATTTTCGTCTAAAACATACACTACTGGAAATGAGCTTTCCAGTGACCCCTTTTTTTTTCGGATGGGAAATCATTAAATGACCCCTCCCGCTCTGGGTGGAGCGGAAGGGAGTGTCAGACTCTTACTGACTAAAACCCACCCATGTTCCTTCCTTTGCCCTTTATGTTCCGGGGTAGCGGTAACCATTTCGGACGATCCCGCTGACCCGGCAGGCTTCGGCCCTAAGGGGCCCCTGAAATTATGCTGACAACTCTTTGAGGCGCGTGTGGAACACTTACGCACCGTTCGGCACGGGCCTGGTCCTGATCGGACGGTGAGCTACCCATTGCTCTCCGCCCGCAGGCCCGCGCCTACGGTGGCCGGGAGTCGTCACGCGGCTCCCGACGCCCGGAGCGTCTCCCGCGGCGGCTGGGATGGGACGCTCTCTCCTCATCCATCCCGCCACCTCCTTCGCTAGCATGACTGCTTCGCAGAAGGAGGCGACTGCCTCCCACTCCCTCTCGCCCCGGACCATGGCTTGCACCAGGGCCGGGCGTGAGAGGCCGCCGCCGCTGCCGATCGCCTCTACGAGGACACGGCGGTGCTCCGCCCAAGCGGGGCAGACCTCCACCGTGTGCTCCACCGTGTCCTCTGGGCGATCCTGGCAATGGCGACACCCGGGCGTTTTCCAGTGACCCTTACGTTACATTTTTAATAGAGAACTACCTTCTGCCCGCGACTTCGTCCGCGTGAAAAATTTTGTCCCCGCGACCCACCCTGTCGCATCGCACCCCCTGCCCGCAATATTACTTTGTTTTCGTTCAGCGTTTTTCTGACTTTTTTGTTTTGGCTCGGTTCCTGAGGTCCGTACCGTGGTCTTAAGTAGTCTATAGCCTTCTTCAAGACTTGGGCTACCAATGCAAAAATATTTTTTTTTATCCGACTGGTAGTTTTAGCGCGTTCAAACAAACAAACAAACAAACTCTTCAGCTTTATTATTAGTACCTACGAGTATATTAGATTAATGTCCATAATAGACTATAGCGTAAATAGTTAGATCCCATTGTTGTGAACAATGGCATATGTCACTGTTGACTAAAGTGCAGGTGCACTGTACTGTACATAGGTTCATGTAGCAAGTGACGGAAATTGGACAAATGATTCAAATTAGATTATCGTGCTTAGCAGACGATTTGGTGATTACATTAATCTTCGTCTTTCTTTCGTTAGGATACGAAAGCCCTCCCCTGACTTACAAATAAAAACATATGTGCCAATACCAATTACTACCCATGTTTACAAAAAATAAAAATGAAAATAACAGTAATGAAAATAAATGAATAAATTACTCTAATCTGATTTAAATTGAGGGCAAATCGATTAAAAACCAGACATAGGGATAGTATATAGTTAATTATTTTTAACGAAATCAAAATCCTCTACCTAATGTCGTGGTACGTACGACCACCGCCACTAAACCTACCGTCACTAAACGCACGTGTCCGCGCTGCATCGTGTGTCGCCACACACTTTTGGGCTGTGGTCCACAGCTGTGTGGATTGTGTTCTCGGCCTATTTAGAGCTATTTTATCTTTTAACCAGCCATATTAATGCCAAATCGCGGTTTCTAGCCCTGGCAGTGGTTTGGCGCTGTTTTAACTGTGCATGTTGACCACCGCAGTGATTTAGATGCTCATGCCATTGCAGCGGATTTTGTTGGTGCCAAAATTTATTTGGTGTGTAGCTTCACAACAGTTTTGTATTTTAATACTGTGTTTTTCGGCCAAAATAATGCATATTTCTTTAAAAGTTATTCAACATGTCTTCAGATTAATACACACCACTTAAAACCACAATTAGAATAATAACTCATAATATACTGAATTTTTACTTTACGTATGAAACATTTTTTATTTAATAAGTTAGTTATACTTATTGTATGAGAAAATTGTGGTCACATTACAATTCTGCTCATGCACATAGTCGCATACGTATAAGGGTCTGGCGTAGTAGGTACTTCGCCCATTTTGGTTTGCTTTGACTGAACAGCGGAAGTGTGACTGTAATTTACAAAGTTTTAATTATTTTTGGGATGAAAATTGCCTACATTAGAAATGACTGAAATCAATTCAGTAAACGATTTTGAACAAACTATTTTCATATTCTTTTACATTCATTGATCATTAAAAAAAAAAAAAAATGTATTTTTGTGTTTTTTTTGTATTTTTAATAATTATATTTTTTTGTATTTTTGTGGTTTTTTTTTGTATTTTTAATAATTGTTTACACCGATTCTATGCTAAATGTAACATGCTAAAGTGTGTGTGTGCAACAGTGCATCAATCACTTACAGGCAAACTCCGCATGCATAAAGAAGTTGTACTAAAACAATAATGTTATTAATCTAATTTAATGTTAAGTAACTTTAGTATCTAAAATATAAGATGGATAGATGGATGGATGGATGAATGGATGGATGGATGTTTGTTACTGTTGCACGCAAAAACGCTTTATAACCGCTTTTTAACACATATGATACTTTAAGCACACACATCTATTTAGGAAGGTATTTAAGAAGTTTGGCTTTCAATTTGCTCAAACTTTCGAAGTGCACATCGATTTGATCACTGCAGCTATTTATGACCCTGTAAACAAGGGAATAAGGGGAATTGGCGCCTAAAACTGTTCTTCTCTGCGGTGGGCAGAGTGGCGTTATGGGACTGCGAGGAATTCTTGAGGGAGCACGGAAATTAAAGGTGTGCAATATTTGTGGGCAGTCAATTTGATGGTTCATCACTTTGTAGACAAACATTGCATCATTAAATGTACTGTTATGAAAATTATTACTAACCAATAATGTTATTTGGAATGTAAGCTAGTCTTAGATTTTATTATTTATTTGTTACTACTTTATTAGTGTTAATTATTTCTCAGTTGCCAATTGTGACTGTTCCTAAATTACCCTAGGCTGATAAAATTTTCGTTTTTCCTAGTTGTGTGAAATACCACAGTTAAGAACGGCTCTCCCTGTGGGAAAGGGAGCACGCCCCCAATCCACCGCGTGCTCCTGTAGGGCTCGGCACCGGACTTGGACACCCTCCCACCGTTATAAGAAATGAATTCCCATGAACTAATGTGCCTCGTCCCGACTTAGAAAGCTTGGGGACAAGGATGGGATGCAAGGTGAAGTTAATAATGGGAATTCACAGTTAGGATACATAAGTATTACAATTATCAATGTTATATGAAGCTAAGAAGACAAGAGGGTATGCAAAAGTATATAATATAATATAATATAATAGGGTTTAGTATTATAAATGTTGCTCGCAGGTCGTCACTGATATCTGCAATAGTATTGATGATTAGACGGAGTAAATAACGGGATCGTTACGCTTGCGCTTAAATGAATAAATTATAACTACGTTAATTTAACAATTTACCCACTACAGTGAGACTGGGAACCGTTTTAAAACGTATGCCTCATTATACGTGTTCTGTTAGACCTAACGCATAGAACCTCTGAGGACACTAATGCGACTCTAACAGAACATGCTCCCTAAGCACTAAATACATGTCTTACTCAACCCTATGACAGAGTACTGCGAAGTCCAACTGTTGTTGAGGAAGACAAGTTTTGAATAGCTTTTAACGCGTATTAATATGAAAGACACCCTTACGGCAACCTATCCCTTTTCCAAGGTACACAAACTAGCACAAGCGCACCGTAGACTCAGCCTCTAGCAAAACTCATTGCGATCGTACTTGGTGCACACCGAAGTGGAATTTCGTCACTTCACATTTCATTAATCTTCCCCATTTAGAAGGATGCATTGCATCCCAATAACGTGTTTCGATAAATAGTGTCGATTCAGTAATTGGCCTACTAACAGCCTTGTGTGGGTTTTATCGAGACACGGTCCCTAGCGTTCTTAAAACGACTACCAAACAAGTTTGGGGTACTTTGTGAAGCCTACACCTCTCCCAGAAATGTGCATGCAACAAGCCTCACGCAAGTGTTCTGTGGCGAGACCTTTTTGGAAGCAGAAGTCATCAATAACGTTTGGTCAATCATTTAGTTATAGGTTGGCTTTGTAGCCTAGTTTGATCCAAGAGATCTGTGAGTTTTTACGGTTCTGCCTTCCATATTATGGAGTCGTCAACAGTCGTCAAAAGTCAGGAGCATCAAAGCTCATTGTCAGGTTTAGCGGAAGGCCTTCTCCGTATCCCTACAGCCAAACGAAATTGACAAACATCTGTCGAGGCAGGGATTAGGAGATGGACACATAATACAAGAGAAAATAGCATGGATTACAATCAATTACTATTACAATAATTTAGATGATTTTCCAAATAAATCATCACTAATACCTTCTCAGCTATATCGCCCTTCACTACTTCCTAGTGTTTAGCTGAGGAGAAGAATGGGCGTAATAAACTCTCCAGCAACACGTATCTGTATGTTTAGTTAGAGGAACTTTAGTACCAATATCAGCCTAGGATAATTATTATAAATAAGGACTCACCCAATCACACCAACAAACACACACATACCACCTTATTACACCTTAAATACTAGATTAGCCTAATCTGGGCTCCAACCCAACTATATTTAACTTAATAACTCGTATTCGCTATTTCGCGACGGCCCACTCGGACATAGCCTCCTGATATTCCCTAAATCTCCTAACTTAACTAGCCTGGACTAGCAAGTCCGTCCTATCTCGTGGTTCTAAATCGAGTGTCCTCCTCGCCTTCGTCCGTTTCGTTCACCCATCCCCCAAATATCCCTCGCTCCGACGTTCAGCCCCTCGTATCCCTTTTTTTGTCTGGGTCCTTTCTCACGCCTCTGGACGCATTTTATCCTAAACAGATGTGGGGGGGCTCGTATACCGTTGCATAAAGGGTCTCAATGTTCTTAGAATTCGTACAAAATATTGCATCTTAAAGTATCGCTTTCTATTGATGACTCGCCATAATTGCCGGTCTGTTTCCCATAAAATATAAATGAAATGGGTTTCTAAGGGTTACAATATTGTTTTACAATTTTAAAGAAATAGGATATTTTGTTATTGAACGTGTCAAGCTGTCAGACGATAAAGTTGAGATTTATTGCGCTTCCATGTTAAAATAAGAATTTAAAATAAAACATTTGGTTATTAAATAGGAACAAGTGACAGACAGTCACATTCCCCCCTCTGAAAATCAGACGCGTGACGCAGTGCAGCGTATGAGCTTTCACAATAAGATGGAATATGCCTTTCCTCGCAAGTGTCACAGAATATAGACCTATACTTATCTGGTGTATTTGTCTAATCAAATACTTACTAGAATATTGTAAGTATTCTAGTATCAATCCTACAAGATCCCAATAAGGTGCAATGTCTGCTATAATGTATCACTGTATCGCAGAAGCATCTTCAATCGATATATTTATGATTGCTCTTTAATATTTGAACGGTTCTTGCAAATACTCTTTCCATTATAATTTAAATAAAATTACCGCGCCTCAGCTAAGCTCTGTAAACCCGTGCATGCTTATTATTTAGTTTTACATACCAGGGACTCTTTTAGGAGTATTTATGTTATTGAGCCACGCTACCTACGCTGCTCCCTCGTTCTAAACTCAGCCTGTCACAGCTGCCGCTGGACAGAGGCCTCTCCTTATGCACCTCGGTGCTGAGCCAGCTTAATCAGCTGCCCGCAGTCGTATTCCAGGAGTAGCTGAAATAGTCCGCACATAAACATATTAGATTTGATTCCAATTAGACGCCCCCCTCTGATTCTAAGAGGTTAGAACAGTTTTGAGTTCTATTAAGAGTTGGGAATTTATACTGCTTAGAAAACATAGGAATCTTAGACTGTGTAGCCAATTATTGGCTTACTAGCACACAATGCTGTTAACTATCCCTTCAAATTATAAAGGTGTTGACATGAACATTCTCTGGTATATTTGAACTGATAACTATCGTACAGTACCTTTGCCCCTAAACATACATCTATAATATCTCATGAGATAACAAACATCATACCACGTAACTACGGGTAACTGAAGTGTGTAATAAAAGTGAAACTTAGCTTCGCAAAAGGAGCCACGCCATAGCTACTGCTGTTGGAGTCAGCCGATGTCTGCTGATTTTGAAGGAACTTTAAACCAAGCGCAACTCACAAACCAAAGGTTCAGACATAGCGTAGTGGGAGCCGAGTGAAGACTTAAATATCCTGGAATTTGAAATAAAGCCAAACGAGTATCTATTCAATTATACGACATATGTCGCCGACTGCAGAGATGGAAAGATTTATGTTTACTTCTTATGACGATAGTTAATATACCTTCTTGGTAAATTAATTGTCATTTTATAAGCTTCACGCTTCGTAGGTCTTACTCGCTATAATATTAGATTTACCCGTACTTAGGGCGTGTCTTATACCTAACCTCATTCCACATACACACAAATATAAATCACAAACGCACAACCACATTTTCACATTCACATATTATCAGATACTAAACTCTCGCTTGCAGAGAGTCGAATCTATTATTACAGTAGCACAGACACCCAAGCTCTACAATTGATGCGGGAATTGAACCCACTAGCCGTGACACAGGAATTCCAAAAAATCATAAGACCAATACATATAACGGGAATCGAACCCAATATCCATGGTAATGGAAATCAAACGCTTACAGACAAAGAACATCAGGTGGGAATCGAGCCCACCACGAGTACTTACAGAATTCAATCATCATTATCAAAACGTAACTTAATTAAACATAAGTTATTGTATCAACCAATAACATCAGGCGGGAATCGAATCCAAGATCCATGACAATGGAATCTAAGCACAGCAGCAATTAAATCATGCGGGGATTGAACCCGCTACCAGTAGTTGAAGAATTGAACCACATTATCGAACCGTAACTTACACATAAGTATTGTAACTGTTATAACGCTTGCCGTCGCTAACAATGGATAGAACCATAAAATTACGTTGTGTTATTTTTGTTTAAATTCGTTGTGTTATAAGTTATTGTCTCAACCAATAACATCAGGCGGGAATCGAACCCAAGATCCATGACAATGGAATCTAAGCACATCAACAATTAAATCATGCGGGGATTGAACCCGCTAACAGTAGTTGAAGAATTCAACCACCATTATCAAACCGTAACTTACACCTAAGTATTATAACCGTTGTAAAGCTTGCCGTCGGTCGCCGCGTTGCTAACAATGGATAGAACCATAAAATTACGTCGTGTTTTTTTTTTTGTGTACATTCGTCGTGTTATTTTCATAGTAACCCATATTTTATTCTTTCTCGTTGCACTGAAGTGAATCAGTACATTTAATGACGAGAATCCTGGTCACGGCACCACATGTGACTGTTCCTAAATTACCCTAGGCTGATAAAATTTTCGTTTTTCCTAGTTGTGTGAAATACCACAGTTAAGAACGGCTCTCCCTGTGGGAAAGGGAGCACGCCCCCAATCCACCGCGTGCTCCTGTAGGGCTCGGCACCGGACTTGGACACCCTCCCACCGTTATAAGAAATGAATTCCCATGAACTAATGTGCCTCGTCCCGACTTAGAAAGCTTGGGGACAAGGATGGGATGCAAGGTGAAGTTAATAATGGGAATTCACAGTTAGGATACATAAGTATTACAATTATCAATGTTATATGAAGCTAAGAAGACAAGAGGGTATGCAAAAGTATATAATATAATATAATATAATAGGGTTTAGTATTATAAATGTTGCTCGCAGGTCGTCACTGATATCTGCAATAGTATTGATGATTAGACGGAGTAAATAACGGGATCGTTACGCTTGCGCTTAAATGAATAAATTATAACTACGTTAATTTAACAATTTACCCACTACAGTGAGACTGGGAACCGTTTTAAAACGTATGCCTCATTATACGTGTTCTGTTAGACCTAACGCATAGAACCTCTGAGGACACTAATGCGACTCTAACAGAACATGCTCCCTAAGCACTAAATACATGTCTTACTCAACCCTATGACAGAGTACTGCGAAGTCCAACTGTTGTTGAGGAAGACAAGTTTTGAATAGCTTTTAACGCGTATTAATATGAAAGACACCCTTACGGCAACCTATCCCTTTTCCAAGGTACACAAACTAGCACAAGCGCACCGTAGACTCAGCCTCTAGCAAAACTCATTGCGATCGTACTTGGTGCACACCGAAGTGGAATTTCGTCACTTCACATTTCATTAATCTTCCCCATTTAGAAGGATGCATTGCATCCCAATAACGTGTTTCGATAAATAGTGTCGATTCAGTAATTGGCCTACTAACAGCCTTGTGTGGGTTTTATCGAGACACGGTCCCTAGCGTTCTTAAAACGACTACCAAACAAGTTTGGGGTACTTTGTGAAGCCTACACCTCTCCCAGAAATGTGCATGCAACAAGCCTCACGCAAGTGTTCTGTGGCGAGACCTTTTTGGAAGCAGAAGTCATCAATAACGTTTGGTCAATCATTTAGTTATAGGTTGGCTTTGTAGCCTAGTTTGATCCAAGAGATCTGTGAGTTTTTACGGTTCTGCCTTCCATATTATGGAGTCGTCAACAGTCGTCAAAAGTCAGGAGCATCAAAGCTCATTGTCAGGTTTAGCGGAAGGCCTTCTCCGTATCCCTACAGCCAAACGAAATTGACAAACATCTGTCGAGGCAGGGATTAGGAGATGGACACATAATACAAGAGAAAATAGCATGGATTACAATCAATTACTATTACAATAATTTAGATGATTTTCCAAATAAATCATCACTAATACCTTCTCAGCTATATCGCCCTTCACTACTTCCTAGTGTTTAGCTGAGGAGAAGAATGGGCGTAATAAACTCTCCAGCAACACGTATCTGTATGTTTAGTTAGAGGAACTTTAGTACCAATATCAGCCTAGGATAATTATTATAAATAAGGACTCACCCAATCACACCAACAAACACACACATACCACCTTATTACACCTTAAATACTAGATTAGCCTAATCTGGGCTCCAACCCAACTATATTTAACTTAATAACTCGTATTCGCTATTTCGCGACGGCCCACTCGGACATAGCCTCCTGATATTCCCTAAATCTCCTAACTTAACTAGCCTGGACTAGCAAGTCCGTCCTATCTCGTGGTTCTAAATCGAGTGTCCTCCTCGCCTTCGTCCGTTTCGTTCACCCATCCCCCAAATATCCCTCGCTCCGACGTTCAGCCCCTCGTATCCCTTTTTTTGTCTGGGTCCTTTCTCACGCCTCTGGACGCATTTTATCCTAAACAGATGTGGGGGGGCTCGTATACCGTTGCATAAAGGGTCTCAATGTTCTTAGAATTCGTACAAAATATTGCATCTTAAAGTATCGCTTTCTATTGATGACTCGCCATAATTGCCGGTCTGTTTCCCATAAAATATAAATGAAATGGGTTTCTAAGGGTTACAATATTGTTTTACAATTTTAAAGAAATAGGATATTTTGTTATTGAACGTGTCAAGCTGTCAGACGATAAAGTTGAGATTTATTGCGCTTCCATGTTAAAATAAGAATTTAAAATAAAACATTTGGTTATTAAATAGGAACAAGTGACAGACAGTCACACAATCAATCAAATTATTTAGAATTTCTATTTTGCATGATGTTATTAATATTTCGTTTATTTAATCTTTTAATGATTACTAATTGTTATTTTTATAATTATTTATTATTAATGTGATGTAAATATTTATTACCTATCTAGTGGCACTCATTATCATATTTTCTTTTGTTAATATGCGGATAATGTAGTGGGCTGCAATATTGTTAATATTATGTTTTTTCTTTCCTCTGTTCCAATACATATTGTAGCTGTTTATTGTCCCTGAATAAATAAATAAATAAATAAATCATTAATACGTCGGCGATTACCTAGCGAAACCATTTTAAAGTGTTTCAGTCTGTTATTGTACGAACGCACCTTTTTAGTTATTCCGCTAGAAAACGCCAGGTGCCACAGAAAACGCTTTTGAACACATTCTAGACGCAACGAGTGTGTGGCATAGTGTGGACGCCAGATCACGCTACAATATTCCAACATGCTCAGAATTAAGCAATTATAGAGCATAATTTTATTTTTACAATACCTAAGCTGTTTGCAATTCCAATCCTCATAACAAATCCCAGCAATTTAGAGGAATTTTTTATTATATTATCCTATACAGTAGATAGTTGAGGTTTTACTAAGTCGCAAATGTAGGCTTTACCTTTTCAGCTGTTATATAATTATCACCTGTTAGTTCCTAACAAGCAGTACGTAAAAGTTTCACAACATTTTCCTGACTCCTAACTTTTACACGTTTCTTATAAAACAATCTTGCCAGGGAACACAAGAAGCATTTTCTTATTCCTTAGTTATTATGAGAGCGTACGTACTCAGGTACCTGTAAAAGTGCCATAAAGAAGATAACACAGAAGTAAGGGCGGGAAGTTTCTTCGATTGCCAATGAGAGCGCACGGCGACTGATAACAAGTTCTTTTTAAGGGTAGGTCGAGTTCGAAAAGTGAATTTATTGAGACAATGAGTGCGGCGAATGTTAGTGATAAGATCTTGTGTTATCTTCGTGTGTTTCTGGTCTTATGATAAGCGCTATGGTCCCATTGATGCGTATTTACAAATACTTCTTCATGCCAACACTTCCATTGGTGTTGTGTTAAAGAAGCTTTTCAGTAAACAAATCGATACATTTACATACAAATAAATAAAATTGAGGTATCTGTTTGTAATGTTAAAATAACAGCTTTTTACTTCATTCATAATTATGAAAATATATACGGTACTAATAAAACAATTTTTTAAATGTTTGTTTGTCTGTCTGTCTGTTTGTTCCAGCTAATCTCCGAATCGGCTCGACCGATTTTGACGGGACTTTCACTTGCAAACAGCTGATGTTATAAGGACTAACTTAGGCTTAGTAAAGGAAGAAATTAAAAGGTATTAATGTCACGCGGATGAAGTCAAGGGCAGCAGCTAGTTGTAAATACGAGGTACGTCTGGTTCTTTAACTCTACAGATAATGATCGTATCCAAGCACGTATTTATTTTTTAAATTCTTAAACATCTTATACCGACTGACACCTACCAAAACTCTCAACTTCAATAATAGTCTCATGCTTGTTTAAATATTTAACTGGTAGCGTGCTGTCTTTTAGAATCATCTCTCAAAAACCTCAAAAATGTAAAAAGAAGACGCGCCAATGTAGGATAAATTACTTCAAAGTTCATTCACCTCATAACGAAAAAAATGGACTCAAGAATCAGATAAAAAGCAGATGCTTCAATGTCCCGAGAGAGCTTCGTCTTAATGAAACGACACTTATTTCACGGTCCGAATCGAAATTCAGTAATAAAACTAGTGAATTTGTTCGGAGCGGCAATAAATTTTATTTATCCACCCCCGCACCCCGCGGCTTCTCCCCTCACGACGGGAATATTTTATGATCGTCATGGCGCATCAAAGTTCCGGTTCATACCTCTTTATACCCTTTTTCATTATATTAGTGGGTCGTAAGTCGTAACTTCGGCCATGATTATACGGTTGTGGAATCTTGCGCAGTGCTGTGTGTCATGAGGGGTTAAGTACATATGTTAGATGGATCTGCATGGAGCAGTGGCGTATAGTCTATTGCTAAGGATGAAAGTTTAATCAAACCTTAGCATAATGTTCCCACTGCTGGGACACAGACCTCCTCTCTATGAGAGGGAGTGAGATAAAATCCACCACGCGGCCCCAGTGCGAGTTGGTAGATGTCTTCGAATTTTTGGTTCTAGGACATGCCGGTTTCCTCACGATGTTGTTCTTTACCGTTTTGAGAGCAGTGGTAATGAAATTATTTACACAACGTAAGGCGCCTGCCTGGGTTCAAACCCACGACCTATGTACAACTCGTAAATCCATTACCACTAGACCACCACTAGACCATCCTAATCAAACCCTTTTCAGATTAAATTGTTTATGCAATCACACATTATCATGTATTTAGAAGGTTCCATCTTTTATACGAGTATCTCACCACATTTTCTAACAAATATTGTTTGAATAAAATTTTTGAGTAATTTTAATTGAAAAATCTGCGACAAAAATTGAGGTTACAAGTTTACCTCAATTGCCAAATCAAAAACAGCTTTAAAGTGACTTATAATCAGAATTAATTTAAAATTAGGTTCAGGTAAAATATTCAAATAATCAAATCAAAGCACTCAATTTGTTAATGGCACTACAAATTGGCATCCAAAGGTAGGTTTTCTGATCAGTATTTTGTTTATATTTCCATGAGATACTTTTGAAAGAGACCATAAGTAGGTTCAATCATTTACTTCTTTTAATTAACTATTACAGACACTAATCTCATGGTCCTCACAAGATCTGACCAAGATTATGTCTGGACTTTAAAAGTAACTTTGCGCCCGAGTTTGTTTCACCATTTCTTCGCAGGGGTAGATAGGAAATGTCAACTCCATTTAGATTATTTTTATATGGTATGCAAAAGTGATTCCGATATTTATTTATATTTTTTATTTTTAGATTTACTGATATTCAGCTGCATTTGGTTAGACTGGAAGTCGACCCCAACATAGTTGGGAAAAGGCTAGGCAGATGATGATATTTTGATTTACTGAATAAAAAATTTTTTATTCTATTAATTTTTTATTTTGGTTTACCGAGAGGCAATGGTTCATATAAAGAGCAATGAATACATGTAAGTAAAGTTAGCAAAATAACAGACTAAACAACGACAAAACCTAAATTAGAAATCTCTTTATTTTTAAGGAGACTGACATAATATGGTGCTCAATCCTGGTCTTTGACACTTTAGCAGAGGTCCAAATTCGAGATTTGCCAGTGAGCCATTGAGCGCAGTATCCTGGGGGTTCGAATTTCTGACCGTATAAGGAACACTATACTGCGCGCCAAAACCAAGATAACGGACGTTACCCAGAAAGCTACTAAAATGGGATAAATAAACTTAAATGGGACTGGGCCGCACAGATGAAAATTGGGTTAAGAAAACCACCGATTGGGTTCCACTAAACGTACGACGCCATCGCGTCAGGCCAAGACGAAGATGGCGGGACGAGCTTGACTCCTACCGTAGGAGCTGGCCGGCACTCGCAAAAGACAGAATTGTGTGGAAAAGGGAGAGAGAGGGCTTTGCCCTGCAGTGCGACAATACAGACTAGTTACATTAGATTTCTTTTTATAAGGTTCTGCCTTTTTAATAAGCATTCTAAGAATATGACGAGCAAAAATCTATTTCAGGAAAACATAAAAATTCCACGGAAAACTTTATCAAGAAATATTCTACCACAAATATTGTCGTGTTTTGGGCACAACTATAAATAAGTAAGTAATATTCAGGAACTCGTAGAGAAAATCTCATATTTCAAGGAGGCCTCGTTTCTTTGTGATCGCGTTTGATCGTTGACAAAATAATATCTTACTTACTACGTATTATGTTCACGCTATGCGTATTTTTAAAGAGCAGACAGAGACTTGAGATCCATCATAATGTACAGTAGTTCCTTATCATACGAGGGCGACAATGAAAGTTTTTAGAACTGGCCACTTGTAAACGATATAAAAAAAAAAGTTCAAATTTTGAAACGGAACTCTTTGCCAATATTATTGTGTATGTATTTTATTCATTTGTCATTTGTTTACGATTTGGCGGCAAATTGAAAATTGTCTGCGTGCGAGAAAATTTTCGTACAATGATTTTTTATGACTTTTGATGTAATTTAAGTCAACAAGAAAGTTATGATAGACTTCGATTGGCCTTTCACGATGAAGCCCCATCTCGTGCCACTGTTTACAACTGGTTTAATGAGTTTAAACGTGGTCGCACTAATCTCACCGATGATCTGCGTGAGGGACGGCCTTCTACGGCGACGACTGAAGATAACATCAGTGTTGTGGGGCGTATGATAGAGACTGTCAAAAGAGTGACTTATCAGCAGATTCGGACAAGCTTAGGCATCGGTATGAGTCAAGTGCACAAAATCCTCCATGAACATTTAGCGGTCAGGAAGCATTGTGCCCGGTGCATACCTCATAATTTTACAGGCCCAAAAGCTCCGTCGTGTTGATTGGTGTCGTGAAATGGTTCAAAGATTTAATGGAGGTGACTCAAATGCTGTGTTCGACATACTTAGGGGTGACGAAAGCTGGATTTATTGTTATGATCCTGAAATTAAGAGACAGTCTGCTGTCTGGGTGTTTCCTTCCGAGGAGTTGCCAACTATAGTGAAGAGAGCTCGAAGCGTGGGAAAAAAGATTGTGGGCTCGTTCTTCGGAAGAACAGATCATTACGCAAGAGGATCGAAAAACAGTTACTGCAGCGTGGTACACTAACAATTGTTTGCCACTTGTCTTGAAAAAAGTTCGGGAGAAACGACCTCGCAGTAGGATCCTCCTTCACCACGACAACGCCTCGTCGCACACCGCCAAGCAAACAATCGACTACTTGGCGACGGTAGACGTGGAATTACTGGGTCACCCGCCCTATAGCGCCGACCTTGCGATTTTTATTTATTTCCGAAAATAAAAGAAAAACTTCGAGGAAAACGTTTTATGAACGCCGAGGAAGCAGTGGCTGCGTTTCAAAATGCCGTCAAAGAAACCCCTAAGGACTAGTGGGCAAAGTGCTTTTCTCAGTGGTTCCATCGGATGCAGCGATGTATTGATGTAAATGGACACTATTTTGAAAAGATATAATAAAGCTAATAACTTGCTAGTTTGTTCAGTTTTTGATTTTATAAGAACTTTCAGTGTCACCCTCGTATGTACCTATCTTATAATATAGGGCACTAACAAATGTTTTTTGGGACTTTTAACCATTTGGTCGAAATTAGGGTGTACTATAAGCTACACCTTTGCCTAACCCTTCGGAGAATACAAGCGCGATGCTATGTTTTTTTGGAATATCCTGTCTCAGTTTTTAACATATACTTATTTGTTTCATAAGAACTAGCTGTTTTTGAAGGACGCTACTGAAGGTGCCAAGCTCGTCTGCCAAATTCTGGGCTGACTCAATACATATACATAGATTGCCATCGACGCGCTAAAAAGAAGAAGTTTTCTTTAATTGTTGGACTTAGAGGAAAAGGTGATAGGTCCACCCTCCCGGTTGATGATTTAATAATGGGAATAACGAAGGCTCTAGCAAAGATTGTTATTGTCGATCAGAATGAGAATGTACTGGGTAGTGTAGTATTTCTTTGTTGTTATGTTTCCTTCAAAGAATTCCATCAGCTAACAACCCGAACGAGGCGACAAGCAAGTAACAACCACGCTACACGCCCTAACATACCAGGCTCGCATAAAACCAAGGGAGTTCACAGAAACAGTGAAGCATAAAGAAATACTACTGAGAAAGCATTTAACAATGTGCACGGTGGTTGAAATAAAAACGACCTCCTCCGAGAACCGAACACCTGCGGCCTGTTAGTGCTACCGAATGTTTTGTATTAAATATTCACTATACAGTAGTTACTGAACGTTTGTATGTTCGTTACCGACACAATGGAGTGTGTATGTTTATGGTACATTACTGCGGAAGTAATATGAAGGAATTGGTTCTGAAATGGGTTTTGTTATTATGACTACAGTAGTATGTGGCTTGTTGTTGGTTAATAGATAGTTATGAAACTATTATTATAAGGAAAACGTCACCGATTGGCTTGTACTTGGGTTTCAGTAGCTACTTACATTACATTGCGTACTTTTTATGAGGACGATACGTATTTTATGAGGACGATACGTATTTTCCTGTAGCCTAATTGCGTATCGCACGTACAAAGACATTTTATTTTGACAATTCAACAATATTCATTGCGTTATTTACATAGACGATCAGGCAATGCCTACGTTACGTGGAACTCTTATTTTTATCAAAAGCCATTTGATAACGCGCATCACATTACATTACCTACCTGGCACCCTTTCTTTTTTATCAAAGGCGACTATGAAGTTATGAAAATGAAAACTATTTTTTAGGATTCCGAACCCAAACGGTGCCAACGGGAACCTAATACTAAGCCTCCTCTGTCCGTCCGTCCGTCCGTCCATTGGTCCATTCAACCGCGTCCGTCTGTTTGCCAGCGATAGGTAGACACTTGAAAGTTATTTACTTATTTATGTATTGCCGCTATAACAACAAACAAAATAAAGTTAAAAATTAAAGATGGTCTCCATATAAGAAACGTGTTGTTTTCGGCGTGTTTTGCCTTATGGTACGGAACTCTTCGCGTGCGAGTCCGAAACGCACTTGGCCACTTTTCGCTTGTCTCTGTCTTGATGCCACTCGATAGCGCGCACCTAATTATGTTACTTGGCAACCAGATTTTTATCAAATGTGACTATGAAGTTTTGTCAATGAAAACTACTCTTTGCTTATTTCGCTCCGTAGTTGATGTAATTCAAAAGACGCGCCTTAGTAATATCGGTATTTCAAACAATTATGAAGTAATGGATTATAAATTTCCTTCAAAATTCTTCAGATTGTAAGTAACTGCAAGTGTAAATGGAATTATATTTGAGAGTAGATTTATATTAGTAACATTGTAGTGAACAAAGGCTTGTTTTAGAGTTTCGTTTGTGTAATTTTGAAACCTTTAAAAGTCAGTGTGAGTTATCAAGTCATTTGAAATTAAATTGTATTGTCAGTTTAATTAGTTGCGACATGATTCGGTCTTGAGTGAGGCACCGGAGTGACCCAGTATCCGTGGCTTGGTCACCCACGGTGAAGCCAAGAGGAACCCGAGGAGGGGCCGCTCGTCAGGGCTTTGCCAGTAAGCCGACGACGTAGCGGCCAACAAGCAGGTTGCGGTGCCGCTTGGGCGACATCGCAACTGAGTCGGGCAGTGATGTCGTATGGGAGGCATCACGACTGAGGGTTGGAGGCCGCGGCGGGGGAGAAGTGCCGGTATTGTGGTGCGCTGCTCTCCCTACCTTCCGCGGCCTTGACGGGGTCGCCACCGTCTGATGGCGGACGCGGTGGGGCCGCAGGGGACGAGGAGTATTAGTATGAGGTTGGCCGCTCTCCCTATCCTCTGCGGCCAAAAATTGGCAGGCGGCGGGGCCAATGGCCTGACCCGTCGCAGGGGGACCAAGGGTGCTCAGATACGGGGTCGTCTGGCGCCCATGTGCAGGTTTGGTCCCTGGGGTGGTCACAGCGTGCTATGAGTTCTGGTGCGCCGCTGATGGGGAGTACTCCCAAGAGGAGGGTCCGGTGACGGACAGCCGCGGCGGGTTCACGGATGAGTTCTAAGGCGTGCCCGTGTTCCCGCCGTAAGCGGCAGAGGTGGACACCGTGGAGTTTTAGTGGATTAGAGTCCCACATAACTTCACTATCTCCCCGTGGTAGTGCAGAATGCATGAGCATTTCTCCACGATAAAAAAAAAGGCACCGGAGTGACAAGTTGTAAGGTTAGTAAAAATAATGTTAATTGTACTGAACTGTAATCCTACTATCCTACTTCCTACTTATATATATATATATATATATATATTTTATATAATATTAAAAACATGAAAGTTTGTATGGATGGATGGATGGATGAATGTTTGTTACTGTTTAACGCAAAAAGTACTGAACGGATTTGCACACAGATGATTAATAACCAATATTAACATATAGGATACTTTTTTATCCTGATATTCCCATGGGATGGAAACTTATGCGGGTAAAACTGCGGGGCGCAGCTAGTATTGAATAATTTGTAATAATTATTGTTGTTGCCGTGATTTATTTGTTTCTTTTAAATTCTATGACTCCCTTCTGAGGTAAGTTTACACAAGTGTGTTACGTACCTGAGGTGCTGTCAAGGTTGTTTATATATTATTCGTTGTTATGTGGAATAGATCGACCAGATGTCACGTAAGTTAAGTAATTTGATATTATACCTTAATTATTGCTTATTATGACTATGTTGTTGTGTAAGTCATATTACGGTCAATATTCTTAGCTATTGTTAATATGTTGCTATTATTTTGAATTCTCTTGGACCGTTGTCCAAGAGATAGAATTAATTGTTTTTAAAGATAACGATAATGTATGACAACGTAAGACATATATTGATAGAATACTTTAATACTGTTTCCATGGAGTTTCTTGTCCTTTTTCTCCATGATGACCGAGTTTTACGAACGGACGACTAGTTTTCTGATTAATTACTGACAAGCCTAAATTTAAATAGATGTTTAGCCTTGTCTATCTATGCTTTACTTAATAAAACCATTTCCCTACAAATCATATTCAATAATAACCTTCATACACAGTAAGTAACTAATTAGTAACCATTCTGATATTCAAAGCTTGTTATTGGGCAATATATAGGTACATATACTTCTAGTATATACTGTAGAATCTAACACGCTCGTGTGCACACATCAACAATTGCTCGTCAGTCTGGTACGCACAAAGATATCCAAAGGAAGAGTACGCACGAAGCAAACATCGGTTTGATCCTACATGATGACGCTTATCCGACGTGAGCGTGTTTTGTCATACAGGGTAATATGGTTTATTTGACCCTTTGTTTTGGAAGAGAGTAAAGTGGTTCTGTGTTAAATATATGATCATATCATGGCTTGGCTTTAGGTTATGTTATGCTACGGGCACGGTAAAACATACAAGCCAGAAATTTGGACAGAATGATAGGCTTCTAAATTAGGTGGAAGCGACCTGTGGAAGCGACAGTAAATTACACTGCGTATATTCTTTAAGAATCGGCTTGACAGATTAATTATCTCCAAGGTATACGGTACACACGCATCAGCTAATTAGCTGCTAGTGTGTCTAACCAAATCATCATCATCATCATCATATCAGCCGCACGACACCCACTGCTGGGTATAGGCCTCCCCTAAGGATCTCCACGACGATCGGTCCTGCGCTGCCTGCATCCACTGGCTTCCCGCGACCTTCACCAGATCGTCGGTCCACCTTGTCGGGGGCCTACCCACTGAGCGTCGTCCGGTGCGCGGTCGCCATTCCAGAACCTTTCCGCCCCAACGGCCATCGGTTCTTCTCGCTATGTGTCCCGCCCATTGCCACTTCAGCTGAGCAATCCTTCGAGCGATCTCGGTTACTTTAGTTCTCCTGCGGATCTCCTCGTTTCTGATTCGATCACGCAGGGAAACGCCGAGCATGGCTCTCTCCATTGCACGCTGGAACCAAATACTTAGTAATAATAGTATATCTAATACCATTCCCAGTCTGCATACAAAAATTCAGTCAAATATCCAATACTTTAGTCACTATAGCTAGTCACAGATTGGCAAAACCCAGCTGTCATTCTTACGGAGCGTCGCATCTGTGGTAGCGAGGCGGTAGACTCAGACGAGCGTGGCACAAGAACCGTCGTCGAATAATAATAATAATCATATTAATGACGAATCGTTTAAATCCAGCACGATCATTTGGACGATGGATCATACTGATATACATAAGTCATCCTGAGCCATACAAATATGAGCCATATACGAATCATATCTTCTATTATGTAAACGAAACTATATTTTATTTGTTTACCTGGTAGCCCCTGAAAATTGAACCTTTGAACATAAATTCATCACAGTTAAATCAAACTAAATATTTGATCGCGTTATCTTTGTCTTGAATTTAATCTAGGGTAAGATTGGGGCCTCGCCTCGCTAAATATTGACGGGGGATATCTAGTGTTTTGTCAACCTTTCGGCCGCTGTCCCCGAGGCCCGGGGATCATAATTCACGGTCATCTCTCGCAGTTATCTTATTGTTAAGTTACTTATACAATCACCGGACGAAAACTTTGATCACTTTTATATTTTGTGACATCCAAACCAGCGGAGCAACTGCGTAACTCACTAACCATCGCAATGCCGTTAATTTACTAAATCAACAACAATCATTGCGTTATTTACGTTGATGAGCTGATGAACTTTTCAAACATATGAAGCAGTGGATGAGCAATTCCCTTCAACATTTTGCGGATTTTGATTGAAAGTGTGTTACGCAATTAGGGTGCGGTCAATGACACAATCTGTGTATACAATATTCCCTGGCGCCTGCGCAGCAGTAGTAACTGTATTACAGATGCCATTTGATGTACCTGTCTTAATCACTTATGTATTACGTCCTTGATGTGTCATTACCGACGACGCGCGTCGCCATTTGCATACAATAACACGACAATGTTCTAAGTATGGTCAAGGTGTTTATAATAATGATAGATTGTGATTGCATTATCATCACAAAATTCCGTCTTGTCATATAGGTATATTCTAACTTAAGTAGCAGTGGGCAGGGCACATTGCTCGTAGAATGGATGGCCGATGGAGCCGAAAGGTTCTGGAGTGGCGACCGCGCACCGGAAGATGTAGCGTTCAAAGGCCTCCCACAAGATGGACCGATGACCTGGTGAAGGCCGCAGGAATCCGCTGGATGCGAGAAGCACAATATCAATCGAAATAGCGATGGTTGCGGGAGGCCTATGTCCAACAGTGGACGTCTTTCGGCTGAAATGATGATGACCATAGCTATATTCAGGTTGTTGAGAGTATACGATTTGTATTTTTTTAATGGTTGAGACTCGTCTGGTAATGAAATAACAGCCCAGATTATGTTTCATTAGCTTTCCAAGAATCGATGGTAAGGTGGTCCAATAGAAAAGACTTTGTTGAAAAAAAAATTCAGCACTTACTGGCTTCAAAACATTACCTACATTTTAACAAAATGCTCAAATTGCAATCGGCAAAAACCTTCTACATGTAACTTCTAAGTTTCAGCTATGAAACTCTTCCCTCGGCCCGTGCCTGTCTGAAACAAATAGGTTGGAAAATAAAACTTTATCTAGGTAAACTCTAAGGTGCACTTTCTGTTACAACTGTACCCTGGGCGGTCGGTTCGCTGTACCCACAGTGTACACTTCGCTTTCTCAGTTAAAACTGCGTCCGTTCAGTGCAGTGAAAGCTATCTTTAAGAATTTTAGATTCGTAGCCAATGTGTTTGTTTTGTAAATAGAACGTTTGAAGATTTTGTGTAATAGACAAGCAAGTAAATAAAACTTAATTAGATTTTGTTTGTACCCAAACCTCATCAGGTTTTGTCTGTAACTGTGGATAGTGAATAAATATAGCAGTTATATTTTAACCAGTAATAATTATGGTGATTAATAACTCTTAGTAAAGTTTTAAGCTTGTCATTTGTGATACGGAGGAATGAGGAAAGTTTTTAGTATGAATGTCAATGGCTATAAGAGTAGGGGAAGACCAAAGAAACGATAGATGGAATGTGTGAATGATGATATGGTTAGAAAGAGGCTGACTACCGACGACGACTAATAGAGAAGTATGGAAAGAAAAGACATGTTGCGCCGACCACGAGTAAATTGGGATAAGGGCAGGAGAATGATAATGAGTCATTTTTAAACTTAAACAGGTAAGTAGGTCAGTCCAGATAATATAAAAGCTAGGGTCGTCATTGGAGCTTTGACGATGTTATAAAAACATTTATATTCTGTGAGCTAATACCAGCTGTTAATACTGGTCGACCATTAACCGTCCTCAAATGGTTAAAGAGCTTCCAATTTTACGAGACTAACCCAGGTATCTAATAGTGCATAAATTATGACTGAGATAACCATAAAAATCTTTTCACTGTCCGCTGACGCAACGTTGCACAAAGTTATCCTGCGATAGGAAAATATAATACAATGTTACAAACATCAGGGACGGATAAAACAGTTCACTGATTAAGGCATGAATAGGTGTGGCCCTATTGCCCATATATCGGGCTCAAATCCAATCCGTGCTAAGCGAGAATTTATCGACAGAAAAACCCAATTATCGGCCACTCGGGCCAGGGCAATGAACTTCGCTAACTTTTGATTCTTATTTGCAAAAGGTATGTATTATTAATCAAATTGAAACATCGTCATTATTAGACTTCTAACAGCGTAATAAATTATGACTTTGCTAAACATGAAAATTATTGGAATAAAACGGATAACACACAACCGAAGCGATGTTATTCATTTATTCATCCCAATTAGCCTAGTTTAGTTGTAGACATTTTTGTGCTGATGATTGATGTTCACCACATTTATCGCGTCTTTAGTCTATCTGATCATCATCCTCATCATGTTTCTCCTGCCCTTATCCCAAGTTATTCGTCGGCGCAACATGTGTATTTCTTCCATACTTCTCTATTAGTCGTCATCTCGGTACTCACCCCCTTCCTAACCATATCATCATTCACACAGTCCCAATTACACAACCTCACAGTTCTTCAGTCTATCTAACAAAATAACAAACTTGCCAAGGTAATATTTCGCACGCAATTAAAATCAAAAACAAAGACAATACCGGAAACCAATCCTGTCCAACACTCAGAAACGAAACTGTGTACAAACTCCTTTAAGAAAAGATCCAACTCACAATTGTGGCTGTTAATAATTGTATCCATCGGTGGCTCGGCGGGGCGTCCGCGGGGCGTCGGCGGGGAATCTGCGGGGCGTCGGCGGGGCGTCTGCGGGACGTCGGCGGGGCGTCTGCGGGGCGTCAGCAAACAACAGGGTCTTATCGGCCGCAAGACATTTGAATGATGAATTGCGATCTCCAGCAGGATATTGAAGACTCTTGGAATAACTTTGTAGATATTGTTTTGGTTTTAAAACTGATCGTTATGAGTAATGGGAAAAGGGGTACTCGTTTATACGTAGGTTGTCTATTATTTTCATAGATTAAAACTTCGAAAGAACATAAAGGACGTGTTGTTGACGGAGAGATAACACTGATAGGGTTGTTAGATTGCGTTAGATTACCGGGCAACAACAAACATGATATCCATTTACCAATCTCAGAAGAAAGTTTTCATGAAAAAAAAGATAAACATGGAACATCTTAATTGGACGACACGGTTGGCGCAGTGGCTGAGCGATCGACTGCTGTGCTACGTGTCGCGGGTTCGATTCCCGCACGGAATAAATATTTGTATTGCCTACAGGTAGTTGTTCCGGGTCTGGCTGTTTGTGTATGTGAGTATAAATGTTTGTAAACGCACCTACGATACAGGAGTAATTTATAGTGTGGTGCAACGTTTAAAAAAAAAAAAAGAAAACAAAATCATTCCTAAAATCTTCACAGAAGATAAGTTAAGAAACTGGGGACATTACCCATGGCGAAATTTAGTTTTATGAAGGTTTCATTCAAAATGCGTTAGAAAAAAAGGCACATAAACTCTCAAGCTCACCGCTTAGCAAGACCATTGAAATTCCACGTTAAACAAAAAACTTGGTCAAAGAAGAAGTTCTGAACTTCTCTGAAGAAGGCAGAAGTTTCCTCACTTCCCGGTTTTGTGTAAACAACTCTAAAATTAAGTTGTTCTTAATGAGTTCAGCGATCTACTAACTATTATTAGAGACTATTGGTTTGTTCTTTAGTGGTGTTTAAATTACTGAATTAATGTTTCTGGAGAAAAAAAAAACATAGTTATAATATTATGCTGTTCGTAGATAAACGCATCACTTAGGAATGCCTGGACCAATGTCACTATTTTTTATATTAAAATATTGGTAATACTCCGATTAAGTTTTTAAGGGAAATAAAAATGGGAAAATTTAGTCGGACAATTGGAAAAGTCTGGAAAAACTTAAAGTGCTTTGTTCTATGGGATTTTTTAATTAATTAATTATTCGTGTGTCTGGCCAGCTAGTTTGGATTAAAAATAAGTGACGGTTAAGTAAAGAGTCGAAAAGGATTTATATCCTTTTCGACTCTAACATAAGCAACAAGTATGTTACAGTTTTCACTTTTATAATTATTTTTTTTATAAATAATTACTGATATGATACTGAATAATTACTGTGAAAACTGTAACTTATGCTTTTACAAAAACTCCATCATTGATTTCGGTTTTATTTTGTGTCTGTCATTCTGTTATGGAATAATGGAAACCAAACACAGTGCCTCACGATGTTTTCCTTCACCGTTTCGAGAGCAGTGGTGATGAAATTAAATATACAACCTACAACTCATAAGTCGGGGCGAATACCACTGGGACCATTAATGCAAATATAAAAGAAATTCCCCAAGAACCGACCACAAACAGTTCCAAATATTATAGACAAAATTAACATAAGGACTAGTTCATAAGTCCAAGTGAAGAGTTGCCGGATGCTCGTTCCAGAGTTGCTGAAGTAAAGTAGAGTATGTTCTGTTTATTCAGGTAAACGATTGTAGTTCAACTATTTATGTAGCTACTCGAAGTGCAGCGATTTCCTGCCAAGCTAATAATGGTGGAAGGATTCGCCTGTCCGAAATCTGATATATTGAGAATCTGCTATTTTGAGAATATGGTATTTTGAGAATCTGGTATTTTGAGAATCTGGTGTTTTGAGAATCTGGTATTCTGAGATGACAGGGGAGGTTTTCGTTCACGCTAGCATCCTACTGAAGGGTGAGCAGAAGTGACAGTTGAAATCAGAAAGAGTTGCTTTGACGATGTATATCTTGACTGTGTCTATAGGATACCTTCCTATGTAATTCGAAGTCATTGTAATCGATTACTTAAGAAGTAATCTATTTAAAGTGTTTTCCATGGCTTACTACCAAGCGATATCGAGGTCAAAAGCCTGTAATTTATTATTATTAATAATAAAATGTTACAATAACGTTCGAAACTCCAGTGGCATGCTAAGGACTACATTGCTATGAACTGTGCGAGCACGATACAGCCAGTGCGTGTGGGTGTATTAGTGAAATAACATTATATTTCTGTTGCATTTAGAATACGCGTCATAGTGGCGAACTGTTCTTACCATTGCATTGCTAAAATTCGTGCAAATGTAACATGTGGTAGCTGTTTGGGATAAGCAATGGATTCACGATCAACGGAGTCTGAGTTCGAAACTTAATTACAATGTGTGGCTGTTTTTTGGAAGAAAGAAAAAGTAATTAATACGACTCGACTTTTTGTAACCATAATAATATTTGTATTTTAAGCAAAATCTTGTTAGGTAATATTTATGTTTATTTATAATACATACCTATATTCATGCTTTATTATTTATTTCTTAGAAGTTAAATATTATTTATTGTATTATATAATTATATTAATTTAAATCTTTTCGGTGTTGGAAGGTGGAAATAAAAATGTCGTGATGAATGATAACAAAAATGTTTATTCGTTTTATTTATTTATAAAACTAGCAAACTTTATGAGAATTGTGACGTCACATTCCTGCCTAGATAAAATAAGTTCTCTTGTAAGGTTCATAAAATTTTTTGTTGTATACCCACATTATCTTATCAAGGAAAGGATATTCTAATACACGAATATAATTGTTGATACCGACTTATTATAGGTATCGGTATTCAGTAGATTTATTGAAAACTAATATATGATTTAGACTTTATGAACAACAGCTTTTACAGCTTAAGTGTTCATTTTCTTGACGAAAAGAAGATTGAAACTAAACCTCAATTTAAAATCATTAAATAATTACGGATATACTCGTATCAATAGGTATTACTAAATATTTAGTTACACCGTCTAATTATTAAAACCAAAACATCTATATAGGTATTAATATTTTGTATAACCCGCATTATTTTTAATACAGTCAAGTAGACGTTTGCGCATGGACCCTACAGTATTACCACATATTTTGGTTCCTCTTAAATTTTTCCACTCCTCCATGCAATGGGCTTTTAATTGTGGTATACACCTCTCATCCCGTGACCCCGTTGAGGTCGGGTGATCGCGCTGGCCATGGAACAACAATTATCTCCGGGTGATTGTGACCCACTACAAAAAAAGAAAATATGGTAGTATTCCAGTCAAAATCTAAATAATCCCGTGCGAAACGTAATCGTTCTTGTTTGTGTCTTTCTGTCAAGAAGGGCATTTTAGCTGGTTTTCTGTGATGCAAACCTTCAGCGTGGAGGGCACGGTGAACAGTTTGCAATGAGGTGTCGAATAATACCGCAAACTGTCTAGTTGGTGTGAAACCATTTGTCGCTGCGCCTCGCTAATAAGCGACGGCCTTCCACTTCGCTGTCGACTAGTAAGGTTACCCTCTTCCTCATATGCATTGACCTTGAAACTAGAAGGACGTAAGTCAAATTAAACGTCAAGCTATTGCTTTGTGAGATTGCCTATGGACTTTTGGTCGACACTGTACAAATCGAGTTGTGTTCCACCTCGGTGGCGGGTGACACGCACGGCGGGCCGTGGTCTCGACTCACGTACACAGCCATGAAAGCATCCCACGTTCCGCCCTTTGATTGGCTCGGCGACGTTTGAACATAATTTAATACGAAGCGGATGTTAGAAGATGGGCTATCAAATTCCTTTACCTATTAAAGAAATAAACAACGTAATTTATATAAAACAGTGGTCAGGCAGACCCGAGAAATATCAAGAGATTATAAACAATTATTATTATTTTAGTCCGACGTCTTCCTTTTTGAAGGAACTAGATTTATTTATTTCCAAATTCCAAGGTAAATACAAACGTGATAAAAAATGTTGTAATTTATTTCAAACGACAACTTTCAACTGATTTGAACGAAAACATCAAAACAAACAAGATTTTCCAAGAAATCTTCTTTTTTACTAAAGTAAACGAAACTTATTAAGTAAGAAGCTAAGATAGTTCAAAGTTAAAAGAATTTCTATAAAGGAGCTCGAGCAATTAAGTAGGTTTTCCATCTCGGAAATTGAGTCTTCAAGCGACTTTTTAACTTTCGCCAAGTGCTTGGCAAGTCCCGTTAAAACGTACTCAAAATCTGTCGTTGAATGTTCCCGAAGACGATTTGAGGGGAGTGTGAAGAATTAATTATGTATGAGTGAAGTTGAGAGATATTGTCTTGGGTGAAAGTACATCAGCAGCCTTTCATACTTGAGAGTTATAAGGAGTTAAGTGTTGTCAAGGAGATCTACTGACAAGGAGGTTTGTACTCAGGCCCGCCGCTAGCTACTTAGTAGCCCGCGTGCAATACCGATTATGCCGCCCTATGACTACTTATGCTGAGTTTTGTCAAAAAAGGCTATTTAATGTTTTCTCAATTAAATAAGTTAAATGTATATCTTATCCTTTAAATTGTTATTGTCTGATCTAGGACTCTAAAATAAAACTCTACTCTATATTTGATTTTGGGGTCTACTAAAACTTCCATCACTGTGTTCATATTGAAATTGTGTTGGTTTTCTTCTTGGACGAATTGTATTTATTGGTGGGAAATCTGTTTCTACATTGAGCCTGTGAGCCACTTTGGAAGCTTCTGCTAACACCATTTCAAAGTGTTCATCCGTACGATATTCTGTAAACTTACCAATCAACTTATTTAATAAATTTATGCACATTTGATTATTCATTGTGGGGCTCTGCATCATTTTGCTCAGAGCATAAATTTCGTTTAAAATATCGAACCAAATTACTACCGAGCAAATAAATCTATAATTTTGAATGTTCAGAGCAAGTGCAAGCAATGAGCTTTGTGAGATGTAGTAAAATCCCATTCCAAGGAATCACCAGATATTTCCAGCAAAGCATCAAATATTTTTTCGAGGTGATACCGTAATGGTTTAACCGCATCAATTTTGTTAGACCATCGCGTGGCGCTTAAAGCTTTTAATTTTAAATTTGGTAAATGTTTGCAAATTATCGACCACCTTTTTGTAGATGATGAAAAGAAAACGTAAATATCTTAAATTATATTAAAGAAATTCAAAGTTTCGTGCGTAATATTTGCTGCATCATTCACTATCAAATTAAGACCATGAGCCGAGCATGGGACGTAAATACGCGGTTATTGATTTCCCTATTTTTTTTTTTTGTAATCCATTGTGTTTTCCACGCATATTAGAATCATTATCATAACCTTGACCACGTACGTTTTGAATGTTAAGATTTAATTGTGAAAATAAATCTAAAACAAAATTTAATAGACTTTTACCTGTGGAGCTGGTGATCGGACAGAAACCAATGAAATTTTCACAAATCGCAACATTTTTGGTTTCATAAATTACAACATTACAACTGTAATTTGTTCTGTGTGACTTACATCTGGTGTGCTATCTAATATAATGGAGAAATATTTCGATTCTCTGACTTTGTTCAATATATAATTTTTATGTTTGTGCCGAGCAAATCAATTATTTCATTTTGAATTTGATCTCCTAAATAGTGAGTCATACGACTTGAATTCGAATCGTACCAGGAAACGGCAGAACATTCGGCCGATACCACTTCAGAGTTACTATTTGGTTCGGTCGGTCCCGATCCTACACTACTACACTCTTTCGAATATTGCCTATGGTCCCGACCCAACTGCGAACTTTTTTCGCATTTTTCAATAATATTCGGTTCGGCCATGTGTCGGTCCGATCCGATCATTCTCACTTTGCACTTCGTAGTAGACCCCCTGGTTCTTAGTAGTACCTTCTCTTGTTTTAATGGACTCTCCTTCTGAAGAGCATACATCTTTTTCTTCAGACAACTCCACTGCTTCTTGATTTAAGGCTGTGCTTGTTAAAGCTAATTCATCATTTTCTTGACATTCCGGTTCCTTATTTTCTGGTTTGTTTAAAAATTTCATTGTTTTTTTCCATGCTGCATTACATTTCTTATTCTGTAGGTGGGGTGGGTATTATGACAATGATTTTGAATATTACGTGATGAGTCGCTCGATTTGCCGCCCCCCTGGACGTGCCGCCCGCGTGCGGTGCACGCCTTGCACGCCCGCTTACGGCGGCCCTGTTTGTACTCGTACTTGACTTACAACAGCTTGCTGCTGTCTTTCAACTACCCTTAATTTGATTTTGGGAAATATACTGAACATCGATAAAAAAAAATCTGGAGCATACATTTTCATACAGTTTTAATTATTTTCACCTTGATTACTTTGGGTATAAACTACAGTAACAAATTTTAAAATATCATAGCCGTGCGTTTAGTTCGCCAGTAGTCGCCACAATGTCGAGGAGGAAGGAAGTGTCTCGGTAAGTTAAAATTTACGTGTTTTTTTTTTGTATGAAAATAGCTATTGAAATTGACACAATATATTTTATAAGATATACAATTATGTTCACATAAATTACAATTATGATAATGTACTTAGTTTTTGCGTAACAGTTCATTAAACTTTCGTGTCCAGTATTCTTCTCATTGCCAACTAGTCGCTGATTTAATTTAATCTTGTAATGTCCAGTATACTGTACTTTGCTAATTTTGTGAAAATCTGACAATTCAGGATCATGAGCAGTATTTTTCCCATTGCCTAGCAACAATATTATTTCAGATGTTCAAGAAATCAATAAGAAGTTCAAAATTACTCGCGTTAGTGCCTCCAATCAACGCCGATTCCGACATTGAGGAGGAAGGAAGCTCAAACGATGAAGCGGAGTTCAGCAAAAGGCAGCAATCTGACTATTCTTCATCTTCATTGGAAAATCTGAATTTGTCTGGTAACTCAGACGATAGAGAAGACAGCTCTTATGTAATAGAAAATAGCGAACCAGACATAGATTCTCTGCCAGTCCCACTTACACCAATTATGAGACAAGTACTGCCATCCATAAGCCAGGTAAACTTTGATATTATTCCAACTCTGTCATCAATCTATTCTATACCGTCTCTACAAGATATATCACCTGGACTAAGTGTAGTGAAAACCAGGTCCAAGAGAAAACGAGTGTACCTGTAAAATTAAACCAAATAAGCGTAAAACTAGATTACCTACCGATTACAATTGGAAGAGAAACCAATTCAAGCACAAAGCTGAAATAACCGACATCGACAGTGAATTTGTATTTCCCATGTCTACTGAAGATTCAGCCTTAGGATATTTTAATAAATATTTTTCTGCAGACATTTATGAAGATATTGTGATCGAACTTATATTCTGTTCAAAATATTGGCAAATAAATAAACATGACAGAAGATGAGCTGAAAGATTTTATATCGATACTCGTACTTATGAGCGTTGTAGACATGCCATGTTACCTAGTATAGACTACTGGTCCAGTGAGTTGCGATATTCAGGCATTTATGATATTATGTCGATAAAAAGGTTTCAATCCCTACGAAGGCATCTTCATTTTGACGATAACTCATTCCCTGATACAGATCGATTTTACAAAGCGCGGCCTTTTATAGAAAAGGTGAGACGTAACTGTTTGGCTACTGAAGAGGAGATGAGGTACAGTGACGCCGATTCCCTTGTTCACAAACTAAGCTAAATATAAGTTCAGTGCATCTCTTTCTTTCTATTTCATTAAGAAAAGGACAGAGGATAAATATTAGTTTAGTCCTGTCAAATTACATAGTCAGCGCCTGACGTAAATTGACGTATTTTTAGTAACCATGTTTTTAATCACGTCTAAACTTACTATGGAGTATCTAAATTTGACAGGACTAAACTAATATTTATCTTCTGTCCTTTTCCTGTTGAAGACACATTTCGAAATATTTCCTTTTTGAAGATGAAGAAAATGTAACCTTGGGGGCCAAAGTAGTAGTCGCTCTGTGTAAAACTATTTAGACAAGAGCGTGTGTCGCATACTTCGATAATTATTTTTCTACTTTAGATTTGGCGACGCATCTGAGAAATTACTACGGCAATTTAGTCTTGGAACTATACGCCAAAGTAGGCTAAAAGGTTGTGAGACATTACTTACAAGAGCTGATAAGAAAAGAGGAAGGGGGTCATACAGTCAGTTAGTTGATAATAAAAACAAGTTATCTTCGAATTACTTTCTGGGAAGCCCGGCAACTTAATTGTATAGATTTAAGAAAATAAACACATTTTTTTTTTTTTAATGTTAGCGGTAGTAAAATGGTTCGACAACAAGGTGGTCACTTTAGTCAGTACGAATGCTGATGCTTATCCTGTAGACAATATAAGGCGCTACAGTTAACATCACAAGATAAAAATTGACGTCGATTGCCCTCAGCTTATCAAACATTATAACAGCCACATGGGTTGTGTGGATCTTTCGTATATGCTAGTAGCTCTATACCGAACCACATATAAAAGCAGACGTTGGTACACACCCATATTTTCTCAAATGCTAGATATTTGCATTAACAATGCCTGGCTCCTTTACCGTAGAAACTGTAGTCGCCAGGGAGTGCGTATAAACTTAAATTCTTTTCGCCTTTAATTAGCCAGAGAACTCCAACACAAAAAGAGATCTAGAGCCGGAGTTACCGGTTGAACCGATGACAGTGTATGCCATGATGGCGGTAGGACACTTGCCAGACTTCGGGAAGACATACGGTCGCTGCAAGTTATGCATAAAAAATAAAACTGATGTAATCTGCACTAAGTGTAAACAAAGGCTATGCTTAGTACGCAAAAGAAATTGTTTTTTTGATTATCATAACAAATAGATTATAGACGGATAATTTAAGAAGACTGATTAATAAAGACTGATGAAGATTAATATTTAGAAGTTGGTATTGTTTTAAGGTGTTACGTTTAATTGAAATATTTTATAACTGTTTTTTTTATAATTACGGCTTATAAAAGAAGGCCAATTCCCGTAATTAAAAACGTTCAAAATCTAGTCGAAATCTCATCTCAGCGACAATCAATGTCAAAAACTAGTCAAAATGTAGAGAAATTAGGCGTATTTTTGACAGATTGAGACTGAGATCCTGACTGTGAAAGTCCTTAAAATTACGAGAATTGCCCCTCTGATCTCAGCACATTATTGCAATTGGAAATGTTTAACAATTTTCAGGAAATCTAGACACAGGAGTTATTTAAATTATTTTTCCGGGTTAAATTGAACCCCAAACATATATTATCAAAAAAATATATCAAATCTAGATTTTCAGAATGTAATAAGAGATTAAATAAATGATTATAGTACCTGTATGAACATTTTAATTGAAAATTTTGACACAGGTCAGAATTTACCCGTTGTGAATTATGAATTTATCATTTTTGTACCAGGAGACCAGAGACAGTCAAGAACTTTCTGATTTAAACAAATGAATGTAGATAAAAGCTTGCTTGAATAGATTTAATTGTCATATTTATAT
Organism: Apamea monoglypha; assembly: GCA_911387795.2. NCBI lineage: Eukaryota > Metazoa > Arthropoda > Insecta > Lepidoptera > Noctuidae > Apamea > Apamea monoglypha. Next base: position 1,205,260 of record OU426922.1, on the reverse strand, counting down.
ACCCAGCAGTACCTAATATTCAGAATGTGGACAGTAAATGTAAATGATGTTTGTACCCCGTACCGTGTAGGGTAATTATTTAATTATATGACCTGTTGTGGGACCCCGGGGAGGCGGGATCAGGCTAGTTCAGGGTCTACCTTATGAAGGTACTGTAGTTACATTATTACCACTAAAATAGGGATATTTAGGAGAATATAAACTAAGCTGGATACTGAATTAGAGTACTATTTTATGTTTTTTTGACCTTTAGAGGTGGTTTAGGCATAGAGGCATAATAATTATGTTTTAACTGTAGAATATTTGTGTTTTATGTCACATGTACTGTTCACGTACAAACGTCTGTATGCATACAATGGTGACGTTTTGTTAATAGAACAAACATTTCGGAACCACGCAAATTCAAACAAACTTAGTTGATTGGAACAAAAACGTTGAAATTAATACGTGTTTATTTTTGGTATTGACCGGTATGTTTCGGATTCAAATGGCGGTTTTTTCAACTATTTAAACTCATCAATCTGAAATCTGCCTAGCCTTTTCCCAACTATGGGGTTGGCTTCCAGTCTAACCGGGTGCAGCCGAATACCAGTATTTTACTTGGAGCGGCTGCCTATCTTAACTCCACAATCCAGTTACTGGGTAACACGATACCCCTTGGTCACTGACTCTCTGGTCTGACTTGGTCGTACTGACTGTCAGACTTTTGGGCTTCCGACTACCCGTAACGAGTATCAAAGAATTACGAATGTCAGCTGTGACCAACTGCTCCCTACTTACTGCTTACTACTTTTAAGGACCAATCTTTATCAAACTAAAATTATTAGTTTAAACTCTTATTCAAACTATTTTAACTCATATTTAAATTGATTTATGTCTATCGAACAATATTAATATTTCAAAAATATTATTTATCGGCAGTAAAAATTACAAACGCTATGTAAGACAGACATCTGAATAGTTATCTGCTAACTAAATAATAATCGTATTATAGTTTAGATATAATAACAGTTTTAATAACATACTTTGTTAAATATTTTAACTAACAACAAATACGATGTGTGAGCGAGACTAGATCTTCAGGTATACCCAAATATTGATATAGTAATGAAATCCTTTAACAATGTTTAAACTGTAAATAATATGAGGAGGTATATAAACAAAGCCGTAGAATATAGACAGACGGTGGCTGTCTTCATTTTGTATTGTTCTGTGACTTATATAATAACGTCATGTCTTAGTCTAAAGCCCTTTGTACACGGCACGGCTTCTTTACGGTACAGCATATAAACCGCGCTGTAGAAAAACGTGTTTGTCGACAAGCTTCCATAGTGATCCATACAACACTGACGACCGTCCCTACAAACGCCGAATCAACCGTAGTTTCCCACGGCAAGAAAGGTCGGGTTCAGAAAACTTGATGCTCGCTATAATTTTGTTGCCAAACAAGTTATACTTTAATGAAAACGAGGAGTAATTTGGATTGTAATTAACGAAAAGGCTGCGATTATTACTCGCTACTTAAGAGACAAATTAATTATTTAAACAAGGGAGCTATCTATTTCCAAAATAAATAGGTACTTAACTTGCAATCCAAACCTAAGCAACGACAGATATTTTTAACAAGTGTAATTAACTAGCAGACCAACATTTGACTAACCAAAGAATTAGTTGCTAGAAACTCTAGTTGTCATCTTCTAGCTTTTAGTCTAATTTTCCACAAATAGCTTATAAATTCTAGTTCACACAGCGCCACAAGAAAGTTGCAGCCAGTTTCTCCGCGCATCAACACTAACTCTGGGGCAACAACTAAATATTCATCGTCTATTGCGTTCGCTAAGTTCTTGTAAGTTTTAATGTGCTATTGGCTGGCTGCTATCTTATGTGTCTGACTATGGTACATAATGGTGTATAGATTTGTAAATATTATTTTAATATTAATATTTTGGTAATTGTGTGTATATCTTAATATTTTTTATTGTTATTCGTGAGGTTCACGGTGTGAATCAAAATTAATTTAAAGACACTTAGATACGATTGTTTTGTACGTATTTTTAATAATGCCGATGCTTTCAAACTGTGCATTAATTAGTGTAAAAGCCAAGCTAGAACAATGATATTTATATTGTGTTTTTGTTAGTAAAATGTAGCGGCGATAGCCACTGCAATAACAATATTTTACTATAATACATTCTGAATATTTTTACCCTTTTTTTACAGCAGCATAGAATTTTTCAGCAAGCGGTAGGCTTGCTGATGAATTGCAGCAGTTTTAATCTTGATGACTAAAATTGTTCACAGATTAGGCAATTTAACCCTTACTAAATGTAAGTTATACTAACTATACTATTGGTAGTATTTGATTGGACTTCCGTTTCCCTGAAACTAAATTTCCCTAGCTGTTAATGTTGTCTGATATTCATATATAAGAAAGTCTAAAGGTAATTAAAAGGTGTGAGTATACTACTGACAAGATAAAATTAAGATAACTTTACAATACCATGATTAAAAGGCGGTTTTTCTTGGCAGCATCTTGTATCAAGATACTCCTCGCTGGATGTACAAAACACATGGTTCATTCTTATTGTTTGGATTCTTTCAAAATTTTTATCAACCATATTTTTTAATCAAGTCCAGAGATTATAAATACTTCAAAGTACAATATTAATCACAGCTTCCCAGTTGTTTTTCTCAAATCGACTACCTAAGCAGCACAAATAGCTAAGTTAACAAGTTACTTAAACTTGTATCGGAACTTGC